>OX336389.2:463809545-464544646 GCA_946902985.2 Meconema thalassinum | reverse complement strand
TGATCGCGCCTCGTACGTCTTGCGGGCAATCTGAACAGTGACCGCTAGATCAGGGAAGTGTTCCAGCCCGCGGCACTGCCCCCCTTGCAGGCCGTTCCACAGGCCATATTTCAGCAGGACAATGCCCGCCCGCACGTGGCGAGGAATGTGCAAGCCTTCTTTGCCGAATGACGGGTACCTCTGCTTCCCAGGCCTGCCCGTTTGCCTGGCATGTCGCCCATCGAACATGTCTGGGATATGGTCAGTCGGCAACTTGTTCGTTGAGGTCCACCTGCCGCCACTGTTGATGCTTTGTGGACACGCCTACAAATGGAGTGGGACGGTATTCCCTAGCAGCGTATTCAAGCGCTGTATGATTCCAAGCCACGACGTCTAACGGCTCTGAATGCAACACATGGTGGCGCGACGCCGTACTGGAGATCGACCATCAACGTTCTTGTACCGGACTGTCCTTCTAATCAGTAATGTATTGTCATGTCCTAATCTGTGGTATAAAGTGGAATGTGGTCACATCTCTTGTTCTTGGTGTTTCACTTTCTACAAACAGTAGTGTATAATGGTTGGGTTACTTGACAGAAAGATAACCTTAAGCAATTCACAGATACATTTGGAGCTCAAAATGTCTAAGTTCACCAAGGTAAGAAAATAGTGTATCTCATAAACGGTCCCTTATCTAGGTTGGCTACGACATTACGTTGTTCCTCGTTTCCAACCGGGGGCGTTTTCTAGTAGATTGGGTGAATTCTCCATGAATATGTGTTCGTTTAAATTATTGAGGTTTATTTTGGATAAGTGTATCTCGATTGCTTCATTTACATCAAGAGCTCTACATTTCGGTTCGTGATGAATGATTTTTATGTCTGTTTCAATGTTAGTGAAGCTGTGTCCCGCATCGTACATGTGTTCGCATATGGCAGAGTGCGTCCAGTATTTTATTGCATTTCTGTGCTCGTTGTATCGTGTGTCCATTCTCCTATCACTTTGGCCAATGTAATGTGGAATCAATAAGGGAAACATGTTATTGCATCCGGATGTATGACTGTACGTTGTACCATATTTTCAATAAACCAAAGCCAACATTAACAGCAGTATTGAAGGTTCCGGGACATTCTCATTAGACTGGGCAGCACTTATAGACCTAATTAGCTTATGCGTGGCAAGAATGAAAACTGGCCTTTGATGGTCGAAGATGTCCAGTATACAGTAACATACACCACATTTAGGAGGTCTAGACTTGGCAACACACATTATGTTACATATTTGATGAACACAGACATTTAGGAATGTGGGAGGGGGGAAGGCCTAGGAAGATTAGAGATACTCGCGCACAGGAAATTCCTCCCTTTTCAGTGCAGGCAGTGACGAGGACAGCTGTTCGCATCCGGACCACGTGGAACTCAAGCAGCTAAGTTTACAATCCACTCTGAACTGACCATTTAACAACAATCACATTTCCACGCTATGCAAGCAAATTTGAAAGTCAATCACCACTTTCAGTATCTTAATAAAACATCACATATAACTAACAAATATTGATTAGTTGCATTAGTTTAACTACTACTTCAACTACAGTAAATAAGTGTACATATGGTAAGTACTATCACCAATACTTGTAGACATAGATTTAATAGCCTAAATGTAATGGATCTGATGATGATCGCTTGACGATCGAATCTGGTCATCCAAGTGTATTTATCAATCTCATGTAAATTATTTTCAGGATTAGGGAACAACCCATCACAGTTGGGTACAATCTTATTGACCGACTGAAAATCGTCAAATTTCGATTACTAAGGCAACTCTGAAAAATGGCTTCAAACACCATAACAATTTATTCATTGTTGTCAATCATGACAAATCATTCACCACTAATTGATCGTGAATTATCAGTAAGTTATAGGCTATTCATTATTAGTAATTTGAAATCATAAGTCGTTGCATTTAAATGTCAGTGGTATAGAATTCTAATGCTGCAGAGTTTATTCCTGTTGACAGCTATTTATCAAACAAAGTACCCATGTTGGGATTGTTCCTGTGAGCAGTGATGTCCAGGGAGAAGTCGCTTGTATTTACACACATACAGTCCTGCAGATGTGAATCAGTTACACGTGATCGTGCTTTGTTCTTTAGGCGTTTCATAACTGGAAAAGCTTTCTCGAACAGATAAGTCATCCCGAACTTAGCCAAGCATTTGAGAAAACACTCTGCAGTATTTGAAACTTTTTGTTGTCTTCTGATTCCCAAAAGGCAATGAATTTTAACATTTTCGAACAAATATTTCAGTGCTAACGAGTCTTATCAATTAAAGTTTTGCATGGGCAGTTATATTGTTTTCTTGAATAACTCTGACTTGACTAAGTTCATTCTGAATTGAAAGAGTTATGTGCCATGTTAAACAAGTGTTCATTTTCTTCCAAAACACGAAAAGGTCCTTCAAATTTTTTCAAAAGTTATTGAATTGCCACCTGGAAAATATTAGGACAGTCAGACTGGTCTCGGCCAAGGCTCAAAGAGTGTATGTGCAAGTTCTGGGAAATGATGCAGTTCATTGTTAGTGGCTGTAGAAATATTATTTTTAAACTTTAACCAAAATGAAAATATGATTTTTCATATCACAATTTGTATTTTGTTGACCTTGAAGTTCTTAATTGAGCTCGTTCAGATACTGAAAGAGAGCCTCTATAAAAGAGATTAATCTTAAAATTGTCCTCAAATAATGCAGGAAACTTATTTTGTACGGCCGTTTGAAGAAATATATTCCTTGATTTCTTCGAACATATTCCAAACCCTTGTAACACCATCGCCACTACTTAGCCAACGGATGCCTGCATGAAGGATTAGTTCTGAATATGGTGTTGATAAATAATGAAATAATGCAAGAAGACTTTCAGCAGATGTTTGCTAAGGTGTTTATTAAATTAGCAATCACTTTGAATTTTTCAGAAATACCAGGGACATATTTTAAATGACAAGCTAGGTATTCCATATAAATTAAGTAATGATACAAGATGATGATGATGATGATGATGATGATGAGTGAACGAAAGGAGGAAAGCGTTTATCTCCTCTCAGGAGACTGTAAAATCTTTTTTTTTTTTTACCCACTATCTGTAACTACACACACGAGCATCGATATGTCAATATCATTATTATTATTATTTCCGATTATTCCCCTTCAGGAGAGCGTGAAAACTTGAGCCAATCAAAGCTTTACTTCCTTTTCCTCTCTTCTCTTCTTCCCAAAACCTCTTCATTAGTTCACTGTGCTTTTTCTTCCTTTCCTCTGTCCATTTTTTCCCTGTTGTGTCCTTCCTTGAAACTTACAATTTTCGTGTTTCTGATTTTATTTCTAAATTGTTCTCTGTCCTTAATGTCATCTTCAGAGATTTTAAGTAATTCCATGTCTTCATGTACTTCTTTTATCCAACTGGTCTTTAATTTACTTGCATTCACGATATATATAGTCCTACTATAGGGCCTTGCCCTCAAGGACATCCTCTGTATAAAAATAAATAAATAAAAATAAATATTGAAAAGTTTCTTAGTGAGTCTCTTCTCATCCATCCTATATGTGTCCATAGAACTGCAGACGTCTCTTCCTAAATTTATCTATAATGGTGTCTGTATTTTCATAAAGTTCTTTTGTTGGTCTCCTGACCCAAATTCCATTACGGAAAACAGCGACATGGATTTTCCTAAGAATTTTGCGTTCCTGTTTCTCAATATCGTGAATTCTTGTCATTCCTCTAATGACTGTGGTTTCTGCCGCGTACAAGGCTTCAGGCAAAACAACTGCGTTGTAATGGCACAGTTTTGCATTACGAGATACTGCTCTTTTGTTATAATGATTCCGTCAGCTTGTATGCCTTCTGCAATTTTACTATTCTATCTGCATTAGAAATTGTGTTCAATCCTGTGGGCTGGATGGCTTCTCCTAAATATTTGAAGTGAGTGACCTGCGAGATTTTTCCATATTGCGTTCGCAAGGTGATGTTTCCTGTTGATTTTGTAACCATATACTGTGTTTTTTCATAGGAAATATCAAGTCCCGTTTTACTGGAGATTTCATGTAGTTTGTCTAGCGCTAATATGGCTTCATCCTTGTTGTTTGTTAAGATGGCCAGATCATGCAAAGGCCAAGCATTTCACAGTGACTCTTTTCCCTTTCTCCTTTCCAATTTGGATACCTTTCACATGCTTTTCTCATTCTGTGATGATTTTGTCCAGCACGATGTTGAACAAGAGTGGTGATAAACCATCCCCTTGTCGGACTCCAGTATGAATTGCAAAAGAGTTAGAGATCTCTCCCATGAATTTCACTTTTGAGGTAGTTCCCAATAATGTTTCCTGGATGATGGCCCTGGTCTTCCTGTCAACTCCTAATTTTTCTAGTCTGTTACACAAGGTTTGTCTGTCAACCGAATCGTAAGCCTTTTTGAAATCCACAAATGTGACTGTAGTGTTCCTGCATCGCCGGATGTGCAGTAGGGTCTTGAGGTTCCAGATCTGCTCAATACAGGACCTTCCCTTCCTGAAACCTGCCTGATATTCTCCAATATGGTGGTCCACCTGTGGCTCAAGTCGATTCAGCAAAGCTTTAGAGAGAATTTTATAAGCGACTGGAAGAAGCGAATTTCCTCTATAATTATTCGGATCAGTTTTGCTTCCCTTCTTATGGAGTGGGTGATCAAAGCACTCTTCCATTCTTTTGGGATTTTCTCTGTTTTCCAGACATCTGATATTTTTCTGTGAATTTTTGGTGTTATGTGTTCATGATCCAACTTCCAAACTTCTGCAATAAGTCAATCTACACCAGGGGCTCTATTGTTTTTTAATGACTTGATTATGTCCACTATTTCTTCATGTGATGGTGGAAGTGAATCAAGGTTGGGCACTGGTTTTGCAAATTGAAGTTGTTCAGAAGGTGCTTCGCAATTAAGGAGTGTACTGAAATATTTAGCTAGAATTTCACAATTATTGCTCGTATAAGTTTCCAGAGATCCATCAGGTCGTTGGAAGCATAAACTAGGAGGTTGAAAGCCAGCTATATTTTCTCTAAAGATCTTGTAAACTTTTCTGGTGTTGTTCTTAGTGAAGTCCTGTTCTATTTCATTTAGCCTATTATCATAATTGCACTTTTCTCGGCGAATAATTTTAGTAGTGTTTTTCCGAACCTGCACAAATTCTTGCCATTTTTCTGTTGTTTTATGACTATTGAAATTATTCCATGCTTTAAACCTATATTCAATAACATGATCGCATGTGATGTTCCACCACCTATGTTTTCTCCTTCTCGGAGGTTGACCGAATTTTATTGCTCGTTTCATTTCCTCTGGAAGTTCAGACCAGTTCGTGGTATCCATTTGACGAATTTCTTCAATGATGTTCATCTTGTTAAATTCAAGGTATTCTGGATCAGTTCGGAAAAGCTGGGTTCCCCTTGTCCTTTGTCTGTTGGGTTGAAATTTTACCTTGATTTGTAGTAAATGATGATCTGAGGCAAAGAATCCTCTCCTGGTTTTCACATTAAGGACTTCTTTAGCATTCCTTCTAGAGATAGCGACGTGGTCAATCTGGAATTCTCCAAGTGTTTCATTGGGGGGATATCCATGTTGTTAATTTACACGTAGGCTTCTGGAATTGTGTTGACATAATTTGGAGATTGAAATTTTGACAGAAGCTTATAAGGTGTTCACCATTTTTATTGGTTCTGCTATGAGCAGTGTATGGTCCTGTAATTCTCCTATATTTCTTTTCTTTTCCTAACTGCCCATTAAAATCCCCCAGTAGAATCTTGACATGATGTTTGGGAATTTTGTTCGTGATTTCCTCCAGAAGTTCCCAGAAGTCTTCTATTACTTGAGGGTCTTTCCTGTTGTAGTCATTCGTTGGTGCATGTACGTTAATCATTGTGTATACCTTGTTTCCCGATTTTATTGAGAGTGTTGAGAGTCTTTCTGATGGTGAAGTAAAATCAATTACTGAATCTGTGACGGACTTGCTAACCGCAAAACCTGTGCCAAATTGTCTTGGCCCTGTGTTGATCTGCACTGCAGGTTTTCCTTTATAGAGCCTGTAATTCTCAGAATCAAAGTGATTTTCATCTGTAAATCGTGTTTCCTGCAATGCCAAAATTTTGATGCTGAATTTATCAAGCGTATTCGTTAGATGTTTGAGTTTCCCAGGTTTAAACAAAGTGTTCACATTAAGTGTACCTATGAAACACTTTCGTTTAGGTCGAAGAGGTTTTGAGAAGCTCCGATCCTTCTCTACATGACATGTCTGGTCCCCCAGAATCCTATGACCAGAACAGGGATCCAATCTATTGACTGGGGCCTGTGGTAGTGGAATCTTTTCCTGTCGTTCTGCCATGGTTGCTTCAAGTTGAAGATTGTTTGCGGTGACCCCCGATGGAGATCATAAGATTTTAAGACTTAATTGTTGAGATTAAGCCGTACTTCGAACAGCCGCACCAATTAGGTGAACAGACGCTGCTCACTAGCCGCTGGATGCCAGAACAGACACTAGTGAGTTGGATATATGGACATCCATATACCTTTTACTCTTATCAACCCCGAGCACTGGGGTGCCTGCTCCGCCTCACAGGCTGTACTGAAGTCCAGTTTCTCCACCGTATTCGCCGTTGAGGTCTTCACTACTAACCCTGAGCTTGGGCCCTCCATATTTGTAACCCCTGGAGAGAGGGTGTCCCAGCATTATAAAGCCCCCAGGAGTTGGGCTACCTGTTGGTCCACGGGTTCTATTGGGGGGTATTTGAACCAACCCTACAAACTGTAGGGGCCCCCTATCCGCCACTGGTGACGCGCTCTCTAGAGGTTACAGGTTCCCCCGAGAGTATGTCAATATCATTGTATATAACAGTGGTTCTTAACCGGTGGTCCGCGGAGAAAGGGGTCCACCAGCACGTATAAAGAAGTGGCCAATAAATGGGGATGTTGAAAGCGATGTGCGTTGAACGAGAATCGTCCGAATGTATTCGCGGCGATGACTATCAGGTTTTGAATTGAAATATCTTTGGTTGGTTGGTTCCTCAGTTTAGGGTCTGCAAGAACGCGGTCATGTAGCCCCGTGTACTTTGGGTGTGTGTAGAATCTGTCTGATAACCGGTGTTAATTTTGATGGCTGTATTAGTGTGTGTGTGTATCTGTTTTTTAATTTAAGTACAGACTGCAACTAAGAATTTTTCAAATAGTTCGTACTTTTGCCACCAAACGCCACCGTCGACGACTACTAGGCTTAGTTCAGAACTTAGCTACTAGACGCCACTGCAGTCGGCTCTTGGCAACGAACGTAGAAACCTAAGAGCGTTGTTTACATTCTTAACCTATCCAATTTTGCTTCACACAGGTGTAATTAGTGGAAGGTTCTTTAACATGCCATAAATCTATGACATGGGACCGCCGGCTTTACTTCCCCTCCGAAGGAAGGCATACTGTGGGATTTTTAACGCTCTTAAAAAATCTGACGGCTTCGGCCGGGTTTGAACCCACTATCTTGGGCATAGAAACTCAGCATGCTATCAACTACGCCACCGAAGCCGCCGAAATATCTTTAAAATAAGTGTTATTGAGGAAGGGTTACAACTGATCAGGAGTATTGGAGGGAAGGGGGAAGGAGTAGGGCTGGTGGTCCGTACATGATTCAATTTCAGGCTGAGTGGTCCGCAGACTTCTACGGGTTCAGAACCACTGGTATATAAGGAAGTTGGTAACGCTACTATAAATGTCCTCACCCGCAGATGTACCTGAGGGTGGTAATTCTGTCAGAAATAAATCATCTACAGTTCCTTGATCATTACCTCAGCGCACAAAACACATCAATTATGCGACAGACGTAATGTCTGTAGTTTCTTCACCAGCATTGAAACGTAATGGTATTCAGATACTTTCAGCAAAATGTTGCGCTGCAATGAGGTAAACTCCTATATTAACCGTGTCATTACTAAGAGGTACATTTTTTGCAGCATTAATCAGAACTTTTCTAGTATACTCTCCACCAGAGTGATCACTGCTGAAACTACAGTATACACTCCTTCACTACTCACCACTTAAGAATGCAATGCTTAATAAATTTGTGAGATATGGATATACACACTTCAGTTGAATGCTTGTTTACGGTATTGCTAGATGAAAAACATTTCTGTTGACGCATGAGCTCGATTCCAGTTTGTATATTTTACGTACGCTTGCGTTTGACGCCGTGTGATACTCTTTGGCTGACACACTATATTACATTTATGATATCTTTGACAATTGGCTTTTCTGTACCCCGATAAAAAAGCATGACACAACATACTGATCACTCCAGAATTATCGTCATTAATCGCCACAAGAAATTCCCTTTCCCAGTTATCGTTCAAGGAGTATTGTATCTGCCTTTTGGACTTACTACATACAAGTATTCAGGAACCTCCTTTGGAGGGAAGGTACCGAAGTTTTCGAATCTTCCCCACTTGGTTACGCACAATAAGTCTGTCCATGTTGTATATTTCAAATTTGTAACGTATCTAATAAGCTCTTATAACACTATTCACGTTATTAATATTGTGTATCGTATGCCTTTAACATAATATAACTGGCCACACTATTATTCACATTACCAACAACAAACTCGACGGAGCTTTCAAATTATCACTATCGAACTGAATGTGAAAGCAAAAACTGATAACATCAGTAGGGGTTGTGTTTTTTTCGCAAACGCGATAATGCCTTGTACTCTTGTATTTTCACTTTTCACGACCTATAAACCACTTTTCAATATGTTTTCATAAAGCGACAAAATGCGAAAATTATACCAAAATGCTACATAAATGTGAAATCCACGATTTTTATTATTTCTTTTTTTACGGAAACTTCAAGCGAGGCGTTGTACACCCTTGTAATGTTTGACGGCTTGACCACCGGTCTGGAATGCGGAGAGTAATCTCTCCTGCACCTCGTTGCTTTCATTCCCTTCGGGTAGGTCAAGTCAACAAGTGCTAAGGCGGTGAGACCGAAAATGTGTATAAAACAGCTCTAAGATTCCATTCAACTAACAAGGGAAGTCTCTGAACCGGGGAATCGTGGATCCTGCTGGAACTTTGCACATACGCTGCGTGAGCCCAACTAGGCAGAACCGTGAAGAAAAAACTTTCGGAAATTAACTTCCCCTTGTACTAGATGAAAAGTTAAGATTTACACGTTTAAATTGGCGCGCCAGTGGCGTGAGCTTCATTGGCTGCGTCAGAGGTTGCTTTCCAAACTTTACTGTGCTTCCCGGCCTATGGCGTACAGTCATTGAATGAGAGGCGACAGACCCGGCATACGCTTATGTCCCATGCATTGCATAATGAATGTTAACATTGGAAAAGTTATATGTTGTCTGGAGGAAAAATATGGAAAATGTATGGAAAGGCCTCTCAGCATTCAAGAACAGGACCTGCTGGACAGTTTGGATGGTGTTGTGCCTATCTGGCTTTCTGGCGTTCGTCTCTTGTAACAAGTGTGTTAGGTATGACATACAAACAAAATGCTGTTGAGTATTGGAAAAGCGGTAAGAGGCGTCCGCTTTCCTTTTCATCGGTAAACGAAAGTAACAAGTAAGAAAGATTTATATTTGTAGGCAGAGCAAGTGATAAGGGGCAGCACTCACTGCGACAAATTGAGGAGAAAAACATGTGCCTTAAAAGCCCAATTTGACATTGCCCATCAGAATAATGGCGTAATATAGGTTATGAGGCAACAATTCAGCAATGGGCTATGCTAGCTGCGCAGGACGTAAAATGTACAAGGTTTATGATGATGATGATGATGATGATGATGATAATTGTTGTTTTAAGGGGCCTAACATCTAGGTTATCGGCCCCGTACGAGGTTTAAAGCCAGTCATTCCTGGGCGCAGCACTTTAAGAATCGCTATATCATTTCGCGGAAAATAGCAACTGTGGTGATATCAAAGATTGCCCATCGAGAAATGGATATTGTGTCAGCAGCAGAAATATTCGTAGAAGAGGTTACATCGGTTCTAGATTATCTCGGCCCTGGAAACGTACAGTATGTACTGTAATAGTGATCAAAGTGGGTTCAATTTGAAGATGTGTTCAGGTAGGACACTGGCTATAAAAGGGTCGAAAACGGTTTGCTCCAAAGTGCAATCAGTGGGGGCCACAACGCACAGTTATACAATAATGCCAACAGTAACAGCAGCGGGTAAGCTGCTTGGACCTTTCTTCATAACTTTGAAAGAACCAAAAGGTGTGTTTGGTGAAAGGGTGAAAAAAAAACTACGCTTGCACATGACAATATTTACGTTGTTTCCACAAAATCTGGCAAAATGGGATCCGCACTATTGGAGAATTGGTTTTATAATGTTTTCAAACAGCATGTACCGTCTGGCAATGTGGCACTTCTTTTCTGTACATACTGCAAATCGTTAGAAAGTGAAGAGCGCATACGACTGATGATCATCCCTCCTGGGGCCACAGCCTATTATGAACCATTGGATGTATACGGCTTTAGGGTCTGGAAAAGCTTTGTCCGTAGATTTTGGAACACCGTTCGGTTATTGAATTTTGACATCAATTTGGCCCAGAGAATTACAATCTTGAAAACGCAGTCTCTGACCACCAATTGTCGTCCTCGAGTTTTACTTCAAGTTGACAATACGCATGGTACTGAAGTCAGTATCTGTCCGAAAATCCCGAGCGGTTTGAACACCCTGTGGCATATTGTTTCGATATCAGCGCAATAAAATATAGTACTTGCACTCGTCCGTGTCTTATACGGTAAGGATGGTGTAAAAACAGTTTGTTTTTCCAACATTATTACTACGATCATCACTGTTGTCAGAACTATGCTCACTTGTGTGACCATTGTTTCAGTTTGCTCTGTATTGTGTTGTAATTTTATGTATCGGTGATACCTTACATTGCATGATTAATAATAAAGCACGCGTGCAATATATTGTAAAGATGCAACATTAATGTCCCATGCCGCAGCGCAGCTTATGAGCGGGAGTACGCGAGGGCAGTCGTTTGGAACCTGTTCTTTTGAGCCACCAATCAGGAGTGCGGCACACTCCCGCTTCACAAGCGCGCACAGTTCAAAATTGGTGTACTTACTGCCGTCTACGGTGGGTAGAAGTAAATTTCCGAAAGATTTTTCTTCACGGTTCTGCCTAGTTGGGCTCACGCAACACATCTGCTGATTTACAGCAGGATCCGCGATTCCCCGGTTCAGAGACTTCCCTTGTAAGTTAACGATTCAAGAACTTGCATGCACTCTGGTGGATATTGAAGCAAGACTCCAGTTGATTTTGTGTATTATTCTGGTTTTGCATCAGTATAAATTTCTTTTTATATTTTCTGTGTATGTAATGCTTTAGCCAGTAACAATTTTCTTCTGTTTTACTCTAACCTAATTAAAATAAATACACAATTTACTTCATGCATTTTTATCTCACTATTAACCTTTTACAAATATGTTAATTTCACATTAATGTCATTTCAAAAGACATTACTCGTTTAACAGATCTAGCCCTAATTAGGCCTATATGTTTTATCTAAAATGCTATAAAATGCTAAATGTTCAAATCAAAATGCTAAATTTCTTATTTCAAAACGCTAAAAATCACCACCCTTAAGCAGGGCTGGCATGCGAAACGAAATGTATTATCAATTTAATTTAGCGTCGCGAAATGAAATTGTTCTATGGAATAACATTTCGCTCCTGGCGCGAAATGATATTCGTTGCAGTCTTTTAATTTCGCTCCTGGCGCGAAATTATATTCATTACGAA
Source organism: Meconema thalassinum (assembly GCA_946902985.2). NCBI lineage: Eukaryota > Metazoa > Arthropoda > Insecta > Orthoptera > Tettigoniidae > Meconema > Meconema thalassinum. Next base: position 464,532,851 of record OX336389.2, on the reverse strand, counting down.
CTTTTAATTTAGCTCCCGGCGCGAAATGAAATTCGTTACAAACTTTTAATTTCGCTCCTGGCGCGAAATTAAATTCGTTACAAACTTTTAATTTCGCTCCTGGCGCGAAATTAAATTCGTTACAAACTTTTAATTTCGCTCCTGGCGCGAAATTAAATTCATTACGGACTTTTAATTTAACTCCCGGCGCTAAATGAAATTCGTTACAGACTTTTAATTTCGCTCCTGGCGCGAAATTAAATTCATTACAGACTTTTAATTTCGCTCCTGACGCGAAATAAAATTCGTTCCAGACTTTTTTGTTAACGACCGTCAATTTCGTTCCCTGTATTTTATCCCCCCCCCCCCCCAGGCCTGAAATGAAAATGTACATGGAACATTTCATTTTGTGTCTGAAATGAAATCTGTTTCTTTTCTTCCCCGAAAGCCTTATTTGCTCCCGCGTCCTACTCCTAGCCACCATCTACATTCATCCCTACCACCCCATCCCCAAAGACTTCATTACCCACGTGTCTGAAATCTTTCCCCATTTCATTCTAATGGCCGACCTCAACCTACATTCCCGTTCGGCCCTAGAACTTCATAACCTAGACATCTACCTACGTCACATCGACGCCACCCTCGTCCTTTTCCCAGAATCTACCCGTCCTTCCTCCAATACCACCCCGACGCAGTCATTGCTCATAACTCCCTCCTCCATCTGTTTGATGTGTCTGTCTTGCCCCTCAAAGGAGGTGATCATGCCCCCCATTATACCTTATTTTATTTTGTTTTATTTTATTTTGTCGCCTCCGTAGCGTAGCGGTCAGCATGGTTAGCTGCCGCCCCGGAGGTCCTGGGTTCGATTCCCGGCTCTGCCACGAAATTTGAAAAGTGGTATGAGGACTGGAACGGGGTCTACTCAGCCTCGGGTGGTCCAAATGAGTAGAGGGGGTTCGATTCCCACCTCAGCCATCCTCGAAGTGGTTTTCCGTGGTTTCCCACTTCGTCTTCGGGCAAATGCCGGGATGGTACCTACTGTAAGGCCACGGCCGCCTCCTTCCCTCTTCCTAGCCTCTCCATCCCAACCTTCCATCCCATCCCTCATGAGGCCCCTGTTCGCTTTGCAGATGAGGCCGCCTGAGCGAAGTGCTGATCACACCTCCCCAGTTGTATCCATCCCGACCAGATGTTCCAAGCTCCAGGCGGTAGTGGTGAGTTCCCTCGCTGAGTCCGTGGGAACCACCAACCTAGAGGGTTGACTAAATAAAAAAACATTATTTTGCTTTATTTTGTTTTGATAATTTCATTTTGTTTTACTTTATTTAGTTTTATTGTGTTTCAAATTGTCTTGTTTTTTTGGTTTTGTTTTATTTTGTTTTGTTTATTTTGTTTTATTTTGATTTCCCAGAAAACAAATACAAAACCAAAAACACAAAACACGAAGCAAAATGCAAAATTCAAACACATAAGCAAATGCAGAATAAAAAAGAAACGCAAAGCAAAAAGCAACATTCAAAAACAGCAAAAGCAGAAAACAAACACAAAACCAAAACAAAAAACGAAGCAAAAAGCAAAACCAGAACACAATAAACGAAAGCAAAAGCAGAAGACAAGGAACATAAAGCAAAACGCAAAATTCAAAAAAGCAAAAGCAGAAAACGAACATAAAACAAAAACGAAAAAGACGAAGCAAAATTCAAAAACAAAAGCAAAAGCAGAAAACAAATAACATAAAGCAAAATTTTTAAAATCAAAAGCAGAAAACATACGCAAAACCAAGAAAGAAAAGCAAAAAGTCAAAAGCAAAAGCACAAAGCAAACACAAAACCAAAAACACAAACCAAAATTGGAAAACAACAAACACAAAAGATACGTGAGACAAAGTCCAGAGAAACGTTTCTCATGAAAATGATCCTTATTCACAAGTGGATTAAACGAATTTTGTAACTTGACGACTCATTTGCATTTGACTGTTGGCACAGGCTATAGTAAAATGTGGCTTTTCACCGCTGTCTCAGTCTCACACATGGCTGTGATTATATGGAAGCTACTGAGGTATGGGTGTGCTTAGTAATGACATTCAGGGCACAGTCAGTGCCTGTGAATGCTGTGAAGGGTTCTACTCATAGGGTTAGTACTGCTGTTCTGACTCAGTGAGGAAAGCAATAGCAAACTACCTCGGTCCTCATCTTGCCTAGTACGCCTCACTATAGCGCTGCCTTGGGTTTTTGTGGGTATCTACCCACATGACCTACCGCGGTAGTTTTTGAGGATCCAACCAGCCTCCGGGTTGACTACCTGACAGACAGACGTCAGGACTTTGAACATCGTACAGAACATTATTTAACTCTCGAAACAAATATACTGTTTTTTAATTTCAACAACGAAATTAAATGTTTCATGCATTTTAAATACACGTCAGTGAGCGAAAGTTAATGACGTTTGGGAAGTTTATTTCGCCTCGGGAGTGAAATTAAAAGGCTGTAACGAATTTTATTTCGCGCCGGGAGCGAAATTATAAGTCTGGAACTAAATTATTTTCGTGCCGGGAGCGAAATTAAAAGTGTGGAACGAAATTAATTTCGCGCCGGGAGCGAAATTAAAAGTGTGGAACGAAATTAATTTCGCGCCGGGAACGAAATTAAAAGTCTGGAACGAAATTAATTTCGCGCTGGGAGTGAAATTAAAAGTGTGGAACGAAATTAATTTCGCGCCGGGAGCGAAATTATAAGTCTGGAACTAAATTAATTTCGCGCCGGGAGCGAAATTAAAAGCCTGGAACGAAATTAATTTCGCTTAGAATTAAGTTTCGCTTTGATTTTATTACGCGCCGACAATCATTATAATTTCGCTCCCGAATATCGCGCTCACGGCGAAATTAAATTATTTTCGCCCCCACAGCCATGAATTTAATTTCGCATGCCAGCCCTGCCCTTAAGCATTAGTTATGATGCAACAAGCATGTGCCTCTCTTTCAGTTTCCTCTCTCCGTCTACCTCAGAAATACTGAAATAGCTAGGGCTTCACCGCTCATCAGGCATGCTGCAACTGCTTGCATACCTCATGCTGTTAAGATGCGTTTATGTGTGACACTTTAGTCGAATCAGTATATTTCGTGTTAACATAAAACAGGGATGTCCAATTATTTTGCAGTAGGTAAAAATACTATTTCATGAAATGATAAAATATCTGACTGCCAAAACTTGTAATGAAAACACTATTATTCCGCCTCGTGCAACAGAATTTGAATTGAAGAACAGATCTAAGGGGATCTTGTGCTTGCGAGCACCTGGTTGAGGATGCCTGATGTACATGAACTGACTAGAAATGTTATTGTTGTTTCATTAGAAGGGCATGGGCATCGTGGTCATTCAGCCTTGTTTACTTGGGTGAGTGTGGAATTTTATCTGATAACCTGTGTTATTGTGATGGTTGTATTAGTGTGTGTATTTGTAATTTAGGTGAGGATTGGGAACAAGGCGGCCGTGACCTTGTCAAGAACCATACCTGCATTTGCCTGGAGTAGAAGTTGGAAACCACGGAAAACCACTTCCAGGATGGCTGAGGTAGAAATCGAACCCTCCTTTTCTCAATTTTGCCTCACAAGGCTGAGTTTACCCCGTTCTAGCCCTCAGACTAGGATTAAATTTCTTGGCAGAGCCAGGAATCGAAGCCGGGCTTCCGCGGTGAGAGCCAAGAATGTTAAAGTAGAAGTGGGAAAACTCTTCCAAGATGACTGAGGTTGGAACTGAACCCACATATTCTCAGTTTTGTCTCATGAGGTTGAGTGTAGCCTGTTTCTGCCGTCAGACCAGAATTAAATTTCTTGGTAGAGCTGGGAATCGAATCCGGACCTTTCGGGCCGACAGTCCAGAATACTAGCCGCTACACAACGAGGTGGTTTGGCTAGAACTTGTGGTTATGAAGTCATCAGATTGCTTTCATATCCCTGCCACTTTCATGCAATAGAATTCACTAGCAACCCGCCCCGGCTCGCTCGCCCGGTATCTTTAACGGTTTACCCAGTATAAGCTTAAAGGCGCACAGACGGTACAGTAGGTCCCAGACGCAATTCAGAAAAGCCGAGGTAAACAGCTAAATTCCAAACCCATATTATACTCTTCTCGAAGTCTTAACTCGACACGACTCGACATTTTGATGCTGGCCGAAGCTGGGGTGATAGGCTCGCTCGCTCCGAAACTAGTAATTTAAATTTCTTCTGAATGGAGATTGTTGGAAGAAATTGGAGTGATAGAAGCCATTTTTTAGTGTTGCCTAATTCTATTATAGAAAGCTCTCCAGTCGGTCAACACAAATTGTGCCCAGTTATATTGGGTGGGATATATTTATATGCACTAAACTGAAAAAGAAAACAAATTATTATAAATTAACATGCTTTTATGTTCACAATGGGTTACTTAATTGGATGACATGTTTTGAACATCAAGCATTCATCTTCAGAATCTGTTCACTTAGGCTTAGGTAGGTAACCCATTGTGTACATAAAAGTGTGTTAGTATGTAATAATAACTTGTTTTTTACAGGTTACTGTAGATACTCATAAATACTTACATCCCACCCAATATAATTCGGCTCAATTTGTTTTGACCGACTGGAAAGCTTTCTTTAATAAAAATAATGTTGGAAGAAATGAGAACATAAACCATTTATAGTGAGCGATGCGTTAAAGATAGAGATATGCTGTTAGGGACTTTTTTGTAGAACATTGCATGCTGAACAATTCTTACACTCATAGTATATAGATATTTTCAGCAGTTTACCCAGCGTAAGCTTAAGAGGCACACGGACAGTTTTTTTTTACTTTATCACTGATATCGTTACTGCTCGGCTTCCTTTGGTTATAAATAAATAATTTTCTACAGAAACCTTCCTCGAGAAATCCTTTAACGAATGGTGGAATCCACATCAAAACCCATCCAGTGGTTCTCGGGATTACCCGGAACATCCAAGAATCGGGGACTTTGTTTTATATTATGTAGAGAAATAGGCTTGCTCAAGGAAAGGGGTATTTTGAAAGAACAATGCTTTCACTTTGGTTGAGAAAGAGGGTCCAGCTAAAGAGGGTTCACAGAGTTTCGACCCAATGACTGGACACATCCATTTTGCCAAGCGACTGAAATTTATTCATTTAATATTTTATTGGTATCAGTTTGCTAGCGACAATGCTTCACAACAAGTGTATGTTTGATATTCTAGTCCATTGCTTTGCATCGTAGTGTTTAAACATTACCGCCTCCCATACAATATTGAATTCTACAAGGCAATATTTTATCAACATTAATTAGTTTGTCAGATTGTTCCGCGCTAAACATTCTTTTACCGCAACATAGCTTTAGTATTGTCACGAACTACTTGACTAATAATAGTCAAATGTTGCGATAGTGAGTACTTGCGCCATCATGGCACGTTGTTTTTGTTTTAACTGAACTGTGATCGATCACCCATACTTTCAAACTTAAAGGATAATGATGAGTAAGGTTCGGAAGTTTAGGAAGTGTCATATTTTCTTCTGAGATTATTTTGCCCGTAATTTAAAAAATAAGTGCAATTGAAGGGGTACCTGACCTCGTTTAAAACAATTTTATCTTGCCTATAAATGCATATTTTGGCCATTTTTATGTTTTTGTCATATTTTGCTTCTTTTAGTGATGTAAAGTCATGTTTGGTTATTTTGAACATTCCTTGTTCAAATTGTGACTACTGTCGACCAAAGTATTATGTGTACTCGAGTTTGAAGGTTGTTTGTGAAGTAATCAATAGACCTACATAAAATCCAATACCATCAACATTTTTGTCGTTCTATTTTACGTTAAATCATGTAGGTTTGGATTTTTTAATTTATATTTTAATATTTTTTATCGCAGTTGGAACACAAAAAGTGCACGTTTTTAAGCGCGTTTCAACCATGCGTCACATTTAAGAATTATTATCTCACACGCCCGTCATCAGATCGAATCCAAATTTTAACACAATATACATTGGAATGTTGTATTACTGGTTTATTAATTTCACAATTTTGTGTGTCCAAGAAACAATGTTATCATTGTTGTAAGGTAACTTTTTCTCGGCTCGGGGTGGTTGGAAAATGTAGTTCTTGGTTGCGTTGTAATCGTTATACATCAAAAAGTTATGCTGTGTGACTGTGAAATACGTAAATTAATTCACTTATTTTATATCGGTTTGTATTTGTACGAGGAAATAACACATGGTTCACCATTTAGCCGCTCCGGGAAATACTGTACAGCGTTGCTGAGATGGAGCCCATCACTTCCGAGCGAGACGCGCCATGACGCGTGTGGGCACCATTTCGGCAACGCTGTACAGCTGTTCCCTGAGCGGCTAGCTGGTGGAACATGTGTTATTTCCCCGTAGAAATACAAACGGATATAAAATAAGTGAATTAATTTATGTATTTCACAGTCATACAGCATAACTTTTCGATGCATAAGGATTACAATGCAACCAAGAACTACATTTTCCAACCACCCCGAGCCGAGAAAAAGTTACCTTAAAAAATGATAACAACTTTGTTTCTTGGACACACACACAATTTTGAAATTAATAAACCAGTTATACAACATTCCAATGTATATTGTGTTAAAATTTGGATTCGATGTGATGACGGGTTTTTGAGATAATAATTCTTTAATGTGACGCATGGTTGAAACACTCTCAAAAACGTGCACTTTTTGTGTTCCAACTGCGATAAACAATATTAAAATATAAATTAAAAATTCCAAACCTACATGCCCTAACGTAAAATAGAACGACAAAAATGATGATGATATTGGATTTTATGTAGGTCTATTGGTTACTTCACAAACAACCTTCAAACTCGAGTGCACATAATACTTTGGTCGACAGTAGGTTCATGTTATTGGGATGAAGTTTCTAACACTGGATTTCTAAATGGAGCAGTAGCCTAGATATACAGTGAAACTCCTCTATGTTGGACACCTACTGTACGATAAACATGTGTCCAATGGAGTGGGGTGTCCCATATACAGGGTACCTTTTCCTGAAGTCGAGTACCACTGACAGGAATATTCTTAATTCAGTAGCATGCTGAGCTTCTATGCCCAAGATCGCGGGTTCAAACCCGGCCGAAGTCGTCGGATTTTTTAAGAGCGTTAAAATCCTTCAGTATGCCTTCTTTCAGAGGGGAAGTAAGGCCGGCGGTCCCATGTCATAGATTTATGGCATGTAAAAGAACCTTCCACTAATTAAACTTGTGTGAAGTAGATTTCATTAAAACGCTTTATCAAAGTTCCAACGTTCACCACTAGGTGTCAGTGACATCTGGTAGCGAAAGTTGAACCTGTCCTCGGACACTCCTGGCACTAAAAGCCATACGCTAAATAAATCATTAAGATCATAGTGGGGGCTTCGACGAACTCTTTTTTGCTAGGAAACTACAGGTTTTTTTCCCCCAGGCTTCTATCTTGGCAGTTCTGTTGTTATTTTTGTTAGATACAGTAGATTTTGATATTCCATACTCTTCAGCCAGTTTTCTGCAGCTTTCTCCATTGGACAGACGGTCAAAAACTTTTTTTTCTTCTCAATCGTTAATGCCACTTGCATTTAGTCATATTGAAGTGTACACAACTTCTACTACAGAATCACTACTGTACAATACAGTAATTTAGCAAACACTGCGGCAGACCTTGACTAAACTGCAGAATGACTGTACTGTTCTGGGAACTCATTAAGGGCTTCGAATTTACAAATTTCTTCACTAGCCTTGAACTTCCTGTACCTTTTTTCCTCCACATGTCTTCACCACCCCTTCCTTGAAAACATCTCAATACTGCACTTGTTACTCAACCCTTTTTAAACAGGTAGCAAAGGAGAATCCCACTCTTTTGCTTCTGTTGCCCTGTTCAAACTATCATTTAAGGGCTGTCCAATGTCCATAGTGAAGGGGTGTCCAATGTACAGAGAATTTTTAACATGTAAAAGAATAGGGAATTAAACGGTGCATTCAATGTGTCCAGGATATAGGGGTGTCCAAAGTGAGAGGTTTCACTGTATTTTTCTCTGTATTTCCGGAACAGACAGCAAGTTTAGAAGACCTGATTCCAAGAAAAGGCTTCTGAACAGAGTATGATGGCACCCCAGAAGACAAATTTAGCTCAGTGCAATTAGTAAACAAGGTAACTCCGAGTTATCTCACGCCCAGTTCGGCCTTCATTGGTTCGGAAGGTATTGTAGCTGTCAGTTTGCGCGATTTAAATGTGTCTGCTGTATTATCGCGTTTTATGATTGTACTACTCCAATGCTTGGCAACACATCCCTAAAATGCATAGGTCATATTTTCCCGTTTTTAGATCATACTCTGCTAGTTTATAAGGCATATTTGCTTGCACGTTTCGTACATTTTTTTAAGGTCCTAAACATTCGAACCCTTATTATGAGTAACCAAGCCCACTTATTATATGGTGAGTCAGACTGTTGGTATATTCATTTGATTATTTTGCATTAGCTGTAGAATATTTGCCTTCTTTTTGGAATGTATCAAATACAAATTCATAAATTATTTTACTTATTTGAATGTTCAGATCCCGGCGCTTAGCTCTGCACTTCCCCACCCCACTCCCCCGGTATACTAATACTGCAGCGTAAAACATTTACCATGCTGATTTTGAGAACCTACTGTCACACGCGTCAATGCTCTCAGTACGGAAGTATTCGACTCGTTCCCCACACTGCCCTACACCCAGCTTCCATCGCTGAGCTTTAAAGGTCAAGTGCACATCTGCATGCCGGTATCTGTACTGGGCGTTGGCATAGGATCAATCAATATAAAATAGTTTACTCATGGGCTAATCGTGAGGATTAAGTGTCCGAAATGAAGCCCTAGGTATTACTCGAATTGGCTGATTTAAAACTCGTCTACACAGCTCAACTATTACAAGCTCCCGCCATATCCTTCACATTGATTTCGAAATACAGATTATAGGCAAGCTCCACGACTGGAATGGATATATGGGCATACGGAGGTACGAGATTCGAATCTTGGTTCTGGAAGCAGCTATTGTGAGTGTAGTTTCCCCCGAGGTTTCCACACTCGGGTGCCGTATTTCAAGTAGTTCCGGGATACCTACCGCTGCCCTAGACCCAAATACAGTTCCAAACGCATACACCCAAATAACAGACAAATTGCATATGGCACTCTTAAAATTCTTCATAATTTTATTTTCTGGCATAATGTACTGTTCAGGTTTATGAAAATACAAATTAACAGTATTGATTTTATGTATTTGTATTGAAATATTAGTTTGTCATAATTTTATTGTCAGATTTAGAAATTCATGTCGGGTGATGATTTTGTAACTGTATGGATTCAATCCCCCCTGAAAAATCCTTGATGCGCCCCTGGTAATTACAGTTCCACTCACTGTTACAGTCACAAAAGAAAAACAGGTCACTAGACAAATTCTACTACACCCACCGAATATGTGCCAATTCCCTAAAATGAATGAATTCATAGCCACCAAGCAATTATGAGATATTCAAGGTGAATGTTCTTATTTTCGCCCTGTATACAATAACTTTAGTACACACGAGATTGTTATTGCCAGCATTGATATTGTGCTCTTGTGCACTATACATTGTCGGGGAATAGAAAAGGGCAAATGATTTTGCGAAGAAAACTGCACTTCATAATTTAATGTCAACATAATTGTTGATTTCCGAGCATTTGTATTTTCACTTATCAATGTACAACATATCAAATGCTAATGTATCAAATACGAAAAGAATATAGATAGGAGGTTTTAAAAAGTGACTGTATATTGGCTTCATTGATTACGATTATGTCCGCACCCCTAAATGTAATTATGACTCAGCTCATCCTCCTCCAAAAGCGAACCCTAGTTACGCCACTGGTTGCCACATTAATATGACTGGACAGTGTATTAGTCTGCCTGCTATCTTCCACCTCGCTCATTTTAAGGCTGTGTAAATTTAAAGGAAACGGTGCTCTCTTTTCTCATAATTGCGGATACCCCCAGTTATGATGGCAACGTCTATATGAGTAATATTTCATTGCCCCTGAGTATCGAACAAGAAACCACAACATTATAGTTGCATGGGACAATGCTCGTCATTGTACAGTTAGATTTATGAATTTTCAGCCCACTCACTCCCTGTGTCGGCAAGTGAACCTGCGAAATACCATAAAGAGTGCCATCTAACCCCAACTTCTCCTTTGTCTTAAAAAAATATATTTTTCAGCCTTAATTGTTGTCCTATTGGCTTCCAGTGTAAATTCTAATTTTCATAAAGTTATATTTGCATGGAAAACCTGGAAATCCTGGAAAACTCCTGGATTTTTATTAGGTCTGGAAAACTCCTCGAAAATGACGAAAAATTTGAAAACTCCTGGAAAATAGCCACCGTTAATAAATTATACAAATCTTTCCATCTTAAATCATACTCCCGCTGCGGTTTTTGGTGAGACTCTATCATTAACGAAAGAAATTTCCTCTGGCTACCTGTTTCTGTGCGGGAGAATATGCGATAGTACTTTTGTAAAACATATTGAGTGTAGACAACTTCACCGCGATAAAATTGCAGGTGGCATTCTTTTCTCTTTTTTTTTAAAGCGGATGTTTGAGTCACAAAGGCTTTTATAAAATAACAATTAAATAATTTGTGTGTAGGCTTGCGTATCAATAACGCAATCACCACTAATGTTTGTTAACATCTGTGTAAGTAAACCAAACACAACTGCTTTATTTTGGTCTTAAAGTAGGCAACCGATAAAGTCCCCCTGGACTGGTGCTTATTTATAAGTCTGGAAAAATGAGAATTACTCCTGGAAAACTCCTGGAAAATCGTTGACCAATTTGAGTGGCCACCATGTATTTGGCCGTTTGCATGTATGAACGAACGTACATCAGACATGCAGATCTCTAAACAGGATTTCCATCAATATACAGACACAACTTTAATTGAATTAATGCTATGAATTGTAATAACTTAGCTCGCTAAGGCCCAGCATTAGACCATGGGTCCAAACTGTCCTCAGACTTGGTAGATGAGAGTTTAATCCCGACTGTTGGGTGTCCTTGAAATGGTTTTCCGAGGTTTCCCATGTTCAACTCCAGGCAGATGTCAGAACGGTGCCTTCTTTTAGGCCACGGCCACATTCTTCCTTGCCCAGTTTCATTCATGAGGTTGAAATCAGGAAGAGAATCCCTATCCCATTGAATCTGCAATAATTAGGAGTAGACAGACAGACAGACATGCATACATACAGACTTACATACATATACATACTTACATGGTACTCATCAAATATTAGTATCCCTCTTAATGCCTTGGCAATATGTTATGTTCCACAACTGTCTTGATTGCTTGGACACATGTATTCTGGGGTTTGGGCTCCAAAATGATTCCTCTTTTTTAAATTTTTTGCAGGTCCTAAAAATGTGTGGTGTTATGGTTGATGTGGGGAAAAACTATGTAGCACAGCAAAGGTAAGTGAATTTAAGCATTCTGGTTGTTTCTTTTTTCTTCTTTACATATTAACTTTTGTAGAAGAGAGGTAAGAGAAGAAAAATTGGTAACAATGAATTCACAGTTAAGTTTAAGGAAGTGCTGAACCAAAGGCCAGAGTATTTTCAAAACTTCCTCCTTGTAATAGGAATACTTTATAATGATGGCCTCATTTTGGAATTTAGTGTAGGAGATGGAGAATGGGGACAGAATAATCATGTCTGTGGAAGTAGAGAGAAAGGTGAAAAGCAGTGCCAAAAGGAATTTATCTCCAGCTGTAGGACCCGTTAGCCAGCTCACAGCTGCTGTGAGCAAGGAAAGTTGGATTAAGGCATTCATATAGTGGGGATGGCTCAGAGCCTAACACTGAGCTGTCAGTGTGTGCCCTCACCCGAAACTCGAGAGCTGATACAAAGCAACAGGGATTGACAAAATTAGTAGGTGGTAGTGATTGTTGCTTTAAGGGTCGGACATCTAGGCCGTCTGCCCCAGGATGATAATGAATGTTGTTGTTTGAGTCTTCAGTCTTTTGACTGGTTTGATGCAGCCCTCCATGCCTCCCTGTCCAGAGCTAATCGTTTCATCTCTACATAGCTACCACACCCTACATCTGAGGCAATCGGTTTAACATATTCTAACCTTGGCCTACCCCTACAGTTCTTGCCCTCAACCCTTCCTTCCATAACTAAGCTTGCTATTCCTGGGTGTCTTAGTATATGTCCTACCAACCTATCACTTCTCTTCATTAGCAGTCGCCAGAAACATCTCTCCTCACCCACTAGTCTTAATACCTCTTGGTTTGTAATCCTATCTACCCATCTGATCTTCATCATTCTCCTGTAACACCACATTTCAAATGCTTGAATTCTCCTCTTTTCTGCTGCACCAATAGTCCAAGTTTCACTTCCATAGAGTGCCACGCTCCGGACAAAGGCCTTCAAAAATGACTTCCTTATACCTAAATCTATATTCGATGTCAACAGATTCCTTTTCTGTAAAAATGCTTTCCTTCCCAGAGCTAACCTACTTTTTATATCCTCTTTGCTTCGTCCATCACTGGTTATTTTGCTTCCTAAGTAACAGAAGTCTCCTACTTCCTTTAGTTTTTCACCTGCAAATTTGATGTCCATAGAGGTTTCTGATTTATTTTGGCTGCATTCCAATATTTTTGTTTTACATTTATTAATTTTCATCATGAAATCTTTCCTCAAGACGGAGTCCATACCGTTCAAAAACTCATTCAAATCCTCAGGCGTGTCGGCCAAGATGACTATGTCATCGGCAAATCTCAAGAGTTGAAATTATTTTTCCTTGAATCTTCACTCCCACATTAAACTTTTCTCCAATTTCCTTCATTGCTTGCTCAATGTAAGGATTAAAAAGTATGGATGATAAGTTGCAGCCTTGCCTTACACCTTTCTGAATACCAGCTTCTCTCTCATGTCCTTCAGCTTGAATGACTTCTGTCTGGTATCTGTATAGACTGTAGATCACTCTCCTATCACTATACTTTATTTCAATCGTTTTCAAAATGCCAAACAATTCAGTCCAATCAACGTTATCAAAAGCCTTTTCTAAGTCTACAAACGCCATGAACGTTCTCTTATCTTTCCTTATTCTACCTTCCAAAATCAGCCTGAGACTTAGTACAGCTTCCCTTGTTCCTACATTTCTCCTAAAACCAAACCAAACCAACTCCGTTTCTATCTGGCTTTCCATCCTCTTGTAGATTATTCTAGACAGGATCTTTGAAGCATGAGTAATTAAGCTGATTGTACGGTAATCTTCACATCTGTCAGCTCCCACTTTCTTCGGTATAGGAATGATAACATTCTCCTTGAAATCAGAGGGTACCTCACTTGTCTCATAAATCCTACTCGCCAAGTGATATAACCTGATCAGACCTTCATCTCCTAAGCGGCATAGCAACTCAATCGGTATATCATCTATGCCTGGTGCTTTGTTCGTGCTTGTCTTCCAATGCTCTGTCAAATTCTGTTCTCAATATTAAATCTCCTTTTGCATCCTCATCAATTTCCTCCTCCCTTTCCAATACATGATTTCTCAATCTCCTTTCCCTTATACAAACACTCTATGTAAGCTTTCCATCTCTCAACCTTCTCTTCCCTAACTGTTAGAGGCTTTCCATTTGTGTCCTTAATATTACAGCACTTACAAGGGAAGTCTCTGAACCGGGGAATCGCGGATCCTCCTGGAACTTAGCAGATGCGTTGCGAGAGCCCAACTAGGTAGAACCGTGACGAAAAATCTTTCGTAAATTAACTCCTACCCACCGTAGACGGCAGTAAGAACAACAATTTTGAACTGTGCGTGCTGGTTAAGCGGGAGTGTGCCTCACTCCTGATTGGTGGCTCAAAAGATCACGTTCCAAACGACTGCCCTCCCGTACTCGCGCTCATAAGCTTCGCTGCGGCAAGGGACTTTAATGTAGCATCTTTACAATATATTACACGTCGTGCTTTATTATTAATCATGCAATGTAAAGTATCACAAATACATATAATTACAACACAACACAGAGTAAACTGAACCAATGGTCACACGAGTAAGAGACCAAGCTATTTCACATAGTTCTGACAACAGTGATGGTCGTGGTAATAATGTTGGAAACACATACTGCTTTTACACCATCCTCACCGTATAAGACACGGGCGAGTGCAAGTACTACATTGTATTGCACTGATATCGAAACAATATGGCACAGGATGTTGAAACCGTTCGGGATTGTCGGACGGATACTGATTTCGGTACCATGCGTATTGTCACATTGAAGTAAAACGAGAGGACGACAATTGGTGGTCAGAGACTGCATTTTCAAGATTGTATTTCTCTGGGCCAAATTGATGTCAAAATTCAATAACCGAACGGTGTTCGAAAATCTACGGACAAAGCTTTTCCAGATCCTAAAGCCGTATACATCCAATAGTTGACAATAGGAGTAGGACACTAGATAGCCAGTGTCCTACCCGAACACATCTCCAAATTGAATGCATTGTCATGTGCAAACATAGTTTCTTTTACCCTTTTACCAAACGCACCTTTTGGTACTTTCAAAGTTATGAAGAGAGGTCCAAGCAGCTTGCCCGCTGCTGTTACTGTTGGCATTATTGTATAACTGTGCGTTGTGGGCCCCACTGATTGCACTTTGGAGAAAACCGTTTTCGACCCTTTTATAGCCAGTGTCCTACCCGAATATATCTCCAAATTGAACCCACTTTGATCACTATTACAGTACATACTGTACGTTTCCAGGGCCGAGAGAATCTAGAACCGATGTAATCTCTTCTACGAATATTTCTGCTGCTGACATAATATCCATTTTTCGATGGGCATTCCTTGACATCACCACAGTTTCTATTTTTCGCGAAATGATATTATAGCGATCCTTAAAGTGCTGCACCCAGGAATGGCTGGCTTTTAACCCCGTACATTTTACGTCCTGCGCAGCTAGCATAGCCCATTGCTGAATTGTCACGTCATATTATGTCATTATTCTGATGGGCAATGTCAAATTAGGCTTTTAAGGCACATGTTATTCTCCTCAATTTGTTGCGGTGGGTGCTACCCCTTTTCACTTGCTCTGCCCACAAATATAAATCTATCTTACTTCTTAAACGGTAAAACTTACATTTTACCGACGAAAAGGAAAGCGGACGCCTCTTACCGCTTTTCCAATACTCATCAGCATTTTGTTTGTATTTCATACCAGCACACTTATTACAAGAGATGGATGCCAGAAAGCCAGATAGGCACAAAACCATCCAAACTGTCCAACAGGTCCTGTTCTTGAATGCTGAGAAGCCTTTCCATATATTTTCCATATTTTTCCTCCAGACAACAGATAACTTTTCCAATGTTAACATTCATTATGCAACGCATGGGACACTCTCCGTATACGGATATAAGCGTATGCCGGGTCTGTCGCCTCTCATTCGGTGACGGTACACCGTAGGCCGGGAAGCAACCTCTGACGCAGCCAATGAAGCTCACGCCACTGGCGCGCCAATTTAAACGTGTAAATCTTAATTTTTCATCTAGTAGAAGGGGAAGTTAATTTCCGAAAGATTTTTCTTCACGGTTCTGCCTAGTTGGGCTCAAGCAACATATCTGCAAAGTTCCAGCAAGATCCGAGATTCCCCGCTTCAGAGACTTCCCTTGTTAGTCTTCTTTTTCCCCCAAAGTATTCTTAATCCTTCGATGAGCTGTGTCCACTTTTCCTAGTTTCAGACAATTTTCTATGCCTGCACATTTCTCTTTCAACCATTCTTCTTTCGCTTCCTTGCAGTTCCTGTTAACCTCATTTCTCAGACGTCTGTATTCGGCTTTCCCCTTTTCATCTCTTACATTCTTGTGTTTCCGCCTTTCATCCATCAATTCTAGTATATCCTGAGTGATCCACGGTTTTCTACCTATTCTTTCTTTCCTACCAATGTTTTCTTCTGTGGATTTTGTTATTTCATTCTTCAAAAGTGCCCATTCATCTGCAATTGAAGTTTGTTTAGGTTTTTTTTAGTCCTTCCTTTATACTCTCCTTGAATCTTTCGTTTACATCCTTCTCTTTCAGTCTGTCTATTGCCCACCTTTTTGGCTTTTGACTATTCTTCTATTGTGGTTATTGCATAAGGTGTTAGCTATGACCAACTCATGCTCGGTGCAGAATTCCATCAGCCTGCTTGTTCGGTCATTCCTTTCACCTAATCCGAAATCTCCTACTATCTTCCTTTCTCTTCCTTTTCCTACCACAGCTTTCCAATCTCCCATTACTAAAACATTTTCATCACCTTTGATAAACCTCAGAATTTCATCTATTTCTTCGTAGACCTTTTCAACATCTTCATCATCAGCTTGACTGGTAGGCATATAGACTTGTACCACTGTGGTGCACGCAGGTTTTGTATTGATTTTTGCTACAATAATCTGTTCACTTTATTTCTCATAATATTCCACCCGTTGACCAAGTTTCCTACTCAATATGAGACCAACCCCTGCTTGGCCATTGTTTGATTTAGTGCTAATGACCCTATAGTCTCCTGACCAAAAGTCCTGTTCTTCCGCCAGCGCATTTCACTAATCCCAATCAAATCCAACCTCAACCTATCCATTTCCCTTCCTAAGTTTTCTAACCTTCCACTTCCCAGCAGACTTCTAACATTCCACGCTCCGATCCGTAGAAGGTCAGATTTCCTCTTTGTCACTTCTCGAGTAGTCCCCACCCGGATATCGGAACGGGGGACTAGTTTACCTCCGGATTGGAATTTTACAAGGGAGGAGGCCATCATCACATGTAATTATGCATAGAGAGGTGCATATCCTCGGGAAGAGCATTACGGCTGTAGTTTCCTGTTGCTTTCAACCGTGCAGCAGAACACAGTGTAACCATTAGTTGGCTTATATTATCAATATCTTAACCGTCTATAAGACAAGTAAAGAATTGATTTATTCTGCAAGGCTGCTACTCCCTTTCAGAATAAGTAATAGAGCAATTCTACTTACAAAAATGCTAACCTTCTACTAACAATTAATTACCAAAATTCTACTAACGAAAAAATACTTGAACATAAAATGAATATTGAAACTACTGCTAACTACTGAATCATATCTTACATAATAAAAGAAGAAATGAACAAAAATACAGGAATAAGGGAAATAAGACAGGGGAAAAGAAATTCCCTCAATCCATGAATAATAAGGAATTATGTAGAGCCAGATTGAAAAGTGAAGGGGCAAAGTATCACTCCAAAGTCACTGGAAAAAGGGGAGAATCCCTTGGGATCACAAACTCCCAAGCCAACCAGCTGTGAGCTCTTGTTATAGTGCTATTCAGAGTGCACCATGCTTGGTGGGACTACACACACCCTGCCCCTACAAGGGCAAGGTATTCAGTGAAAGGAAAAATTGGTGCCTGACCCATTCGAATGATACATAAGACAAGTGCCATTTAGGGCAGGAAAATGAAAGGCTCCCTAGGACTCGGACACCATAATGGTTGAAAATTAACAAGTGGAGATTAAGGGAGGTCGACAGGAGCCGCTCAGTATGTAAGTGGAAGGAATGCTAGACTGAGCTGGGGTCCCTTGGTCTCCAACCCACGTCTCACTAGTAGCGAGTTCCTGGGGTGGAGACAAAATAGTGTCAAGTGGTATAGCAAGATTTAAGTGGTTGCATTATTTTGGGAAGGTACCCTCTGTGTGTAGATCTAACAAAGGCATGCCATGCGTTTAAGTACCATACCGAAGGAAAAGACGAAGAGCATATTAATGGATTGTGGTATCAATAGGAGGTAATCAAAGGCGTTAGTCTGATGGAATCAGCACTTAGTTTAAAGCAGATACACTTTTAGTAGAGGGCTGCATAACAAGCTTATGCTAGATTCCCACGGTAGTGCACACATGATCCACTAGACTGTGCTTGGGGATGAAAGATATTTTTTCACACTTCTTAGGTGCATATGACCAGTATTCCTCATGCTGGCTGGGGGGCTGGCCCTTGGAGTGTGGAACTGGTCGGTGATTGGTGTCTCAGTTTCTACAAGGAAGGTAGAGTGTTTCTTTCCACTTCACTGCATTTACTTATATTCATATGGCAAGCTTTTATAGGAACGGGAATAAGTTAGGCGGGTTAACATTGTTTGTAGTATCGAGAAGCTAAATTGGTTAGTATATTTCGAAAGCAAATGCTTTAATAAACAGTGACTGTGCTTCTCAGGGTTTTACGCAGTGTAACTCTATCTGGGACTGATCGACTGTATCATGAGATGGGTAATGCTCCATGCTAATTTTGCCCAAAGGGGCTTCATTCATTCCATTCCTGACCCGGTCGGAGACTGGAAGCAGGCTGTGGATTTTCATTTTTCATGCAAGACCGAATCCCATGTTTGGCATTTATGATTTTGTAAATGTTACAGACTCTTACAGGCAGATTTACTGGCTCATTTAAAAGCACCTCCGTGGCAAAGTTTATGCACATTGGAGTCTCAAGGTAAATGAACGATAACCTCTTATCATCAATCATCATCATCATCATCATCATGAAGTTTGTAACCTAAATTTTGGAGGGATGGGCTTATGACTCAAAATATTGTGGATATATGATCTAGGAAAAAAAATACCAGAAACATTTACTGACACAGTGGTGTATAGCTTCTATCTTAACTTCACACAATTTTCAGTGGATATGTATATAACATTTTATGTACAACAGTATTTACAGTTATTATGCTACAGAAGTTTTAATTAAACTTTGCAACGAGTCAGATTTAAAAAAAATCTGTTCGTCTATTAAGTTTCTATAGTGTTGCGTTTTTAGTTAGTAATTTGTATGTGTATTAAGTGTGAAATACTTTTGAGACGTTAACTTCTATCGTGGCAAGCTATTGAAGTGAGTGAAGTATTCAATTATTTGCATTCAAATGGTCATCAATCTAGGCGCAAACTTACCTATACAGGGACGTTTACTAGTGTTTTCTACAGTGAGGTCCTTCTCTATAGAACGGAACCTCGCTGGGGTCATGTGACGGGCAAAGAGCGTTGATTCACCGCCAGATGACTAGCATCTACCGATTACACAACAGCTGGTCAGGAAGCACAGATGCTGTCATAACATTGATTACAGACTCAGCTGGCAAGATAACTTAGTTGCGATAGTTAAGACTTGTCGTGAAGTACTGTAGCCAATCTCGTATACTGTTTACATGGTTAGGTATACAAGAAAACATCAAATTTTCCTAGTGGAAACTTACCTTCTCAAGAAGTCCTGCAGTAAACGTGTTTGTAAGCTTCAATGCTGTGCGATTTTTATTTTGAGGGGGTACCTCAAATAAAAGATATACAGAAACAATCCGCGTACTCTGGAGGCTCTTGAGAATTAAATAACTGCACTGGCTGGATTACAGCGCGTGTACCAAAACTTCCTACGTTGATGCAACGTGTGTTTAGAAAATGGACAGCATTTCCAGCAACTACTCTGAATTTCATGCAAGTAATGATGTTTAAATACGTTAATAACAAATAATAACCCCTGGCACTACAGCCCATGAAGGGCCTAGGCCTATCAATTGACCGCTGCTCAGCCATTTGGCCTGCAGATATTGGGGTGACGCGTGGTCAGCGCATCGGGTCTCCCCGGCCGTTAATTTTGGTTTTCGTGACCGGGGCGCTGCCTCACTGTCAGATAGCTACTCACTTGTCTTCAAGAGGCTGAGTGCACCTCGTTCCAGCCCTCATGTCAGTTTCGAAAAAATCGGATGGAGCCAGGAATCGAACCTGGGGCCTCCGAAAGAGAGGCAGGTGCGCTACCCCAACACCACAGGGCCGGGTAATAAATACGTTGAAAAGTGTAAATGTGTTAAACTAGGTGGGTGCTATACTGCTGCTAGCGTCAGTGTCTTGCTCGACAGGCTGCTAAGTAATATCATAGCGCCAGGAGATGGCAGTTCAACACGCTGTGACGGGGTGAGGGGGGGGTCTTGCAGTACGTATGCGCGGCCCGCCTATTCCAAACCTAAATATATCGGCTGGCAGTCAGTTGCTGCTACTTCCTGCATGATAATTTATCGAGCTTCAGGTGTGTGTAGTGTTACCTTTCTTCCTATTGTCGATATTCTTACAAGCCTTAGTAGTTCAGTCAATAGAGGCTCAAAAAGGGGGTTCACCTTACATCAGATGCGGGATCGTTTTTAATTTTTTGATGTTGTTTAGGACCATTAGGTAGTTATTAATCCAAGTTTCAGTCATCCCTCCCCCCTTGCTTCGTCCGCCATCTTGAAAAAACTGTCAGAAATCTGCACTTTTTTCAGTTTTTGGCCTCTAGCTCATTCCCAGTTCATTTGTTTGAAGATACGTCTGACTAAGAAAATATAGATTACTAAATTTCCAACAAATTTGATCTGGAAGTTCTTTTTGTAGGACCAAGCGTATTCGAGCTACGAGAAGCCGAAAAAGGGCGAAAATTGGCGCTTCGGCAAATTTTTCACTTTCGCTCCACTTTCCATCGCAAAAACAGGGGGAAGACGTGATCTCAGCAAAATGTTTATTGAATGAAAGTTGTAGAGAATTTAATTTCCTTTGAAATTCATGGATCAAAAAAGGAATTACGAGCAATGGGTAGGAGTTGGGGTAAATTTAAGAAAACCGGAAGAAATTCGTTTTTTGTTATTCAGCCCTGGAGCGCCGTGTTGGTAAAAGTTTTTCCTTTTCATTATATAACAACCATTTTTTTGAATACAGCAGTGCGTCTAAATAATATTTGAACCATTTTTTGAATAAATGTGACCACACACACACACACACACACACACACATACACACACATATACAGGGTGTCTTTTATGTACCTTTGGAGAATGATAGGTCGTGTAGGGTGTGGCTTCATGAGAAGTCAACTGGTAGACATTTGCCAGGATGGAATGGTTACATGGAAAATGCCACAGCAAACAAAGAATTCCAGCGATCTAAAATAATATATCTGCCATTTATCAATGCCCCTCCAATCCATGACGACACTGTCTACACATCCTTGCTCAAGGCTCGCCGAGAGTGCGATAGTGTCAAGCAAAACACCTGCTTTGTGATGTTCGACCAGCCACTATATATGAAGGCACAGGAAATTCTCCACAACGGCACACCACCACTATTGAAAGATGTCATAGGAAGACTTGGGGGCTTCCATTTGCTCATGCCATACTTTGGAGCTGTTGGCACAATATTGAGTGGCAGTGGAATCTTGGAGCTATTTGCCACCATCTATGCCGAAAACAGCATTGATAATTCTCGAGCTGTGAGGGCTCATTTATTGACACATCAGGCATTGGCCAAACTGATTCGGGGTAAGATTGAATTTACCAATGACGAAACAACTGTTGTCAACAGGCTACTATCAGAGGAGGACCAGTCCAGGGTTCTGGAAGCAGATGATTTCAAAGAAATCAAATCTGTGAAGCAGCGACAGCTGTCCACAATTTGCAAAGCAGAGGTCCAACAGCTCAGCTCTGGGTTCAGTACTATAACATGGTGACTCTTGTGAAGAAATTTATACAAGCAGAGAGGATGGGCAACTTTCAAATCCACATGGACATTATCAAGATTATACCATTTTTCCATGCTGCTGGACATTGGCCTTATGCAAAAAGTGCACATTTGTACCTTCAAGAAATGTCCTGTTTAGAAGACAGAATGAATCCGGCAGAGTTCCAAAAATTCACAATCCGAAGGTCAAACAAATTTTGGTCAGGCGTTAGGACTGACGTGACAATCGAACAGAAACTCATGAAAGATATAAAAGTTGGAGGTGGCTTGACTAGTGGAAGGGGAATGACAGACAGTACATTGTTGAAGTGGATTCTTGGAATGACTTCTCTTCAGGATATAGCTCAACAAATGGATCAGTACACTGAAGTTACAGCATTGTCCTCAAAACAACATGTGGAGCTGAGGCCCAGCAGGATTACGCGGGACGAACAAGATGTGCAACGGCTGCTCGAATTGTTTTCAAAACACCCCCCTTTCCCTGAAGCAGAGGAAATTATGAGCATCAGCTCTGGTGTAGCTGGAAGTGAGCAGGTGAACTGCTACAAGGCTCAGCAAGTCGGTATGGCAGGACTCTCAAGAATAGTGGGAACAACCTTCGGAGAAGTGTCCTTCTTTAGCAGCTGACAAGAACATCTTGAAAGTCGGGGTGAAGAAGATTGCTGTGGACCCACTCACACTCTATCACAGGATGTGCATAGCAAAAACAACCCAGGACGACCTTGAGGAATACCTCTCTTATGAGCATGCATCGTACCCTATGTCGTTCAATGAGGATAGTATGCGCAAGGGCACAGTCTGCTTTATATGCAGCGTTCACACCCCTGCCCATGGATATCGAGCTCCTCTCAAATCACCACACTGTCATCGATGGTGGGCATCTGCTCCACAAAGTTGTGTGGAATCGAAATTCGACTTTAGGGCAAATTTGTGCCGATTATATCAAGTACATCCACCAGCATTATGGGACAGTGGTGATGGTCATCTTCGACGGGTACTCAGGCAATCTTCTGATGAGTACCAAGAATGCTGAAAGAGCAAGAAGGCGCAAGCTTAACGCCTCAGCAGATGTGATATTCGATGAAGCCACAGTCAACACAACTCTCAAAGACAAATTTCTGTCCAATGAGAGCAATAAAAAATTATTTGTTGCCCTCCTCAGAACAACACTTGAAGCGTCCAACGTTATGAACAAGCAAGATGAGGAGGATGCTGACGTGCTCATTGTGACCACTGCAAGATCAATGGCTTCTTCGTACGACGCTGTAATTATTATGGGGGAAGACGTCGATTTATTAGTCATCCTCACTGGGACAGCATATACGATACAACGAATACCTTAAAAAACAGAAAGAGACAATATTCACCTGACGTCATGTACTCCCCCTCATCATTTATGTATGACTTCGCCGAGAACCTGCTGCTCATCCACGCCATCAGCGAGTTCGGAAAGACCAAATTTTGTTCCCTGTTCCGGAGGAATCCATTTTTGTTGGAGATAAGTGATGTCTTCATGGACCCAGAAGCCACATTAGAGGATATTTCCAAAGCAGGAGAGCAAATATTGGTCGTCCTCTATGGTGGGGAAATCGACCAATCACTTTCTGACCCCCGACACACAAAATTTGTTGCCACCACGACAAACTTGAACCTGGAAAAGCTGCCCCCAACCTCTGATGCAGCGCGATACCACTCCTTGAGGGTATACCACCAAGTGATGGCCTGGATGAGCAGGAAGAAAGACCCGATCATCTTTGGCTTAACAGGAGGAAGCAGGGGCTTGATTCCGAAATCAACCACCAGAGTTGCTGCTCCTCGTACCCTGCTGAAGACGGTGTCATGCAGGTGTGTCACCGGCTGTTCCGCAGCATGTGGATGCAGAAAAGCCGGTCTGCATTGCTCCACTTTCTGCAATGCTCCACTTTCTGCAAATTCTGCTGTGGCGGAAAGTCCTGCGACAACCGTCCCTTGGTAGTCGCTGACGAGGAAGAAGAAAACATCGACGACCCATTTATACCATTCGACGAAGACCCTGCCGAAGAGTCAGCCCTCCCGACCCCCCTTGCGAAACGTCCCCGGTTACTGTAGCACCCCCTCCCCCATATTTTTTTACAAAAAATGGTTCAAATGTTATTTAGATGCACTGCTGTGTTCAAAAAATAGTTGTAATATAATGAAAACGAAAAACTTTCACCAACACGGCACTCCAGGGCTGAATCACGAAAAATGCATTTCTTCCAGTTTTCTTAAATTTACCCCCTCTCCTAATCATTGCTTGTAATTCTTTTTTTGACACAGGAATTTCAAAGGAAATTAAATTCTCTACAACTTTCATTCAATAAACTTTTGGCTGAGATCAAGTCTTCCCCCTGTTTTTGCGATGGAAAGTGGAGCGAAAGTGAAATATTTGCCGAATCGCCAATTTTCGCCCTTTTTCGGCTTCTCGTAGCTCGAATATGCTTGGTCCTACAAAAAGAACTTCCACATCAAATTTGTTGGAAATTTAATAATCTACATTTTCTTAGACATATCTCCAAAAAAAAAATGAGCTGGGAATGAGCTAGAGGCCAAAAACTGAAAAAAGGACCGATTTCTGAAAGTTTTTTCAAGATGGCGGACGAAGCAAGGGGGGAGGGATGACGGAAACTTGTTTTAATAACTACCTAATGGTCCTAAACAACATCAAAAAATAAAAAACGATCCCGCATCTGATGTAGGGTGAAGTTCGTTTATTGACTGGACTATAGTGTTTACTTTTAACAGTGTAACGGAAACAGTGACCATCTTAATGTTTTGGAATGCGCAGTGAGCGGGAAGAAAACAGCAGTTCAAACCCGACTGCCATCTCGTGGCGCGATATCAGTACAGTGACCCGCCCGTTACACGGCCCCGGCGAGGTTCTGTTCTATAGAGAAGAACCTTACTGTACTTCCATAATTTCATTCTCAATTTGGTCTATTCCAAATGAGGCTTATAAGCATAGATTTCCATAACCAACATTGACAATTTGAAATGGATAAAAACAAATCGATGTTTTTAATTGAAAAACCTCTCTTCTGAGGTGCAGAATGATTTTACCTATCAAGATCATTTCACAACCACTTTAAGAAGCTTGATGTAAGAAGTAAATCTTATGCATGACATTCAAATAACCCATTTTTAATTTAATTTAAAGACAATAACACATTTAAGATCTGTTTTATGGAAGCAGATATTATTTATTAGTTTTGAACTTCAAGGTTACAATTAGCAATATTTTTATAATGTTTTTTAAGTTTTATTAAATATACAATGTAACATCTGATTTTAAGAAATGTTTACTACCGTAAATTTTTACCACGATTATAAGCATTCTCCGAATAGTATCAAGACTGACAGGTTTTTTGGTTTTTATTCTAATATTATTTTAAGCAGATTTCATTTTATATTTGAAAGGTTATTCAACATATGTGTGCGTGCATAAGAAAAGGGACCTCTTCTCGGTCAATAGTTCACGGGATAATTGTAAAAATCCACTCAAGGGAGTAAAATGTCAAATTTTCGTTTTTGATGCCTATATATTGATTAGACAGTCATCTACACACTGCGTGATTTTAAAAGCCCTCTGACAATAATCAATGCTAAAACATGAGGTTTATTTAATACTAAGAAAAGGGACCACTTAACGCATGGTAAGCGAGGCTTTGGCACAAATCTACACTGATTCACCGATCTGAACCAAATTTTACAAACTTACCTTTTGGATCCCGACGAGTAACACTGTCTACTTGAAATTTCGGACAAACCACTCCATTCTCTGCATTTAGGTCCTTTGGCACAAATCTATACCGTTTCACCAATCTGAACCAAATTTTACATACTTACCCTTTGGAACCCGACAAGTAACACTGTCTACTTGAAATTTAGGACATACCACTCCATTCCCTGCATTTAGGCCCTTTGGCACAAATCTACACCATTTCACCTACTTGCACCGAATTTTACATACTGTTTGTAACCCTGCTGGTTACACTGTCCACTTGATATTTTGGACAACCCTGTCCATTCCCTACATCTAGAATAACAGACAAAAGGAACTTGAAAACCAAGTTTTAAGACCCTAGAACCATTCATGTCCATAGTAGTATAACTGGAAGAATATTTTAATCAGTCTATTGTTGGCTGGGAATGCGGGCTGCATCATACAGTTGTCTTTATCTCAATACATTACATGTGATCCCTTTTCATATGAACGCACACATATACTGGATTTTTAAAATTGTGAATGTTTTATTTTAGTGCATAATTTTTATTTATAGATTGATAATGCTATGATGCTCATAGGCTAGTTTAATTTTATTCCAATTTGATTTTAGCTGACGATGGTTACGAGTTCACCAAAAATAGTCCTATACATGTTATTTTGTTGCATTATAGTGTTGACTTAGGTGGAATAAGACTATTTTACCTATTCATAGGTATTTTAATTTAATAAATGGAAATTGAAGTGTTGCAATGTATAATGGTAGGTATAAAAATTTAAATAGATATGGAATAATGGGGCATTTCCAGGTATCCTAAACAATTGAAACTTGTACCAGACAACCTGGTAGATAACCTTAAGATACTTAATGGAAATTGAAATTCCCAAATCCATCGAGGGAGCCAAGCTGGTGGGTTTGAGAGTTGGGCTAGGAAGCAAAACAGCATAAGTATGCAAGCGTAAGTATATTTCCTCCCGGTGGGAGACTTTTTTTTTTTTTTTTTCTTTCCAGAAGCAAAGTTTTTGTGGGCTTGAATGTTGCCTTACTGTCCAAATTACTTTTAACTTTAAATACCGTGAAAGTGTTCTGGGAAATTTACAAGATATTGAACTTGTTGAAATTTGTCATTTTAGCACAAATAGATTCTTTTCCCCCACATTATTTCTCTCTGGTACATTGTAAGACCTTCCTTGATTAAAAAAAAATCATGGTTAAGAAACAACAACCTGGCACAGACTCTAGTGATGGCCATTTCAGAAAATACAGTGGCACATTGACCCTTAAAGTAGGAGGGTTTGGGTTTGTCATATGGGTTTCCTCGAGTCTGGAGTTCGGTGGTTTGAATCCTAGCGCTGACAGGAGCCATCCTGAGTGTGTTTTATCCCTGGGTTTTTCCCTACTTCCTTCAGGCTAATGCCAGGATTGTGCATTAGTTCAAGTCCTGGGGCACCTATGCCAGTATTAAGCCCACATAATTACAATTAGCCTACTCACTCTGTTGTGCCTGTTTACCAGCTCTTGATAGATGCAGTATTTTTGCATTTGTCTGTTGGCACAGGCCAGAGCAGGGCAATCCAGTCATTGCGCTCGGGGAGCACTGGGCAGTCAGCGCTCCTTCCCCTACCACCACTACACTGTGGCAGCGTGGACACCAGAGACAGATGGGCGATGTTCGGAGCGCGCTGACTAGTGCAGTCGTGTGGCCGATGGCTTTAGTGGGATCGTTGACATCATATTGATAGGGCTGTTTTGCCATTAAAAATATACCGCTTATACAAATCGAATGGCACTCCGATGTATGGAATTTTAGGAATATTGTGATTTATTCCAAACTGAAATGTGAACATATTAGACAGGAAAATTCAACAACATTTTAACACTATGAACAAATAGTACAGACCTTGAGTGACTTTTGCTTCGTCGTTTTTACGAGCTTTTAGTTTTGGAGAAGACAATCTTCTCCTAATTGGGTACAATATTTCTGGACACAGCTATTCATAAACAATTGCGCAAGTTTCTATTGCTTATCATTGCACGATGTTTACTTTTGGTAAGCTTAAGAACCGAAAAGAAACTCTCACAAATGTACTTTGAGCCAAACATTGCTCTCTTCGGTGCGGCGGGCAGACAATGCACTCAACCAGCCAAGCTGCTCCTACCTTCCACCAAAGCGCTCGGAGCACTGGCTTAGAGCATGGCCGGAGCGCTGTGTGGATGGCCCTGGGCAAGAGTAAAATGTGGCTTTCACCGGTGTCTCAGTCACATTTATGGCTGTGATTATATAGAAGCTACTGAGGTATGAGTGGTGCTGAGTAATGTCATTCAGGGCACAGCTATTATGTATGTATGTATTCTTTATTGTCAGACAGATAGACTCCACTAGTGACAATATAATTTACAATTATAAACAAAACAAAAACAGCAAACACGTACAAAAAATAGAAATACACTAATCTATTATAAATCAGCAACCACAACCATACAGACACGCACTCAAACATCCTATCTCAAGAATTCATTCATGCAATCCCTTTGTACAAGAAACATTACAATAATTATTAGAGAAAAAAGCTATCTACAGTAAACGGAAAAAGGCAAAAACCTAAAATAAGAGATAAGAAGAAAAAGTTCAGAAACTGGGGAAAGTAATACAAGAGTGACATTCAAGGATCTAGATAACAGCAAACAAAAAATACATTACTTCAGTCGCTCGAACATTCAATCAAAAAAACCAATCAACCATTCATTCAACCACATGTTCAATCAATCAACGCAAATAGAAATTAACACAATATGCATACACTATTTTACAGGCCACTTGAGATATTTCTCATAACAGTTGATAGAGAGTCGATGTGAATATCAGTAGCACTTTATCTCTCCATCAAGCTGTATGTTGACTGCAACCGGATCAGACATGAATTTTTGTGCACATTAATTCTCGATCTGACCCCATCGAACGTGTGCTTCCGTCTGGTGGTTCTCTGAGGGACGTGAAAACCCAAGTCAGCTAGCAACTGATTAGAGTCAATTCCGCCATTTACCAGCTTCTAAAGGAATCTCACGTCACCCACTGTGCGCCGACTGCTAAGTGGAGGAAGACTGTACACGTTGCAATAACTCTCATACTCGGCTCTATGGTACGGTCGTCCACCCCTGTAACAGAGCCATTTAATAAATCTCTTTTGCACACGTTCAATGGCGTCAATTTTATTACTGTAAAAGGGATTCCAGATCACACTACAGTATTCTAATTTAGGCCGAATGAGTGACTTAAATAATTTGGATAGAGTTATGTCCGAAAAATAATTTAAACAATTTCTTTTTAAAAATCCCAGGATCCGGAAACTTTCACGACATATTTTTGAAATATGTTCATTGAACGAGAAATTATTAGTGGTTGTCACCCCTAGATCCTTAATGGTTGACACTCTACCTAGCGTTTCATTTTTAATACAATAATTAAATCTGGGTAGGAGGTTACGTTTCAATGAAACTCACAAAACTTTACACTTTTCAGTATTCAGTTTCAGTTCCCATGTTTCACACCATTCACTGAGTTGGTGTAGGTCTTGTTGCAACAACTCAGTCATTTATTGTACTGATGGGCATAAACAGTTTAAGATCGTCAGCGTACATCAGGCACCTAGAATTATGAATTATGCGAGGGATATCATTTACAAAAAGTATAAAGAGCAGACGGCCCAATACAGAACCCTGAGGGACACTGGAAGTAACGTTAACAGATTTAGACTTATTATTATTAATTATAACTGATTGGGTTCTATTTGAGAGGTAGCTTTTGAAGAAACGTAAAAGATTACCAGTTATACCAAAGTTTGAAAGTTTATGAAGCAGTAGGTTGTGATGTACGCTGTCAAAAGCCCGAGAGGAATCCATATAGATAACATCAGCACTGCCACGGTTATTCATAAAGGTGGATACATCATGAGTGAAGACTGCTACGTTGGTAGCAGTGGATCGCCTACATCATGAGTGAAGACTGCTAGGTTGGTAGCAGTGGATCGCCTACATCATGAGTGAAGACTGCTAGGTTGGTAGCAGTGGATCGCCTAGCTAGTGCCTGTGTGTTCCACTCATAGGGTTGGTACTGCTGTACCGACTCAGTGAGGAATGGAGTGGCAAACTACTTCACTCTTCACCTTGCTTAGTATGCCTCTATAGTGCTCCCTTTGTTTTTATTTTATTTTAGCCAACATAACCGACAGTGGCACTATTTGAGGATCCAACCAGCCTCTGGGCTGACTACCTAACAGACAGACTCACTCTGTTATAGTCGCCACATTAATACAGATCAGCAGACAAACTCAACACACATCCAAGTTCACGGGGCTGATAATCAACATGTCCCTAGCTCCTGAAATGAATTGCCCCCCAGGGTCTCACATCTAGTGGGATGTGGTTTGGCGACCACGGGACCCCAGCTGACTCTGGCATGGCTTCCACTTACTTGTGCCGGGCTCTTCTCGGTCTTCTTTCCTGTCAACCTCTCTTGGTCAACTCTTGTTCTCTTCCGACCCCGACGGTATTAGGGTATCCGAGGCCTAGGGAGTCTCTTCCTTTCCCGCCTTAATTGGCCCTTCTCTCATCTTTGCTGATCTTTCATTCTTCTAGGAATCAGCTTTCTTTTTCTTTTCATTATATTTCCTTTTCTCTCTAAGATTCCCGCACTGTTTTCGTGAATTGGCTCCCCGTGTATCTAAAATACATTTTGTGAATTTTTCGAATCTACACTACATTTTGTAAGTACTTTAAATCTAAATTGCCTTCTGTAAGTATTTTCAATCTAAATTGCATTTTGCGAGCATTTTGAACCTCGATTGCATTTTGTAAGGATTGACAATCTAAATTGCTTTTTAGTAAGTCTTTGAATGTGGGAGCAGCATTTTTGGGAGTATTTTGAATCTCAATTACATTTTGTAAGTATTTTCAATCTAAATTGCACTTTGTAAGTATTGTCAATCCAAATTGCATTTTGTAAGTATCTTGAATCTAAATTGCATTTTGTGAGTATTTTGTATCTAAATTACATTGTGTATGTCTTTTCAATCTTTTGTCAGTATTTTCAATCTCCATTTTCACTATCACCCAGCTCTCATTCTTCTAGGAATCAGCTTTCTTTTTCTATTCATTATATTTCCTTTTCTCTTTAAGATTCCCGCACTGTTTTTGTGAATTGGCTCCCCGTGTATCTAAAATGCATTTTGTGAATTTTTCGAATCTACACTACATTTTGTAAGTACTTTAAATCTAAATTGCCTTCTGTAAGTATTTTCAATCTAAATTGCATTTTGCGAGCATTTTGAACCTTGATTGCATTTTGTAAGGATTGACAATCTAAATTGCTTTTTAGTAAGTCTTTGAATGTGGGAGCAGCATTTTTGGGAGTATTTTGAATCTCAATTACATTTTGTAAGTATTTTCAATCTAAATTGCGCTTTGTAAGTATTGTCAATCCAAATTGCATTTTGTAAGTATCTTGAATATAAATTGCATTTTGTGAGTATTTTGTATCTAAATTACATTGTGTATGTCTTTTCAATCTTTTGTCAGTATTTTCAATCTCAGTTTTCACTATCACCCAGACCATTAGGGGCCGATAGCCCAGATGTTGGGCCCCTTAAAACAACAATCATCATCATCATCATCATCATGAAATGAATCAACAGTAATTTTAAGCAGAATTATCTACAGTATATTCTATGGAAGTAATGTATCATAATTTTAATCTCCCGTACTGTATCAGTCAAGTGCTTTCATTGTTTTATGCTGTTTTTTTTGCAATGTACATTATTGAAATATGTTGTAATTTTTATTATTTCCACTGTGTCATGTCACAGGCCTCTAGATTCTATGTAGGCCTAAACTAATTTGGAAATTGTGTTTATACTGATCCTTTTTTTTTTCTTTTTCTGTGCAGTTTGTTTTCTAACAGTTTATGGGAGCTCAGTACATACTTCCATGGAGATGCCACTGTGGTAGATCATCTCAATAAATTAATTCATGCTCTGCAGGAGATGAACAAATTCCACAGTATCTTATTGGACCTGGCATCCCGCACCATCCTCAAGAACCTAACCTCCTTCATTAAAGGGTTAGTATTACTCTGTCTTCGTTGTGTGAGATGGACTTGTGTAGCTCCAGATGCAAGGACTAGGAGAGGTGTTCACATGTTCTAAGATAATAACAGACCAATTAAATCAGGGTTGGCCAGAAGATTTGTTTGCTTGCTTGAAGATTCCTTGTACGCATGCAGGATTCTGGCAGGCTACTTCACACTTACTCCTCCACCTTCGTACCAATGGTAAGTATGCTCCGCCTCAGCAAAGGAATTAGCTATCTAAGGACGAGCAGAGTCGGCCTTCACCACTTGACAAGCAGTGTCCAGTTGGATCCAACAACATTTAGAATGTCTCTTCATCACAAGATAGCAGCATACCTCATTCGCATGAAATTTTGTGCAGTATGGCCCACTGTGAATAAAATTGAGGTTTGAGTCTTGTTAACGTGGGAGTGCACTATGAAGAAACTTGAAAATGTTCCATGTTACTGTTGTGGATTTCTCTTAGTCAATTCAAGCGATGTGAGTTTACAGAGGAGAAGTTTAAATACGTCCAGAACATGTAGGCCTACCTTTCTCCTTCCTGTTATAAAGTAAAATACTTCTCTCCTGATAGAACCACGAGAGAAAGGTGGTTTTCTACACTGTTAGCAGTAAAAGATTTTCAAGTAAATGATTGTACACTGTTCAGTCTACACTTTGGCGAAGATCACTTTTTTTATAACTGCTATATTTTATTTCCAACATTTCTTGTTTCCTTTCAGTATTTACACTAATCTTGGTTGTTTTCTAATTATGTATAACTAGTAGACCCGTGCGAGAAATCTCGCATGTTCATAAGCCATACTTTCCCCAATAGGTTTATAATGAGAGACTTAAGGAGAAAGGTTGTTATGTTTCTATTTCAAACAAATGATTATAGAACTCTATTTACATTTCAGTTAGAATTCCAAGCTCTACGTTCTTTAACTTAAGAAGGCAATCACTGAAAATTGAATCATCATAACACTCACCGGTTATTCGTTATTTATGAAATTATACGATTTGAGTACACATTCCTTTGATTTACTGTTTCTGAAATCCATGCAAAATGATAAAGGAAAGACCTCAGAATGTTAAAATGTCATGAAACAGGCATCAAATCGGCCGAAATGTGAAGTGGACACCAATTATGGAGCGTAACTTCCTGCAGCAACAGTAATTGCAAATCGCACACTTCGTACAGTTTTTTAAAAGTCATATTTCAAAGAAATTATAGAAATTTATGAAATTAGAGTGCAATGCGTCACTGGTAATGTATATTCTTTCATATGAATGCTCATTTTTCACAATCTGTCATTTGTGAGTGCCGCAGGAGGGATCTATACTACTGAAATAATATATATGATACTAGTAGATACATTTGTAGCCAACTGTATTGTGCAGCAGCAGGGTAGGTTTCTACTGACATGTTAATGAACTTCTCCTGGGCAAAATTCTGCTATTTCTGCTTCTGTAAAATCACAGCAGCTAAAAGAGACATTAAATCCATAATATTGTCATCATTTGATGCATTCGTATAATAGATCCGTTTATTTTATTTTCAGTTGATTGCCAGTATCCACATTTCCTGTACAGCTTCAAAAGCAGGGATTTTCAAAACTCTCTCATGACACTGAAGGGAGGAATAGAAATTATTGCCTGCCTTGCCTAAATTCTGGCCCATGAAGCCACCTTGGTATGTGCCACTTTGCGAGGTTTTCAACATCCAAGTTTGATTCGAGTATGCCTCAAAAGCTCATTATGTTATTATGGATGCCCTGTCTCACAAGTCCAAGAACAGTTATGGCCTAGTCTAAGGGACAGATGACCTATGTTCTATCCTTTAAAACAAAAATTACCATCATGATTAAAGTCTCCGTGGTAAGTCCGATAGCAGATGTGTTCATTATTCCAAGTTTTCTGATCATTGTGTTCACAACGTTCTGCTGACCTACATGCTTGAAGGACTTGCAGTAACTGATATTCTTTACCTTATACCTGACACCACTTGCCTTATCTGAACTGAAGGTCATATATGGTGTGAGTCATGTGTGTCTCTAGTTCATGAGCTGTGGTTCTGTTTCAGTGACAGAATAAAAGCAAATGCACATTTACTTCCATGTTTTAGACCGGGGAGGATGTAAGAAATTAACCTTATTGTGGTCTTGCAGAATATAAGTGGGATGTATATTTGTGATGGTGAGCACCCACACAGCTGTATGCAAGGTTGTATTTGTAGTAAGCTAAGCATTTTGACATACAAGGTGTGAAGATTGTACCATTTCTGTGTGTAGCCATGTGTAGTATTTTATGTGTGTTGCATTTTGACTGTGTAATGTGAAGTGAATATCTCGGCTCATTTTAATGCTCATTAAGTATTATACTTTTAATTTTGTTTGTTTTGAATGATATGTATGTGCACATAAGAAAAGGTACTGGTTCTGGGTTTCAAGTTATGTTCCAGTTTATATCGGTAACTGGCAAATTTTTAAATCCATTTATCATGCATGTTTTCTGACTCAAAACTGAAAACAGACTGTAAAAGAATATTGAAGTCTAGCACCAGCATAGGAAAAAATTATTTAAGTTGAATTTTCTGACATATTTTCTAAACTCTAGGTTTTAAGTTCAAAGTTTATTTTTCTAGAGGTTAAACAGCCTTAAATACCAAAACAACTATTAGCTCACCCGGAAACCCCGGGTTCGATTCCCGGCTCCGTCAGGGATTTTAGAAACTGACGTGAGGGCTGGAACGGGGTGCACTCAGCCTCATGAGGACAATTGAGTAGCTGTCTGACAGTGGGGCAGCACCCTGATCACAAAAACCAAGATTAACGGCCGAGGGGACCCGATGCGCTGATCACGAGTCACCCCAGTATCTGCAGGCCAAAGGGCTGGGCAGCGGTCACTTGGTAGGCCTAGGCCCTTCACGGGCTGTAGTGCCAGGGGTTATTATTATTATTATATAGCTTCCACAGCCTACATCCGAAGGAATCTGTTTAACATATTCTAACCTTGACCTTCTTGTACAGTTCTTGTCCTTTACTCTTCCACAACTAAGCTTGCTATTCCTGGGTGCCTCGGTATGGGCCCTACCAATCTCTTCTTTATTTAGCCAGTCAACAGAAACCTCTCCCCTTTGTGTGTTTGTGATTGCGTGCGCGTAAGTGTATATGTGATCTGTGTGTTTGTCCCGTAATAAAATTTAAACGGCTAGAGCGATTTCAATGAAACTTGGTAAGATCATACTACTACCTTGTTATACCTCGACCATGCCATTTATATTTTTATAAGTTTTATCAATCCAACATGGCGGCCGAATGAAATATTTCACCAGCATATTATATCTTCGAAACCGTTATTGATATCGCCCTGACATTTTGTATGCTGATGGAGAATACTAAGATAAGTTCACCTTTGTGACTTTCAAAAACCTTTTAAGAACAAAACCATCATGGCAGTCAAGTGAAGTTAAACATTTAAATGGAATTTTCTTGCGATTTATCCATTCAAGTGCAGTGAAACTAGTACGGTTAATGTTTATACAAGATTTAATCTACTGGCATCTAATTTAATTGTTGTTTTCCTAAACTCAAGATCGCTGCTGAGCAAAATTTTTCTAATTAAGTTTTCTTTTGTCCTAATCATGCGATCGTAGTTAACTTCTGTATAATGAACCAATGCAATAATCTTCATCTGCTAGTACATATCTCTATGGCCTACATGTCGAATAATCCAACATGGCGAGCATCCAAAATAAATCATCGGTTCTCAATATCTACAAATCTATTACAGCAATCAAACTGAAATTGTGTATGTTCATAGAGGCCATTAAAATATGTTCACCCGTGGGACTTCCAATAACCTGATGACCACAAAACCAACATAACGGCGGTATGAAATTTAAATATTTTAATCTATTTTTCTCATGGCTTAACCCCTCAGGCCGGCTATTTAATCCGGAGGTGTTCACTTCTCCGGCGGTATTTAAATTGAAGCTCAGCAGAGGTTTAGACACCAACAAGGTAAAACATTTTTAATGTTAAATCTACGAAATATAACGTAATGAAAATTTTAGGAATACTTATCGAGATCATGTCCAATGTTTCTCAGTAATATATGTGACTACTGCTTTTCAGGGTTGTCCATGATCACACGCAATATTTACAGAAATATAATAATTTGATAAGTTCCACTTTTGGTA
This sequence comes from Meconema thalassinum, assembly GCA_946902985.2. Lineage (NCBI taxonomy): Eukaryota > Metazoa > Arthropoda > Insecta > Orthoptera > Tettigoniidae > Meconema > Meconema thalassinum. Next base: position 464,497,253 of record OX336389.2, on the reverse strand, counting down.
TTTGTTTCAGGTATATTTACAATGAAAGCAAGATATTTACATGATAATGCTCTATCTACATAATATACAATGTATTTCGGGTAAAATTTCCAGGAAAAGCTGAATTTTGAAAAGGTTTTTAGATCCCGTATATGCATCCCGTGTATAATTGTCAACAAAATATAAATATCGCAATATTAGTTCAAACATGTCCCTTGGCATTGTTTGAGGGAATATAGGGGTCTCTAAAAATTCATCCCTGGTGAATTAGCTCTTTAGGGTAGGTTTATGCATTATCCCTATCAATATTACAAGTCCCAAGAACACATAAATGTTGCCCCCTGTCACTGACTCCCACTTCCTGGCACGCGACCTTGGTTTCAAGGGCGCGCCATCTATGCATTCTGCCGCGTACATATTTGTTTCTCAAACAATTATTTCAAGCACTTTGTCATCGAAAAACAGATAAAAAGAATCTAAAACAGACGTGAAATGCTTTCCTGTTCTCGGGATACCCGTGAACCTCTTGCCACAAACACTGAACAGCGGTCGTTAATACAGCTGAAGCTATTTCTTCATCAGCGCTGTCTGCCACTTCGCCAATAACATCATGATGTGTGTGCATAGTCCGTATCACTACCGAAAATATCACCTCCCTGTATATCACTTCCACTACTGTCATCTATCAAACGAATAATCTCTGCACCCGTAAGATAATGAGACAGCCCGGCAATTATTTATCTGCGACTGAGTAGCCTGTAGCCTATGATGCAAAAAAATTATCTACGTATTATTTGCTTTCGGTGCTTCCCCTTCATAAGTGGCAAAAATTATCAAGTTAGACATAGCTCACAAAACATTCTCGAGATGGCAGGAGAGACTGTGGTACCTTCTAAAGCAACTAACTTGAAACTCAATAGAGCGCGTTTCATGTTATTTCCCTGATCGATATGAGTCGTCAAAAGCAACAGATATCGATCAACTTCGTATTAGTTCTAATTATGAAACAGAGATGGCACGAAAGTACATAACTTCTCGGTTTATAACGTGCAAAAAGATCCCGCGAAGCAACAGTGGTTCATGTGTAATAGGCATTCTAACTTCCGCCTCCACCGGCCGTTCGTGGTACGTCCAACCGGCTGAACGAGTAGAGTCCAGCGGACGTACAGTGTACGTCGAACCGGCTTGAGGGGTTAATCCTTCGAGCACTGTGAAAATTGGTTTGGAATATCTTCATACAAGGCTTAATATATTGACATTTCATTTAATTCAATTTTTATGAAAACTTAAAAATGATGACTATGCAAAAGTTTCAAAAATTGTGTTTTTATTTCTTGTGTCCTTAAGAAGGGATCAAAATGTAGATTGGTATAATGAATGTTAATAACACCCATGACTTCCTTAAAAACTCTAAATTTGATGAAGTCAAAAAAGACCCCACCCATTCCATACAAAGAAAATTGAAAAGCATTCTGAAAAACTCTATGTTTATCTTCAGTGATAAACAAACAAATAATCTAATCAACATGAACCCGGGATTACCCACCTTGAAAGACCTCCCCAAGATCCATAAAGAAGGTACACCCATAAGACCCGTAATCAACTTTAGAAACAGCCCTCTCTACAGAACCGCTAAATTTTGCCAACAATTACTTGAAAAACATTTCACCTACAAAGCTAACAAATCCCTGAAGAACACACTCCACTTCTGCGATGAAACTTTGAAACTTAAATTAATGAGCGAACACTCCTTACACAGTGTAGATGTGAAGGACATGTATACAAACATTCCTATCAAACCTTCACTCAAGGTCATTGAACAAAACCTGTCTAGCAGTGGCTCGTTATCGAAAGTAGAGATCAGCGAATTTATGACACTACTTCAGTTCACACTTATAAATAATTTTTTCACTTTTAGTAATAAAATCTTCAAGCAAAAAGAGGGACTGTCAATGGGTTCCCCGCTCTCTGGCATAGTAGCCAATATATACTTAGATCATCTAGAACATGAGGAAATCATAAACAAAATTGATGGTGTATTTTTTTTTGTGAAGATACGTGGACGATGTATTTGTAATATTAGATGAGACGATCCTGAACATAGAAGGATTGGTGCACAAATTAAATAGTCTGGATAAAAATATACAATTCACGGCAGAATCAGCGGTAAACAATAAAATAAACTTCCTTGACATCACAGTCAGTCGGATTAATAATAGATTAACATATAAAATTTTCAGAAAGCCAACCCAAACACATACAACCATAAGGCAGGACTCTAATCACCCAGGTAATCAAAAGAAAGCCGCATTTCAGAGCATGATCAACAGAGCCTTCTCCCTTCCTCTAGACGAAGCAAGCCTAAGTGAAGAGCTAAAAATCATTAAGCAAGTTGCCAAAATAAACGGATTCGCACCACAGATAGTTAACAACATCATTAATAAAATTAAAAATAAACCTGTCACCCACCTAACGCCAGAGCAAAAAGAGCCACCCAAGTACGCAGTCTTCACGTACTTTAACAACAAATCTTACAGCATTTCCAATATTTTTAAGAAACGCGGTCTAAAAATAGCCTACAAAACAACTAATACAAATAAAGATATTTTATTAAACACCAACAAATTGAACCACACGAACAAGTTTAATAAATCAGGCATATACAAATTGAAATGCACCAAATGCAAAACTAATTATTATGGACAAACCTGTAGGTCATTTGCTACAAGATATGGTGAACATTTTAACGCTCTAAAATACAATAAATTATCCGCTATGGCCAACCACATGAAGGACAGTAAACATGAATTCACTGACATCAACAAAGACATGAGCATCCTGCATCTTGCTAAGAAAGGTATCACAATGAATATATTGGAAGAAATCGAAATAGATTTTGCCCAAAGAACAGACCCCCTAACCAATATCAATGAGATCAACTTTGAAAATAACAATGTACTCTTTGAGACCTTAACTAATTACAGAGTTAAATACAAACCACCTTAATTTTATCATTTAACCGAGGATCTACAAATCCCCTTATTCCACCCCTCTACCCCATACCCCCATCCCGCTCCTGTCCTCCAAAAATTGCCAGTATACTACCCCTCCCCCCGCCCCTCTCGACTGAAGCCTCGCCCGCTTCCCCCAAGCTATTCCATACCAGAACTGCACAGTCTCCGTATGCCTCAGCACGGCCCGATTTCTCGCTGCCGCAACCACACCGTAAGTTCACCACACTCCTTTTTTACATATTTCCACTTTTTCTTTGGTTAGCCTTCCACTTTTTCGGTTTAATATTTACCATAGTTCACACAGGGACTTTCTTTCCAGTTATCAATGGTCACCTCTTACTGGTTTTCGGAGGTTATTATTGGAAGCAGGACATTGGAAACCAAAACAGTGCACCAAGCCTTTTTCCAAGACTTTTAATGAACTTTCATTATGACAGTGTTTAAAAAAACTTTTTAAAGTGTTATTTTAATCATCTGTGTGTTATTTTAATAAGTATTTTAATGTCATTGAGTGTTACCAAAACCGTAGGCTGATGATGGTGTCAATGTTACAAGACACCGAAACATGTACCAACATACGTAAAGACAAGTGATTATGTCACGATAAAATCTTTAATAAAACAAGTATTGACTAGGCGGAACCATAAAAAACTTTGTTTATTGTTATAATGAATCACCATTTTGATGTTCATCTGCTGGCAATCAAACTGAAATTTTGTATGGTGTTGGACGACTCTTAAGTAAGTGCATACATGATACTTTCAAAATTCTGAGAAACTCAAAAACAACATGGCGGCCAAGTGATTATCAAATATTTCAAATTACTTTTCTGGTGATCTAATCACCCGAGAGCAATGACAATCAGCACACCGAATCTTTATTCATCGCTTAGAATAGACGCATCTCATGTTCAGTTGCTTTCAAAAATTCAAGAATGCATCAGTTCCTAATTTTTAAAATTTCTTGTATCCTATCTAAGCAATTGAAGAGAAGATTCATATGATGGGTCTTTTATGATAATAATTTTTTATTGGCACTAAATTCTGTAGCTTCCTTTCTGTAAATCATAGGAACCATATATTTGACTTTTCTTAAATTTAACTCCCCTGACTCGTTACAGAAAGATGCCATCTCGCAGGATGAGTCTTAATCACCGATACTGAAAGTTAGATATTCCAGCACATAATTTTGCAATGTGTTGGTAGAGACTGGCATCATGTAAATAACCACTGGCACTACAGCGCATGAAGGGCCTAGGCCTACCAAGCGACCGCTGCCCAGCCATTTGGCCTGCAGATATTGGGGTGACGCGTGGTCGGCACATCGGTTCCCCTCGGCCGTTAATCTTGGTTTTCGGGACCGGGGTGCTGCCTCACTGTCCGACAGCTACTCAATTGTCCTCACGAGGCTGTGTGCACCCTGTTCCAGCCCTCACGTCAGTTTCTAAAATCCCTGACGGAGCCGGGAATCGAACCCGGGGCCTCCGGGTGAGAGGCAGGCACACTACCCCAGCACCACGGGTCCGGCCTTACGTCATGTACCGAAAGCTATTTAGTACATCACATGGAAAATCCTTAATGGGTGGGAGAGTTTTTAATGGAAATGACAGGATGATGTATATGAGAATATGCTGTTTAGGTCTTAACGGAAGTACTTATTCACTGTCACATTGCAGATTTCTGTGATGATTTAAACTCCTGTGTTATGTACTTGTCGATATCAATAATTTAGCTTTTGTGCTATCTAGTTACAGACTTCTGAAAGTGTTATACTGTATTACTCTTTTTGGTACAAAGTTTGGTGTGGACATTTTGCTGTATAAAATCTGAAAACTGTTTATTGTTTGTGTATTATTGAATCCAGTATGTGTAGGAAGGTAAGCCTCCATGGCTTAGGCGGCAGCACGCCGGCCTCTCACTGCTGGGTCCGTGGTTCGAATCCCGGTCACTCCATGTGAGATCTGTGCTGGACAGAACGGAGGCAGACAGGTTTTTCTCCGGGTACTTCGGTTTTCCCTGTCAAAATTTCATTCCAGCAACACTCTCCACTATCATTTCATTTCATCTGTCATTCATTTAATCATTGCCCCAGAGGAGTGCGTCAGGCCTCGGCAGCCGGCACAGTTCATATCCTCGCCGCTAGATGGGGGCTTCATTCATTCCATTCCTGACCCGGTCGGAGACTGGAAGCAGGCTGTGGATTTTCATTTTCATGTGTAGGAAGGTGTTTATTTTTTATTTTTCATTTTCATATAAAAGGTATAATACTACATTCCTTGTGGATGATTTTTCATTACTGATTTTTTTTCTCAATACCATATGTGATAAATGAAATTTACCCATTTTCATCTTACAAGAGATTGGTCACACTTGGCAGCTTAAATGTCACTTTTTGTTGTTGCTGTTGTTGTTGCTTTGGTTTTGTTTGGAAGTAAAGTAGTTCTAATAGAAGCCCACATGAAAAATGTTTGCTGCTGAAGTGCACACTAGAAGTTGCTTTAAAAGTATTATTCATTACCTCTGTTTTTCAGCCATGTGGCTCACTGAAAAGTTGGACAATCCTTAACCACGAAGTTGTACTCTTGCTGCTATGTAAACAATGTGGCGAACACATTACACCATATGTAACATATTGTTTCCATAGGACTGCATTAAGGAACCATGTTTAAAATCTACATTAAAATAAAACTTGAAGATTTGTGTGTGCTGTTGGTAGTATTGTAGTATGAGCTCTGCAACAACAGTCACTGTAGGCAAATAGATAACATAACCGCCTTCTCTGCATAGGTTGAGATTCCGATCTTAGTATATACATCCTTTTTTACCTTCTTAAAGATTAATATCTGCCATAAAAATCTAGCCTTATAGGATGACCTACTTAATAACAATAAGTGTGAAGCATGTATTATAGTAGCGATTCCCTTGAAGTGCATTTGCTTGTAATATTGCAATGTCTGTTTTTGTGGAAATAATACAACATAATACAGATATTTCTCCTCAAGAAGACTGCATAACTCATCTTGTCAAATTATCATCTGCTTTTGCTATTATTTTAAAATGCAATACCGGTACTCTGTCAACAAAGAAAATTATCAAACTGTTGATTGGAGAAAACCCTGCCCCCGTTTCTAGAACAGCTGCTCTTGTCTGAAGTAAACAATGTAGAAATAATTATTGCTTTCTTGTGCAACTATTATTGCCCAGAATTATTCGTAACCATTCCAAGTGAATATTATACAGGGTTATCGAAAAAGGTTGCAGCAATTTCAAAAAATCATAGCTCAGGATCTATTTGAGATATTGAAACGAGTTCGTTTCTTAAATTCATCATCTCAGAAAGTTATTTTTTCATTCCATATAATGTTTCAAATAATATGATAAAATGGTCCGGTTAGCTCAAATTATAATTGCCAACGTTTCGCCCCAGTGTACCATTGGGTTCGTCAGTTGGTTATTATACACCTCACCAAGACGCTTGGCTAGCACATACTGAGAAGGCCATTACAAGACACACAATACATGTAGTATTGACGTCACGAGTAATGCCAATGTGCTACGGGAGTCGAACTCCCTTTCACAAAAACAATAAACCTTACCTTGGTAATCCAATTTGGTTTCTATAGGCGCTCGACTGTTTCGTCACTCGTTCTAGGGCGTCCGGGGGACTTCTGCTGAACTGTCGCCATTGCAATCACACTCACTACTGAAACAGTGGCGTGGCAACTTCCTGTCGTGCACTTATTCTGTGCATCGGCAGAAGGTCATGGGCGGAGTTGGCCTACAGTCACATCTAAAACTAAAACTCAATGAATTACTGATTAGTTTTCAGGTCGAATTATTAATTTATCTCACTTACAACGGGAGATATGATTTTTTGAAATTGCTGCGACCTTTTTCGATGACCCTGTATATGTGATTTGAAGTCAATAGATCATAACATACTGCTATAATACTATTTTCCCATCTAGGCTTTGAGGATAGAGCCACATCGATATAAGACATGGTTCTATCTTGAAAGTCTAGATAAGAAATTAAACAGCATTTACAAAATACCTATCATCTAAATACAGTATTATTATTATTATTATTATTATTATTATTATTATTATTATTATTATTATTATTATTATTATTATTATTATCAACAAATTCTTGCCAAAGAAAAGAGCAGTGGGTTCCTAATAAAATATTCTTACTTCCCTTCAGGAAAAAGTGAAGGGTACTGGTACAAAAGAGATGAAAAATGAAAAGGGGATGCATACACTGGGATTGGATACTCAAAACCCTATGCACAGAAGGCTATTATGATATCCATTTACCTATGGCTGTTGTACAATGGTACAAAGAGCACAAAAAAATCTTCAAGTTTTATTTTCTTGTAGATTGTTTTATAAGAGAGACTAAGCTGCCCTTGCTAGCACAATGGAACAAACAGTTATTTACAAACAATCTGTTTTAAATGGTGTAATGTCTTAGCCAACACTGTATACCTGGTTTCGAAGTGAAATGCAATGTCCTATGTTTTGAACTCCACGTAAAATTAAGGTTCCGTGGCTCATGATCGTGAGATTAAAGCTCACGTTAAACTACAAGCTGCTGCTTCTTCTGCTTCTTGTTTACGAGGCTTGTCTAATTAATATCCGACCTTGAATTTTCCTGCGCAATGTAGTGGTGCGAAGGCGGTATGTAGTGGTGCGAAGGCGGTGTCACTCACAACAGTGGAGGAAGAAACCTTACTGAGCATGCTTGACTTTTTTTCACTGCGTTTGTGTATCTCAGTCCCTTGCTAATGGCCGCCAAGTTAGCTACTGTTACAAGTGTTTGTCGGATTGAAGTTCCTCGCAAGATGACCGAACGAATTGAGCAAAGATACTGCATCAAATTTTGTGAAAAGCTAGGTGATTCTCAAAGTGAAATAATTCGTAAAATTCAGCAGGTGTTAGGAGACGATGCTATGGGGGTAACACAAATTAGAGAGTGGTTTAACGGATTCCAAAATGGACGCACATCGGTGGAGAGTGATCAGCGTCCTGGGAGGCCACAAACTGCTCGAAATGCAACTGTTGTTGAAAGAGTGAGAAATCTGATAATGGAAGATCGATGTTTGATTCTACAAGAGATTGCCAAAGTGGTTGGGATTAGTAAGGATTCCGCACATGCAATTTTGCGTGATGATTTGAACATGGGCAGAGTGGCTGCAAAATTGGCAGTTGCATCATGACAATGCCCCAGCACATTCATCACAATTGATCCAGACTTTCTTGACAAGTGCAATTCCAGTCGTTCGCCGACGTCCCTACTCTCCAGACATGGCTGGCTCCTTGTGACTTCTGGTTGTTTCCGAAACTAAAGACTCCATTGAAAGGGTCCCATTTTGAGAGCAGAGAAGTGAGAATGACGAATGCGACGGCGGAGTTGAACACCATACCAAAAGAAGCCTTCCAGAAATGTTTTCAGACGTGGAAGGAGTGGTGGGCTAAGTGTGTGCACGCGCAAGGAGCCTAGTTTGAGGGGGATTAGGGTCCCATTCCCATCAGGTAAATAATAGATTTTTCACGACCAAAGGTCGGATATTAGGCAGGCCTCGTACATGGTAACGAACATGCAGTCGCATGGTTAAAGGATGCACAACATTTCAATGAGCCACATGGCCGAAAATACACTATTTTGGGTAATGTTTTAAAGCACCTTGCAGTGCACTTTGGCAACTAAGAGTTTTTATGTGGACCACCTCTTGGAGCAGTGGTTAGCATTCTTGGCTAGTGCACCTGAGGTCCGGGTTCAATTCCCGGCTTTTCCAAGAAATATAATTCTGGTCTGAGGGCTGGAACGGGGTACACTCAGCCTCGCGAGACAAAACTGAGAAGTGGTTTTCCGTGGTTTCTCACCGCTATTCCAGGCAAATGACAGGATGGTTCCTAACTCAAGGCTTACCAAACTTCACCTGAATTACAAATACACACATTAATACAGCCATCACAATAATACAGGTTACACACCCAAGTACATGGAGCTGAATGACCACAATGTCCAAGCTCGTCCAATGAAACAACACAGTTTTCATGTGTGCTACGATTGAAAGCTACTTCACTCAGGAAAAAAAAATTGAGGTTGAATTTCGACTGCCAAGATTGACCATTCCCTTGTTCGTAGCATGTGAGAATATAAATATCATGGAAAGCAAATCATTCACAGGGACATCAAGAGTGTAAAGGAGTCGCGCCACTACTTCGAGAAGATTTCCATTGACCTAGATACAGTGCTCAATCGTAATTCTCATGTACCACGTAGCAGACCTCAGGAGGCAGAAGAAGCTCAGAATCTATTGTGTGCTACTCGCTCCTGCTTCAGACACACAGCACTGGACTATGTGCATGCACTGAGTTTATTGCAAGCCAAAAAGCGCCATGAGGTGCTAGGAACGGTGAGTTAAAACTTGTATTCTCTGAAGTTAGTGCAAATATCCCCTGGATTTGAGGGTAGTTTGTTTGTTGAATGTTTTATGAATTCTGTATTTCTTCTCTTATACAAACAGAAAGGAATTTGAATGTACAAACTCAGCTTAGAAATGTACTGTATTTAAAATGGTGAGTTGCTCATAAATGTTTCATAAAGCATCAGGAGGTACCAAAATTGCTGAATGCCCCATCCTTTTAAAATTGCACAATTATTGATCAGTTATATATAACATACACTTGCTTAGTGATTGATACCTTGAATTTGTAAATTCACTGATCCTGTGCCTCATACATTGAAAATGTCTATAGGAGTTTACCTCTGTGGGAAGTGTCGTCATTGTAACTGCTTGATATTGTGTGTAACCAATTTCAACACTTTATATTCTCAAGATGGCGGCTGTGTGCTTCAGTATCTTCTGACTAATGCTGGTTAGGTCTCCTATATGATATGCCTATCTTATCAATTTTTACATTAATTATGCAATAAACATGAGTTTTGTGTTTTTAAAATTTTAATAGTATGTCAGTTGTAACCCTTCAATCGGACAACACGAATGTGCCCAATGAATGGGCGGGGTACAATGTGTATAATATATGAATAATAAGTAAATAACACTCCTGGAAGAAATTACATGTGTTAGTTAGATCACTATTATAATAGGACAATTTTTAGGATTACGAGTTTCGACCTTTAAGCGGTCATCATCAAATCTGATCACTGTGTTGAGGTTTAAGTTTTTACACAAATGTGTTATCTAACTACCAAAAATTGTAGTGTATTTAATTGGTGATCATAACTAATACATGTCATTTCTTTTCGAGAGTGTTACTTATTATTCATATGTTATGTACAATATGCCCCGCCCAGTCATTGGGCAATATTCGTGTTGACCGACTGAAGAGCTACATTGTGGTGTTTGAAGCCATATTTTCAGTGTTGCCTTAGTAAACAAGAGTTTAGTGCTTTTCAGTCGGTCAACACGAATGTACCCAAAAGAGATGGGTTATGCCCTAATCCTGAAATAAATTACATGAGATTAATAAAACACTAGGATGACCAGTTTCGATCGTCAAGCGATCATCATCAGATCCATTACACTTAGGCTACAAAATCTATGTTTGAAATGCAGGTGAAAATATTTACAATATGTACAATTATTTAGTTGCAGTATTGGTACCTCAACTGTCAGTGTATGCTAAATGCAGTATATATGTTAGGTGAAATGCTAAATGGTGATAGCTATCCGTAGATTGTACTTTAGAGAGATTATATGGTTGTAAACTATGGTTAAACTATAAAATTTTTAGGCTAACTACTTATCTGATTGTCTTCCGTACAACAGCTACTCGCAGTTTTCGTGCTCACTGGAACTCTCTGTGCGGTCGACTGCGGTGGTTATCTTAACGACTGGTTTTTCCCTGCTTTCTGCCCCCTGCTCCTACGTGCTGTGGGGAGTGATAGCGATGTGTTTATGTGAGGTGTTGCCAACCTAGATAAGATGTATGTTATTGAATGAGGTGGGTCTACAACTATTAAAGACCGTGGATTAGCCCTCGCCATGCGTGGAGCATAACCCATTCGAACTAAGCGTTGACGGTCTTATGAGGACGTCCCGGCACCTTTAATACTGCCGCGAATATGGGCCTTGGTTTATTGCAGAAGAAAAGTACATCGTACACCTGATCCAGATAACATTTACCTATTAATAACCCCCTAATTTCCCCCCTTTTTTTATCTAGCTTGGCTGTGTCGCTAAATTGTGTTTTGTTTCCGACAGGGTGTGTTTTTTAGTAGCGTGAAGAGGGGTGAGCTCTCCATGAACGTGTGTTCATTTAGATTGTTGGGATTGTTTCGTTTGGCTAGGTGTATCTCGATTGCTTCCTTTACGTCAAGAGCTCTGCCTTTCGATTCGTGATGGATTATTTTAAGGTCCGACTCTATGTTGGTAAAGCTGTGCCCTGCGTCACACATATGTTCGCACACGGCTGAATGTGTTCCGTATCTTATCGCATTCCTATGTTCATTATAACGTGTGTCTACTCGCCTTCCACTCTGCCCGATGTAATTAGCTTGACAATCGGTGTCTTGGCACGTTATAGAATATACCCCTGACCTTGAATACGGGTCACGTTTATTTAGATTACTATTTAGGAGGTGCCTAGCGGTTGTGTTTTTCGTCGTGAAAGCTATCTTTATGCCTTGCTTTTTGAATAGGTTAGTGATTTTATATGTATTCGCATTCACATAGTTGAAACGCGCAAATTTTTTCTCATTACTGTCCGGTTTGGGAATCGTTTTATCTTTATTATAAACGTGACCCGTATTCAAGGTCAGGGTATATTCTATAACGTGCCAAGACACCGATTGTCAAGCTAATTACATCCGGCAGAGTGGAAGGCGAGTAGACACACGTTATAATGAACATAGGAATGCGATAAGATACGGAACACATTCAGCCGTGTGCGAACCTATGTGTGACGCAGGGCACAGCTTTACCAACATAGAGTCGGACCTTAAAATAATCCATCACGAATCGAAAGGCAGAGCTCTTGATATAAAGGAAGCAATCGAGATACACCTAGCCAAACGAAACAATCCCAACAATCTAAATGAACACACGTTCATGGAGAGCTCACCCCTCTTCACGCTACTAAAAAACACACCCTGTCGGAAACAAAACACAATTTAGCGACACAGCCAAGCTAGATAAAAAAAGGGGGGAAATTAGGGGGTTATTAATTGGTAAATGTTATCTGGATCAGGTGTACGATGTACTTTTCTTCTGCAATAAACCAAGGCCCATATTCGCGGCAGTATTAAAGGTGCCGGGACGTCCTCATAAGACCGTCAACGCTTAGTTCGAATGGGTTATGCTCCACGCGTGGCGAGGGCTAATCCACGGTCTTTAATAGTTGTAGACCCACCTCATTCAATAACATACATCTTATCTAGGTTGGCAACACCTCACATAAACACATCGCTATCACTCCCCACAGCACGTAGGAGCAGGGGGGAGAAAGCAGGGAAAAACCAGTCGTTAAGATAACCACCGCAGTCGACCGCACAGAGAGTTCCAGTGAGCACGAAAACTGCGAGTAGCTGTTGTACGGAAGACAATCAGATAAGTAGTTAGCCTAAAAATTTTATAGTTTAACCATAGTTTACAACCATATAATCTCTCTAAAGTACAATCTACGGATAGCTATCACCATTTAGCATTTCACCTAACATATATACTGCATTTAGCATACACTGACAGTTGAGGTACCAATACTGCAACTAAATAATTGTACATATTGTAAATATTTTCACCTGCATTTCAAACATAGATTTTGTAGCCTAAGTGTAATGGATCTGATGATGATCGCTTGACGATCGAAACTGGTCATCCTAGTGTTTTATTAATCTCATGTAATTTATTTCAGGATTAGGGCATAACCCATCTCTTTTGGGTACATTCGTGTTGACCGACTGAAAAGCACTAAACTCTTGAAGAGCTACAACTGACAGTTTGTATAGGCAACACTGAAAGAATGGCTTCAAAACTTTACATTTTAATTGTATACCCAGTTATCTTGACTGTATGGAATCGTTGATCTTTTCCTGTGGGTATAGGTAGCTACTTAAATGGGTCTAGCTTATTGACAAGTTTTGTTGTTCTAGCTCTACTAGACAGTGGGCAATGGATTTTAATTACTTATATTTTCAAGGTGGTGGCTGCATGCTACATTAATTTTTGATGGTTTTTCGACTTCTCACCTTTTCCCTGACATCGTGGAAATGGGCGTGATTATACTTAATAAAGAACGTCTCACCGCTACTAGAAATTTTACTCAGAATATCATGCCATCTATAATAATACCGTACACCGCGCAGCATAGCTGTGCTCATCGAATTGTGCAACATGGCAGCGAGGGCAGCTGCAGCAAGTCCGGAGATCACACGTTTGAATCCCGGTGCTTACAGCGGCATTCCAGGGATTGATTTTCCCCTGGGTTTTCCCACACTCCCTACTGCTAAATGTTGTGATAGTTCCTTTGTTCAAATTCCGGTGTACCTACTCCATCCCTGTCCCCTTTTTTTTAGCGTATGGCTTTTAGTGCCGGGAGTGTCCGAGGACATGTTTGGCTCGCCAGTTTTGTAGCTGCTTCGAGACGGACACCCAATGGGTGAGCTACAAGTACCGTTGGGGAGGAAAGTTGGAAGGGAAGGTCGAGGAGTTGGAAGGTAGCGGCTGTGGCCTATAGTTAGGGACCAACCCCGGCATTTGCCTGGAAGGAAGATGGGAAACCACAGAAGACCATCTTCAAGGTTGCCGGCGGGGGGATTCGAACCTCCTCGCCTCCCGGATGTGGGCGACTTCCATTAGTCATGCCGTAACGACCTCTGCTAACTCACCCGGTATCCCTGTCCCTAATACAGTTACATACACTAATACAGTCATCACAGGAATACAGGTTATCAGACAAGTTCAACACACATCCAATTACATGGGGCTGATGACCAAGATGTCCAAAGACCCTCCAATGAATTAACAACAACAAAAATAACACACATAAGTTGAGTACTGCATTCACAAATAACATTTGTATGACATACTACCTACCTGTCTTGTGTCATATTTGTAAGCCGGTGTGAACTTTACGGCAGGTATGGGTGATTGTTAGATTAGGGCCTCCATTAAATAGATACGTGCATTTAACTTTGGGGTGACTTGTGTTTTAAGAGATACACTCGGTAAACATAAGTATTTGGATACTCTCATGAAAATGAAGGTGAAGTTTGGGCTGGCCTCCACTGCTAGCCATAAATATGATGTTGGTCCACCCTTCGCTTTGATGACAGCCTCCATTCTAGCAGGCATACTTTCAGTCGGGTGGCAGAAGATTCCTGTGGAATGGCAGCCCATTCTTTGCAGAGCACCGAACAGAGGAAATATAGGGATGGGAGTCGTCGTGGTCTGGCATAAAGTCGGCGTTCCTGAACATCCCAGGACTCTACGCACCCCAGTTCATTGTCAGCAGACCACTAACCCACAATCTGTGTAATATAGATGGGTGCTCCATCATGAAATACAGAATGGTCATCCCCAAACAAAGGGAACATGACATTGCTGGATAAAACAGCTATGAGAAACACACTGTAATACTTCCATCCCCAAATTTCAAAACTCGACGGCAAAATTTCGGGAATGGGTTCCTCACAGTAAGATAAGAAACAAATGTTATGACAACATGGATCTGGAAACGGATACTTCCGGAGTTATTCCCCTTGGCAGGAATGAATGAATGTTAGTACATAAATGTACATTACATGTCCTGTTTGGTGTAAAAGAAATCGCGAAACCAGTTACAAATGGTACATGTAGGCTTGTTGTGAATGGAAGTGATGTGCGTCGTATTAAAGACCTTAGCACTCATACATGATATGGGATCGTCTTACGGTTTAGCCGTTGCCGAGAACACGTCTGTTATCTGTGATTAGTGATTAATGTAGTGAAGTGAAGTGTGAGTTTCGGTCTGTTTAACACGTCTGGCATCTGTGATTTGGATTGTGGTTTTCCGTCTGCGTTCGTACGTAACGGAGGTAAGTACGTGAAGGTCATTGAAGTAGCCGTATGTAAGTTGTCCGTGGTTAACAGTCATTGTACGGTACTGTACTGTTATTTGTGGTTTGCAGGCCGCTCTGACGTGCGCATGTACACGAACACAGAGCTTGCGAGCATGCATTACATGTATGGTTTGGCGGATGGGAATGCTTCGAAGGCACGTCGCTTCTATCGGGAACGATACCCCAGGCGCAGACTGCCGGACCGAAAGACATTTGAATCCATCCATCGCCGCCTCTGTGAACACGGGAGTTTCGCACGTCCACCAGGAACCGGGGGACGGTCAAGCAGTACAACAGTTGAGGAGGAGGAAGCCGTCCTCAACGCTGTGTTTGAACGTCCTCAAGTCAGCACTCGGCGGTTAGGCTTGCAGCGGAATAGGCCACACACGACTATCTGGAGACTGCTACGAGGAAATCTGTTGTATCCGTATCATCTGCAGTGTGTACAAGCCTTGTCGCCTGCGGATTTTCCGGCAAGAGCAACGTTCTGCCGGTGGTACCTACAACAGTGCGGCGTGACGCCGAACTTCGCTGCGTATGTGTTGTTCACAGATGAAGCGACCTTCGCAAGAGACGGAATACAGAATTTCCATAATCAGCACAGATGGAGTGATGCAAATCCGCATGCGGTCATCCCATCTTCTTATCAACAGAGGTTCGGCATTAACATCTGGGCAGGCATTGTTGGTGATTCCTTGTTGGGACCGTACGTTCTTCCGCGTAGGCTTACTGGACAGAACTACACGGATTTCTTGCGGACACAATTGCCTGAGTACTTGGACGACCTGCCACTTGCTGTCCGTCAAGCAATGTTTCTCATGCATGATGGTGCTCCCACACATTTCAGTTGGTTGGCCCGCAGGTACCTGAATACCCATTTCCCTGGGCGCTGGATAGGTCGAGGAGGACCGATTGCGTGGCCACCACGCTCTCCGGACTTGAACCCCCTGGACTTCTACCTGTGGGGACACCTTAAGTCACTCGTGTATGCGAATCCTGTTCCTGATGAAGCTACGTTACGTGAGCGCATAGTGGCCACCTGTCAGGCAGTACGCACTACACCAGGAATTTTTGATCGCGTGCGTAATTCCATGCGACGACGAGCGGAGGCTTGTATTCGAGCGGAAGGCCGTCACTTTGAACATTTCCTGTGATACCTGCTGATACGGTGAAAATGTACAAACGTGTGAATAAATCTGAAAGTATCCGTTTCCAGACCCATGTTGTCATAACATTTGTTTCTTATCTTACTGTGAGGAACCCATTCCCGAAATTTTGCCGTCGAGTTTTGAAACACCCTGTATAGTCCAGTAGATAACGTTCACCATGATGCCCACACTCGACCTTGAGCTGGCCCGACATTCACTGTGATTCATCATTCCACAAAACAGCTTTCGACTGTTCTATGGTAGAGTTTTAACACTCCTTACACCACACCAGGAGGCATTTGGCATTGACCTCTGTAATGTGTGGCTTTTGAGAGGCTGTTCGGCTGTGGAAACCGAGTTTTCTTGCCTTGCACTGTGCAGTCATGATGCAAGGAGTAGACACAGAAGTGGTGTGGAATTCCTGAGCGATGGTGGTGATGATTTTCGAGTATACCTTATTGCCCTCTTCAACACTGGATAGTCACTGGGGAGTCGTCATAGGTGGTAGTCTTGTGCATTGTTAGTCTGTACACATCCTGTCATGGTTCTACTAAGCTATAACATCAGTCACTGTAGTTCTGGGTTTGAGAGGGGGGAAATCTTATGCACAGACTGCTTAAATATTTATGTGGCACCCATTCAGTTCACCATGTTAAAGGTCAGAAAGTTCCACAGAATGTTCCATTCTGTTATCTCACACCTTATGCAGCCTACTGCAGACACTGGCCAGGTATTCCACACAGTAGATGTTGGTACTTTGTCGCCCACTGGAGGAAACTCTTGTTTTGAAGGGTGTCTGAATAATTCTGATCCTACAATGTATGTACTCTCCTTTATCAAGTAAATTCAAATTAAACCAAGGTAGAAGACAGCACAGGGATAGCTGGTTATTATTAAAACTGATCATACAGCATACTGTACAAGACATCAAAAGTTCGTATGAATATTTATGCAAGTCTAGATATAATAGAAGGTAGCTAAGTTTGTATTCATTTTAGGCCAGGCTTCATTTCTGTAATTAGCAGGTATGAAAGTGTGAATGGAGAGCTGGGAGCCATATGCTATTTTGTTTGTTTGTTTATCATAAGTAGGAAAATTCATTACTTTGTTCTAAAAAATGAAAAGTGGTCCTTACTATCATATAGAATATAATCTTAAGTTTCATAAAAATCACAAATACTTATGATAAATTTTTATTTTTATTTTGACATGGAATATTCACATGATATCTACTCTAGAGCATTTTCTTACATTTGTGTTTCAGTTACTGTCCTACATGCACGCCTCAAGTACTTACTTCCACCAGGGGTCAGATTTGTGTGAAGATTTAGATCCCTTCTTCAAGAAATTGGCTGATGAGGTAAGAGGATTTCAAAAAATAACTCTGAAAATTAAGTATTCATGGAGCCACCCAGCAAGAGTAAACTTTGGAATGTTTCAAGTCTTGGGCGACGAGATTCCTCCGTCCTTTGGAGTGCTGGATAGTACTGCAATCTTCTCGTGGACCTAAAGAAGCACAGTACATTTTTGCAGGCAACACATGCAGTAAATGTGAGGAAAGGTCAGAAAGGAAGGTTCACCATATGAAGAAAGCACTCGTGAAGAATTTTCCTTAATTTTTAGAGGCAGATGACCTGGCAATGTTCATCTCCTTAAAAATAGCAATTGCTACCCCCCTTCATTAATTTCGACTGTTCCCTGCTTTGGACTTTTTCACTTAATGTAACTGTTGACAGTTGGGAAACACAGATGGATGTGTAGTGCAGTGGTCCCCACTGGACATATTCATCTATTGCAAGATCCACTCCTCCCTTTTACAGGTCCCTTCATACCTGGCCTTTCTCGCATTGCTCTCGGTTGCAGTGGGCTCTTGACATCGTGGGGGGTCATGTTGTATTTACTGTTGGGCCAGCTATATTCAGTGTTCCAAGTATTCTAGTGAAGTAAGTTGCCATATGTTTTGTGTGTCTATTCTCTTGTTGTGTTATTAAGTGACTTGCAATGCAAACCCAGTTCTAAAGAATGCCATAATGTGTCCTGAGTTTGTGTAATCTTGAAGACAAGTTTTTTTAAAATAATTTGTGCCATCTATTCACAGGAACAGAGGATCAGGAAGTGTTAATGAAAGAATAATTTCAAAGTTGAATACTCGCATTAGCTCAATACACTTTTGACTGATTCATTTGAACATGATTTTAAAATTGGAATTGCCAGAATATATAAGATTAAAATCCGATCAAGTCACTTCCTAAAATTGACCGTGTTATAATTAAGTACAAGTTATTTGGGCTTGTCAGCCGTGGTCCAGACAGGTTATCTCCTGACGTTTCACCGGAAACTGCGTCCGGCATTTTCAAGGGTTCCGCTCCTTTCCTTGGTTAGCAGTGGAATAGGAAGTGGCTTGAAACAATGGGTAATGGTTTGTAGTGGGGTATTGTTGCTTGATTATGACTGTTGGTTGGGTGTAACTCGGTGTTGGCGATGAATTAACGGCTGGAAGGCAGTTGGATCATCAATTTAGCATGGTGAGCCGTGCGTTCTCTGCGCGGTCCGGCTAGATCGTCTGGTCTCGCGTACATGTTGCGGGGTGCGTCGCGTGCTCTGGCTTCGGCGACCAAACTTGTGAGGGACAGCTGTTCCCTGGGCGACTGTCGGGCTGTAACGGGAAGGTTCTTCTGGTTGATGTGTGTGTGATATCTTGGCCTTGGTGTTCCTAAGGGCCGGGATCCAAGTACAGGCCGGACATTTGTTTTAGACGAGTGAAAAATCTTTATGGAAGCCTGGAGGCGAGTTACTGCAGTACCTGTGTTGTTGTCAGCTGCCCCAAGTGGTCCGATGATTGACAAAGCTGTCTCACACTCCTACTGAAGTACAGTCATTGGCAAATATAATGACGTTCTGTTCGTAAATACGTAACGTGTACCTCCGCGTCACACAATACTTCGACGTTGACTGTACTGTCCGCAAGTCGGTGTCTCCATGTGCTCAAGTCTGGAATTCCATTACATCAGATCGGTGGTGACAAATGTGAAGCGATAGGGTGAGAGAGTGACTGTGTACAGGCTCACTCGCAGGCTCAAGGTCAAGAGCAATCGTCTAAAACAAACGTCCGGCCTGTATTACACACACGTTCAATTTTTTCCTTTCGATTGAAGTTGTCGGGGTGTTTGAATATTTCTATGGCTTCCCGTTGCAGCCTGGCATGGTAGTGTGTGGTCGTGGAGAGTATCACCCTGTCCCCGTACTGCACATCGTGACAGGGCTAGAGAGAATGCTTAGCGACTGACGATTTCTCAGTTTGACCCAGGCGGCTGTGTCTGTTATGTTTCTACATTTTGTACGTATTTTTCAATCTAAATTCCTTTTGTGAGTACTTTCCTTCTAACTTACTGGTACCGTACCTTTTGTAAGTATTTCTACTCTACATTTTGTGAGTCATTTCAATCTGAGTTCCATTTTGTAAGTATTTTCAGTCCAGCTTAATTTTCGTTATGGTTTCCATTTCATTGTCATTTTCGCTATCACCCAGATCATTAGGGGCCGATAACCTAGATGTTAGGCCCCTTAAAACAACAATTATCATCCAACTGTAGGAGCGACCGGTCCGTGAGGGGAGGCGAGCGCTGAATGATGGCCACCTATCAGTCAGTCTGTGTATTGTCATTCATTGTTTTGCACGTCGTGGCTGAAAGTGAGGGCTTTTTGTATGCAAATATGTCACGCAAAAAGGAAAATCAATGTTTGGAGGATTGTATTGGTTTATACCAAAGTGAAATGTGTTTGTGGAGAGTGAAATCAGCTGAATACCAGGATCGGATGAGGAATGAAGCTGCGTACGGCTGATAGTTATATAAATTGATAAAGGTGACACCAAATTGCAAGAAAAGCGCTGTTTTTTTTAATAACAAACTTGAGGAACGGAGGGAATTGAAAAATGGGAGGGTATCTCTGAAAATAGGCATTTTTACAAATTACCTTTACGTACCAAAACTGGTTCTACAATCTGCTCCTTTTTCTTTTTTCTTTTTATGACCAGAAACCCCCCCTGAATATCACGAAGCAACATACAAACTGACAATGAAGACTGTAAAAGACGCACCACATTTTTCCTCCACTTTTTATTTGCCGTTAATATGACTATTAATGTTAGAAATGCATGCGCATCTTCATCACTGGAGAACATAATTATCCAAATAATGTCAATATTAAAACAGGATATTGAGTACTTGCCAGCTTGGATTCGTCTGAAGATGTATGTGGTTTTCAGTTCAACAGACTGCCAGTCTCTGGTAGACTGTTCAGGCATAACTGACAGGCATGCCGGTACGTGAATGGCTCCCTTATACGATTTAGAGTTCATGACCTAAAATGAAAGACATATTGTGATGTAATGCGATCGGGCAGTTCCACGGGATTCCAACTGTCCTTGATCATATGTTCACGCGATCGGGCACATAATAATACCGTGACACGTATTGGTACCGTATTGGTACCATTCTCGGCCTGTTTGACGTAACTCCCACTGCGTGTGCAGTTTTGAGTGCGCTGCCAGGCCTGGAAAAATGTGATGTCTACGAAATTAGTGCAGATGTCAGGCCCATTGGAAGAGATCACCAATCGTGTACGGAAATATATTGCGACGTTTCACAATCGGTCCATTGAATAAAATTTCCGCCAACTTCATATTACTGGGGCAAGTCGTACATGCATCAAGCAGGCCACCGGCCGTTTTTAATAGTCTATGCCACTCCATCGGGTAGACTTTAGAAGTAGGAACTTGATATTTCTTATTATAGGAGGAGAATTGAATGAGTATTATCATAATAGGGCACATCTTTCTTTCGAATGACGAATAACCGGTATACCGGTTTTAGAAACAAACAGGTAATTTTATGTGCAGCATATATCCGATGGACCCAATGTTCGAAGAAGAATTCAAAATGTCGCAAAAGTTTGAATGATAAAATTTCTAGTTCGCCAGGGTTTACTTGCTCTAGTTCCGATCGGTATCGTAAGTTGCCGCATGGCCAGTATCATCACCCATCAAGCGCACTCAAGGCCAGGTCTCTCCGCTGAATGAGAATCTTATGTCTCGATAATACCGGTACTGAGTGGGAACCTTAAGTCTCGATAATACTGGAACTCCTTTTTTCTCGTCGTTATCAACAGTATCTATTTAAAGGAAAAACCAGGCTCTCTCAAGCCGCTGCGCATGTGAAATCAAAGCCCTCTTTAACTTCGGAATGAAAACTATTCTTCGACAAATTTAAAACTGTATGAAGTGATCCACTTACGACGAGAAGACCATATTGTATTGGGTTCGTTATTTTTTTTTTACCATGACTTCTCTCGCTAAAGATATGATAGCAGATGGAAGTCTGAAGTTATTAGAGAAAGCAGTTAATGATCGAATGAGCGTCTGATTGACGAAATATTAGGTAGGGTTATTATTATATAAACAAAATAAAGTGGAATTAATTTTCAAATCGTTATCATCTACTCCAGAAAAATACGAACAGATTAGCTTAAGTTCTTGGCCTTATTCACACGGCGAAATAGGATTGTCCATTACAGGAGGGAAGAGTTTTCACAAATTAAAGGTGTATTATTATTATTATTATTTATTTCTTCTCATGTCCACGATCAGTTAAATACTTTGAATATAACAAATATATAGCTTGTGTTGTCACTATGGTTGTTGTAACCCAACCCCTTTAAACAACTAAATCAAAATTAATATAGGAATACAGAAACGTTAGGCAAAATACATAATTTCTCTACAGATAGTTTCATCTAATAAAAACTCTGATTTTGTGTTTGAAAGCAATATCACAATATCAGTTTGTGGCATGCGGTATATTAATCATGCCAGTGCAAACACGTCACTGATTCGTCTATAATAATTCCAAAGATATGACAGTTTGAGTGACAAGAGTACGACGGAAGTTCACTGAGAACAGCTCATTACCGTGGGAATGTCACTTTGTCCGATACTCCACAGTCTCGTTCGATCACAAGGTAATGTTGATATCACTACCTATGATGCAACATGTGAGCACGTGCCTAGGCATGCGATTGAAATGGCGGTGGCTCAAGGATATTTCAAAGCCATCATAACAAAATAAAAAAGATCAATCTTATTCTTGAATGTGAACATTAGTTTTTTTTATGGCCGATGAATAGAGAATAGTATTCGAAATGGTAAAAGCGTTTTGGATAGAGAGAGTCAAGTATCCAATGCAAAGTTCTCACTCTGTATCTTTCTCATATATTCTACTCTAATATGAGTGTCTCCTTGGCTTAATTGATAACGCGTTGGACTTGTGAATGAAAGGATCGGGGTTCGATACTTGGTAGGGGAAGTATTTTAGAATTTGTTTTCGTCATGTTTTGTAGTTTGTGTCGATCGCCTTACCAATATCTTACTACAACAAGTAGTTCCATGACGAACTAAAGAGCCTACTTTTCTTAAAATGTAAGATTCTTGCCAATCTATATAGACCTATCTACAATAATGACGAAATCAAGTTTTTAATACTAACATTTCTAAGTACTGCAATTTGAAATACACCTGAAGTAGTGTAGCCTAATAGAGTAACTTACTACAGTTGGCAGCCCTAGTGACTCTGAATATATTCTTAGTTCCATCTTTTAAGGTATAGAGTGCACATACAAAATTTGGTTGAAGTCTAATGAATAGTATGGACTTCACATGCTGTTTGATATTGGATTTATCAGTGCCTGTAAAATCATGTTGGGAACAATGTCATGTATGCGATGCTCAGAATGAATCTGATATATTACGATCTATTATAGTGCCAATTTTGGATAAAATCTTATTTGTTAGTATAGAAGTTGCATGTAATTAAAAATTGATACTATCAGAAAGCTTACAATCTTGTTGGCAGCACTGAGGTATATTAGTTACTCCAAATTAATCTAGAATGCCAGGTACTATACGTGTGCAAAGTTTAGAGCTGATGGCTTGCATACTATCTGACATATTGATATTAGGATTAAACAGAGAGAGCATTTATTAACAGTTGGCTGCCCTGCTGCTCCTTACGAATACGCATAGTCATAACTGTTATGGTACACAAAGCACATACGAAATTTGGTTGAAATCCATTTTTTACTATAGAAGTTATATGCATTTAAAAACTGGACATATCAGCAGGCTTAGAATCGTGTTGGCAGCATTGCTGTATACAAGTTACACCAAATTAAAGTAGAATGTCAGGTACTATACGTGTGCAAAGTTTAGAGATGGTTGGCTTGCATACTTACTGATATATTGACATTAGGGAGAGAGAGCATTTATTAATAGTTGGCAGCCCTGGTGGCTCTTTAGAATACGCACAGTCATATCTGTTGTAGTACACATAGTACATACGAAATTTGGTTGAAATCCAATGTATAGTATATAAGTTACATGCATTTAGAAATTGGACCTATCGGCAGGCTTAGAATCACGTTGGCAACACTGGCATGTATGGGCTTCTGAAAATTAATCTGAAATATTATTATCTACATGTATGCCAATTTTGGAATAGTTCGTATGCATAACTTCTGAAATATCCAACATAGAGTTCAAATTTCAATTGTGAGTTTTCAGCAGTTGGAAGCACTGACATCAATTTCAAATACGTCCGTGAGATGTTCAGGTATAGATCTTTACTCTTACCAAATTAATTTTGATAGCTGCAGCCGTTTAGGAGTTGATGGGGGGGACAGAAGGACAGACAGATACACATTTTCCCGGATCGATCTCATAAGTCTGCTTTTTCCCTCATTTTTGCAAAATGAGAAAAGTAGGCTAATAATACTGAGGGATATCATAAGACGCAATGCAAGCAATGACAATCAAAATCTCCTTTGATATGTTATTACAATGATATGCTCAATATAGTATGTTAATGACACCGTTGAGGTTTGGTGGATTCTTCCAATTCGCTGACTCCAGTCAACAGAATGAACAATTTCCATTGATTCCTTACACAACAAGCCTCAGTGTCTTCTGGCAGCGCCATATTGCCCCAGCGAGTTTGTCGAGAATTATCGATCCCACTTTACCGGTAATATAAGTTCCGGAACCAGCATTTCCGTTCATTCTCATCCAACGAGACCGATCAGAACTCGGGAGCTTTTTGCCCAGCTCTAGAGACTATTACTTGCACAACAATTTCATAACGTGTAATTAAACAGTTTTCCCAAAATTTCATAAAATTTAAACAATTGAAAATTAGTGTTTTGAGTAAAGACAGTGTGTTGAAACATTTGATACACAGTAATTGTAATGAATAAAAATTAATCATTGATTTTGCATTTGTGATTTTTTTTGTGGAAATTCACCACCTCATTATTTGATTAACTCTGAACAATAATAATGAGTGATGAATGTTTTGTTTAACCTTTTAACTGCTGTATATTTCCAGATGAACAAATGCCCATGTGCTGAGTTATTTTTACACATCTTAGCCCCAATCTACATCAAGGTCCTAAATAAATTTGACATATTCTCCCTTTTCCTATTGGTTCCATATATTACATTGTGTTATAGCGCGAAGAGTTCATCTGAAGCCCCGTAAAATATGCGAACTACTATGCTTCCCTGTGCTCTCTTCCCGCTCTCCCGCGACAACAGCGCCCTACTCAGGGTTTCAGTTGAACTTGCTGAGCTATACATTTTACACACTTATACTCGAATAAGTTTCCTTCAGTGGCGTGCCCAGAAATTAATTTCTGAGTGGGATAGTGGATATGGATGTAGGTAAAGACTGCCTTATGTAGTGACTGGCTGAACGACTTTTCAGTAGGGGTGACATATCAGACTTTTAGAGGGGATATATCCCCTCCTTGGTACAGCAAACTATTAGAATCACCATTACTCGAAATACTACTTGGTTTGTTGTGGGCCATTACAGCGCACAGTATTCAAACTTAAGTCAAATGTTACCATCTCTTCAAACAAATGAATAGTGTAATTGGCATCACCATAGAGATTAAAAATGCAAAGTAAATGATTCTATGGACTATCACAAAAGAGCAGATAATTCTACTTTCAAATTACATGCCTAAAGCAGCTGGTACGTGAAACTAAAAAGGTGCACGCATAGCGATGAACTATTTTGTCATTTGCATCACCGCGTGCTAGAATTGGTGATGAACCATTTCGTCACTAGCACTCCCAAGGTTAAAGAAATGGTTGAGAAATTCAACATTTTGGAAACATACACAAATTGGGAATTTTTTCATTAATGTTTGTGTTAGTGTGCCTTTTTTACTATCTTCTTAAATTTATCATTTCAAGGATGCTCACGGGTTTTTCAGGTTCTTGACCAGGATTTGAAATGTATATAGGTGGCAGCCCTGGGATAACTCTTTATTTACTACACATCTGACTCATTATTAAATAATGCTGGTGAGGATTAATTGGATAAACACCAATGATCTGTCAACACCTGACTATAAACATGTTTGAGGCAATTGGAAAGTTTTGGTGGGGCTGATAACTTAAGATGTCCCAATTCCCTAATTGAAGCAATAATGATCAAAATGAGTATAAGATGAGCACACTATGTTTGCAGTGTTTTAAATGTTTGGGGGGCAGGCATTTATTCTCCAGTGCTGTTTTGTTTGAAATTCACACTGAAATTATAATGTCGCAGGAATTTCCATTAGATCTGAACTAATTACAGGTAGGAACCATGCGTCAGCAGAGTGCTAAGCTGGAAAAGGAGATGGAGAACAGACATTCATATGTGACTAGTACAGACTTGGTCTCTCCATCTGGAGGAGAAGGAACAGTCCTTATGCAGGGATATCTATTCAAGCGCACTTCGAATGCCTTTAAGACATGGAACAGACGTTGGTTTATACTTCAAGACAACCAGTTGGTGTACAGGAAGCGTACTGGAGAGGACAGTGTAACGGTTATGGAGGAAGATCTTCGCTTATGCTCTGTTAAGCCAGTACTGGATGGTGATCGACGCTTCTGCTTTGAAGTCTTATCTCCCTCCAAGTGAGTAGTTCCTTGTGTCGCACA
Source organism: Meconema thalassinum (assembly GCA_946902985.2). Classification (NCBI taxonomy): domain Eukaryota; kingdom Metazoa; phylum Arthropoda; class Insecta; order Orthoptera; family Tettigoniidae; genus Meconema; species Meconema thalassinum. Next base: position 464,470,999 of record OX336389.2, on the reverse strand, counting down.
ACCTTTACCAGTTTACTCCTTGTCAAGTATGCCTGTGTAGTGTTTACCTTCGATTTTGCAGGTTTTTACTTTATGTAGAATGAGATAAGTAGCTCAAAACTATATGCTATCCCGGCAGTTCATTGGTGAGAGAAATAGTAAAGCTGGAATATTTTTCATAACTAAGTTGTTTGCTGAGAATATGACACCCCAGATTTGAAGGAATTGACTCTAGCTAGTAAGGTCACTTTCAGTGTTTAATTTCTTAAGTAGAATCTTGACTGTCACCTCAGGGGTCCGAGTTGAATTCCCGGCTCTGCCAAGAAATTTAATTCTGGTATGAGAGTTGAATTTGTTTTCACTCAGCCTCATGAGGCAAAATTGAGCAGTGGGTTCCAGTCCCTTCTCATCATCCTAGAAGTGGGCTTTTCGTGTTTCTCCTCATCTACTCTAGACAAATGCTGGGCCTTGGCTGTCTCCTTCCCTATTCTACCCTCAATTACAAACACACATGCTCCTACTGAAACGACAATAACACAGGTTATCAAAAGAATCTGCAGAGGTTGTTATCGGTAACAGGGAATTAGGGTTCAATTCTGGAGAGGGAGTCTGAGAAATTAATACCACATCCAAGGAAGGTAGCAGGTGTGCAAATTCCCATCCCTCCTTGGTAAGTCATCCTTCTAATCTCCATACAAGTAAATTTCCCATGTTTAGGATTTTATTTAACATTCCTTCTTCTTGTATTAGTTTGAGTTTCCCTGCTTTTACAAGAACATACATATAATTCAATATTTCAACAGTCACAATGAGGTCAAACGGACCAGATAAATGGAACATGTAAAACGAGATTATTTAATCAATTACTTCTGGATCAATTGGGAAACAATTTTGTTTGAGTAAGTCATTAACAAAAAACTTTCTTGCGTTTGACAATAGTTATAATTCTGAATCTTTAATTCAGCCATGAGGAATGCAAGCAATTTTAGCATTCCATCTGTAGCCAGTTTTCTTTACTCATACTCCATATGTCATTTTTGCAATAGCCTGTGATTTCATTGGTGATAGCGAGCATATATCATTGGCGTTATATCAATGCCACTTGGACCAAGCTCCTTGCTCATTTTATGACCTAGTGTGCTTCCTTCATTTGCCATGCATAGCGCAATAATTGGCTGAGCAGTGAGCTAGTTGAAGTTAATGTTCCAATCCTCATTGTTATCCCTCTGATATTTCTTGTGCTCACAAGACTTCTCTGTACAATATATTACAAGCGTTGATAATTTTGTTCCAGGAGCCATATACTTCAAGCAGATTCTGATGAAATGTTCGAATCGTGGATCTCAGCCATGCAGCAAGGGATTGGTGCTGCAATTCAACTAAGTATTAGTGAAGACGTTTGTGGCAACTTAGGTGGCAGCACTATGAACAGTGGCCGCAATTCCGTTCCATCTCATTCCCCTAGTGCCAGTTCAGCCAGTGAAACAGTTGACAAGCCATCTCCTGAAAAGCAACGCAAATCCAGGTAAGTACTGATGACTGCCCAGCTATCATTGCTACTGCCTCTACTGCTTGTAGCCATTTGGTTGCTGTGCAATAAGGAAATCTATGACTACAGTTTGTGTTTTATGGCATTTAAAACTCCTGAATTAGCATTTGGCACCATCCTTTATGTTCAGGGGCACGACCATTTCATGGTATGATGGCTCCAATAGGAATGCTTTGAATGCTGCTGTGCATGTTGGCAATGCAGTGAACTCCTTAAACAAAAACAGTGCTTTTTAGGTCCAATTTGTTCTCTCGCATCTTTGTTATGCTGAATATCTGAGTCGAGGCACAAGTTAATCTATTCGAAACAACCCATTGTTTCAAATGATGAGTTGCTGAACCCAAGGTTGCAGGTTCGAAACCTGGCGCAGTCAGCTGGCATTTGAGGGTGCGCAAATGCGAGGGAGCCGTGTCAGTACATTTACTGGCACGTTAAAGATCCCCTTCGGGGCAAAATTCCGGCACCCCGGCGTCTCTAAAAGCCAGGGTAGTTAAAAGGGACGTAAAACCAATAACATTATTATTATTATTATTATCAAATGATGAGTTGTGGTATTGCTGACGACTGATCAAAATCTGAGCAATTGACAGACAACTCAATTCGTTTACATGCTTTGATTCACTTTATAGTACGTTTCTCATTCTCGCTCGGCACAAGTATGATTCTTTTCAACTCGCAGAGATTAGGTAGCCCGCGCCAAGCTTATGAATATGGTATATATTATGCAAGATTTCACAACAATTCATCGCTTACATTATATGAAAATTTGTATATGTATACCACAACTGCGAAAGGGTGAAATATTTTTAAGACAAACATTTAGGTTATGGTTCAAACAAGATAACAGTACTTTGCAGTTCCAATTTCTCGTCTTTGCGATGCTGAATTTTTGGGGCTAGGCGCAAGATAGCCCACTTGAATCCAGCTCATCGTTTCAAACAATGAGTTGTGATATTGACGACGACCTGTCGAAATATGAGCAGTCGTCAATTAACTCTATTCATTTACTTGCTTAGATTCACGTTATAGTGCACTCCTCTTTCTTACTCTTGGAACAATCATGATTCTTCTCAATTCGTTACCCATCGACATTTAAGATTGAGAATTGAATGTGCTGTTGTGATCTATCAAATAAGGTTGATGTTGACCAATTATTTGATTTCGTAAGTTGCGTCAAAAGTATATCTCTGATATTAAATTAGGTTGTTGAAGTTTCCAAAAACTAGTGAGAATTTGTTTCTCAATAGCTAAACGTTATAATGTAACTCACAACCTTACCAACTCCCAAAGCACTGCTGCCAACCCTACATCCCAAACGAGTTGACAGTGCTACCAACAGAAGCAGACTGTTCATCAGTGTGTTTAGCACAGTCACCTGGCAGGATACCCAGCCGTGACCAAACACTGAACTGCTGCTATTACTCAGTTTCCGTTTGGTTTGTGACCGAACCGATCGTTGACCAGAAACACCACCAGATACAATTTACACCACGGTTTTTGGCCGGTGGCCTTGGGAGCTCACGAGTTTAGTAGTAGCAGCTGACAGGAGATGCTTAGAGCATATGCTCCTCTGGTAGTCTGGAGTCCCGCCGCACTATGGTGCCAAATACCGAAAACGTGGTGAAAAGTCCCCCAAAAAGGGTTGTAACTCGGGAAGTTTTAAGTGCCTCAATAGTTAGGTCATGGCGTTCTTAAGTTCCAGGCGGGAGCGGTACACCCACTCTGCCACCGGCGAGTGACGTCAGAGGTCTCAGCTGGCCGGCGGACAGCACGCTGGTCATACGGCAGAGAGATGCATTAATGTAATTAAATCGGTTTTGTTTACAGAAGAAATTGGATGGACTGCCGAATTTCGTCACAGTCCTTCCTTAGTGATCGATGAATTGTGTGAGACGTTTTCCGCTGTCACTACGGGCGATTAAAGCAAATGACTGCGATACAAGTCAGCCCAGAGCGGTATACAAAAAGAGCATGCTGGAAACTAATGTTTGATTGCACTACAAGTAGGCGGTTTTTGTATCTTCTACAGAACACAATAATTAGTTGAATATATTTAAGTGAGAATATCATATCTGTTTATGTACTTTAACCAACAAGCAGAAATGTTATATTACTCATCGGTTTTGTCCAACCACTAATGAATGTCACTTGACAGCATACAGGTAACAGTATGGGGAAAGGAATTTGCATCCCTTCCTTTCAAGCAAACCAACGACATCCTCAAACAGCTTGACGTCACCGATAACTAGGGACCAGAAAAATTAGCATCTATTTGTTTCAAAGTTAGCATCTATTTTCTTCAAATTTAGCATCTATTTACAAAGTTAAAAATCATCACATTGTAATATTATTTTAACGACTCAAAGTTTATGAAGTGCAGTTATAGTCCTCAAACGAAAGCACTGTCAGTACTTCAGCATTGCTTTCTTTCAAATTGCACCTTCTGTCTGTAACCACTGTGTTGTAATGGGACAACACACGCTTGCTATCTACATTGTTCATTGGGGTCCACAACAATTCAAAACAGCATTTAGCAAATATGCTGAACTCTCTCTGAACTGCAGTTAATGCAAGCATGATATCACATCACTTTCTTTCATCTGGGTTTGAATTGCATTTTTCAGAGAACAGTAACCAGACCAGATTTCGTTTTGTGAGAGCACTCCAAACAATTTCTCAAGCTCAGCTAATTTATCAATGTTATTCAAAATTATATTTTTTGGATACAGAGCTTGAGAAATTGACACAAAATGCTTATGGTTGGGGTCTTTAGCTTTCAATGTGGCTAGCTTGCACTTTGAAGAGTGAGCAGCTTTGACAAATGTGTCCCTACATGCAGCCTGCTCTAGAGGAGTGAGCTTAATCAAAGCACTTTTAGTTGCTGCTGAAAAATTCCCTCCACAAATTAAGGTAAGACTGGTGTCAAGGTTATGCAATTTGGGTTAAAGGAGATGAGAGGTAGGATACAGAGATCCTTCAAGTTCAGTAAGGTGGTCAACCAATCCAGCTGCATGATCTGTGACAAAAACCACGTGGGAGTGAAGTCTATTCACTTCTCGGTCAGATCGGTCAGGTACTTAATATCACAGATGATGATGTCTTTCATGTCAGACATCTTGAAAAATGTAACAACATCTGTAAAGTAAGCACTTAAAGAGAAGACTGCCTGAAACCAGCTATTCCATCGGATTATGACAGGTGCAGGAAAAAGCTTTGCTTCCTTTGAAGCCCCATACTTTGATTTTAAGAAATGTAAATAATTATATTTTCGCTTTCTTGTGTTCAAAAATGCAGATTTTTACCATCGCAACCACGATTTAAATCTGTCATCACTGCGACCCAATAATTGCTAACCAAGCTGATCTTATGTGCCCAGCACTGTACATGCATTAAATGTTCCCCTATGACCACTCTTAATGTTTCATAACATCGGGTCATGTATGGAGCACTGTTACTAATAAACACTTTAACCGCATCATATTGTACACTAAAACTCCGCAGAGCTTCTAAAACCGCACGGAAGCAGTTTGTAGCATTTCCTGCATCAAGGTAGTTCACAGAAACAACGTGCAGCTCTCTTTTCGATCCGGCTGGGACTTGGAATATGATGATAAAAACACAACGGTCCGTTCTATCTGTAGTTTCATCACAGAGTATGTTGATGTTCTTCCCCATCAGAGCCTCTGCTGTTCTTTTCTGGTTGTAAGATGCAACTTCTAGAAAGGAAGAAAGACCTCAAATTATAACTAAATAATTTACTTTTACTGGATCAATTGGGTACGGGTAAGATAGGTACGGAAATCGCGCTCAAATTCGGTCTCCTTCAATTCTGAGTGCGGTTTCGATGTCGTAATATCCAAACCATACCCGATCAATGAAGTTGAAACTAACCTGGTAAATATAATTCAAGTAGAGTTTTCACACATGGCAGCTCTTCATTTGTAAAGTCAGTAATCCAGGCTCTTAGCTCTTTGTTTTCGAGCTTTTCCATAGGTATATTTGCTTTGGCAAATACTTCAACTGTGCGTTTCGAGAAGTTATCTTTGGAAATTTTTCGTCGCTTACAACTATCCAACTGTGTAAGCACAAAAGTTTGCATTCCTTGAGACATACTGTAATGGTTATTTAATGCCCCAGGTTGGTAGCGACAAGTGTAACAGTTTGACCCTCACGTTGAGCGACAAATGTAACGGTTTGGCTGCCCCTAACTGTTGGGTGATAAATGTAACTGTTTACCTTTGCCTAAGCTATGTTGTTTTAATGGGCGCCAAGACCTCAATGCAATGCTGAAATCTAAATTTGTATTTAACAACGTCTAGCTCTGGTAGAACACCTTCAAGAATCTATTCACTCAGATCGTGGTATGATTTGATCATTAACCCAACAAACAATTGTATCAGGAGAAGGAATTGGTCTATATCTAATGCTACCTACTGAAAGCAAAGATTGCATTGTAAAAGAAATGAATTTATTATATAAAACAAGTATAGCAAAATTAATAATAAGTATAAAATTTAAATTGGAGCGTTGTGATTTGAATATTACCGATAGAAAATTACGTGAAAACGGAGTCTGATAAATTATTGATTTTACTCTTATTCCCAAGCTATGATTATTGAAATATGAAATATAAAACAAGGAGAAATGAGAGATTGCGTATTTCTGCGTCATTCGCGCTTACCACTGGAAATGGCCGAAGCCTTTCCCTCGTACTGGATGATGCTGTGAGCTTCCCACAGTCTCCTGGACGTCGTCATCTTTGTCGATATTTGATGATATTCTGGTAGATTAGATAATTCTATGGTCCGTACATCGGACCCAAACACTCGTACAACCACACTGGTTAGGTTTTACAAAAGTTAGTCCTCCACTCCACGGAACATCGGAGCGACTCCCGCGTGCAACCGTATTCGTTAAGTTCTACACAGATAGTCCTCGTTCCACGGCGCGTCGAACGATATATCCACACGTCGGCTCCCCACTCCAGTCCCGACTTCTAGCTTACGTGGTCTCCACTGATTGGCTGCACCCCACGCGCTATACTCCCCTCCTCTGGCTCATTAAACTCGGCGGGAGGGTTCCGTTCCAACTATCCGCCTTTTCTTGACGCTGCAACCCCGCTTGCGTAATACTTCCCGACAAGATTAAGCGTGTACTTGAATTCCCAGTGAGTCACGTTTCTCGATATACCCTAACTGACGAAACTCCGTTAAATTCCGTAATCACATAACTTTCTATGACATTGTCGTTCGTAATAATTTGCTTGATAGCGTTTTCTAAGACATAGAAAACCTATCTGTATGCTTATAATTTCTATAAAATGCTCCGAAAATATCTTAATAATAATTATAATAAATTAATAATAATAATAAATTAACATGAAAAATTCTCTTGGCTGAACAATTTGCCGCGTAAATAAATATAGAATGGCTTCCTACTGACTTATGCCAGTGGCATAAAAACCCCTCGAAAAACACGTTACATATTCGCCTCGGATCATCGGATGATTTACCGTGACGACGGTCCATTATCCGTTTATCCCAGACACGTTAATAAACCCCATCCAAAATGCATATTACATAAATGAGATCACCCTAAATTACAGATATATACACTCATAATTTTTCTTCACTCACTTTGCGTCAATGTTTGTTGTCACTATGGATTGCACTTTGCAACCAGTCCAATGTTTTACATATAGAATAGTGTTCCATGGATATTTCCACCTCTCAAATTTCTCTATGTTGGAGAAATAGACATAATTAATGTGTGAGCACTATGTATTTATGATGTCATATCACACGCATTGAAGGTGTTCTGATATATTTATATCTCCATAGAACTTCCTAATTTCACTGGAGGTCCCTTCCTTATGGTGAAATTTATTCTCACTTATCACTGAGCACACGATCACACTATTGTGGCAGCGCCTCGTGACCATAATACTTAATCTCTCTTTAAAGTAGATTAAATTAATATTGACTTCTGAAAAAAAAAAACAACAGTAAATGCGCATTACATATAACACCAAATATTTCTGTGCCGTAATCGCCCTGTCTTGTTAAGTTCCCGTAGACCATATTCTACTTAATACTAGTTCTCAACACAGACCAGTTCTCCTGACACAAATAATACCTTTGTACAAATTACCTTAAATTACACACTTACAAATCTTACATGGCGAGGCCGTAAACAGAAATCACGTGTGCTGTTATGTATGAGTTTCATGAAGGACTGTCTCGCCTTCTGATGGCCCATCTTTTGCCTCGTGGACGCCTTAAGCAAAAATACCCTGTCCAAGCGCTCACCCATCTCTAGGAGGCAAATGGGAATTCACCAGCGCTACCAAATTCTGGCCTTGGTGTATCGAGACATTTTAGTGCTCAAGAGCATCCGACAATCCCGTCATATTTCCCTGTACCTTAAAAACTCTCATTTACTTACATACTACCCCCCTGTGTGACTTCTGATACGCCTGCCTGGAAGACCATCTCCTCCCACGCACCAAATACCACACTTACTCATTTGATAGGCTGGCTCGCCAGCTAAACACACTCACTTTATGACACATATTTTCGTAGACTATGTATATTATACGTCCCGTATAATCTGTTTCCCTTACTATCCTCCAGCACATATGCTGTTTTTCCAATACGTTTGGAAACTATAAATGTTTCTGCGTCACCTGCTTCCAACCTTGCAAGTGGCTCCCTTAAATGAACGTCATCACGTTGCTCTACCTAGCATATTTCTCAGTGTCTGTAACAATGCCTTGTTGCTACTGTCCACACATGCACATATTAAAATACCGTCCTCTGCTTTAACCACAGGATAATCCCTACATAAATTATGATGATGATGATAATTGTTGTTTTAAGGGGCCTAACATCTAGGTTATACATAAATTAGTGTCCCTCGATAGCATGTCTGCAAGAATGTTATCTTTACCTTTAATATATTTTACTGTGAATTCGTATTCCTGCAGAGCAAGAATCCACCTACTAACTCTGTTAGAACTGAGTTTACAAGTTCTCATATACAGTAATGCATGGTGATCTGTGTGGATCTCAAATTTCCCCCCTACTAAATACATTCTAAATTTCCCTAAACTGAAAACAATACCTAAAAGCTCTAACTCAGTAATCGTGTATCTTTTCTCTGCTGCTGTCAGTCCTCCCGAGGCTAAAGATACAATGCACAGATTACCCTCATCATCTTTCTGACATAATACTCCAGCAATGCCTATATGTGAAGCATCTGTCATAACCACATATTCCTTATCTTTTAACGGATATTTCAGCACTACAGCTTTCTCAAAACCTCGCTTCAGCGCTCTAAAAGCCTGATCATGCTTGGACTCCCATCTCCACCGAGTCCCACTTTTAAGCAATTCCCTGAATGGTTCTACCAACCCTGAGTATTTAAGAACGAACCTCCTGAAAAAGTTGCAAATTCCCAGGTAAGTTTTTAACTGTTTAACATTCTGTGGGACCTCTGCGTTAAGTATCTTATTAACCCTACTTTCTTCTGGTGTTACACCTCTACTCGACACTCTATGACCTAAAAATGTCACTTCTGACTGACAGAATGACGACTTAGACAGCTTCAAAGGGAACCCTGCCTGATCTAACTTCTGAAAAACTATATCTAAATGACGTAGATGCTCCTCAAAACTGCGTGAACTAATTACCATATCATCTATGTAAATGGTTACAAACTCTCCTGTGTCATCCCCTAATGCGATGTTTAAAGCCCTAATTAAAGCTGCTGAACTACTCTTTAACCTATAAGGTGTTCTACAAAATTGATAAAGGTTATATTTATGACTAAAAGCTGTAAATGGTCTATCTTCGTACATAAGTGGCACTTGCCAAAAACTGGAACTCAAATCTACACAAGTGAAATACTTCTTCCCCTCAAATGTTTGCATTAATTCCTCTATTGACATAGATTTCAGCTGATCTGAACTAATTCTACTGTTAACCAAACGAGCGTCTAAACAAATACGAACTGTGCCGTCGGTCTTGGGTACCGTGATCAAAGAATTAACATATGGACTGTTAGAGTGCTCAATAATCCCATCTTCAAGCATCTGATTAATTTGTGCGTCAACTGCACTCTGATAAGCGAAAGGTACAGGATATCTATGTCCTGTGAATACTGACCTATCAATAACGTTCAATGAATGTGTATAGCAATTGGCCATACCAATGCGATCCTCAAAAACTCTCCTATTACACAATAACACATCATAGAGCCGAACACACTGTTCATCCTCTATATATCCCCGAAATGCAGCATCACGTAACGAGTCCTTTAGACTACCGTTTGTAATCACACTGCCCACAAAACATGGAGAACCCCGCTCTACGGCTGGCGATATCTCATTTAAAGTACAAATCACACCTACAATACTACTCCTCTGAATATGGTCATTGAACGCTACTTCTACTTCAGAATCTCCCCATTTAAATTTCAAACTCCCTACATCGTAACATAAGTTACCAGACACTCTACTTAGCCACTCTGAACCCAAGATAACACTGAATACTAAATTTGGAATTACAAGGCAAATCTGCTTCTCTACATGATTATTAATTTTAATGTCTACTAAAACTTGCTTAGAAATTACTTTAGACCTCTTCCCAACAGCTGTGATAACAAAAGTGCTTTTAATTGGCATCTCCTCAAAATTTACTCCAGTTCCATTCATTTTATCATAAAATGCACTACTTATGCAACTCTTCATACAACCACTATCAATTAAAACATCTGTGTACGCCTCGGACACGTTAAATTTAACTATGGGGCTCTTACTAACCACTTCCTGAATAATACCTTCATCATTTAGTTCATGTAATAATTCATTTCTTACATTTAGGTCATAGGGTTCCTGTATAATTGTATGGACAGGGCATTCTACAGACTGAGATTCTGACCTTACTTCGCAGCCTGGTTCGCGTTTAAAGAACCGCTACAGCTGGCCGTAGTACTACTAGCTACTGAACTGGTCTGGTTGTTCTGGGCTGTGTTGTCATTGTTTGGCTGTATATTACTACCACTAGGCTGTCCTCTTCCTTGACCCCTATTCTGGTTGTAATTATTGTCATTATAATTTCTCCCTTGATTTCCCCTGAAATCATTGTTTCTCCCTTGATTTCCCCTGTAATCATTATTCCTCCCTTGATTTCCCCTGAAATCATTGTTCCTCCCTTGATACTGATTACCATAGCCATTTCCTCTGTTCTGATTTAGCTGATTATTATTATTTCTATTTTGAGCGTTGGCTCCTTCGCCACCGTTCCCTTGAACTTCTTGATGCCTGGCTTCATTAGGTCTATTATTATTATTACCCTGGTTCCTATTGAAATTGTCCTCATAACCCCCTCTCCCTAGTGCATCAAATGTGCTTAACAAATTTTCTACTTGTGATATTGTCTTTACATTCTGGATACAAGCAGCCTCCTTGATCCTATAGGGAAAGTGCCTAAGTAGCAACCTTACCACATCACTTTCCTCCTTCAACCCATCCAGATATTTACACACTAATACCTGCCCTAAAAAGTATTCGGTCATGGTGGAGCTTCCTTTAGGGTTATATTTACCACACACTACTCCCTCACGATGCTGCGACTGAATAACCTCATTCCAGAACTTTTCACAGAATTTCATTTTAAAATCATTGATATCAGTAAACTTGTCTCGGTAGACAGCAAACCAATTCCTCGTTTCCCCCACAAACACTTGTTCTAAAATTTCAACTACCTGGCACCACTCAATACTACCATTTTCCAACCTCTCCCCGAATTTATTTTCTATAGTGTTCATGAACTCCATTGGGCACCCCTGTCGATTGCTGAACTTACCCAGTTCTACCTCCCTGTGTGTGCTATTCACAAAAACTGGCCTATTCTGACTATTTTCTTGCCTGATCCTAGCTTTTAATTTTAACTCTAATTCTGCGATTTTCTCCTCAGCCTTCCTCTCAATACTGTTTACTGTTTATTTAATGTTTCCTTCTGATTCTTCTACTTTATCATATAGCTTTGCTTGTTTCTCCTCAATCTTGCTCTATTACTCTCTCTTAAATCATTTACTTCTGCAACTATTTGCGAGTGGACTTTCTCAATTCTACCCCCCAGCTGTTCCTTAACCTCTTTAGTTGATACTTGAATCTTGTCAATTTCTCCCCCCAATTGCTTTTTGACCTGCTGTGTTTCCAGTTGCACTAGTTCTTTTAAATTTTCAGCCTGTGTACTGATTCTAATTTCTAACTCCTCCTGTACTTTTCCTAATTTCTTGTCTACATCTGCAATGATCTCTTTAACCTTCTCTTCCATTACTCCTCTGATTTCTCCTCTAATCTGCTCCATTTTCACACTAATTTCCTTGTTGTTCTTATCTAATTTTGCATTATTCTGTTCTAATTTTTTATTTAAAGCTTCTGTACTTTCTTTATTTTCCCTACTGTTTTGTTCTAATTTAGCGTTGTTTTGTTCCAGTTTAGCATTTAAAGCGTCTGTACTTTCTTTATTTTCCCTACTGTTTTGTTCTAATCTGGCGTTTAAGGCATCTGTACTTTCTTTATTTTCCCTACTGTTTTGTTCTAATTTAGCGTTGTTTTGTTCTAATTTTGCATTATTCTGTTCTAATTTTGCAATTAAGGCATCACTACTAACTTTGTTCTGATACATGAACTCGAGAAGTAAAGTTTTTAATTCTGGTTGGCCGCCTACACTCCCTGTTTCAGTATCGGGATTTACCTCCGCTACCCCGGTACTACCATCACTCGACATACTGCTCGTATCATCACTCTCCAGTTGATGACCACTACGTAACCTCATCTGTCTTTCTTTCTCATCCCCCATAATGATATACACTGATACAGACAAATAACCCCCAAAATACAGGCACAGAAATATATACCCTTCTCCTTCCACAAATGTTATTAGGTTTTCAGCCCCAAGTTGTCGGCGACAATTGTAATGGTTTGCTCCACGTTGGGATGACAATTGTGACGTTTTGCTAGCCCACACGTTGAGCGACAAATGTAGCTGTTATTAAGCTTTGCTCCACGTTGAGCGTACAAATGTAAAGTTAAATAATGCCCCAGGTTGGTAGCGACAAGTGTAACAGTTTGACCCTCACGTTGAGCGACAAATGTAACGGTTTGGCTGCCCCTAACTGTTGGGTGATAAATGTAACTGTTTACCTTTGCCTAAGCTATGTTGTTTTAATGGGCGCCAAGACCTCAATGCAATGCTGAAATCTAAATTTGTATTTAACAACGTCTAGCTCTGGTAGAACACCTTCAAGAATCTATTCACTCAGATCGTGGTATGATTTGATCATTAACCCAACAAACAATTGTATCAGGAGAAGGAATTGGTCTATATCTAATGCTACCTACTGAAAGCAAAGATTGCATTGTAAAAGAAATGAATTTATTATATAAAACAAGTATAGCAAAATTAATAATAATAATAATAATAAGTATAAAATTTAAATTGGAGCGTTGTGATTTGAATATTACCGCTGGAAAATTACGTGAAAACGGAGTCTGATAAATTATTGATTTTACTCTTATTCCCAAGCTATGAAGTTATTGAAATATGAAATATAAAACAAGGAGAAATGAGAGATTGCGTATTTCTGCGTCATTCGCGCTTACCACTGGAAATGGCCGAAGCCTTTCCCTGGTACTGGATGATGCTGTGAGCTTCCCACAGTCTCCTGGACGTCGTCATCTTTGTCGATATTTGATGATATTCTGGTAGATTAGATAATTCTATGGTCCGTACATCGGACCCAAACACTCGTACAACCACACTGGTTAGATTTTTCAAAAGTTAGTCCTCCACTCCACGGAACATCGGAGCGACTCCCGCGTGCAACCGTACTCGTTAAGTTCTACACAGATAGTCTTCGTTCCACGGCGCGTCGAACGATATATCCACACGTCGGCTCCCCACTCCAGTCCCGACTTCTAGCTTACGTGGTCTCCACTGATTGGCTGCACCCCACGCGCTATACTCCCCTCCTCTGGCTCATTACTCTCGGCGGGAGGGTTCCGTTCCAACTATCCGCCTTTTCTTGACGTTGCAACCCCGCTTGCGTAATACTTCCCGACAAGATTAAGCGTGTACTTGAATTCCCAGTGAGTCACGTCTCTCGATATACCCTAACTGACGAAACTCCGTTAAATTCCGTAATCACATAACTTTCTATGATATTGTCGTTCGTAATAATTTGCTTGATAGCGTTTTCTAAGACATAGAAAACCTATCTATATGCTTATAATTTCTATAAAATGCTCCGAAAATATCGTAATAATAATTATAATAAATTAATAATAATAATAAATTAACATGAAAAATTCTCTTGGCTGAACAATTTGCCGCGTAAATAAATATAGAATGGCTTCCTACTGACTTATGCCAGTGGCATAAAATCCCCTCGAAAAACACGTTACAATACTAGCAGCAAGGGTTGAACTTTTGTTATCGCGTCGCTTACCCACGTGTTTTTCCGACTTAACATGTTTCGCAATGCTATCCTTTTTTTCCCATGCAACTCGGCAATTACAATATTTACAAAACACTGTCACTGAATCTGTGGCATATAAACCATCCTTTGCATACTGCTGAACCCTTTCGCGCGCAGTTATAGTCCGGGACACCTTAAATAAGTTACTAGAAAACCAACATGGCCGCCACATTTGGTGTTGCCAACCTACATCATTTAACACCAAAAAGTCAGCACACACATCCTTGTAACACGTACGCAAATGATCCAAACTACGTAAAGGCCCTTTACAGTTTACATAAAGTTGTGAAGCAGTCCTTGCTCAAGTTAGGGACATCTTGGTCATCAGTCCTCAACAGTCTAACTCTTAAGCAGTATTATGGTAGTGAAGTTAACTTAAATTAGCTCTTCTAGATTGATTTTTAAAGCATCATATAAAATGCATAAGAACAGAAACATTAATACTTACTCAAGGTTTTTTTCCAGTTTTGCCGGGGAGCTAAAGATGAGCATGTTCATTTCTTCTTAAAGGCTACATTTTTATAATTAGTCCAAAAATGCAGACCATTCTGTTTTAAGATGAGTGTTCAGAGAAGGATTTAGGAGTAGGAGAGAAATAGAATAGTAAGGTACATATTAGCTTATTATTTCTTTATTTTTTATAAGTACCATACTCATTTCTTGATGTATAGGCCTACATATATGGAAGCAGAATTGAGACAAGCTATTGAAAGCCTATTGGCAAATCCCTATTGAGATGCAAGAAGATGGTCGATCCAATGCTTAGGCCTCGAACTAGTCGTGGATTTTAGGGGCATAAGACTGTAACGGCAGCTCGAAGATTTCTTCTTGGAATGGTAGAAAGCAGCAGTTGTTGGTTGATTTTTGGGCTTTGCGACATCATGGTCATGTAGATCTGTGTACTTGGACATGTGGAATTTGTCTCATAACCTGTGTTATTGTGATGGCTGTATTAGTGTGTGCATTTATTATTCAGATGAGGATTGGGAACGAGGCAGCCATGGCCTTAAATGAATCGGTCATTTGAGAAACCCCACATCTGCAATTTGCAATTTGAAATTGCCTGTACCACCCGAGGAAGGGAATTCACTGAATATGTAATTATCAAGTATCAGTAGGTACAGGTACCTTATCTGTACCTACTGATACTTGGTAATGATATTTTCAGTGAATTCCCTTCCTCGGGTGGTACAGGCAAATTCAAATTGCAAATTGCAGATGTGGTGTTCCTCAAATGACCGATTCAAATTAGGAACCATCCCGGTATTTGCCTGGAGTAGAAGTGCGGAAACCACTTCCAAGATGGCTAAGATGGGAAGCCAACTCTCCTCTTCTCAGTTTTGCCTCACGAGGCTTAGTGTGCCTTGTTCCATCCCTCAGACCAAAATTAACATTTCTTGGCAGAGCCAAAAATCGAACCAGGACCAACTGCCAAAAAAATGCTAGCGGCACAGCGCGAGATGGTTGGTAGAATACTCTCCTGACCTTTCGTCACCTGGCACATTAAAAGCCACTTGCAGAAAATTCACTGAATTCACTGACAAATGGACTAGTTAATTACACGCGTCGAAAGGCCGGAGTAATACACAGACTGGCAAAAAAAAGTGGAACAGTTAAAAATGTAAAATAAATAGTATAAAATTAACCTTGAAAAAGATGTAATCACATTTTAAAAGCTTTTCACGCATTAGAACAAACATCTGAAACATCCGTGAATATTAATTGATAATATGACAATTCTTAGGGTGGTTTATCACCACCAATTACCCAATCTTCGATGGCGGGAAGCGCACTGTAGGCATTTAAGGGTTATGAGTGTTGCTGCTCGCTTATTGTTGTTCTAGGAATAACAACTGGCATTTGTTGAACACGAGTAGTGGCCTCTGTTCTCTTCACTGACGAGAGTCGCTTTAATCTTAGATCTCCTGATGGAAGAGAAAGAGTGTGGAGAAAGTGCGGGGGAGAGGTACAGCCCTGTTGCTTTCTCCTCCAGGATTCCATTTGGAGGTGGCTCGGTTATGGTGTGGGGTGGCATCAACGTTATGGCCCGCACTGAGTTGGTGTGCATCGATCACGAGACACTCGATTCCCAAAGGTACATCGAAGAGATCCTGATGAACCATGTGATGCCTTTTGCGCCTTTCATTGGTCAGAATTTCATGCTGATGCAGGATAATGCCCTCATACTGCTCGCTGCGTTGTATAATATCTGCAGGAAGTGGGGATTCAAACCCTGGACTGGCCAGCTCGTAGTCCTGACTTAAACCCCATCGAACATGTACGAGATATGCTTGGAAAGAACGTCAGACAGTGTGACCCTACCACCTTGACACAACTGAGAACATCGCTGCTGGAGGAATGGGATCGCATCCCGGCAAATGTCATTCGAGAGTTGTGAACAGTATGCCCGAGCGTTTACAAGCTGTCATAGATGCTAAGGGTGGAAACACTTGTTTTTAGTGACGAGTGGTGTTGTGCAGTGCAAACATTAACACTGTTTTGTTTGAAAAAAGAAAAAGAAAAAAAAACCCAGCCCAAAAGAACATTACTAAAAAATAGAAAATTGTAAGATTTGCAAAAATATGTAACGAAATTTGTGAGTTAAAGCGTTTTGTAAAACAGGTTTCAGTATTTTCTGTAGCCAACCATCTAAAATTGACATGAATAATGCAAATATTGGAAAACCGATACATATTAATAAAATATTAATAAAATAATAGCCCGTCTTCAAGCAAAGATGTTCAAGGCAAAACGACATACGTACCGTAATAGAGGTAACACTTCAGGAGTGATGAACCAAGTAGACTACTTAAATTAGCCTAAATACCTTGTGTAATGATGAATAATAATTGTGGAAATGATGTCCTAATGTTTTCTCCTTCGCTGTCTCTAACCCACCCGCTATCCCCTTTACAACACGACTTATATACTGTAGGGAAATTTCAGATTAATTCTGTACAACGTATCACTCTTTCCCTTTTTACTTTCACTTTGATAATATATCATTTTCATACCATATTTCATCTTTTGGAGGGAGGCATTATCAATTTTAACTACTAACCTTGATCACTTCTGCACCGGATATATGTGCTAAATCACTTAAATATGTGTTTTTATTTATTGTATATTTAACAACCGCAGCCATGTTCGACAGCATATTTAGTATGTGAAACTGCTGCAGCGATCACATTGACATTATTAGTTACCAACATATCCGATACAAAATAGGTCTACATTAGACGACACATGTAATGTTGCAATTATGTGGGAAAAAAATCGGGCTCTTCTTAGTTAGACAACTGTCTGGATGAAACCATTGGTCGCTACTTGGTTAGACGACAGTCTGGACGAAAATTACTGATTGCACTATTGGGCGTAAGCCCCAGGTTAGGTTTGTTTTGTATGTAGAACCGTATTTACCACTGTAATGAACGCTGATCGCAAGGATTCCATGTTTCGAACTAATCGGCAAAACCAGTGCCTCAGTGCCTAAAAATTATTGGTCTAGGCACAAACCATTGCTTTGGATGAAAATTATTGATGCATGTCTACCCCCACTGTGCGTGACAAAAATCAGGGGTGGTGTTTGTATGGCGTAACTACCTACCGGTAACAATTATTGGTCAGCCATCACAGCACTTTTCGATAAACGAAAACAAGCCATGAAATTAAGATTCATGCAATTAACATACAAATCCATGATACAAATCATAGTGTTCACAGCTGGGAGGAGAAACACAACAAGCCACTACGGAGTGTCACTACTCCAAAGGTTTAATGCCTATTCAGCACAAGTAGTACCGAGTAAATATGACCAACTTGCCCACCTCATTAATTCCCTTGGCAGCGCTGCCTAGCGATTGAAAAACACAATATGGGGTTTGATGCTGGGAGTACGCTACTCTGAACTTTGACTAGCGATTGAAAAACAGCCAACCTCCATCAAAATCTGGAAAATTTTCTACAGTAACTTATGTAATGTGACGAAGATACAAGATTTGAACATTTTATCGCTAAAGGGTGTTATTACATTTTTCAGCAGTGCCAACATTATTGTTTGGCACTGGTCTTGCCTCTTAGTTCGAGCGTGGTGAACCCGGAATAAGGCTTTACATACAAACCTAACCTGGGGCTTATATCCCAGACCCTCTTGCTTGTATTAAAAACAGTAATTTTCATCCACACAGTCACCTGGCCTAGTAGCGGCCAATGGTTTCGGCCAGACAGTCGTCTATTCTAGAGTTGTATTTTTAGAGATGTGTTCTGACAGTTCGGCGGATAAGCCATTGAGCTGAAGGAAGCGGGTAATCTCGAGAACCACTGGATGGATTTTGATGCGGTTTGCACTGTTCTCGAGGGAGGTAATTTTGGAGAAAATAATCATTTTTGACCAAAGGAAGCCGATTTTGTATCCCACATGTTGGCAACAATGTGTGCGCATCAGTGTGTGCCTCTAGAGCATAGGTGGGCAATGAGAGAGCGCAGCTCTTGGAGCCAACTGCATGAGCGCGAGCGGGGCAAGGAGCCGGAACCAGCTGACTGCTCGCTAATAGTTTGTGCTAGAACGACTACATGGCAATATGCGCAGTCAAGGCGCAAGCATAGGTATTGTACCGGGCTGAGTAGGCCTATATTATATTATGTGTACGGTTGTAAGCTAAATATGAATCACGAACAAGCTTAGCACATTTTTATGAACAGATTTCCCAAACATGCACAAAATGACTGCCAAACTTCTATCAATGTTTGGTTCAACATATTGTGTGAGAAACACTGTTCTCTCTAATGAAGATAAATAAATCTCCACGAAGAGCCACTCTAACTGACGCACATCTCACTGCCGTTCTTCGAATTGCAAGTGCAATATCGATCGCTCCAAATGTAACCCATCTGCTTCAGCAAAAGGATACGCACACCTCGGCCGCGTTTTTTTTTTAAGCGAGAAATTGCAGCGCTGCATCAAGGGGAAGTAAATCGCTACATCACAACTACCTGTAAATAAATACGGTAAAGATGGCGCGAATTGGCGGTCGTATAAAACGTGTTTCAGTCATTATTTCGAATTTAATGTAATTAAATTATTTATAATTTACTTTGAATTGCGCATATGTTCCCAGCGAGACGTGTTTCCATTTTCATGAATTTATACACATTATAAATAACTTTCCTAGTTCGACTGTGTAAAGTTTCGGCACTCCCTAATTTAAAGCGAAACGGTGGCATTGCGGTACACTGAATATTATGCGTCTACTAGGAGACCAAAGTTATGATGAATGCATAGTTATATCGCTCAATAAACAATTTTGTTAATTACCGTACACTAGGATTTCACCTTGCTTGTAATTTTTAGGTTAGGCCTAGCCCATGTCATTCGAGTTGCCTTCCACGAAGTAATGCCCTTGGCTTAGCCATTAAAGTCGCATTCAAAATGATCGTTTTACGAATGAAGTAGCGTTAGATAAATATTTCAGAACTTAAGGTTACCATATCTATAATAATCAGCATAACTTTTATGTGGCAAGGTAACTTGGATTTAAAAATTGCAAAATGGGACGACCAAGCTCTTGACTCCTTTTGCCTTCTTATAAATATTTCCTAACTAACCAACTGAGATGCTGCTAATGGAAATGTAGGCCTATCATTGTGCAATATTATATGCTACACCAATAGCCTGTGCATGTCACTAATGATTTCCCCAGGATAGTCACTTGTGGGGCAGTGTATAGCCTCTTCTGAATTATTATTAAAAGAAAAGTGCACAATGTGCAAATACATATTTGAACATATGATCAATTATGCTAATGCCAGTCTTATTATTGAGGTTGTCCTCATTTTGCAGTCTTGTGTGTGGTACCTTTCACAATGATCGTTGCACAGGTCACATACAGTCTTCATTCGGTTGGTGCAAATTCTTGGTTTTGCAGAATCTATGGTGAAATCCATGGGTGGCGTAACGTGTTATTACGTGTCGTAGTTCGTAATTAGTTTGTTTCCACACTTCCGTCATTATGGCATCTGTGGAGTAAAAGTTGGACCAAATGGCATTTCGTTTCTCATTTAAGGTTCGGCGTGCATTCTCATAGGCTTTGGTGTTTGGTAGGTAAAACTGTATTTTGATGTCGTCGATGAAGTAGTCCTCCTTAGTTTATACATATGTCAACCTTGAAGGGGCAGACTTTCCAATGCCTAAATTCTTCTGAATTATGCAGTATGGTACACCTACTTACTTGTGCCAGGCTCCTCTTTCATCTTCCTGGCGATCTCCTTGGGTCAATGGGGCAGAAGACCTCATTGTTCCACCCCTTTAAATAATAACTACAACTCCCTTGGTCATCTCTCATTTTCTTCAGACCTTCGAAGCCTAGGGAGTCTGTCATGGCCTTTCTCTTTACTGAAAAAAAATGAAAATCCACAGCCTGCTTCCAGTCTCCGACCGGGTCAGGAATGGAATGAATGAAGCCCCTATCTAGCGGCGAGGATATGAACTGTGCCGGCTGCCGAGGCCTGACGCACTCCTCTGGGGCTATGATGAAATGAATGATAGATGAAATGAAATGATAGTGGAGAGTGTTGCTGGAATGAAATTTTGACAGGGAATACCGGAGTACCCGGAGAAAAACCTGTCTGCCTCCGTTCTGTCCAGCACAGATCTCACATGGAGTGACCGGGATTTGAACCACGGACTCAGCGGTGAGAGGCCGGCGTGCTACCGCCTCAGCCACGGAGGCTCCTTTCTCTTTACCCACTACCCCAATTTTTTTAAAGAGTCGAAATTCTTCCTTCTATAGCCTAACTCGACGCCAACAGGAAAGGGGGCCTCGATGTTACACTCCTTAAAACATTCATCCCCACAACCACCTGTCCAGCTACATAATTTTTAACATGAGCCCAAATCATTTAGATGGGATTCAAGTCGGGGTGGTACGATGGTAGACGCAAGATCGTGTGTCCATAGGTAGCAAGCAGTGTATCGATTTGATACGTCTCATAACGTGGTTTATGGGATTTAATCAAAGCGTACAGTTGAGGTTTTATCATCTCTGTAGAAAATGGAATACCCTTATCGGTCAACCAATCCTGCATAACTGTTTTTCGGGAAGATGATGTGGGTACGCACTCACATTGGACATTATGGTACGAGGCATTGTCAATCACGACTACAGAGTTTGTTGGCAAATTGGGAATTAATTTTTCTGTCAGATATTTTTCGTTATTTCTATAGTTCATCTCATCGTGATAGTCCCCAGTTCTTTTGTTGGATTTTGAAAACCAACAAAGCATTTGGAAAGAAACATGCATCAGAACCGGCATATACCGCTATTAATCTTTGTCCTTTCGAGATAGGCGACTTCAGTCCATGAAGAGAACCGTCACTCCAAGCACTTGGCTTAGTGTGCGAACTATGCAAATATGTCTCATCAGTGTAAACAATAGGCCTACCCTGTTGTCGGTACCGCCTTATGCTCTGTAAGTACTGCATGCGTTATGTCAGGCTTCTCCATAAGTATTCTATGCATGTCTTCTGTCTTCCTCCATCTGAAGCCTAGGCCTCGAACTATCTTGCTTAATGTTCGTACGCCACCTTTAAAATTTATAACCTCAACCAGTTTCCTACGGATCTTTTCCAGCGTTGGCCTCTCACCTTTGCTATAGTGAAAATTATGAATCGTATGCCTTACCACGCATTTATCAAAATCGTCTAACTTACACTTCTTGGCAGATTTTGGTCTTCTCTTTCCAGGCGTTGAAAATGAATCCACTTCACCACTTTCAATTCTTTTGGCGCCTTGTATTATATTCCGCACCGACCTTTCCGACACACCTGATGCTTCAGCCACTTTATTTTGAATTGCGTATAAGTTCCCAGCGAGATGTGTTTCCTTTTTCATGAATTTATACACATTATAAATAACTTCACTAGTTCGACTGTGTAAAGTTTTGGCACTCCCTAATTTAAAGCGAAACGGTGGCATTGTGGTACACTGAATATTATACACAAATTTCAAGGCTTCAGGTATTCAACAAACACACTTTCAGCTACGTAATATACATAAAATAGTAATAATACACACGTGTGATGCCTCCTGCACTCTACGCTTGGTTTAAAGCTGCAGACCGTGTCTTGGAGCGAGCCGCATTGTTGAAGAATGGAGTGAGCAGTGAGCCCAGTAATCAGCATTCGGGGGACACACAGGAGCCCCGCAATGAGCATTGAAATACGCCAATTGATATTGGTCTCTGCTCATCGTTGAGTTTCGGCAAGCTCTTCTTGCGTCTGCTCTACTATTGTCATCGCACCAAGAGATGGAAGTTCAACACACTGTGACGGGGTGTGTGGGGGTCTTGCAGTACGTATGCGCGGCCCGCTTATTCTAAACCTAAATATATCGGCTTCCCGCATGCCAATGGTTATCACAGCAGATGACTCGCAGCCAGTGAAAAAGGAATGTGCTGTGTGAGTGAAGCAAGTAGTGGCCAACTTAATGTTTTTGGAATGTGCGATGCGCAGTGAGCGGGAAGACATCTGCAGTTCAATCCCAACTGCCATCTCCTGGCACGATATCACAA
Source organism: Meconema thalassinum (assembly GCA_946902985.2). Lineage (NCBI taxonomy): Eukaryota > Metazoa > Arthropoda > Insecta > Orthoptera > Tettigoniidae > Meconema > Meconema thalassinum. The sequence goes on along the minus strand of OX336389.2, from coordinate 464,448,357 downwards.
CCGTTCGCCTTGCGAATATAGTTTGCACGACTGTGCGGATAGCGGATAATATTTAGAGTAAATTTGCGGATAGATTTTAGAATACAATGTTGAACTGGATTTTTAGTTCTTACTAAGAACTGCGTCTTTCACGTTTCTTGTTATTTCCCTATTTGTTTTCGGTTGGGTTGTACGAGAATGAGAAGTGAGAGAAGCCAGTCATGGAAATACCCTCAATTATTGTTACCACAAAAAAAAGCTTTATACCTGTGCTTGCCTGCGTGGGTATATCCGATGACTAAGTAAGTGCTATAATTAGCCACCCGCTGTTCCACTTACCATTGCTCAGAGGGACAAAACTTGGGATGCATGAATCCACTTTCTCGTGTGCACCGACTCTTTGAGTTCGTTGCAGTCAATTGCTACTTGATTCCTGCAACACCCCCTAGTGCAGCGAATCCACGACCTACTAGCCGGGCTGTGTCACGCTGACACTCGAATCACCTTTCTGTGGCTTCCAAGCCACATGTGAATTGCGGGAAATGAGTTAGCGGATCAAGCTGCAAAAGAGGCGGGATCACTACCACCTCGAACAATGGAGGTACCCGCTAGAGATATTCGCTCTCAGTTACGCCTACAAGTTCTGGTATTTTGGGAGAGTCAGTGGATAGCTGACCCACTGCCCAGTAAACTGAGAACGATCAAGGGAACTACATCGTGGCCCACATTTTAACCGAGTGTGTGGATCTTACTGACTTACGAAGAAACCTTGGTTTGCAGATGACACTCAAACTTATATTAGCCGATGACGCGGTGGCTGTTGATCGCGTTATCCGCTTTATAAGCGAGAGTGGGTTAGGGCCAGCAATCTAAATTTTCCAGTGAATATTGACTCAACGACTTGTTCGTTTTTGAATGATAATTTTTTGTTTTTTCATAATTTTTGTTTATTTTTATAATTATTATTTTCATTTAATATTTTGTTTTATTAAATTTAGGTCTTTTCAAAGTTAGGTGTCCACCTCTAAATTTTAAATTCAATTCCAAATTTGTATTCATTAATCTGTGTTAAGAGGGGCAGATGACCTCGTAGATGACCTTAAAACACACGGGCAATTGAGTATTCCATAACCCAGGCCTCGCCAACTCAGGTGCTTAGCGAGCACTGGCCGGCAACTGGAAAAGCATGGTGCTCTGCTGTAAGAGAGGAACTTGTAGTAGCAGCGCTTAGCGAGGCGAGAGTCGTGTTGTTTATTTGTAAATTTGGAGAATTGTCCCAATTTCCTTCTTGAAGCTGACTTTTAAAAAGCACAAGCTGCAATTTGAAACTTTCAATACGGTCACACATAGTACTGATTAATTTATTTTTGCTTTGCAACGAGTTATTTAAATACCCCGTGATGTATTTCATGAAAGCGAGGTCAGTGATCCATTGCTCATCATCCAAGTCTGACTGTGGAGAAAGAGGGGTGGGAAGGGAAAAGCACCGGGGCGCGCAAGCACCAAGTGCTCGGGTTGGCATGGCGCATGCACAGTTGAGTATTTTATAGACTTTTAATATATTGGTTGTGCGTCGGCTCTGAGAAGCTTGAGTCCCACAAACTAAGTACAGTAGGCCTACACTCTGATTGTGACCTGACAAAAAATTCTGTATGCTTTGTTTTTAGAATTCTCACTAACATTTACACTCCACGCATGAATGAAATGTACAAAGTAGTCAGTAAAATCAAAATCCCCTTCCCTACGCCTTACAACTGTAGGAACATAAAAGCGCTACCATGGTACTCAAGAGTTTATCCAGGAATTATTTTCACCAACATAGATAGAGTCCCTTCTGTTTAAATTTCTTGCCATTGTTGTGGTCTAGAAGTATGTATTGAGATTGTTTGATTCCCAGCTCTGGAATATCATACAATGAGCTTCATAAGGACAACTGAGAAGAGGTTGGTATGATTCATATTACAGTTAAGTACAGAATTTAGTGGCAGTGTATTCTGAGTGGGTCATGGCATCCTTGTTCATATCGCATAATACCATAATTACAAGAACTTCAGCACATAACAGTCGGGGCCAAAATAAATATGTATAATTGGAGTGAATATGAATAGAGTACACACAGTGGGAGGAATGGAAGACAAATGAAACTATTTGTATACTTAGTTAAAATGCACCTTAGAGAAAGAAAATAGGCTAGTGTCCATATTATTTTTCATGAGAAACATAATACAATTTGTTACCACCCGGCCAAGTACAGATATTTGTTACCATGCTGAGGTAGGGCCTATGTACACCAACAACAAAAATGGGGGAAAATGTTTGTAGACCGAAGACATAACATGCAGTATTTTTTCGTAACGACGTACTGTAAGTAAGATGCATTCACAAATCTGCGACTTCTTATGGAGTATGGTATAATAGTAAGGGTTTTCCACCATAGTTGGCCTACATAGCACAGAACATAACCAAATAAATTTAATCATCAATTCAATACTCGTGTGATTACGACTTTCAAAGCAATACTACGTCTTCGTAGGCTTGATCCTACTTTATCAAACTTGATATTCGGTCATACACACATGTACAACAACACTTTAAAGAAAATCACACATTCCAGAAAATCTTGTAGGATAAGAACGTATTCAATTGGAGCCATTTTGATTATCGAAGCAACGCAGCAAAGCAAAGTAGCAAAGTAAAACTACGCTGCACGAAGTGGTAAATCGCAGCCAGCAGCAGAGAGTGCAGCATGAATAAAAGAACGCGCTGCGCCCGACACTGATGAATCGCTGCGCGTTCCGCTTAAAAAAAAAACGCACCCCTCCTCATCGTCTGCAGAATGACAGTTCAGATATACACTGAAGAAAATGGAAATTTGCAACACCCAGGAAGAGTGGTGCTACATTGCTGCAATTGAACATGCAGGACGAGTGTTCGGTTGTGATTCGATGATTACAATTTCAGGTCCCTCTGACCGCAAGTTTGGACAGCAATCAATACAGGATGTGCCCACCACGAGCTAAAATACATTGATGAATTCGTCGAGGCATGGAGTCAATAAGGCCCTGGATCGCTTCCTGAGGAATTGTGGCCCATGCTTGGTGCACTGCATGGGTCAGTTGTTTCAGGGTTGTGGGTGGCTGAAGACGGTTGGCCAGTTGTTGACCCATCATGTCCCACACATGCTCAATAGGACTGAGGTTCGGGGATCTGGCGGGCCATTCTAAGGTTGTGATGTCTTGGAGAGCTTCTCTGGAGATGCGTGCAGTGTGAACCCGGGCATTGTCCTGCTGAAACATCCCATTAGCAATGTTCGCCATCATAGGGACAACCACTGGATTGAGTACCCTATCAACATACTGTCGAGCAGTCATAGTGCCCTCAACAAGCACTAATTGTGATTTCACATTAAAGCCAATAGCTCCCCAGACCATAATGCTTGGTGTTGGCCCTGTGTGCCTCTCGACAATTAAGGTCTGGGCGGCCCCTCTCCCCGGTAAGTCGGCGCACATGATTCCAGTGATCACTGCGGGCAAGACAGAAGCGGGATTCATCACTAAAGACGACCCTATGCCGTTCGTCGACCCACGTCGATCGTTCTCGACACCAGGCCAGCCTTACACGTCGCTGTTGTGGGGGTCAATGGAACACCTTCTGCAGGGACACGGGATCGTAAACCAGCTGCACGCAGGCGATTACCAATTGTTTGTTGTGTATCGTGGGGTGCCACAGCTGCTCAAATTTGCACTGCTGTTGCATGGAGTTCCATCTGGGCCATCCGAATGATGCGGCGATACTCTCTCACAGTTGTCTGTCGCGCTGGGCCTGTGCAGGTCTACGAGTGTGGGTACCTTCATTTGACCACTGCTGCCATACACGTTGTACCGTAGATGCCTGTCGGCCAACACGTGCAGCGACAGTCCTCAGTGATAATCCAGCCTCACACAGCAAAATTATCTGAGCCCTCTCAAACGTCGACAGTTGTTGTTAGCGTGCTCTTCTCTGTCGTCGAGGCATGTTTGACGGGGAACACTTCACTGCACAGACTGCGAGTCAACTACGCTGCTCCAGAGTCCATATACTGGGGTTGATTCCTCCACGACCAATCACGTGGGGAGACCTGTAGCAACAATCCAATGGGTCTGAAACTTTGATCGTTTACATACCTACATGGCATCGTTCCATATCTTGAAAATCAACACAAACGACCAATGCCTTCATGGTGTTGCAATTTCCATTTTCTTCAGTGTATAAGAACACATAGGCCTAGGTTTTGTTTATGATGAATGATATTTAGTCATATATTTATTTCTGTACTCCTAGAGCAAGTTTTCGTTCCTTGTGTTCTAAACAAGTTGTTAGGTTGGCTTATTGTAGTTTCAGGACTACCGGTAGCGGGCAAAGGAGTGTGTACTTATCAGCTGTCAAAGTAATTATTTATGTTTCCTATACAGAACCCAATAAAAAGAATATAATTAAGCGTATGTACGTAGCACCGTAATCTAATCACCTAATGCACAACAAACAGGGCACAAGTATAAAGCTGTTGTGATAGGCCGCTTGTAACGGCAAGCTGTGCATGCAGCTACAAGGCTAACTTCGGTGAGAGCGCATACTCGGCTCTTTCTCCTGATGGAGCGGGAGCGCTGCTCAATGAGCCAAATTGCGTCCACCTCTGCTCTAGAGTGCGCCTTCTTGACAGTTGAACGAGATGCAAGCGCTGTTGGAACATGGCAGCCGTTTTTAAAGAGCAATAAATAAAAACGCATATTTACGTACTTATGCACATATATGAAGTGCAGTAGTGACCAGGGTTCCTAATTTCAATACGTAATGTCGCCCAGAAGATGAAACAAGGACACAAGGTATGTAAAAGTCACATTCATGTCCGATGCAAATGTATAAGTCGCGTTCTACTTTCATTCATAATTAATAATACAAGTAGCCTAGGCTATAGTTGCGAGCAATATTTATATCGTATTGCAACCAGTGGTTTCGCCCGAAATGTGTCATCTAACCAAGTAGCGAACAGTGACTTTGTCTCACCCAACTTAAGTACATCAGTACGGTAATTTTCACCCAGACATTCAGTGGTGCAGTAACTTAGGTCGAGAACTAAACGAGAGCCAAGAGATATTGTTGGTATTTTCTGAAAATGTGCATCTGTGACTCAAGCGCAGTGCATATCCCATGCACATGTGAGTATATCGCTCTTCAGAAAGATGATTGATTCATGTTGCACAACCCTTGAAGTTCGTTGAAGGCTTCCACACTAATCTGTCGCAACCATAACTGAAACAAATAAAAATAGGCCTAATACAAATATTTTATCTGCATACTACTAAGTAGGCTATAGGTCAGTAGCCAACTACATAAATAACCACCAATACATTCACACTACAACTATAGAGCATCCAGCGTTTAGAAAAGACTGTGGAGCCTTATGGCGACAGTGTTGCTAACTCTAGGCAGAGGTAGCGCTGACGTCATACGTTATCTTCACCCGCTTCGAGTACTGGGCTTTCATAAGTTAGCGAGACAACACAACCCCGCAGCTACCTGAAGTAGAACATGCACAGGAAGGAGCAGTTTTGCAGGTGATACGGTAACGGATTGGACCAGTATTAAGGATACCGTACGCGAAGAGAACCAATAACGACAATCATTTCGTTGTGATATGACGCATTACTGATTGACAGATGTCGAGAGCGCAACCCTTCCTTCTCGGATGTATGCTGACGATGTTAACAATTTTTACGTCAGCAATACTGTTGATCATCACTTTTTTGTTGTTATTAGTTAGGCTATAATTTAGTTTCTTTCAATTCTATTCTTGTTTTGTTTAGACTAATATATGTAATATTGTAATGAATTAGCCATGCGGTTGGAGGCGCAGTTGTGAGCTTGCATTCGGGAGATAGTGGGTTCGAACTCAACTGTCGGCAGCCCTGATTCGATCGAACAGAAAATAAAACAGACACACAACAATAACACCAATGACGGATAGTGCTTCAGAACTTATGTTGCCGGTGGAACTGAGCACGTGCTCCACTCCGGGCGAGCATGCAGCACAGGACGAGGTTCTTCTTTCCAGCGTGCTAACCTCGAAAATGTTTAAATCACTAAGATGTAATATAAACAATACTTGTATGCAATAACAAAGGTAATCAATTGGCAGATAATTGTAGGAAACTATTATGACGAAAAATATATATGTTCAGAGTTCCTTCATGATATAAGGTGAGGTAACAAAACCAGTGTAGGGGGGTTTCCGTTAAAAATAAAAGCCCATAAGACCTACAGTCTTTTCTAAACGCTGGATGCTCTATAGCCGAGTGTGAATCATAGACTACTTTCAAGCTTACGAGTAACATATGCAATGTATTATAATATTATGGCTGACGGCACTTGGAGGTCGAGAATAAGATACATTGCAATATCAGAAGGCGAATTGATCCTAAGAATATGTTCCTGGGAGTGAACTTACATATGCTATATTTTAGGTTATGTTTGGTTTGTATTATATGAAAAATGCAGTCAGAAGACTTTTTCAAAATTTCCAAAGAACATAAAGGTTTTTTATTACGTTATTTGTGCTCGGACTGAATATAAAAATAAATAAAACTATTAAATAACTTTGTACTTTTAATTATGTAGATAGGGTCTAGGCTACTTACTCAAAACCTAGTTGATTCGCCAGTGATCTTCATAGAGTTTCTCCAATCCATCTCCAATCTTGTTCTCTCGTGTTTTTTAGACGTCATGATGAAATCTAAACAAGAATTTATCTAAAAATTAATTAAATAATAGCTTGCAAACATCTCAGACGAGTGGGTATGAACATGCACATATTCCATAATCAAGGGTCTATAAAAACTGTAAAAACTGTTTTAATCGATGTATATTAGTAGTACTTCCGTCCGTCCTTTCCGAGGCCTGTTCCTGTTCTGAAAGCAAATATGATATCCACTACTGACTTGCTAGGCCTATCGTAGCTTCACCAGAGCCCCGTCAGCCGTCACTTTTCAGGGTTCCCATAGAGCCTTCACAGCTACCGCAGCGGTCCCGGGGCACACAAAGTCCCCACTGTACTTCACCCCTACAGGCAATCCCCTACTTCATGCCGTTGCCCGTCTCCCACCACGTGGAGGAGGGGTTGGACTTGTGGGAGAAGATTGGAAGAAAGGATTAATTGTCCCAATATTTAAGAAAGGAAGTAGAAAGGAGTGCAGAAATTACAGGGGAGTCACACTCATACCTCACTGTGCCAAGATACCGTATTTACTCGAATACGACCCGCCCCTGAATAAGACCCGCACCCTGATTTTGAAGAACAAAATAAAAAAATAAAAATTACTCAAAATTATTTACTATCTTAACTAAATAAACAGAATAGCATTTATCCAAAATAGTTTCCAACAGTTTTGAAGTCGTCCTAAAATAGCACACATCAAACGATTAAAAATACAAATAAAAGTACACAAACACTTCATTCATCGTCATCAGAAGTACCAACTTCGGAACTTTTATCACCATCACTTTCCCACTAAATGTCATCATCACTGCCATCCATTGCATTCGAAATACTACATTTCTTGAAGCTCTTCCGTATGAGATCTCCAAGATACGATTCCATGCCGTCCAAATCCACGAACACAGCAGCTGGACTTCCGGGCGCTGAATACGACCAGTTGGAGTCAGTTTGTGCTTATCGGCCGCCATCCGCTCCGTATACAGCTGTTTCAAGACTGCTTTGAACGGGCGGTTGTAACTTTTTACCAGCCCTTCTTGGGCGACTGATTTAAAACTTCCCAAAATCATCCTCCTATTTTTGATCGGAAGTACTTCATCATATACCACACAATTGAAATGGCAGGGTCGTGGAGTGTTGGACACACATTTGGTCAACCTAACTGGTATCATTTGGGCGTTCAACTATTAGGTGTAATTCCCTATAAAGAAAACTAATTATAACCTTCAAAATATGTGTATTAATATCAACTTTAAACATATGGCGGGGACTCTCGTCGAACAGACTATGGTTTACTATCTTCTCTCCTCGGCAATGACGAAAACATGTGACCCAAAATGAATGTTGGAATATAAAGATGTTTGTTACTCACTCATCGACGATCTAGCAGATAATCTACGAGACATGCTCGATAGATCAGTTCTCCCCAGCATTTCTAAGATTTTCCACACGTGGTTTGAGGTTAGAGATGTTTACTGGTTTACATAGCCACATCTCTGCGAGAGAAATGAATGTGCTTCCGTACCCAACTTGAATTGTGCTAACAGAGATAACATCGTTGTGATATGTAGCCGTTTCGAGTACATTCACAAGCCATGCTTTCAACAAAACTGTTTCTCCAAATAGGCCTACGCCAAATTACGAGAACGCGACCTTTCCAATCAGACGCTACAATAGAAGTGAAGCCCCGCTATACACGAAAATCCCACCTCTCATCTTGTAAACACATGTTTTCGTCTTTCTCCGCCAGGGTCATGATACCCTCCAACCCATACAAAATACACCAATAATCTCGAACCCATGTATATTTCTTACAACTCGTGGCGCGAAACTCTTCTCTGACGTCAGAACCTTACACAATTTACACAAAGCTTTCTTCAAGACAAGGGAAGTTATTCTCGGCCCAATCTAAATTTGGCCTAGAGTTTCCTGCTGTTGCAACATCTTGTAGCTTACCTACACAATCCGCTGTCTTGTATACTGACATCTCCCATACAAATTAAATGAAATATTCCTGACTGAGTCCCCGAGATACACAAGATATATATACACTAAATAAAATGAAATTCTACAACCTAAATGATGATGATGAACAAGAAAAGAAATGGTATGAACAAATTACCCTAACCTGACTTCTCTTGCAGTCAACCAAATAAGGGTTTGGGAACATTGTGACCGGAACAGTCACAATACGCCCCCATGTGATTCACACGGGTGAAACAAGTGTGGATCACAAACACTCAAACAAGCAACGCACTGAAAACACAAAGAATTACACTATTACATAAATAAACCCTGGAAGACATATATACATACACACTTGTCAAATTTTCACACATTCTCACTCTCTCGAATGTCTTATTGTGTCCATTTCCTAGCCTCACTGATTTCTCTCAAGTGTCTTAGGTCTACCACTTCATTTTCTTCGTCTCATCATGAGACCCTATCGCTTCACAAGCCATGGTATTTGCCTGCACAGGCCTTATCATACCATCTATCCATCTAACACTCGATGCCACTTTGCTGGTTAGCATTCTTCGTCACATCTCTTGAGTTTTGTCATGCCATCACGTTATGTTGACTGATTCTCTAAGAGTCCATGCCATATTATTTTACAGAGTGATATCTACGGAGATTCCTAATATTATGTGTACTGACAGACTTACCATCCTGGTCCGTTAAACTATAGGCACACTCACCAATACGTTTAACCACCTTAAAAGGCCCCTGAAATAGATGAAAAAACTTCCCTATCTCCTTATCTACAGCTGAAGACGGATATGGAACCCTCAGAAGCACCTGATCGCCTACTTCAAAAGAATCAAACTTTACCCGCTTCTGCTGGCGCCTACGCTTATTCCCTGCCTTGATTAAGTTGTCCCTAGCCAGCTGGATACAAACATCCTTCCCAATCTCCTCTCCCGTGACCAAACCTAGCATTCTAGCAAGCTCATTGGTAGGCTTCCTACCATACTGAATTTCATAGGGAGTGCATTTTACACTCTCAGGGAACGTACTATTGAACCATCGTTCAATATCTCCTAACTTGGAGAACCACGCATTGTGGCGATTGCTCACATAGGTGCGAAATACTCTCCCTAATTCTCTCATAACTCGTTCGGACAAATTCCCTTGAGGATATCGAATAGATGAGAATATGTGCTTGATACCCAATTCACTCAACTTGGTTTTCCAGATCTTTGAGGTGAATTGACTACCGTGGTCTGATAGTATCCTGAGAGGCACCCCAAACTCAGGTACATACTTATCAGTGATCTGTAGGACACAACCCTTCCCGGTCGCTTTTCTCAGGGGATACAGTTTGACGAGTTTACTGAATGCGTCAACAACCACGAAGATATACTGATATCCAAACTGAGCTTTAACCAATGGACCATACAGATCGACACAGAGTAAATCCCTTGGTTTTTCTGTGATCACCATTTGCCGAGGTCCCTCAAGAAACCTCGTTGGGCATTTACACCGTTGACACGAGTCACAACTTGCCAGAACTTTCCTAATCTGCCTTCCCATGTTCTTCCAAATGAAATGCTGCTGAACAGCAAAAAGAACCTTGCTTGATCCAAAATGCCCTAAAGCCTTGTGATGATACCAAATCATCGTTACCTGCAATGAGCTTGGCACACACACTCTCCAGGCACCTTCATGGCACAGCCTAGCCAAGAAACCACACTCCAACTTGTACCAATACTTTCCAACCTTAATTCTACTATCCACATCCATACCTCTCAACTGAGTCAAGATATCACCTAAGACCTCATCCTTCTCCTGCTCTACAAGCAGATTCCTTAAGCAGCGTATCTCATAATCACACTCGCTTACCTTGGTTACGCAGATAACAACACCTTCCTGTACCTCCAGTACCTGATGACCCTCATCACCCCCAATGTTTCTACTCATGAAGTCAGCCACAATGTTCTCAGTACCCTTAATATGCCTTACCTCAAAGTTATATTCACTTATAGCCAATATCCACCTTGACATCCTGTTCGAAGTGAGCTTGCAGGATCCAATAAAAAGTAATGCATGATGGTCAGTCAGTATCTGCAACTTACTGCCCAACACATAACTCCTAAACTTCCCTAGAGAGTATACGATTGCTAACATCTCTATTTCAGTAATTGTATATCTCTTCTCCGCCATGCTTAGCCCTCTGCTTGCTAATGAGACAATCCCTAGATTGCCCTCACTATCCTCCTGACACAAAATGCCTGAGATGCCTTGCATGCTCGCATCAGTCATCAAAATGTAGGGACAATCCAGACGAGGATACCTAAGCATGACAGTCTCTACAAAGCCTCTCTTCAACTCCTTAAAAGCCTCATCGTGCACCTGGGTCCATACCCACTTAGTACCCTGCTTCAGCAATTCCCTAAACGGTTCTACAAGACAGGAATATTTAACTACGAATCTACGAAAATAATTGAAAACCCCCAACATTGACCTCAATTGTTTGGCGTTACGTGGTGTAGCAGTGTTGTGAATCTTGTCTAATCGTGACTGTTCGGGAGACACCCCTTGTGTTGTGATAGTATGCCCTAAAAATGTGATTGATGTTGTGCAAAACAGAGACTTCTTAAGTTTAATTGTAAATCCCCCGTCCCTTAATTTCCCCAAAACAATGTCTAAGTGATCCAGGTGTTCCTTTAATGTGTAAGATGCAACAATTAAATCATCTATGTACATTGTCACAAACTCGTGTGTGTCCCTCCCTAACACTAGATTTAAGGCCCTAATCAACGCTGAACTGCTGGTCTTTGTTCCGAAAGGAACGACCCTGAATTGGTACAGACCACTCTTAAAGCTAAACGCAGTCAACTTCCTGTCCTGTTCTCTCAACGGTACCTGCCAAAATGATGCACTCAGATCCATAGTGGAAAACCATTGCTTACCATTGAATTTCTGAACCAGTTCCTCAACACATTCTGGCCTCTGTTGGTCCCCAGATATCCTACAATTGAGCTGCCTGGCATCAATACACAACCTGACCGAGCCATCACTCTTCCCAACCACAACTAAGGGATTCAGATATGCACTAGTTGAAGGCTCAATAATACCCTGATTCAGCATAATGCCTATTTCTTTCTCCACAGCATCAGCAAATTTGTGAGGTATCGGGTACTTGGGTCCTGAAAATGGAGAATGATCTACAATTTCGAACTGATGCGTATAGACATGTGTTAGCCCTGGCTTGTCACTGAAAACTTCTTGGTTTAGCTCTAAAACCTCTAACAACTTATCCCTCTCCTCAACACTTAAACCACTCTTATCCACAGCCTGCTGGAGTTGATCACACTTATCACCCTCCACAGCAATGTGACATAAATCCACAACTTCCTCCTCATCGTCAGCCTTACCTTCTGCCATATCCCCTACAGTGACCTCAGTAACACATGCCTTTACTGTCTTATCTACACTCTTGCATTTCATTCTCATCTCCTGGCTTATATTCCCCCTCACAAAGTTGATGACACCCCGGTCAAAATCAATAACAGCACTATGCTCGTTAAGCCAGTCTATCCCCAAAATCATTTCATAAATTAGGTTAGGAATTACCAAGCAAGTCTTGTGGTCAACTTCATTACCAAACCTCATGGGCAACAATACCTGCTTTCCCACTCTTTGGGATTTATTACCAACAGCAGTTACCACATATGTCGACTTAACTGGAATTTCTTCCAACTTACCACCGTCCTTGATTAAAGTATCATAAAATCCCTTACTGATGACACTTCTCTCACTCCCCGAATCCACCAATGCCTGCACTCTCTTACCTAGTATGCTCAACTCAACAGTTGACATAAAAGCCTCCTTCTCCCCGATACATGAGAACTCCTGCTGGTCAGCTAGCAGATCCTCCCGACTCATAGGCATAAAATCCTCCTCACCCACAATAACACACTGCTTGACTTCATTTCTTACGGACTGCCTGACTGACCTCCCTGCACAGCCCGTTCGGAGTTTAAAGCTCCTTGACCACCTTGTTCTTGTCTCCTCTGGTTCACCTGTACTCTTTCGTTACCACCTTCCTGACGCCCCCCACCTCTCTGATAGTTACCTTCCTGTCGCTGTGAATTATCCTGACGCCCCCCACCTCTCTGATAGTTTTCCTGCCTCTGCTGATAATCTCTTTGCTCCTGATTAAATCTACCCCTCTTAAACTCCTGATTATTCCCCCTATTGCCCCTAAATTCCTGTTTGACCTCTGGCCTCTCCATGTGCTGCTTGCCTAAAACGTCAAAGCTCGTAAGAAGCTCTTCCAACTCTTCTACCGTCCTTACCTTCTGCATACAAGCTGCCTCCTGAATTCTAGGTGGGAAGTGCTTCAACATGACCCTAACCACATCACTGTCAGAGGTCAGCCCATCCAAATTCTTCCAAATAAGTACATGTGCCAAAAAATATTCTGTCAGGGATACCCCTTCTCTCTCCTTATATTTCCCAAAAGTTAATTTTTCCCTTTCCCTGGACTGTACCCCCTCCCCCCAGAACTTAGCTTTGAATTTATCCCTGAATTCCCTTAAACTATTCATGTTAGGCCTGTATATTTGGAACCATGCTTTCACATCCCCTTGAAATGAGTTAGACAAGATCTCCAACACTGTTTCCCATTCGACAACCCCGTCTTCTAGATCCTTGCTGAATTTCTTCTCAATGGTTTTTAAAAACTCCATAGGGTTGAACTGCCTTGAGTTAAATTGTGGCAGACCAGGGTCCCTGAGTAGCAAACTAGATGGCATCACAACCCTTTGACTCATCGGTCGCTCTTTCAACTCTCTCCTGACCTTTATCAGCTCTTCCTGCAGCTTTTCGTTTTTCTCGGTCAATGCCACCTGCTTCCCTCTCAGACCCTCAATCTCTCCCAACTTATTTTCAACGGCACCTACTCTATCTAAATATTCCCTCTTATTCCCACTTACAGTGTTGCATATCTCATCACACTTTCCCGTTACATTCTGTACTTCTGCCCTTGAACTAGCTATCTCTGACTTAATTTTCGTTATTTCCACATCTTGCTGGTTCTGATGGCCTTCCATTCCTTCTAGCCTACTTGTGATCCCAGCCTGATTCCCCTGCATTTCTGCCCTGATTTCCTCTCCCTGTTTGCTAATTTTCCCACTTAATTCCAGGTTCATACTCTCCATTCTACTATTAAGGACAGACTTATGGTCCCGTATTTCTTTGCTGAGACTCTCTATCCTTGTGTTCGTGGCCCTGTTGCTCTCCTGAATTTCCTTACTTACAAATTCCTTCACTTCTACTATCTGTTTGGTCACTGACTCTACCTTCTCATTTACAGAGCCTACCTGCTCCTTAATTTCCTTACTCATAGATTCTCCTTGCTTCTTAATCTCTTTTATTTCACTCAGTAGCATTTGGATCAAACTATCGTTCATAACCCCCCCATTTACATTTAAGTTACTACCTTCAGCGATCAGCTGCGACTCAGTAGTAACAATGGTAACATATGTTCCCACTGTCTTTTCCACATCTTCCTCACTGCCACTTCCCCCAGTTTCCTGATTACCTGACATTTTACTGTTTGATTTACACACAACCCTTGACCTTAATTCTAAATTGTCTGATGTGGACATACCCCTTAAAACAAAACAAATTACTGTGAACCCTAATACTCCTAAGGTGTCTATCGGCTGTGTGCATATGTGCCCTAATGATACCTGCTAGGTTTCCCTACTCTTGCCCCACGTTGAGGTGCTATGTTGTAACTTTTTACCAGCCCTTCTTGGGCGACTGATTTAAAACTTCCCAAAATCATCCTCCTATTTTTGATCGGAAGTACTTCATCATATACCACACAATTGAAATGGCAGGGTCGTGGAGTGTTGGACACACATTTGGTCAACCTAACTGGTATCATTTGGGCGTTCAACTATTAGGTGTAATTCCCTATAAAGAAAACTAATTATAACCTTCAAAATATGTGTATTAATATCAACTTTAAACATATGGCGGGGACTCTCGTCGAACAGACTATGGTTTACTATCTTCTCTCCTCGGCAATGACGAAAACATGTGACCCAAAATGAATGTTGGAATATAAAGATGTTTGTTACTCACTCATCGACGATCTAGCAGATAATCTACGAGACATGCTCGATAGATCAGTTCTCCCCAGCATTTCTAAGATTTTCCACACGTGGTTTGAGGTTAGAGATGTTTACTGGTTTACATAGCCACATCTCTGCGAGAGAAATGAATGTGCTTCCGTACCCAACTTGAATTGTGCTAACAGAGATAACATCGTTGTGATATGTAGCCGTTTCGAGTACATTCACAAGCCATGCTTTCAACAAAACTGTTTCTCCAAATAGGCCTACGCCAAATTACGAGAACGCGACCTTTCCAATCAGACGCTACAATAGAAGTGAAGCCCCGCTATACACGAAAATCCCACCTCTCATCTTGTAAACACATGTTTTCGTCTTTCTCCGCCAGGGTCATGATACCCTCCAACCCATACAAAATACACCAATAATCTCGAACCCATGTATATTTCTTACAACTCGTGGCGCGAAACTCTTCTCTGACGTCAGAACCTTACACAATTTACACAAAGCTTTCTTCAAGACAAGGGAAGTTATTCTCGGCCCAATCTAAATTTGGCCTAGAGTTTCCTGCTGTTGCAACATCTTGTAGCTTACCTACACAATCCGCTGTCTTGTATACTGACATCTCCCATACAAATTAAATGAAATATTCCTGACTGAGTCCCCGAGATACACAAGATATATATACACTAAATAAAATGAAATTCTACAACCTAAATGATGATGATGAACAAGAAAAGAAATGGTATGAACAAATTACCCTAACCTGACTTCTCTTGCAGTCAACCAAATAAGGGTTTGGGAACATTGTGACCGGAACAGTCACACGGTTCACGCAGACATCCAGTGGTTGTAGCATAGACGTCATCCCGCCCGATCACGAATACATGACTCGTCAATATCATATTTCCTACCGGGCACAATTTCCAATAACTTGAGCTTCCCTCACAACTTTCAATTTCTCACTCACAGTAAATGACCGTAAACGTTTCGTAGCATTCATGTTTACACTCGGAGAATGTGCGCGTGACTATGACGCCGCGTGCTTACGGTAAAACAAAGTTATAGCCGGAAGAAGGCTAGTACCATCTAGCGGATACTCGCAACACCCGATATCGCGCACGACGGGCAATTTAGATGTTTCAAATTTGGATGACTCAAATAAGACCCGCACCCCAATTTTTCACGTCCGAATTTGTTTAAAAATGTGCGGGTGGTATTCGAGTATATACGGTATATGAAAAGATATTAGAAAGTAGAATACGAGCCAAAGTGGAGAGAAAATTGAGAGAGGAGCAGTATGGTTTCAGACCTGGGAGATCAACAGTGGAACTCATATTTTCAGTGAGACAGCTCCAGGAACACCACTACGAATTTGGAGAGGATCTGTTGATGGCCTTCGTGGACATCGAAAAGGCCTATGATAGTGTGTGTAGGGAGAAGGTTTGGAAAGCAATGGAAAACATGGGAGTGGAAAAAGGGACTGTAGGCAGAGTGAAGGAGATGTATTGTGGAAGTGTGAGTTGTGTGAAAGTTGGAGGGGAAAGAACAGACTGGTTCAGACAAATGAGTGGCCTGAAACAGGGTAGTGCGCTGTCACCCCTTCTCTTTATTGTGGTTATGGACGAGGTAATGACACGGATAGCAGGAAAGATAGGAGAAGATAAGATGAAAGCAATGGTGTTTGCAGATGATCTCATGGTCTGGGGAAACAGGGAGGAGGAAATTCAGGAGCAACTGAAGGCTTGGGAAGAAACGGTGGGAGAGTACGGATGGAAGTTCAACATCAGTAAATGTGAGATCCTGTTAACGACCAGGAAAAAGGGCAGACCAATGAGTGGAATAACACTTGGAGGTGGACAGTTGAAGAAGGTGGAAAGTCTCAAGTACTTCGGAAGTATAGTGGAGGAAAATGGGAGAAATGACAAAGAGATTATGGAACGTGGCAGACAGGCAGAAGCATTTCTGAGAAGCATTAGGAGCTTAGTGTGGAATAAAGATGTCCCACAAAAAAGCAAGGAAGTGTTATACAGAAGCTACTATATCCCGATACTGACCTATGCTTCAGAAATGTGGACAATGAAGAAAAGAGACATAAGCAGAATACAGGCAGGTGAAATGAAGTTCCTGCGAAGTAGGATCGGAGTAACAAGAAGAGACAGGGTGAGGAATGAAAAGGTCAGGGAAATGGTGAAAGAGGAGCCCTTGCAAGGTAGGATGGAGACATCAAGACTGAGGTGGTATGGACACTTAAAGAGAATGGATGAGAAGAAGATTCCCAAGAGGATCCATGAGATGCAGATGCAGAAGAAACGACCAAGGGGAAGACCAAGAGATAGATGGCTGAAAGGAGTGGAGGAATGTGTCAAGAAGAGAGGCGAGGACTGGACCAGAGTGACAGCGGAGAGGTGGTGGGAAGAAAGGACTAAGTGGCGAGGCTTATGTTCCAAACAGACCCAGCCTGGGGCTGGAAACTGTACAAGATGATGATAATGATATTAGTAGTACTTACCTTGTACGACTTGTTTTAACTTCATTAGACTTGAAATTCGAAAGAAAACTGTGAAATTATTCAGATAATAGGCATTAGTAAAATTCGTAATTATTATATTGGGAGAATGTGTGGAAATGCATTCTGGGAGAAAAATGTCGGCAACCGTGTATTAAGAAATTTTACTGGTATTATGGTCTTTGGAGATGGCGAGATTTTAAGCAGGGTTGGCGACAATGTGCTAGCACATGAAAACAACTTAACTTCTAGAAATTCAAGCATAAACCAACATTTACGTAGGTATAGGGGACGGCTGTTAATGCTGGCTACCCTGTTTTGATCTAGTAACTTACTTAAGCTGTCCCGGACCTTATCGTCGTGCGCCCCATAACCTAAACAATTGCTTGATTTTCTTCTCTCCACTATTCACACGCACCTTACACGAAAACAGTTTCAATTTTGAACGAAGAGTATGAACAACAGGAAAACAACGCTGCGTCTATTTCGTTATTTCCGTGGCACTCGATTTACTTTTTGAGAATAATCGATACATCCTATTCCCATTGTAAATATCGATTAGTCAGCAAGCAGCGATCGATAGACTACTTTTCTATATATATCGATCAGAGCGGTCGAATGATTTATGTGTCATATTTGCAGTATTTCTCATGATTTCGCCGAAATGTGTGGTTTTCGCCAGTAAAATAACACATTATCGCAGAATTCACACCAAAATTGCATATTTGTACTGTATGTCTACCCCTTATTATTCCCGTTTTTGCAACGGGGTCGGGGATGAGATGCAATGGAAGTCTTTGTGGCTATGATTTTTATGGCCGGATGCCTTTCCTGACACCAACCTCATGAGAGGAGTTAATGAGAGATGAAATGAATGATGGTGAATGAAACTGGGCAAGGATGTGGAAGGAAGCGGCCGTGGCCTGTCAGGAGGTACCGTCCCAGCATTTGCCTGGTGTTGAAAATGGGAAACCACGGAAAACCATTTCAAGGACGGCCGACGGTGGGGCTCGAACCCACGCGTCTACCGAGTCAGCAGAGAGCTTGGCCCCATGACCTAATGCTGCGCTTTAGCCAGCGTAGCCACTACTGTCGGTAAAATTGCATATTTGTACTAATTTCGCATTTTGTCGCATATTTGAATTTAGGTACCACAGCACTTCAGAACACCTTAAAACTATAAAAAGAATGGTTTTAACACATATTACAAAAAATCACATTTATCGCAAATGTGAATTCTTCCGGTCCCTACCAATAATAAAGTACAAGGAATCTGCTTATATGTACTAAAAGATTCTCTTCATATACTTCCTAACTATATTCTGGCAGGAAGAAACCCAGGAAACTGGAGCTGAAAATGATGATAGTGATGATGAGAGCGAATTATTAAAGACTAACAATACAAAATGTTTGACATTTTCATTTATTAAAAATGCCTGCTTGAAGAAAACTCGACTCAGCACTCTCCTTTATAGTGTTCTTGATTACACTGGAGGAAACTTACTAATCGAAATAAAGTAAATTTCAGAATATGGCTCAACACACGCATGCGCCCGCGCGAAAATAATCTTGTTTATCTAATCAATCTGTACAGAATATTCATTTTCTGTCAACTTTGTGTTATAATCACTTTAAAGTGTTCAATTTTCTTTTTCTTTTCGGGGCCTTTTCTAAAGAAACTTCATCACAACTTGCTTTTTTGTAATGAGGCAGGATAATGTTACAAAGTATAGAAATAATACGATCAGTAATTTTCAGAATCGGAGTACCGCACACACATGTACGCTCCTACATTTGTCTCAGGTCCACGTCTTCGTTGACAACAAGTTTGATTAAAGAACGTAAAATTGAATAATGCCTTTTACATTGCTTTAAAAACTTCTTTTCGTATTTGCCCGATACCATAACTTGCATCGAACAAAATGCATATTTTCCTATGCTGATTACTGTACTTGATGGTACAGTCAAACCACCCCTGTTTATCTCCTCAAAGTAAGTATCCTCCCTAGTTTCACCAATTATGAGATCTCTGCAGATTTTGCATTCTATTTTGGCTGCTATCTTAAAACTTGCATAGCCACACACAAATAGCAGAGCAGAAGCGTCAACATCACTGTTTACCATACATTCCTGAATTATCGATGGTATATCGTCACGAAGAATACAATCCAGTTCGTTTTCAGTTTTAATTTCTTCATCGCACACTTTTAAATTGTCCACATTGAGAGCAATTTGGCCGTAACGAGCAGATCTGATTCCTAAAACACTTTTTGCTCTGATCTTTCCGAGTCCATTATTTCCCTGACACTAACAGAGTAGTTTCCACCGCTCATTTGACGGTATACACTGAAGTGTTTTTCAAGTCTATCGGTTTGAAGTTTTCCTGGTAGAACATATTCCACTGAGAGATGCAGCAACGCGAATCTTATTATTGAGATTAGTGTCTTTGCTGTATGGGTCAATGCTTTTCCTGTGTCATTGCTTAGACTGCCACCATGATATTGTTGTCCTATTTGCAGCCATAAAACAAATCTCGCTAGGAACACAAATCGTTCGTCATCTAGTGACGTAAAAGGCACCCCCATCACATTATTTCTACAAACGCCACTTATTTTACTCTTTGTATTTATGATTTCCCATCATTTCCAAATCATTGTAATGAAAGCTGCAGTCTCATTAAACCCTTTAGCAGCAAGTGTACTTTCATGGAAAACGTTTACGACCAACATAATATTCTGCCTTTCCAAGTTGGTAGGATATAAAGTTCTGTAATTTAGTTTAAAGGCCTTCTTCAGAATGTAGTTTGATTCTTCTCTGTTCATGGAGCGCAGGTCACTAAATTGTGCTATCAGAGGTGATTTCTCTTCATTGCTATCCTGTACATCGAATTGTGGGAATATGAAGGTGTTGGAGCTGTCTTTCTGATTAAGCCAGTTATTTCTAATATTTTTAAACAGATGTATGGTATCATACATATAGTACACGGGGTGGTGAAAGAAGAGAAATATCTTCTGAGTCCCTACTTAAAATTGAAAACATGTTCTGGTTCAGTCTATTGTTGTCTGAAATTACACAGAGGACTTTGAAACCACACTCCTCTAGCAAAGCAATATACTGTTTTGTCATACCTGCGAGTTCCTGTCCAGAGAGATGTTTCACCGGATTCAAGGAAATTACATGTTCTAAAGACGAAAAAGCTCCAGTTATCATGAACACTTGCACAGTTTTTGCTTCACTTAACTGTTCTTGGTTTTTGGCAAATCCAGTTATGTTTCCCGACCTGTCGGAAATTTCTTCTCTAACATATATTTCATCAAGTTCCGAAATTACCCACTTATCATCACACTTTTCAGCGTCTTTTTTTTCTTCTTTTTTTTTTTTTCAAGAAATGAACGTTTTTGTTAAAATTACCCGGAGCTACAGTAAGGGAAGAAGTCAATCTTTGTAAATGTTTAGAATGAGGAAGGGATAGAAATTTGTTCTGCCTGATAGTATCATAACACTTCGCAGATTGCATGTACAATATGTAAGAGCAAAGTATCATGTTGGGAGAATACCTTTTTTTGTTCTTATATATAAGTGAGAATTGCTCGGATAAAAAATTAACTTGCTGAGAAATTTCCCCTTCTCCATTATCCAATAAAGTTTCTTGAATGACATCCAGCAATTTTAAGACATTGGCCACATAATTTTCCAAGCTGGTTTGGAATCCCTTCTCAGTAAGATACTGTAACAAACTGAACAGTGTTCTCCAACTCTTCACAGCTGTTTCACTTCCCAACACTGAAGAAAGTTCTGTAGAAGACAATTGCAAATTGTTATAGAAAGCCGAAGCAATTAAATGATTATCTTCATTAATATAAAAATCAAGTCATAGACTCAAAATTGATTTTATATATAACCACTCTATCGTCAAAAATATTGAAATTAATAGCTGAGTCCCCTTTCACTTAAGTGCTATTATCTGCTAATCGTTTCTCCAGAGAATCGCATAAACTCTCGAAACTGATTATAACATCGCCCCATTCTGCAGCAGCAACAGCACTTTCTTGGGAATGTTTCTTCCTCACTTCGATTTCTCTTCTCCTCTCTTCTGGATGTTTCCGCTTAATTTCACTTTCCTTTGTCAAGTATTTCGACAAACCTTCAAAAATAGTAGGACAAGAACCTTTAACTAGCTTAGGATGATCGTATTTATACACTTGTTTCTGTCCATTAGAATCACAGTATTCATTCTGTAAAATAATGCAGTCCGGTTGAAAATGTTCAATACCCACAACACTGTTGTCCGAAGGTGTTCAGTCCTTCCTCGGGATGCTTCTCAGCCATCTATTTCTCAAGTTTACTTCCTTGGGAAAAGAGAAACAGTTCACGTAGGCGGTTTCAACTCCTCGACCAGAAAATTACTCCTGCATCCTGGTACACAGCACCTTCGTGGCATTGTATATGCATTTAAAATATACCACGTGTGGCGCGGGTATATTTAACACTTGTTACTGGACAACAGGAAAACGCAATGTATTGCGAAATGTCACCCTCGAAACATGACCTCATCACAGCGCGCCAACAAGACTGAGCATCTGTTTGCTGTCTGGAGTAAGACCCATGACTTGACAGCCCCGCCGGCAGTGTTCCCCCCTGTTAACTTAAGAATGCTGTGGTTAGGTTGATACTTGCCATCTTAAGAATGAGCGTTTACAACGTTCACTATAAGCAGCTGACTGCTATAACCCCTCGTGTATGGCGAGTCGCATACCGCACATTGAAACGCTTCAGTTATGTTCTATTCGACCGCGCAGAGTATTTCTCATATTTTACTGGTTTGGCATACATTCCAATGGAGAAAACTATTGAAAGTAAGTATATTCATTGTTATTATATAATTTAAACAATTAAAATAAGCTTGTGAATTGTCGATTTTCAAATGCTGTGATGCAAAAGTTTGAAAGTCTATGCCGTGATGCAAAAGTTTGAAAGTCCCATGATGTCCCACCATCAAATGACTTGTTCTTACGACCAAAATCATTGTTAAACAGAGTACTACAAATCCTGAAGCCCGTTCGTGCCTTTTTGTATTGTTAATTTATTATTCAATATCTTTTCCTTTTGGAGCCATGAAACATTTCCCTGGTTTTAGTTCTTCAAATAATTGTTTGTATTGGTCTGATGTTGATTTTTCTTTGACTGTTGGTAATAAAAATTATTGTTGGCCATTTTTACTAACAATATTTCTTTATTAATAAACATATATGTGAATAAATATAAATAAAGAAATAGAAAAGTTATTGAATGAAATAATGTATGATTAATGCATAATTGATAACATATATACATTTTATTTTTAATACAAAAAGTTTATACAATGTTGTATGTTTATTTTCAGAAAGATTGGAACAAGAGGATGGAAAAATGTTGCTCAAAAGAAAAGACCTTTTTAATCTTATCCAGAAAATCTCAACGCTGACAATGCTGTGTTGTTTGTAGCAATTGAAGAACATTTGTCGAAGATTAAAAACCGATCTTATTATTTGAGTGACAAAACAAAGTGTGACTTACGAAAGTTAATCAACAAATTTAGGACAAAGTTAAAAGAATGCAACAGAATGCGCGACAGATTTATGGCGACAAATGAACGTTGCCGTTGATATTATCGAGGTTTCTAATGAGCCATCTACAAGTGCGCAATTCAAAGAGTCCATCTTCAAGTGCAGTTATTACTAAAGTTTACATCTAAAAGTTTTCCAGAGTCAAGCGATCGAACAAAGCATCAGCGAACGCAGGGCATTCAAGAGCAGTACAGCGCCGGAGAACTATCGTACTCTACGCAGATAAGTTGACGGAGTTCTGGACAATTGGATGCAGCGAAAGTGGTTCAGGAGATAGCAGAAGGAGGGCCAACAACAGCTAAGAGGTACAGAGCATCGTTATTTTATGAACTGGAAAAACAAATGTCCGAGGATGAAGCTCTGTCGCTTATAATCGAAAATACACTTTCAAAAAATAAGTATAACAACATAAGAGCAAGAAGCATGGAACATAATTGTAAGTTGTTCCCTTCGTATAAAAAAGTGCTATCTGCTAAAAAAATAATGTTATCCCCCCGCTATAGATTTAACCTTTACGGAAAGTAGTGCTACACCCAACCTTCAAGCATTGTTAAATCATACTGTTAAATGGATACTTATCCTTCAAGAAAATGTAATTAAGAGTCTCAGTTGTGATATAGTTAGTAACATGATTTTAATATGTAAATGGGAATTTGATGGTTCATCTGGTCAAAGCACATTTAAGCAAAAACTCTATGATTATGATGACAAAAAAACTGATGCGAGTATTTGTTTTACTTCACTTGTTCCAACTCAACTCATATCTGTTGATGACACTGCAAAAAAGGAAATTATCATTCAGAGGAATCCTCGATCTTCATCTCCTCGGTTTTGTCGCCCCATCAAAATAGCATTTTTGCATGAAAGTGTTGAATCTACTAAGCTTGAGGTAGAAAGAGTGAAACAGCAGGAGCGAAATTTAGTTCCTTTCCAAACTATTATTGAAGGAAAAGATATCAATGTTGTATACAAATTAGCATTAACAATGATCGACGGAAAAATAGGTAATTCATTAACTGACACAACATCCAGCCAACGGTGCTATCTTTGTCAGTGCACTTCATTTAATAATATAGATTTCGTATTAAAATAGAAATCAAGGAAGATCATTCGCAGTTCGGTATTTCTACTTTGCATGCATGGATTCACTTTTTCAATTGCCCTTTGCACGTTTCTAATAAATTAGAACTCAAAAAATGGTGAGCAAGTACAAAAAGTTCTGAAACGCGAATACAGCCCATCCAAAAGGTTTTCGTCAAGAGTTAGGACTTCTGGTTGATCAACCAAAACAGGGATATGGGATTACGAATGATAGAAACACTGTGCATCGGTTTTTCGAAAACACAAAGATCACTGCTTCAATAACGTGACTCGATGAAAGGTTGATCAAACGATTTCACATACTTTTGCAAGTGATCAGTTGTGGTCGGTTTGAAATCAATGTTCCTCAGTATGAACAATACTGTATAGAAACAGCTCACTTTGTAAAATTATATAATTGGCTTTATGTGTCAACTGAAAATGAAAATCCACATCCTGCTTCCAGTCTCCGACAGGGTCAGGAATGGAATGAATGAATGAATGAATGAATGAATGAATGAATGAATGAAGCCCCCATCTAGCGGCGAGGATATGAACTGTGCTGGCTGCCGAAGCCTGTCGCACTCCTCTGGGGCAATGATTAAATGAATGACAGATGAAATGAAATGATAGTGGAGAGTGTTGCTGGAATGAAATTTTGACAGGAAAAACCGGAGTACCCGGAGAAAAACCTGTCTGCCTCCGCTTTGTCCAGCTCAGATCTCACATGGAGTGACCGGGATTTGAACCACGGACCCAGCGGTGAGAGGCCGGCGTGCTGCCGCCTAAGCCACGGAGGCTACTATATGTCAACTATGGTGTATAAATTGTTATTGCACAGTGCAAAGTTTATCAAGGCGTCACTTTTGCCTAACGGACAAATGTCTGAAGAAGCATACGAGTCTTGCAACAAATTCATAAAAAAGTATCGACAAGATCTTGCTCGTAAAACGAGTCGTGTAAAAATTATGGAAGATATGTTTTTAAGGCTCTTGGCTTCTTCAGATCCCCAAATATCGAGCATCTGAAAGTTGCCGATTAAACGCCTGAGATCACTGCACTGTTAAAAGCACCTACTGAGGAATGCCACAGTGATTTCTGTTTCTCAGCTGCCCTATTGTAGCGTGTTTTTCGAGGGTTTTTTATGCAACTGGCAGAAGCCAGTAGGAAGCCATTCTATATTTATTTACGCTGCAAATTGTTCAGCCAAGAGAATTTTTCATGTTAATTTATTATTATTATTAATTTATTATAATTATTATTAAGGTATTTTCGGAGCATTTTATAAAAATTATTAGCATTCAGATAGGTTTTCTATGTCTTAGAAAACTCTATCAAGCAAATTATTACGAACGACAATATCATAGAAAATTATGTGATTGCGGAATTTTACGGAGTTTTCGTCAGTTAGGGTATATCGAGAGACGTGACTCACTGGGAATTCAAGTACACGCTTAATCTTGTCGGAAAGCATGACGCAATCCTGGGTCGCAGCGTCCAGGAAAGGCGAATAGTTGGAACGGAAATCGACTTCATCATCGCCGCGCCGTGTGTAATGACCCGGAG
The DNA here is from genome assembly GCA_946902985.2 of Meconema thalassinum. Lineage (NCBI taxonomy): Eukaryota > Metazoa > Arthropoda > Insecta > Orthoptera > Tettigoniidae > Meconema > Meconema thalassinum. The sequence goes on along the minus strand of OX336389.2, from coordinate 464,422,779 downwards.
GAGGGGAAGATCACGTGGTGGGTCAGCCAATCAGTGAGGACCACGCAAGCTACAAGTCGGATGAAGAGTGGGGAAACGGCGGGTGCATATATCGTTCGACGCGCCGTGGAACGAGGACAATCAGTGAAATACTTGACGAGTATGGGTACGCGTGCGAGTGGCTCCGATGTTCGGTGGAGTTAGCGACTATCTGTATAGAATTTAACGAGTACGGTTGTACGCGGGAATCGCTACGATGTTCCGTGGATTGGAGGACTAACTTCTGTAAAACTTAACCAGTGCGGTTGTACGAGTGTTTGGGTCCGAGGTACGGACCATAGAATTATCTAATCTACCAGAATCTCATCAAATATCGACGAAGATGTCGACGTCCAGGAGACTGTGGGAAGCTCACAGCATCATCCAGTACGAGGGAAATGTTTCGGCAATTTCCAATGGTAAGCGCGAATGACGCAGAAATACGCAATCTCTCATTTCTCTTGGTTTTATATTTCATATTTCAGTAACTTCATAGCTTGGGAATAAGAGTAAAATCAATAATTTATCAGACTCCGTTTTCACGTAATTTTCTATCGGTAATATTAAAATCACAACGCTCCTATTTAAATTTTAAACTTATTATCATTATTAATTTTGCTATTCTTGTTTTATATAATAAATTCATTTCTTTTACAATGCAATCTTTGCTTTCAGTAGGTAGCATTAGATATAGACCAATTCCTTCTCCTGATACAATTGTTTGTTGGGTTAATGATCAAATCATACCACGATCTGAGTGAATAGAGTCTTGAAGGTGTTCTGCCAGAGCTAGACGTTGTTAAATACAAATTTAGATTTCAACATTGCATTGAGGTCTTGGCGCCCATTAAAACAACATAGCTTAGGCAAAGGGGGGGCTAGCAATTCTGCTACATTTGTACGCTCAACGTGGAGCAAAGTAAATACCGTTTCACTTGTCATCCCAGCCTAAGCGAACCTGCTACAATTGTCGCCGACAACTTGGGGCTGAAAACCTAATAGCATTTGTGGAAGGAGAAGGGTATATATTTCTGTGCCTGTATTTTGGGGGTTATTTGTCTTTATCAGTGTATATCATTATGGGGGATGAGAAAGAAAGATAGATGAGGTTACGTAGTGGTCATCAACTGGAGAGTGATGATACGAGCAGTATGTCGAGTGATGGTAGTACCGGGGTAGCGGAGGTAAATCCCGATACTGAAACAGGGAGTGTAGGCGGCCAACCAGAATTAAAAACTTTACTTCTCGAGTTCATGTATCAGAACAAAGTTAGTAGTGATGCCTTAAATGCAAAATTAGAACAGAATAATGCAAAATTAGAACAAAACAGTAGGGAAAATAAAGAAAGTACAGAAGCTTTAAATGCAAAATTAGAACAGAATAATGCAAAATTAGAACAAAACAGTAGGGAAAATAAAGAAAGTACAGAAGCTTTAAATGTAAAATTAGAACAAAACAGTAGGGAAAATAGAGAGAGTAATGAAACTTTAAACGCCAGATTAGAACAAAACAGTAAGGAAAATAGAGAGAGTACTGAAACTTTAAATGCTAAATTAGAACAAAACAGTAGGGAAATGAGTGACAAATTCGAACTGATTAAGAGGTGAAATCAGGGGGGTGATGGAAGAAAAGGCTAAAGAGATTATTGCAGATGTAGACAGAAAATTAGGAGAAGTACAGGAGGAGTTGAAAATTAGAATCAGTACACAGGCTGAAAATTTAAAAGAACTAGTGCAACTGGAAACACAGCAGGTCAAAAAGCAATTGGGGGGAGAAATTGACAAAATTCAGGTAGCTACTAAAGAGGTTAAGGAACAGCTGGGGGGTAGAATTGAGAAAGTCCACTCACAAATAGTTGCAGAAGTAAATGATTTAAGAGAGAGTAATAGAGAGAGCATTAGCAAGATTGAGGAGAAACAAGCAAAGCTATATGATAAAGTAGAAGAATCAGAAGGAAACATTAAATTAACAGTAAACAGTATTGAGAGGAAGGCTGAGGAGAAAAACGCAGAGTTAGAGTTAAAATTAAAAGCTAGGATCAGGCAAGAAAATAGTCAGAATAGGCCAGTTTTTGTGAATAGCACACACAGGGAGGTAGAACTGGGTAAGTTCAGCAATCGACAGGGGTGCCCAATGGAGTTCATGAACACTATAGAAAATAAATTCGGGGAGAGGTTGGAAAATGGTAGTATTGAGTGGTGCCAGGTAGTTGAAATTTTAGAACAAGTGTTTGTGGGGGAAACGAGGAATTGGTTTGCTGTCTACAGAGACAAGTTTACTGATATTAATGACTTTAAAATGAAATTCTGTGAAAAGTTCTGGAATGAGGTTATTCAGTCGCAGCATCGTGAGGGAGTAGTGTGTGGTAAATATAACCCTAAAGGAAGCTCCACCATGACCGAATACTTTTTAGGGCAGGTATTAGTGTGTAAATATCTAGATGGGTTGAAGGAGGAAAGTGATGTGGTGAGGTTGCTACTTAGGCACTTTCCCTATAGGATCAAGGAGGCTGCTTGTATCCAGAATGTAAAGACTATATCACAAGTAGAAAATTTGTTAAGCACATTTGATGCACTAGGGAGAGGGGGTTATGAGGACAATTTCAATAGGAACCAGGGTAATAATAATAACAGACCTAATGAAGCCAGGCATCAAGAAGTTCAAGGGAACGGTGGCGAAGGGGCCAACGCTCAAAATAGAAATAATAATAATCAGCTAAATCAGAACAGAGGAAATGGCTATGGTAATCAGTATCAAGGAAGGAACAATGATTTCAGGGGAAATCAAGGGAGGAACAATGATTACAGGGGAAATCAAGGGAGAAACAATGATTTCAGGGGAAATCAAGGGAGAAATTATAATGACAATAATTACAACCAGAATAGGGGTCAAGGAAGAGGACAGCCTAGTGGTAGTAATATACAGCCAAACAATGACAACACAGCCCAGAACAACCAGACCAGTTTAGTAGTTAGTAGTACTACGGCCAGCTGTAGCGGTTCTTTAAACGCGAACCAGGCTGCGAAGTAAGGTCAGAATCTCAGTCTGTAGCATGTCCTGTCCATACAATTATACAGGAACCCTATGATCTAAATGTAAGAAATGAATTATTACATGAACTAAATGATGAAGGTATTATTCAGGAAGTGGTTAGTAAGAGCCCCATAGTTAAATTTAACGTGTCCGAGGCGTACACAGATGTTTTAATTGATAGTGGTTGTATGAAGAGTTGCATAAGTAGTGCATTTTATGATAAAATGAAAGGAACTGGAGTAAATTTTGAGGAGATGCCAATTAAAAGCACTTTTGTTATCACAGCTGTTGGGAAGAGGTCTAAAGTAATTTCTAAGCAAGTTTTAGTAGACATTAAAATTAATAATCATGTAGAGAAGCAGATTTGCCTTGTAATTCCAAATTTAGTATTCAGTGTTATCTTGGGTTCAGAGTGGCTAAGTAGAGTGTCTGGTAACTTATGTTATGATGTAGGGAGTTTGAAATTTAAATGGGGAGATTCTCAAGTAGAAGTAGCATTCAATGACCATATTCAGAGGAGTAGTATTGTAGGTGTGATTTGTACTTTAAATGAGATATCGCCAGCCGTAGAGCGGGGTTCTCCATGTTTTGTGGGTAGTGTGATTACGAACGGTAGTCTAAAGGACTCGTTACGTGATGCTGCATTTCGGGGAAATATAGAGGATGAACAGTGTGTTCGGCTCTATGATGTGTTATTGTGTAATAGGAGAGTTTTTGAGGATCGCATTGGTATGGCCAATTGCTATACACATTCATTGAACGTTATTGATAGGTCAGTATTCACAGGACATAGATATCCCGTACCTTTCGCTTATCAGAGTGCAGTTGAGGCACAAATTAACCAGATGCTTGAAGATGGGATTATTGAGCACTCTAACAGTCCATATGTTAATTCTTTGATCACGGTACCCAAGACCGACGGCACGGTTCATATTTGTTTAGACGCTCGTTTGGTTAACAGTAGAATTAGTTCAGATCAGCTGAAATCTATGTCAATAGAAGTATTAATGCAAACATTTGAGGGGAAGAAGTATTTCACTTGTGTAGATTTGAGTTCCAGTTTTTGGCAAGTGCCACTTATGTACGAAGATAGACCATTTACAGCTTTTAGTCATAAATATAACCTTGATCAATTTTGTAGAACACCTTATGGGTTAAAGAGTAGTTCAGCAGCTTTAATTAGGGCTTTAAACATCGCATTAGGGGATGACACAGGAGAGTTTGTAACCATTTACATAGATGATATGGTAATTAGTTCAAGCAGTTTTGAGGAGCATCTACGTCATTTAGATATAGTTTTTCAGAAGTTAGATCAGGCAGGGTTCACTTTGAAGCTGTCTAAGTCGTCATTCTGTCAGTCAGAAGTGACATTTTTAGGTCATAGAGTGTCGAGTAGAGGTGTGACACCAGAGGAAAGTAGGGTTAGCATGTGTGGACAGTAGCAACAGGGCATCGTTACAGACACTGAGAAATATGCTAGGTAGAGCAACGTGATGACGTTCATTTAAGGGAGCCACTTGCAAGGTTGGAAGCAGGTGACGCAGAAACATTTATAGTTTCCAAACGTATTGGAAAAACAGCATATGTGCTGGAGGATAGTAAGGAAAACAGATTATACGGGACGTATAATATACATAGTCTACGAAAATATGTGTCATAAAGTGAGTGTGTTTAGCTGGCGAGCCAGCCTATCAAATGAGTAAGTGTGGTATTTGGTGCGTGGGAGGAGATGGTCTTCCAGGCAGGCGTATCAGAAGTCACACAGGGGGGTAGTATGTAAGTAAATGAGAGTTTTTAAGGTACAGGGAAATATGACGGGATTGTCGGATGCTCTTGAGCACTAAAATGTCTCGATACACCAAGGCCAGAATTTGGTAGCGCTGGTGAATTCCCATTTGCCTCCAAGAGATGGGTGAGCGCTTGAACAGGGTATTTTTGCTTAAGGCGTCCACGAGGCAAAAGATGGGCCATCAGAAGGCGAGACAGTCCTTCATGAAACTCATACATATCAGCACACGTGATTTCTGTTTACGGCCTCGCCATGTAAGATTTGTAAGTGTGTAATTTAAGGTAATTTGTACAAAGGTATTATTTGTGTCAGGAGAAATGGTCTGTGTTGAGAACTAGTATTAAGTAGAATATGGTCTACGGGAACTTAACAAGACAGGGCGATTACGGCACAGAAATATTTGGTGTTATATGTAATGCGCATTTACTGTTTTTTTTTTCAGAAGTCAATATTAATTTAATCTACTTTAAAGAGAGATTAAGTATTATGGTCACGAGGTGCTGCCACAATAGTGTGATCGTGTGGTCAGTGGTAAGTGAGATTAAATTTCACCATAAGGAAGGGACCTCCAGTGAAATTAGGAAGTTCTATGGTGATATAAATATATCAGAACACCTTCAATGCGTGTGATATGACATCATAAATACATAGTGCTCACACATTAATTATGTCTATTTCTCCAACATAGAGAAATTTGAGAGGCGGAAATATCCGTGGAACACTATTCTATATGTAAAACATTGGACTGGTTGCAAAGTGCAATCCATAGTGACAACAAACTTTGACGCAAAGTGCGTGAAGAAAAATTATGAGTGTATATATCTGTAATTTAGGGTGATTTCATTTATGTAATATGTATTTTGGATGGGGTTTATTAACGTGTCTGGGATAATCGGATAATGGACCGTCGTCACGGTAAATCATCCTATGATCCGAGGCGAATATGTAGCGTGTTTTTCGGGTTTTTTTTATGCAACTGGCATAAGTCAGTAGGAAGCCATTCTATATTTATTTACGCGGCAAATTGTTCAGCCAAGAGAATTTTTCATGTTAATTTATTATTATTATTAATTTATTATAATTATTATTAAGGTATTTTCGGAGCATTTTATAAAAATTATTAGCATTCAGATAGGTTTTCTATGTCTTAGAAAACTCTATCAAGCAAATTATTACGAACGACAATATCATAGAAAATTATGTGATTGCGGAATTTTACGGAGTTTTCGTCAGTTAGGGTATATCGAGAGACGTGACTCACTGGGAATTCAAGTACACGCTTAATCTTGTCGGAAAGCATGACGCAATCCTGGGTCGCAGCGTCCAGGAAAGGCGAATAGTTGGAACGGAAATCGACTTCATCATCGCCGCGCCGTGTGTAATGACCCGGAGGAGGGGAAGATCGGGTGGTGGGTCAGCCAATCAGTGAGGACCACGCAAGCTACAAGTCGGATGAAGAGTGGGGAAACGGCGGGTGCATATATCGTTCGACGCGCCGTGGAACGAGGACAATCTGTGAAATACTTGACGAGTATGGGTGCGCGTGCGAGTGGCTCCGATGTTCGGTGGAGTTAGCGACTATCTGTATAGAATTTAACGAGTACGGTTGTACGCGGGAATCGCTACGATGTTCCGTGGATTGGAGGACTAACTTTTGTAAAACTTAACCAGTGCGGTTGTACGAGTGTTTGGGTCCGAGGTACGGACCATAGAATTATCTAATCTACCAGAATCTCATCAAATATCGACGAAGATGTCGACGTCCAGGAGACAGTGGGAAGCTCACAGCATCATCCAGTACGAGGGAAATGTTTCGGCAATTTCCAATGGTAAGCGCGAATGACGCAGAAATACGCAATCTCTCATTTCTCTTGGTTTTATATTTCATATTTCAGTAACTTCATAGCTTGGAAATAAGAGTAAAATCAATAATTTATCAGACTCCGTTTTCACGTAATTTTCTATCGGTAATATTAAAATCACAACGCTCCTATTTAAATTTTAAACTTATTATTATTATTAATTTTGCTATTCTTGTTTTATATAATAAATTCATTTCTTTTACAATGCAATCTTTGCTTTCAGTAGGTAGCATTAGATATAGACCAATTCCTTCTCCTGATACAATTGTTTGTTGGGTTAATGATCAAATCATACCACGATCTGAGTGAATAGAGTCATGAAGGTGTTCTGCCAGAGCTAGACGTTGTTAAATACAAATTTAAATTTCAACATTGCATTGAGGTCTTGGCGCCCATTAAAACAACATAGCTTAGGCAAAGGGGGGGGCTAGCAATTCTGCTACATTTGTACGCTCAACGTGGAGCAAATTAAATACCGTTTCACTTGTCATCCCAGCCTAAGCGAACCTGCTACACTATGTAGTAGCTAGGATGAATCATATCGTTCTTCTGATGATGAATATTGAAGCAGATATTTTGATGTGTATGTTTATGTATAAGATACAAAATAAAACTTAATTTAAATACAATTTCTCATGTACATAATTCCAAATCAGGTACCTTAATAACCCTAGTGCATCTTTTTTCTGTTACTGTTTATAATTGCTGTTAAATCTGTCACATCTGCTTCATAATTTTCCAATAAATAACATTAAATAATCTCTGACCTCAAAAATACTATACATGCCGATTTCCATTGATATAATATTTTCTACATTTAAGTCCTCCATATTGGATCCGCCAATTGTTTTGTGTACAAAAATAACGTCAAATTTGAATTCAGCGACCTCAAAAACCGCATTATATGTATGTTTTCAAAAAGCAAAGCGATTTTCATTCATTGCACACATTTTTCAATTTCATCCTTGCCATATATGATCTGCCATTTTGTTTTCTGAAACAATAATGTCAAATTTGAATTCAGCGACCCCAAAAACCCTATTGTAGTGACGTTACTGAAACATCAATCGTGTTTTGGACTTTTCGCTACGTTTTTGGCACTTGGCCCTATTGTGCGCTGGCTGGTCGGAATTTTTATCTTCAGTCCATCATTTCAACCACTACTAAAAATGAAATAGTCACCATACCTAACAAACTATACGACTGTACAGTAATTTAATGGACCTGTGTTATAAAACCTTCAAAATGAACCTCTTATTTCACAAGTTAACCGGAGTTTGATAGGCGGAGTAATCAGCCGCTGAGATAAGTGAACAGCTTACATGTCGCGCATCTCGTGTAGCTTAATGCATCACCAAGTGCTTCGTCACAGAATGATGACATTGCAAGTGATACGAGACATACTGCAGGCAGCTTCATAAATTATAGGCCTGCCCTCCTCCCTATATTTTTCTATTACATGTAAGTATGAAATGCACCAGGATCAAAAGTCCTGAGGAAAGGATAAATTATCAAGAACGTCTCGGTAAAGAACACAACCGAATTAGTCAATAAAATTGGCCCATGACCATGAAGTCGAGTATGAGAATGATTTCATTTGACATAACGAATATGTACACAAACATACCAGTAGAAGAAGCAATAAGGATAATAAGAAAAAATCTATAAGAGAGTAACTCAGAAAAAGAAACGTACGAAATAGTTGAATTGCTTAAGATCACACTCAACCTGAGAATGTGTTTATATTTCAAGGCAAAATATACGAACAACCAACAGGTCTAGCTATTCGATCACCACTCAGTGGCCTAGTTGCCAACATGTTTATTAATAGTCGAGAGAACATATCAAATTATACATTTGAGTAGATTCGTGGATGATGTCATTTGCATATATGGCACGGAAATAACCGACGAGATTCAATACTCAAAACAATCAACAACTGTCACCATTCAACTAAATTCACTATGGAACTGGATTATAACTGACGCATAAATTACTTAGATTTAACAATCCATCGAGCGGGCCAAAATCTAACATATTCCATATACTGCAAGAGAAAACATTCTTGGGGCAGATGACCTTGCTGTTCCGCCCCTTAATGCAACAAAAACTATAAAACGCAAACATCACTCACTATTTACAACTGTTCAAACCACCCAAATTCACATACCATAAATTAGGAGGCATCAATTCAATTCAATTCCTTTCTTTTTGTACAGCATTTCATAGCCTTTTCGCCTGGCTACCAATTTCTTTCTCTCTCCCCAGGCATACCTCCTTCCTTTAATATTTAGTACCGTTTGACCTTCGGTCCATTGTTGACATGAGCATCGCCATTTCCAGGTCGGTCGCAAGCCAGTATGCTTCATGATGCATGTGTTGACTTTGGCTCATCATGAGCAAATTTTAACGTTGATAAAGCCTACCACAGCAGTAGTACAAAACATCGGCTGGCTTATAAACTTGACACGGCATAACATCCCTGAAATCTTAACAAACATCGTGAAAGTCTTTCACTTAACATCATAGCCTCCTTCTCAGATGTGAACTGTATGCTGATATTGTTTCTGCATTTCAGGATGTGGGAACAATTGCTGAAAATTCCAGGCAATGATCTCTGCTGTGATTGTGGGAATTCAAACCCTCGATGGGCAAGCATAAACCTTGGCATAACCCTTTGCATTGGTAAGCATCTTTCATTGTTTGTATTTTCGCCAGTTTTGTAGCTGTTCCTAAAAGTTATCTACTTTCAGACACATTACTACTACTGGACACTTGGTATGATTGAGTCTCTAGCAGCCAATTCTCAAGTGAGATATTATAGGCCAAGTATGTAACAGCTGTGTGGAGATAACTGGTTGTTTTTCTTGGTATGAGTTGTAATGTTCTTCAACATCTGGTCCCCAGAGTAACCAGCTTAAATTAGTGCAATTTTATACTTTTGAGACCAATATTTTGAACTCTCGCATAACTTGTCATGTGGCAACGAGCGTTGGGCAATATTTGTGCATAATATAAATTCTTTTGAGCAATTCAGGTGTAATACTATAACATATCAACTTTTTTAATATAGATATCTCAAAATAGATTCACTATTTTAGCCCCTTAATTAACTATGAAGTATTTCATGAAAAGCCTTCTTTACATGCATGTTCCCTGATATACAGTTCTATTTGAGGTTCTTCCCCTTTTCTTTTGTGTATTTGTTTCATTTATATTTAATTGTATGTTGTTTTGATCACCATACATCTCTCTCATAAGCTCATTGAGTTGGCAATGCTACATTTGAACCCAAGTTATCTTCTGTACTAGAGAGGTGCACTAACTTCTGTGCTAATGAGGCTAGGCAGAAAGTATTTTAATCCGGTCTGCTTTCATTTGGTCATTATCAATGCAATGTCGAAGTTTTCTCCTTAATACAGATTTCTATCCACCTTATTGTTCTTGGGGTCTCGTGCTTGATGGGTGTTGTCCCTAGGTGCTTTGGTTTTCCCCCCTCGTGTCCTTTAGGAATGGTTAGGGATTTTTGAAAGGGATGGCTGTTGCCTGTACTTTTTTTAAATCCCTAGTAGCCAATGGCTCATAGTTAGACAATTTAATGCAAAACACAGTAACAAAATTATAACGTTAGTACAGTACAATTATTAGATATTAGTAGCAAGTACATTAGTAGATCACACTCATATAATTACAGTATACACATTTTCTAAAATAATTTTTAACAGTAAGGCATAGAAACCTATGGAGTTATATTTAATCCTTTTTTGAAATAATTTAATCTGTTATCTTTTTCAATTTTATAAGAGGTTTGTTTCTGTTGTACTACACATGGTATCGTTAATAGTCTTCACTAGATTATGTCTTATGCTTATTGTACCAAAAGAGGTTTTGTTATTTGGAATTATGTGTATTTTATGGACATTACTTGTTTGGTGGTTTCATCTTCATTTGGAAAAGAAAAAACATGTTTCAGGGATCTACGAAAGGAATTGCCTTCCAGTTGGTCTACATGTTAATGTGCCCAATTAAATTGGGTGAGGAGTAAAACTTCTACTCACACCTGATAACCTGGGGAAAGTGATATGGATTAATTATAAACTGTGTTTTGCTCTTCTCCAAGTGTATAACTAACCCAAGTAATTTTTTCGGGTTGGCAGGTGCGAGAGATTAAGTTTTACTTCCTAACCAAATTAATAGGGCACATTAATGTGTCGACCGACTGAAAAGCAATTCTTTTACTAGACAACATTGAAAAATGGCTTCTAAAGTTTCTATATGTTATGGACGTTACGGTGTTTGAGGCCACTTTTCAGTGTTGCCTTGGTAATTGAAATTTAATGTTTTTCAGTTGGTCAACATGATTGTACCCAATTGTAACCCTGAAAAAAGTTTAAATGAGATTAACCTTTTAAGTGCTGAGTTACCTGTTTGCAACCTCAATGCTTAATTATTTCATCATCATCATCATCTTCATTTCCCGTTTCCAGCTTCCTGGGTCGGGTTGTGAATTAAGGACCTCCATCGTTGCCTGTCTCTCCACCACTCCTCTCCTGATTTTAGTACATCTTCGGGTTTTCCTCCCTTCTTTTCTACACACTCCCACACTGTATCTGCCCATCTCTTCCGGGGCCTTCCTCGTGGTCTCTTCCCTGTCATCTTTTCACAGAAAGTTTTCTTTGGTACTCTCTCATCCGCATGTAAAATAATAGAAGCCGTAATTTCTAACTCATCCGGGGGGGGGTCTTACAATATCTCTACGTTTTGGGTGATTATTAATCAAAGTGCAAATTCAAAATCTTATGTTTATATTAATTCTTATTTGAGGCAAAGCATTTTTCTTGTGTCCACGCCTGCATCATCTTCATTTCCTAAAGTCAGTAGGCAACTAGTACATATTGCTCCTTATAAGTACTAAAATTCTTCTTCTTCTTCTTCTTCTTCATTTCCCGTTTCCAGCTTCCTGGGTCGGGTTGTGAATCAAGGACCTCCAACGTTGCCTGTCTCTCCACCACTCCTCTCCCCCTTTAAGTACATCTTCAGGTTTTCCTCCCTTCTTCTCCACGCACTCCCACACTGTATCTGCCCATCTCTTTCGGGGCCTTCCGCGCGGTCTCTTCCCCGAAACCTTTTCCAGAAAAGCTTTCTTTGGCACTCTCTCCTCTCCCATTCTCATCATATGTCCATACCACTTTAACTTGGTTGTTTCTATCCTGTCCTGCAGCTTCAAGATTCCTGTCCTCCTTCTCATCTCCTCGTTTCTGATTTTATCTCTTCTGGTCTTCCCTTCTATACCTCTTAGGAATTTCATCTCCGCTGCTTGTATTCTACTCTCCTCTCTTTTTGTAGTGGTCCATGCTCCAGCTGCATATGTTAGTACGGGTCCATAATAGGTTGAATATAATACCTGCTTACATTTCTTTGGGACATCTTGGTTCCACAGAATACCCCTAACACTCTGGTAGAAGCTGTTATTCTTATTGATCCAAATTCACAACAGGTGAAAAGAACTTGCTTGTTGTTCTGCCATGTTTATTTTCATCACAAATGAACTCCAGCTGTAGAGGACAGATTGGAGACTTATACAAAGTGATCAGTTAGTTACTTCTGGAAAAAAAAAAAGGCAAACTCAAGAAGTATTAGTACTGTAGTACCACATCATGCCCAACACATGGCAGAGCATGCCAGGGATTGACTAGGCACTTAAGAGCGGATGCGAAATATGAGAAAAATAAAAGTTCTCATGCACCGTCTATAGACGGACGTAGCAATCAACGGGTTAATAAATATTATCAATCTTGAAATACTGTAGTTGTGAACAATGTAGCCTTGACAATTTGCTTTTAAAATGTGAGTTTTGTTCTGCAAAAATCTATGTAGACTCCTAAGTTTTCTAAAGTTTTTATTGGCACATTGTCTGCTGAAAATGATGCCAAATTGTCACATGAGAGACTGCACTTTTTGTTTCCTTATATTAGATGTGTCCAAGGCAAGTGAAAATCAAACCTGTGTGCACTTTTGTGGGCAGTCAAATTCACAAGATCACCAACTTTCTTAGGGGCACCACTCATAAACTTCTGTAATTGTTATAATGCAGATTCATCAGCTTCTACATTCATATACAAAACTTATGACTAATAAATGAATGGAATACTTAATTTGTTACTAAATTTAAAAAGAAGGAAATGCAGTGGCAGTGGCATAACTACGGGTGTGGTCACGGGGAACAATCCTCCCCCAGAGACATAATATTTGATGAAGTTTTTAATTTTACTGAATGTTCAAAATGGTCAGCTGTTCAGTTAGCCAGAGGGATGGCAGTGAGATGAGTGTAGCACTATCTTTCTTTATCCCTTTCCAAAGATATATCAAAAGGAAGCTTGTAGTTTAACGTGACCGTTAATCTCGCGATCATAAGCCACGGGACCTCCGTTTTACGTGGAATCCGAACCACAGGACATGGCATTTCACATCGAAAATCTCACATGCATTGACCGGGAATCGAACAAAGATATATCACTTGTTAGTTGCCATGTTGATAGTATCCGAGTGTAAGCTCCATTTTGGAAAGTGAATAATATTGTGTTGTATTCCTAATGGAAGTTAAACTTTAGTTGGAAACAGTTGTTCATTAATATTTATACAATGACTGGAGAATAGAAAGGGCCAGGTGATTTTGCGAAGAAAGTTGGACTTCATAATTTAATAACAAAATTGTTAATTTTCGAGCATGTGCACAGTCATAAGTGCAAATACAACGTATCAAATGCTAATTAAATCAAACACTAAAATATATAGACAGATTTTGAAATGTTGGGGCAATATATTAGCTTTAATTCATGTTGTCTCATTATGGGGGTATCTGGTTATAGCCCAAACTATACATCACTTAATAAAAAAACAGGGAAACGCAATACTACTACAAATAATCAGCAATTTAAGAGAAAAACATGCCCTTCGATATTTATTCATCAAAGATCCCGATCTTAATCTGTATTGAGGGAAAATCAGTTATCAGTGTCGGTTGGCATTTGATGATGCTCAAATGCAAAAATCCCTAGTCTGATGACTTGCTGGCATGGATATCCATGGCACTAAAACCATAGTTGTGAGGGTGGGCCAAATTTATTGCTTTATTAAAGATATTGGAAAAAGGTAGGTGGTTAGAATTTGCATTCACTTCTCATAATGCAAGATAAATTAATTAAAAGTACGAGGGTTGTTTTTTAAGTAAGGGCCGTTTTTTTAAATTAACCGAACATTATATTTTGAAACATTTATTTTTAGGTACTTTCCTCTATTTTTCTACATAGTCGCCTTGTTTATTTAGGCACTTGTCATACCTTAAAACTAAGTTCTGAAATCCCTCTGCATAAAAGTTTGCCGCCTGCTCTGACAACCGAGAATTCACACTTGAGGAAAATCCATTGATAGTGTGGTTATCATGAATCTTCGGTCCTCGTGAATTTTCATGTCAATTGCAGTCACCAAGTCATCTGGGATCACAGACCTGAGCGTTCATCGTCATGAACATTTTCACGGCCACTTTTGAACTCGTGTACCCATTTTCGCACTTTACCTTCCATCATTGCATTATCACCATACACCTCACAAAGCTGACGATGAATGTCTGCAGCCGACATATTTCTTGAACTCAAAAAACATATCACAGATCATACCTCACATGCGGCAGGCGAATCAATAATCATGAACATTGTAAAGATGCACAGTTCAGAGTACAGGTTAGCTACACAGCTGCAACTGACGCCTGCTTGTTCGCAAAGGATGCCGGGAGGTAGCGCCCACGCTTGTTGCGGCGTGCGGACTAACTATGGCCTTAAGAAAAACGGCCCTTACTTAAAAAACAACCCTCGTATATGCAGTATGTAGTACCGTACCTCATTCTGTTTGATTAAAAAGTTACTGCATAGTTGTACTTTTCTCTTGGTATAAGAGTTCAGAATTTCTTCATGCATTCAAATTGTTGTCTCCCAGATCCTTTTAATTAATAGCAGGATAGATATCCCTCTAGATCATAGAGATGGATTTGTTTTGCACCTGTGCCAGATGTCCTGTTGTCACAGGTTGTCAGAGCCATTCCCTTAGAGTAGGTGTCTTCAACCTTTTTATACTTCAAGGCTGCATTTTGTGCCCGTTTAGACCGAAGTCCAACGACCACATATGCATGTCACCGAAAATCAGTTAGCACGAGACTCAAAAGTATCTCAGGGCGCCATATGGGTGAAACTTAAATAAACAAAACTAGTTCTAACTTGCTTCACTGATTTTCGATTCGATGCAACAATAGGATAGAAGGGAGATAAGAAAATACCACAATTTCTTACAATCTTATTTTATTTAAAATTAAAAAAATAAATAACTTGAGACCAAAAAAATATATGCAAATGGCATCAACACAAGTGTGAAAAGAATTCCACACCCACAAACAAACATAAGTAAAATATCAACTTTCGATGATTAGCAATACTCTTGAAAATTTTACCGATGACCAAAACATTCTTAGTCCATTTGGCATCATCAGATATAAGAATAGTATTTATCACTCAGGCTGCTCAGGTCAAAATTAATTGTCTATCCTGATGCCTGTTTATGATTTACACTCGTATAAACATTCCTGTGCCTCAAAATTTATTTCACTGTCCAAGAAAAAAATTACTTTCACAAGATTATTTCAAAAGTATCGATGAGTAGAGTTTGAGAAAAACATAAATATTTGCCAAATATGAGCACAAATATTATTAAGTACAAGTTTTTCGGGCTTGTAGGCCGTGGTCTAGACAGGATATCTCCCTACGTTTCACCGGAAACTGCGTCCGGCATTATCAAGGGTTCCGCTCCTTTCCTTGGTCAGCAGTGGAATGAGGAAGAGGCTTGAAATAATGGGTAACGGTTTGTAGTGGGGTATTGTTTGAATATGACTGTTGGTTGGGTGGATCTTGGCAATGAACTAACGGCTGGAAGGTAGTTTTGGATCTTCAAATTAGCATGGTGAGCCGAGCGTTCTCTTCGCCACTTAGTCCTTTCTTCCCACCACCTCTCCGCTGTCACTCTGGTCCAGTCCTCGCCTCTCTTCTTGACACATTCCTCCACTCCTTTCAGCCATCTATCTCTTGGTCTTCCCCTTGGTCGTTTCTTCTGCATCTGCATCTCATGTATCCTCTTGGGAATCTTCTTCTCATCCATTCTCTTTAAGTGTCCATACCACCTCAGTCTTGATGTCTCAATCCTACCTTGCAAGGGCTCCTCTTTCACCATTTCCCTGACCTTTTCATTCCTCACTCTGTCTCTTCTTGTTACTCCGATCCTACTTCGCAGGAACTTCATTTCACCATGCTTCTCAGAAATGCTTCTGCCTGTCTGCCACGTTCCGTAATCTCTTTGTCATTTCTCCCATTTTCCTCCACTATACTTCCCAAGTACTTGAGACTTTCCACCTTCTTCAGCTGTCCACCTCCAAGTGTTATCCCACTCATTGGTCTGTCCTTTTTCCTGGTTGTTAACAGGATCTCACATTTACTGATGTTGAACTTCCATCCGTACTCTCCCACTGTTTTTTCCCAAGCCTTCAGTTGCTCCTGAATTTCCCCCTCCTTGTTTCCCCAGACCATGAGATCATCTGCAAACACCATTGCTTTCATCTTATCTTCTCCTATCTTTCCTGCTATCCGTGTCATTACCTCGTCCATAACCACAATAAAGAGAAGGGGTGACAGCGCACTACCCTGTCTCAGGCCACTCATTTGCCTGAACCAGTCTGTTCTTTCCCCTCCAACTTTCACACAACTCACACTTCCACAATACATCTCCTTCACTCTGCCTACAGTCCCTTTTTCCACTCCCATGTTTTCCATTGCTTTCCAAACCTTCTCCCTACACACACTATCATAGGCCTTTTCGATGTCCAGGAAGGCCATCAACAGATCCTCTCCAAATTCGTAGTGGTGTTCCTGGAGCTGTCTCGCTGAAAATATGAGATCCACTGTTGATCTCCCAGGTCTGAATCCATACTGCTCCTCTCTCAATTTTCTCTCCACTTTGGCTCGTATTCTACTTTCTAATATCTTTTCATATATCTTGGCACAGTGAGGTATGAGTGTGACTCTCCTGTAATTTCTGCACTCCTTTCTGCTTCCTTTCTTAAATATTGGGACAATTAATCCTTTCTTCCAATCTTCTGGGGTCTTTTTCTCCTTCCATATCACCCTCTTCACACGGTACAGCCACTGTTTCCCAACCTCCCCTGCTGCCTTCACCATTTCAACATTTTTATATGGTTTTTTTTTTAACAACAATTTATATTTATTTGGCACTTTACTCATCATTTAGTTACGTTCAACAATTTTATTTTTATTCATTTCGACAAAACGGCAAGGAATCAACAAAACCAGTATATAGTTGTAATGATCAATAAGGCGGTAGTTTTTGAACAATGACACGAGAATCTAACTGTACTCATGTGTGATGATCATGAATAAAACAATGATCAGAGTTGGGCAGTATCGAAAATACATGTATTTAAAATAAGTATTTTCGATACTTTTGTATCGAAAATACATTTTGGGACATGTATTTTGTATCTGTATCGAAAATACTTTTCATGAGTATTTTGTATTTTCAAAATACAAAAATAGAATCAAAATACAATCACTGCATTTGGTAATTTTCAGTTTCATCTTCCATTATCTTCCCTTTTCATAAAATAAGCCAATTGATCGACATTAAGTTTGAGATCAATACAACTTTGCCAGCAATAAAGCAACCTGGTAAGACCATGTGCAATGTTATTTATTTAGGATGCATTTAGAACAAAATCTTCGAAGGATGTCTCCCAGATGTTCTGTTATCAGTGTGGTTAATCTTGGAAACCTTTTAGACTCAAGCTACCTGGTATGAAATTCCCAAACGCAAGAAGTTGTCTGAACCTGTGAACTAGTATTGTTCGAAAATTCCTGGAAGTGCTCACACAAGGGATGTACAAAATGCGGCAATTGTCTCCCGTAAGAGTAGTGTAACAGTTGTATAAAACTTTGAATTGAGTAATAAGTTGCTGTTCTTTCATTTGACAGGCTTGTACATCGTGTACTTGGGTGTGCATATATATATCATTCATAACCGTGTTATTGTGGGTCAATGGCGTAGTAGTACTGTAGTGTGTTTATATTTAATTTGGGGAAGGAGACGGCCCTGGCCTTAAGTTAGGAACCATCCCGGCATTTCCCTGAAGTAAAAGAGGAAAACCACTTTCGCTCTTCGCAGGTTTGCTAGCCATTGCACCACGAGGCAGACGAAAATAAATATGGTGGTTGTTGTTAGTAAATCTTGGTCATCAGCCTGATGTATTTTGGTGTGTGTTAAATATGTCTGATAACCTGTGTTTGTGTCGTTTTTGTAGTAGTATGCATGGTTGTCTTTAATATGGTCTAGGATTGAGCAGATGCCCTGTCAGTGCCAGAAAAAGAAACTTGGATCTCTGGATTTGTCTTGGATACAGTAGTTGCATACGTTAAGGATGGAAGGAAGGAATAAGATTGTAGTTTTACGTGACCGTTAATCTCGATATCTTGAGCCACGGGACTTCTTTTTTACGTGGAATCCGAATCACTGAACATGGCATTTCACATGCATTGACCGGGAATTGAACCCACTCCGCCGTGGTGAGAGGTCAACAGCTTCACCGCTGCTCCACCACGCCCGCTACCTGAAGGATGGATGACGATTATGTATGTATGTATGTCTACCCCTTACTTTTACTGATTTAACAGGATCAGGGATGAGATGCGATGAAACGCTATGTGGCAGATGTTTTTACGACCGGATGCCCTTCCTGACACCAACATGAGAGGAGTCAATGAGATATCTAGATGAATGAAGCTGGGCAAGGATGTGGAAGGAAGCGGCCGTGGCCTATCAGAAGGTACCATCCCAGCATTTGCCTAGAGTTGAAAGTGGGGAAACCACGGAAAACCATTTCAAGGAAGGCCGACGGAGGGGTTCAAACCCACGTCTACCAAGTCCGCATTGAGCTTGGCCCCATGGCCTAGCGCTGCGCGTTTAGCTACCGCTGTCGGTAGTCATAAGATGATAATAATACGGTAATAATAACTAATGCGTATTATTCCCGTTTCAACTGGGACAGAAAAGAGATGATATATTTTTTCGCGTCCTTATGGTGGATAGTTAATACAGTCGGATGCTCTTCCTGTCGCCAACCTCGTGAGAGGAGTTAATGAGAGATGATATGAATGAAGGTCAATGCAACTATGCACGGACTTGGAAGGAAGCGGCCGTGGCACATTCGAAGGTGCCATCCCGGCATTTGTCTGTAGTTGAAAATGGGAAACCACTGAATGCTATTTCATGGACGGCCGGCGGTGAGGTTCGAACCCACGTCTACCGAGACCACAGATAACTGGGCCCCAGCTACCGTTGTTGGTTGGTGGTAATAATTATAAATGACCCAACTTTATTCATTTATTTATTTTTTATTTTTTTGTGGCATAAGATATTACTTAAAAAGGAGAATTTATAACCGAATGTACAAATTAAACGTGGAGTCAATTGACCGTAGTGTCCCATGGTGCTGATTTCTTACATCACCATTTTGGGATTTCAGAGAGTAGTCTGAATGATATGCCTCACTGTTTGCCTGACAGCGCTACAATCTTTAGAGTTTCTATTTTGAATATAAAGAAAATATGAACAGATGGACATATAACTACACCTTTTTTTTAAATATCTCGACTAAGAAACGGTTCTAAAAAGTAGGAAATATTATTTTATGGAGCTTCAAGTGGTGTTGACCATCAATAATTATTTTATTATGTTAATTTTTAAGTATAATTGATATACAGTTGTAATAGCCATTGATTTAAAAAAATGAAAATAATTTTACAATATTTACATAGTGAATGCCGAATAAAAATAATTGATATTAACTTGCAAAAGGGATTGAAACGTACTAGGAATTAAAATAATTTCAGTATTATCCTGTGATAGTCTCCTGAATTTTCTGCTTGCTAACAAGGGCTGAATTGATGTGGGTTTCCTTTTCTTTTTTTAAAGACATTTCACTTATGTTTGGTAGTTTCCAAATGTTGAGCCACTGAAAACTTTCTAGAAACTCCCTACATATGTTTCACAAATTTTACAATAAAGGACACTATTATTGGTATAAAAAATTCACTTCCAAATGTTTCTACAAAATGTCGCAACTTAACAACGATGCTAGCTTTTATTGGAGTCATAACTCCTTGCTTTCTGTGGTTAACAGTAAACAGCTTGGTATTTCACTGAAATGAAAATCCACAGCCTGCTTCCTGTCTCCGACCGGGTCAGGAATGGAATGAATGAAGCCCCCATCTAGCGGCGAGGATATGAACTGTGCCGGCTGCCGAGGCCTAACGCACTCCTCTGGGGCAAGGATTAAATGAATGACAGATGAAATGAAATGATAGTGGAGAGTGTTGCTGGAATGAAATGTTGACAGGGAAAACCGGAGTACCCGGAGAAAAACCTGTCTGCCTCCGTTTTGTCCAGCACAGATCTCACATGGAATGACCGGGATTTGAACCACGGACCCAGCGGTGACTGAAGGTTGGAATTAAGGAATTTGAGATAATAGGTCCAGGTAATATTTGTGGAAATTCCTGGTCATTCATTGGATTGGATTGGAATGCTGTGGTAGGAAAAGGGAGAGAAGGGAAGATAGTAGGAGATTTCGGATTAGGTGAAAGGAATGATCGAGGAAGCAGGCTGGTAGAATTCTGCACTGAGCATGAGTTGGTCATAGCTAACACCTTATTCAATAACCACAATAGAAGAATATACACATGGATGAGACCAGGAGATACAGGGCGTTACCAAATCGACTTCATTATGGTCAAGCAGAGGTTTCGAAACCAGATTTTGGATTGTAAAACATATCCTGGTGCTGACATAAACTCTGACCACAATCTGGTTGTAATGAAATGCAGATTGAAGTTGAAGAAACTGAAGAAAAGTCAAAAGCCAAAAAGGTGGGCAATAGACAGACTGAAAGAGAAGGATGTAAACGAAAGATTCAAGAAGAGTATAAAGGAAGGACTAATGAAAAACCCTAAACAAACTTCAATTGCAGACGAATGGGCACTTTTGAGGAATGAAATAACAAAATCCGCAGAAGAAAACATTGGTAGGAAAGAGAGAATAGGTAGAAAACCGTGGATCACTCAGGATATACTCGAATTGATGGATGAAAGGCGGAAGCACAAGAATGTAAGAGATGAAAAGGGGAAAGCAGAATACAGACGTCTGAGAAATGAGGTTAACAAGAAGTGCAAGGAAGCGAAAGAAGAATGGTTGAAAGAGAAATGTGCTGGTATAGAAAATTGTCTGAAATTAGGAAAAGTAGACACAGCTTATCGAAGGATTAAGAATACTTTTGGGGAAAAGAAGACTAAGTGCTGTAATATTAAGGACACAAATGGAAAGCCTCTAACAGATAGGGAAGAAAAGGTTGAGAGATGGAAAGCTTACATAGAGAGTTTGTATAAGGGAAAGGAGATTGAGAATCATGTAATGGAAAGGGAGGAGGAAATTGATGAGGATGCGAAAGGAGATTTAATATTGAGATCAGAATTTGATAGAGCTTTGGAAGACTTAAGCAGGAACAAAGCACCAGGCATAGATGATTTACCGATTGAGTTGCTACGCTGCATAGGAGAGGAAGGTCTGATCAGGTTATTTCACTTGGTGTGTAGGATTTATGAGACAGGTGAGGTACCCCCTGATTTCAAGAAGAATGTAATCATCCCTATACCAAAGAAAGTGGGAGCTGACAGATGTGAAGATTACCGTACAATCAGCTTGATTACTCATGCTTCAAAGATCCTTTCTAGAATAATTTACAAGAGGATTGAGAGCCAGATAGAAACGGAGTTGGGTGAAGACCAGTTTGGTTTCAGGAGAAATGTAGGAACAAGGGAAGCTGTACTAAGTCTTAGGCTGATTTTGGAAGGTAGAATAAGGAAAGATAAGAGAACGTTCATGGCTTTTGTAGACTTAGAAAAGGCTTTTGATAACGTTGATTGGACTAAATTGTTTGACATTTTGAAATCGATTGGAATAAAGTACAGGGATAGGAGGGTGATATACAATCTATACAGAAACCAGACAGCAGTCATTCGAGTTGAAGGACATGAGAGAGAAGCTGGTATTCAGAAAGGTGTAAGGCAAGGCTGCAACTTATCACCCATACTTTTCAATCTTTACATTGAACAAGCAATGAAGGAAATTAGAGAAAAATTTAAAGTGGGAGTGAAGATTCAAGGAGAAATAATTTCAACTCTGAGATTTGCTGATGACATCGTCATCTTGGCCAACAAGCCTGAGGATTTGAATGAGTTTTTGAATGGTATGGATTCCGTCTTACGGAAAGAATTCATGATGAAAATTAATAAATGTAAAACAAAAATACTGGAATGCAGCCGAAGTAAATCAGAAACCTCTATGGAGATCAAATTGGCAGGTGAAAAGCTGAAGGAAGTAGGAGACTTCTGTTACTTAGGAAGCAGAATAGCCAGTGATGGACGAAGCAAAGAGGATATAAAAAGTAGGTTGGCTCAGGCAAGAAAAGCATTTCTACAAAAAAGGAATCTGCTGACATCGAATATAGATTTAGGTATTAGGAAGTCATTTTTGAAAGCCTTTGTCTGGAGCGTGGCGCTCTATGGAAGTGAAACTTGGACTATTGGTGCAGCAGAAAAGAGGAGAATTGAAGCATTTGAAATGTGGTGTTACAGGAGAATGATGAAGATCAGATGGGTAGATAGGGTTACAAACAAAGAGGTATTAAGACGAGTGGGAGAGGAGAGATGTTTCTGGCGACTGCTAATGAAGAGAAGAGATAGGTTGGTAGGACACATACTAAGACACCCAGGAATAGCAAGCTTAGTTATGGAAGGAAGGGTCGAGGACAAGAACTGTAGGGGTAGACCAAGGTTAGAATATGTTAAACAGATTGCCTCGGATGTAGGGTGTGGTAGCTATGTAGAGATGAAACGATTAGCTCA
Organism: Meconema thalassinum; assembly: GCA_946902985.2. Lineage (NCBI taxonomy): Eukaryota > Metazoa > Arthropoda > Insecta > Orthoptera > Tettigoniidae > Meconema > Meconema thalassinum. The sequence goes on along the minus strand of OX336389.2, from coordinate 464,400,010 downwards.
GGACAGGGAGGCATGGAGAGCTGCATCAAACCAGTCAAAAGACTGAAGACTCAAACAACAAACAACATAAGCTGAACCCCTTTTGTGAACTGGTAGTAAAGAGAATGGAAGAAAGGTAATTCAGTTGTTGGAGAATCCGTTTTTTCCTTACAGGCAGTGCAAACTACTAATTAGCATATGATACAAATACTCTGGGTGATTTAAGGGTGGTAAAAGCAACTTTATCATTAACAAGGAAATGTTCAGGTTTTGACTAACCAGCCACGAGACTCTCGGTGTCCGAATAGAAATATACGACTGATCATGAAGTATAACAAACAGCGCTTCAAAACAATAGGAAATTAGAATATACGCCATTCTCAATTATAGATATGCACTTAACCCCCTTAGTGCCAGGCCTGCGCGCTCACAGTATGCCAAGAGTGCCAGACTGATTTAGAGGATTTTGCAGGTTTACACTCTCAGGGCTATATAATTCACAATAACCAACACAATGGCTTGAAATTTTCCCTAAATGCTAACTAGACAACTCACTTACTTCTGAACTACACTTTAACATTATCATGCTCATGTTTATTCAAAATAAAAATATTTTTGGAACATTTTCAAAACACGAAAAATATAAAACAAGCGAAATAAAACAAAATATAATTAGAAATTCAACTCACAGATAAGTAATGTTTACTTCTCTGTAATCTCCCATTCCCGATGAATAAACACGTAAAATATCACTTTATTATGTACAATAGTTTGGGAGTTATCTTCACTAAAGATAAACACAACACACAGAAAACATATTTACAAAAATATAGGCTTCAGGATTTACCCCTAACCTCCCAGGTGAGGGTTGGTATTTTGCATCTTGTCCTACCTGAACTTCACGGAAATCGTGAAACTGCTGGATATTGTTGTCGTCATCGCTACTACTGTCATTCTGAATGTCATTATCACTGTAACTATCGCTGTTTACCTTAGGCCAAAAATCACGCGGTCGGATGTTTACATCAATCCCGCCGCTATCACTTTCCACTTTCTCATCTATTGGAGGATTAAATTCCTCATCCGAGTAATCATCATCCTCCTCTTCACTCAAATTATTTACGTACATAGCCAGATCATCGCCGTCAACAAACTAACTTATTTCTCCCGCTCGACGCCATTTTACTCAATGTGTCATAGATGGTTACACGGCGCGGATGAACACAGATTTCTAAAATTCACTGAACCGGAAATAGGAACTTACGCGTCATCTAGCGACGTAGTTAAAAACTACTATCCTTTCTCTGTGGAATCAACGCGTATGGTGCCGCCTCCTGGCAAATCCAACAGTACTAAATACATATAAAAGAGCGGTCTGTTCAAACGACGATATATCGTTGTTGGCACTTTAGGCGTAAATACGGAACAACGATATATCGTTGTCTGGCACTCTGAGGGTTAAACAGGCAAAGGAGAAAAATATGATGCATTGTGCCAAAATAACCAAAATATGCATAAATATACAAAAATATGATTTTGCATGATCTTCCGGGCCTTAGTCATTAAGCTGTACATTTATTATCTTGACATGAGAGCTAATTATCCAACCACCTCGTGGCGCAGTGGCTAGTATTCTTGGCTGTCACTCCTGAGGTCCGGTTTCGATTCATTTTCCGTGGGGTATGCTCGATAGTTAAATTGCTGGACAAACAAAGACCATCTAGTAATCCTATCGCTGGAAAAATTCGTCTTCAAAATTAATTCTAGGGCATGGTGATCAGTCCTCACAATTACTGCATGACCTATTAACATCTTTTTCCAAGTCTCCAAGGCATAAATAATGGCAAGTGCTTCAAGCTCAGTAGTGTAGTAGTTCTTCTCAGCTGGCCTCAATTTCCTGCTGATGAATGTCAGGTAGTGCCTACGGTGGTCGTCATATTCCTGAAGTAAGATGGCTCCAATCCCCACAGTTAATGCATCTGACTCTATGATAACATTTTTCTTGAAGTCAGGGTATTCTAGCTTCACGTTGTTGACTAGAAGTTCCTTGGCTTCTCGAAAAGATTTCTCACTGGCTTCGTCCCACTTCCATTTGTTTCCCTTTTCAGCAACTCTTGCAAAGGTGCAATAATTTTAGTATAACCGGGACAGTGTCCTGCGAAGAACTGACATGTGCCGAGAAAACTGCGGACATGCTTTACCCTGGTTGGACGTGGAAAATTTGCAATGGCATATATTTTTGCTTCGTTCGGGCGGTATCCTTCACCATACAAAATGTGCCCTAAAAACTTTTATTTCCTTTTGGAAAAATTGGCATTTTCTGAGGTTCACCTTGAAATTTGATTTCCTCAGATCTAAAAACAGTTTACGAAGATGTTGAATGTGCTGCTCTTTGGACTCGGAAGCTATTAGGATATCATCGATGTAGCAGATCGCTATGTTCTTAACCTCAGGACTAAGGTTCTGATCGAGAGCTCTAATTAGGACAGATCCTGACGTCTTCATGCCAAAAGGTAGGCATCGGAAAACATAGGTTTGCTGTTCAAACATGAAACCTGTAAATTTCTTCGAGTCTACACTCAGTCTTATGTGATGATATGATGAGGTAAGATCGATCGTCTAAAACCAAAGTTTTCCTCGGAATTTTTTAAGCAGTTCTTTAATGGCGGGCAGTCCTTCATATTCAGGCAGAATTCTTGAATTCAAATTCCTCGCGTCCAAACAAATCCTTAAGCTTCCATCAGGTTTGGAAACCACAGCTAGAGGATTTACATAAGAGGTTGTGAACTTTAGTACAATATTAGTTCTTTCCATTTCTTGAATCAAGGCTTTTACTTGAGTTTTATGTTTTTCTGCAACTGGGTATAATTTTGCATGATATGGTGCATCGTCTGTTACTGGTATTCTTTACTCGAAATCCTTGATCTCTCCAGGTTGAGTATCAAATATATCGTCAAATTCTTTAAGAATATTTTCTAACTCAGGTGATGTTTCTGAAGTTTTCACCTTTTCCTCTTCAGACTCAATCAGATACCATCGAATATCTCCCTCGATGTCTTCCTCTTCACTTACCTCGAAGGATATCTCTTCGGTCTGGTGAAATTTTATAGTCTCTGCATTCATATCAATAACAGCTTTGTATTTTTTAATGAAGTCGGCACCCAAAATCATACTGTGCACGATGTCCTTCATTACCACAAATACATGATGGAAATAACATTCTCCAATCCGGATCTTCAAATATTCCTGAGTTTTACAAACAGTTACCTTGTTTGGGATAATCCCTTGAATTTTTACTCCAGATACAGGAATGTCTTCTAATATCTCTGTCAACTTCCATAGAGCGTATAGTTTTTCACTGACGAGACACAACATGGCTCCTGTGTCTATCAGGGTTTCTACCGGTTTACCGAAAACTTCACAGGAAATTATGGGTAACCTAACCCTAGGTCCCATTTCCCTTCTCTTGTCATTTTGTCTTATTAAATCTTCATCCTCTACTTGCCATTTTAAAATCTTGGACGTGAAAGTTTTGATTATGTTGTCTGTGCATTTTGCTACAAAATCAGTTTTTTTTTCTTTCTTTATCGGGCTCATTTGATTTTTGCAATCCAGATGAGCTCGGTTCTTTCTGCTTCAACTGGTCCAAGTACTGCTTGCTTTCTTGGTGCCTTTGCTCCAAGTTTTGCCTTGCCTGCTGCTTGAACTCTTCAGTTGTCTGACTAGTATTTTCGTCCCTTTTGAAATTTTGGTTGTTTCTTCCAAAATATCTCCTGTTCTGATATCTTTGGTTATATCCTGTTCTTTTCCAAGTATTCCAGCGGTTCTCTGACCCATCTGGTTTGGCATACGATTGGTTCTGAAATGACATGTTATTCTGATTCCATCTCTTTGACCTGGCTCCTCCCTGGGTGCTTTCTCTTCCTGTTTCCAATTGGAATTAGTCTGAGACTGCCGGTCTGCCATTACTGCATATACTGTTTGGTTTTCATTCTTTCCACCCCTCTGGTGAAAGAACTGAACATTTGGGTGGTCTAATTTCTGTAACACCTCGTCAAATTGCTCCATGTTGCAGATGTCACTGCGATCAAGGTCCTTTGCACTTCTGACGGAAATTGTCGAATGTTGCTGTACTCGTTATCAGGCATGGGTGGCTCTAAATACTGCAGTTTGGCTAACTGCCCCACAAAATCAGTTGACTATTTTGTAGGCTGCGAAGTTGAGTAGCGTTTAGAATACAGTTCCGCTCTCACTTGCTGCTGCGTTTCGGGTGACCAGAATTTACGAAGTAGGGCTTGTGCAAATTCCTCATAATTACGTAAATTACACTTGAAAGCGCTGAACCAAGTCAATGCAGGCCCCTCCAAAAATTTGCCTATTACTCTGATTTCTCTTTCCTTAGATATTTTTGAATCCTTGGGGTAATCCCGAACCTCCCTCAAAAATTCTACTGGTGTGACAATTCCAGTACCCGTGAATTTAGATGGCTTGTCCTCCACATTCTTGTACAATGCTATCTGTGTGGACTGTGCTAACTTTGGAACCTCTTCCTGTTTTTCAAACTGGGCTGTGTTTGGACTATCTTCCTGTTTCTCAGACGAGTTGTCTTTTCCTGGAACTGAGGATTTAATCTGAAGTGTTTCCATGTCCTTTACTTTTGCCTGGTATTCCAAAAATTTATTGGAAAACTTCCTTACAGTTTCTTTTAATTCCGCATTTTCCTCCCCCATCAACTTCCTGATTTCGTCAGCATTTGTTTTATCCTGAGAAGTTTCAACCTGTTTCCTAGCTTCTTCTGCATATCGTTTAGCTTCTTTGGCTTGTTTCCTGACATCTGCTATCTCCTTGTGATTATCTTTCACATCAGAAGATTTCTTCATTATTCCGTCATGTTTTTTCATGGAACCTGATATATCATTGATATCTTTCTGAGTTGCATGGATATCTTTTAACATTATTTCAACATGGGATGCCAATGTACTTTGCATCTCTTTTATTCCATCTTGAGTTTCTTTTTTCAGTGTTTCCTGTACCTCTTCAATGACAGTAACCTTAATATCTGTTTTTAATTCTTTGACGATTCCTTCCTTCAGCTCTCCCACAACTAATTCGTGGAATTCTTGGGATATGCGGTTGATTACCTTTGATGTCATGTCGTTTCACTCTTTGGTAACGTGGATTTCCAAATTCGCCATGTCTTCTCCTACCATTCTAAGACCTTTCTCTACTCTGTCAGCTGAAGCTTGAGCCTTATTTTCAGCATCTGAAAACCTACTCTCCATTGAACTTGTGTTTTTGGCTAGTGTGGTTTCGAGTTCTTGGTGTTTTTCAAATAGTTTTGTCATTTTGGATTCTAGTAAACTGGAATTTTCTGCCATTTTAGTTCTATACTTTCTCTTAAAGAATCTGAGTTTTTAGATATTTTACTTTCTAGGGAATTTGAGTTTGCAATCATTTTACTTTCTAGGGAATTTGATTTTTCCATTAATTTACTTTCTAGGGAATGTGAGTTTGCAATCATTTGCAATGATTTTTCAGTTATTTTTGTTTCTAAACCTTCTCTTAGAGAATCTGATTTTTCAGACATTTTAAGTTTTAGAGACTCAGTCGTTTCTAATACCGTATTGTATTTTCTATGGTAATAGACTTTTCTACTGTCTTTGCGATCTCTGTTTCCACGCCTTTGGATTGATTCTCCAAGCGTTTGAGAATCTGCATCACTTCTTCCATATTTGCCAATATTATATTTAATTAGGGGTAGAATGTCGGCTGACACAAGGACTTAAAACTAAAACATGTAAGCATTTTGGCATTTGGAATTTCCAAAATAAAAGAAATATGCCCTAATCTTTGTTTGTTTGTTTGTTTGTTTGTTGATTGTTTGATTCTTTAGCCTACCTCTATTAAAGGCAACATATACACATGGCAGGATTTCTTTCTCTTCGATACATCAATACCAAACAAATTATTTAATGAAACATAATTATCATGTTGAAAGCCATTTTTCAGTGTTGCCTTAGTAATCAAAATTTAATAGTTTTCAGTCAGTCAACATGATTGTACCCAATAGTAATGGGTGATACTGTAATTCTGAAACAAATTTACATGAGATTAATACACTTGGATGACCTTTTTCGATCATCAAGCGATCATCATCAGATTCTTTACATTAAGGCTATTACCGTAAATCTGGGTCTACAAGTATGGGTGATGGTACTTTACAATATATACACTTATTTAATTGCAGTAGTTATGAAACTAGCCCAACTAGTCTTGATATGTTAGTTATATGCGATATGGCAGTTCAGTGCAGGCAGTAGTGTTAGCAGCTGCACGGGAATGGACCACACATCTCTCAAACAATCAGATAAGTTCACAATCCACTCCAACCTGACAATTTAATAACAATCACACTAAGCAAGCAAACTTGATGGTCAATCACCACTAACCACTAACAATATCTTAACATTAAAAAGAAATCACATACACTCTCGAAGAAGTATTGAAATTCACTTTTAGGTACTCATTCAGAAGTGTTTATGAATTATTCTTCCAAAGAAATGTTATTGAAAAGAAAACTGCAGTAATTTACCGAAGTTCTCTTTTTATGTAGAATGTTCAGGCGTTCACCGGAGTCTTGGTGTTCACTACAGCAAGGTGCGCTCCCTAACGCTGGATGCATGGGAACCAGAGATTCTGAAAGTAATGGCAGAATTAGGCAATTCAATTGTCAACAAAGTGTACGAGGCCAACATAGACACAAGTTTCACTCGTGCTACACCAAAATGTCAGGGGTAAGTTTGCATATGAGAATTCATTGTTGCTAAAATAGTCAGTGCTGTTCTTTCAGGTTCACTGGTGAGAAGACTTCAAATTTCTGTTGTGCATTTCCTATTTATGAATGAGGAGAATTTCTTTTAATTGAAAACAGATTTTGGTTGTTATTGTATGGGAACTACAAAGAAATTGAGAACTTTCTTTCCCAAGTGTGTGTTATTATGTAGAGGAATGTTGTTGTTTTCTTTCTTTTTTTTGGCATCAATTACTGTACAATTTTGCCAGTTTACCAATTTTCTTATAATTTTGCAAAATAAGATCTTGCCTTATCACTTTAATTTCGCTTTATTGAATTCTAAAACTAATCATAAAAGGTTTCAGGTTTTGAATTATTTATATGAATGGTAAATGTATAAATTACTAATAAACATCAAACATCCCATATTATTTTATTATTTCCTTATTATGATTACATAACACATTATTAACATCACATTATTATTGGTCCATCATACCCATTCTTTACTTCGTGCAAGATAACATACCAAATGTTACAATGGAGCTCTCTTTCATTAGTCATCTCTGGTCATTGACAATCAAATTACATTACATACATTTTAATTTGATAATGTTTTGCCTTTCAGCATCCAGTGCAGTCAGCAAGCCTCTGTCGTACTTGTCGCTCAATCCCCCCCATGATCCCCTATTAGCAATTGCTAATGCGGCCTCCTTTGCTTCTACATCTCTCACTTTGAAATGGTTCAACACTAATTCTAACTATTGCCTCCTTGGTCTACCTCTACTTCTCTTATCCCCTACAGGCAAAACCTCCCCACCCCCATTCTCTTCATATGACCCCACCATCTTATCATTACCTTACAAAATTGTAAAGGTTTATTAATTAATTAAATGTTTCTACTTTGTCAATACTTATTAATTATTAATTAACGTTGACTATCAATCAGCACATGTTTCAGCTCTTATTTTCGAGCCTTCCTCAGCAAGAACAATAAATAACAATTGTGAGCATTTAAATGTGCAGTCTAGGCATTACTTGTTCTTATAGTTTATTGTTATATCAATCATAAAACTGCACTTAAACATTTAAAATTTCTGTAACATATTACAAATTCTTATTAGATTGTAAAATATTTCCTCCTTTTTCTTTTTGTCTTAAATATTGATAAACTGTTGCTATGTTGTTATATTTGACTAGTTAATTGATGTTCCTTTTGATTGTTTGTTCTCACCTTCTGTGTCCTAGATTGCAGGATCGAATCCTGGCGCAGGCAGTTGGCATTCGAGGGTGCGCAAATACGAGGGAGCCGTGTCAGTAGATTTACTGGCACGTTAAAGATCCCCTTCGGGACAAAATTCTGGCACCCCGTCGTCTCTAAAAGCCGTAGTATTTAAAAGTGACTAAAACCAATATCAATATTATTACTTTGATTGTTTACAATAGTCAGAACACTCGATGGGAACAGGCTTAGTAGTTGAAAATCTGTAGTCCTTTGTTGTGGTTGTGGTTGTTGGTGGTTGTTGTTGTCATCGTCGTCGATAGGAACTGTTGAAAATAGTTTATCCTAATATCCTTACCTTCATCAGTGGTATAACACTCTCTGTGAGACATAAGAAGTGATTAGTCGATCGTGATAGCAGCGCTCAATGGAATGAGTGTTGGGGAAGAGGGAAAGGAGGGGGAGAGGGGTGTTATTCGCCTTACGTGCCATACCTTGTGCCGTCAATGATAATACGATTTGAGATGCACGTATAAGTTTCTTTGTATACAAACCTTGGGAGGATCTGCAATAGTATCATTAAATGAACACTGAAATAACTGGGAAGAAATTTTCAAATAAAATTTAAGGAGGTTTTCTATTGCTGGATTATATTATGTGATCACATACTAGAATCAAGCAATAGAAAATATCCTTAAATTTTTTTGATTCTACGATACGCTATTTTCAACTGTTCCCTATCTTCATTAGTATTGATGGATTTTTAAAGTTTTATAAATTTTCCTTCGTCTCTAATAAAGGATTTTTTCTCCATCAGATTCAAATTTTCATTGCATAGTCAACAGACGAATTTGATTTCCATGGGTGTCCAAAATTCTACCCATTTTCGATTATCCATACAGATACCGTACGAGGGTTGATCAAAATATAACTACGCTAGCATATCTCCGGAAATGAGCTATTCATTTACACAATCCCAAGTTGACCAATTCAAATCACCAATTGGGCCATTGTACAAGTATAGAACTTCAATTAATACCAGGACATTTTTTCAACTAGAAGAAGATATTCATGACAGTGTCCTAATATTACAATATTCTTTATAACAATCCAGGAGACTTTTCAATGAAATTGACATTTTTTCAATTTAGTATTTCAGCTATAATAATGAACAATATGTTTTAATTATGTGTGTCAGAAAGATATTTTAACTGTAAACATGTTCATTTAATCAAAAATGTTTACCACAATGGATTTCACGACAGTTGAATTAACATTTGACTGCAAATTGGTGCTTGGGATTCATACAATGAAAGAAACAGAATTTTGACCGATTGAGGTAATCTGTGATAACGTATCAATGTGATTATAACCACGTCACCAGAAACCAGAAACATTTTATGTGTTTCTACAGTCTACCTAAAGTTTGTTGTTATGTCTCTTTAAGTGGTGTTGTACTGTTTTTAATCAATGTATTTATTAATGTAGTGTGCTAACAATTTTTACACTATGGCTGAGGAAGGGAGCATTTATATCCCCCAAAACATGTACCGAAATGTATTTTAATTAATCTTGTAGTATAAAGGTATTGAATAGGCGGATACTCAAAATCTTTATCATATTATAGTATTTTTAAACAAAACTTTTGATTTATTTTAATATTGTGTTGGTAGTGATGGTTGTTGATTTTTTGTAATGTGTGTAACTGTTTTAGAAACATACGAGAAGCTTGGATCAAGGCGAAATATGTGGAACGTCGCTTTGTGAAGCAGCTTTCAGTGCATTCCATGGATCATCTCCCACTGGAGGAACAGCAGCTGCCTCAGCTTAGCCCTTCTGACCAACGGAGTTCACGCTTTCTTTTATCGGTACGAAAGTGGAGTGTTCGCAAGCTGCGTCGACGGCCACGTTCTAGGGATAACCGTGGTGATAAGAAATGTAGCAGCCAGCCAAAACTGTCTATCTTTAAGGAAGATGGTTTCCAATCCTCAGACATGAAGGAGGTTAGTTTCAAGCAGTCCTCATCGACATCGTTGCCCCAAGACCCCGGCGAAGTTAGTCATGATGAGTTTCTCGCTGCAGGAACTAGTGAGCTTAAGCGTAAGGAGTCCAGTTCATATACTGACTTACCAGTCATGGACAACAATGACATCAAAGCACTATCTGTGGATTCATTGTTAAGTGCAGAAGTGCTTGTATTTGGCAAAAGCTTAGAAAAACAGCCCCTGGAAGGTTCCATAGAACTTAGCAGTGATCAAGACTCAACTGGAGGCGAGGAGGATGATGTAGGTGAGTAGACCTATGATCAGGGTGATTCCCAGAAAATAAATTTGAGTATGGAATTAATAATTAGACATGACAGAATCTTGTGGGTACATACTTTGTGTGCATTGGTTGGGAAAATATTGTGTTAACATTCATTTATTGAACATAGCTCTTGAATTACCATTGCTAATTAAAAAAATAATTAAATAATTATTTGGCATACATATAAGTCCTACCGAAACAGAAAGCAGATTGGCCAATATACTGCACTCTTAAATTGGAGCTTATAGAGAGGAGAACTAGCAGGTGTGAATAAAATAAATTATAACCTAGTGTCAGGTCTAGGTTCATGTTCAGGGTGTCCATGGTAGTAAAAGTAAGGAAAGTAGCAAAAAAGTTGCTAATTTTACAAACTGGAAATGAAAGTTGCTGATTTTTATGTCTGGATAGTTGGAGATAATGATAATTTGCTGAGGCCAGTTTAAATCATTTAGACTCATATGCGCTAGGCTCACTGCAATGGAGTGTCTCACACGCCACTGGCAAATGTCTGATGTTGCCAGCCTAATTGTGACAGTAGATTCTGGAACATAGCAGGAAGTGAATGTTAATAAATCTTATGGTACAATGTCGGCTGTTGCGCAGTCGCGAGAGGAAGAATGGGTTTCATGTTAGAATTTTCCCAGATCATAATCTTAACTTAATTGCAAAGGCAGATTTGGATCGATTTGCTCCATAGCATGTCGAAGGGCGTCATGTTCTTTATCTTTCCCTGTCCCTGTCCCTGGTTGCTCCAGTTTCCATTCTGGTTATTCCTTTCTGTATGTGGGGGTGGTGTTGATTTTGACTTAGCACTGTTTCTATTTCCAGCGCGTTGTTGGCATGGGTCTGTTTCTTTCTTGGTTACTCCACCTCATTGCGTAGTGGCTAGCACTCTTGGCTGACTCCGCAGAGGATCGGGTTCGATTTCCGACTCTGCCAAGAAATTTAATTCTGGTCTGAGGGCTGGAATGGGGTACACTCAGCCTTGTGAGGCAAACCTGAGAAGAGGTGGCTTCGTTCCCACCTTGGCCATCCTGGCAGTGTTATTCTGTGGTTTCCCCACTTCTTCTCCAGGAAAATGCCGGGATGGTTCGTAACTTAAGGCCACGGCCGCCTCCTTCCCAATCCTCACCTGAATAACAAATATACACACTAATACAGCCATCACAATAACACAGGTTATAAGACAAAAATTGTACACACACCAAAGTATGGGGCTGAATGACCACATTTTTCAAGCCCCTCAAATGAACAAATCTTTTTTGTTTGTTAGTGGCGGCCTTTTGTGGTATGCATTGCAAACATCAGTTTAACATATATTTTCGGCATCGAGAAGAGTTCTGTGAATAATTTTTCTGTATTATTAGGGACCTTGTATTTTCGGGAGACGTTTTTTCGTAAAATTTTCCGAAATGTAACAGAAACCTTTCATTTGTCTGACCTTTAAATATGGAAAATATCTCGAATTGAAGTCCCAAAATTGAACAAAATTATTTTATTTAGCAAAATTGCGAAATAATACAGTTTAGAAAACTTACTGTGGTTATGGACGAGGTAATGACATGGATAGCAGGAAAGATAGGAGAAGATAAGATGAAAGCAATGGTGTTTGCAGATGATCTCATGGTCTGGGGGAACAAGGAGGAGGAAATTCAGGAGCAACTGAAGGCTTGGGAAGAAACAATGGGAGAGTACGGATGGAAGTTCAACATCAGTAAATGTGAGATCCTGTTAACGACCAGGAAAAAGGACAGACCAATGAGTGGGATAACACTTGGAGGTGGACAGCTGGAGAAGGTGGAAAGTCTCAAGTACTTGGGAAGTATAGTGGAGGAAAATGGGAGAAATGATAAAGAGATTACGGAACGTGGCAGACAGGCAGAAGCATTTCTGAGAAGCATTAGGAGCTTAGTGTGGAATAAAGATGTCCCACAAAAAAGCAAGGAAGTGTTATACAGAAGCTACTATATCCCGATACTGACCTATGCTTCAGAAACGTGGACACTGAAGAAAAGAGACATGAGCAGAATACAGGCAGGTGAAATGAAGTTCCTGCGAAGTAGGATCGGAGTAACAAGAAGAGACAGGGTGAGGAATGAAAAGGTCAGGGAAATGGTGAAAGAGGAGCCTTTGCAAGGTAGGATTGAGACATCAAGACTGAGGTGGTATGGACACTTAAAGAGAATGGATGAGAAGAAGATTCCCAAGAGGATACATGAGATGCAGATGCAGAAGAAACGACCAAGGGGAAGACCAAGAGATAGATGGCTGAAAGGAGTGGAGGAATGTGTCAAGAAGAGAGGCGAGGACTGGACCAGAGTGACAGCGGAGAGGTGGTGGGAAGAAAGGACTAAGTGGCGAGGCTTATGTTCCAAACAGACCCAGCCTGGGGCTGGAAACTGTACAAGATGATGATGATGATGATGATGAGAAAACTTATTCCCAAAATAGGATCGAAATACTGTATATATTTTTAACGTCGCCACGTCTCGTAAGTTAGCGAGAGCCTTCATCTCACGTAAGCTATAGTAACTTACTGTATGGTTAATTCAAAATTCTGTTATATGGCGAATTTTCCTTCCAACTTTGGTACCATCAGATGTATAATGTTTATAAAATTAATTCGAAAACCTGTGTGATTCTTAATTCGAAAGAAAACTTGTCCTCTTGTGGTATTGTCCATACAGATCTTTCTGAATAATTCGTACTGTTCGATACCTACTTCGATGTTCATCTGGAGGCGTGGTGGCACAGCGGTCAAGCTGTTGGCCTCTCACCGGGTTCAATTCCCAGTCAATGCATGTGTGATTTTCAAAGTGAAATGCCATGTCCTGTGGTTCGGATTCCACGTCAAAAGGAGGTCCCGTGACTTATGATCTTGAGATTAACTGTCACGTAAAACTACAATCTCCTTTCTTCGATGTTCGTCTGCCATCCGCCAAAATTACATCCTCAAGACGGCAGGCTGACCGCACTTCTTGCCTGCAGGAATGTTGCCAAAAGGACCGAGATTGTCCCTGGTTGCGTAAAGTTATAAAATCTGTGCCCAATCTTGAACTTGTGACCACAAGTTGCTGTTGATTGATTTAAGAGCTTCGCAACATTGTGGTCATGTAGCCCCGTGTACTTGGGTGGGTGTTGAATTTGTATGATAATGTCTGTATTTGAAATTCACGGGGTGGCTGTGGCCTTACATTAGGAACCATCCTGGCATTTTCCTGCAGTAGAAGTGTAAACCATGGAAGACCACTTCTAAGATGGCTGAGATTGAAATCAAATCCTCCTCTTCTCAGGTTTGCCTCACGAGGCTGAGTGCACCCCATTCCAACCCTCAGACCAGAATTAAAATTTCCTGGCAGAGCCGGGAATCGGACCCGGACCTCCTGGTCGCCAGCTGAGAATGCTAGCCGCTACACCTGTGATCACGAGAACTGCGGGAATATCATCACTGATGATTGAGCGTTCATCACGAAACCTACTCGCGATTTTTCCTCATGATAATACAGTAAAACCTGTCTTCAACGGATCCTTTATTTAACAGAGACTTGTCTTAAAAGGAAATATTTGACAGTTCCGTGAACTTAGGGGTGGAAAACTTTTTAAATTCCCTTCATTAAACGGAAACTGCGTTACGTGGACAACGGAAATCAAAACACACATTATAACGGAAAATTTCTAAGTTCCAGAATGCAATGTTTAGAAAGTTTTCAGGTGCCCTGTGAAAAACTACCTTGTCTGCTGTAACAGTTGATTATGTAGCTAACAAGGAATGTACAAATAAATCTGCTTTTTTTGTTCTCCAAGTTACACATCAAAGTGTACGATTGTTTGCCTTTTTTCTTGTTGCCCAAACCTTATCCAATGCTTGTTTTAATGATCTGTCAACCAACAAATGCCTGTTTTTATGTTCGCTGTAAGTTTTGTTGTATAGTACTGTAGAAATATGTAAATACAACACTGAATAAGATATGTTCACCGTTTCATTTTTTCTTAGTTTGTCCATTATATACATTTCCATGGTTTAATTATTTTGACATATGCCCACCTCCATTAACCGAAAACGTTTCTCTTTTGGTTTTCAAATATTCCCGAAGGAAATATGATGTTAGTTTCCATTCGAGCAGATGTATCATCAAATAATATGATAAAATGGTCCGGTTAGCTCAAATTATAATTGCCAGCGTTTCACCCCAGTGTACCATTGGGCTGGTCAGTTAGTTATGGTACACCTCACCAAGACGCGTGGCTAGCACATACTGAGAAGATCATTGCAAGACACGAAATACATTTAGTATTGACGTCGCGAATAATGTCAATATGCTACGGGAGTCGAACTCCCTTTCACAAAAACAATTAACCTACCTTGGTAATCCAATTTGGTTTTCAAGTAGGCTACTGTATTCCCGAAGGAAATATGATGTTAGTTTCCATTTGAGCGGATGTCTTATCAAATATGGTCCGGTTAGTTCAAATTATGATTGCTAGCGTTTCGCCCCTGTCTACCATTGGGCTCGTCAGTTGGTATGGTACACCTCACCGAGACGCGTGGCTAGCACATACTGAAAAGGCCATTACACGGTACAAAATACATGTAGTATTGACGTCACGAGTAATGCCAATGTGTTTTCACTAAAACAATTAATCTACCTTGATAATCCAAATTGGTTTATTTGATGATACATCCGCTAAAACTGAAATTAACATCATATTTCCGTCGGGAATATTTGAAAACAAAATTGGATTAATAATAATTGGATTACCAAGGTCGTTTAATTGTTTTTGTGAAATGGAATTTGACTTCTGTAGCACATTGGCATTAGTCGTGACGTCAATACTACATGTGTTGTGTCTCTTGTAATGGCCTTCTCAGTATGTGCTAGCCACGCATCTTGGTGAGGTGTACCATACCAACTGACTAGCCCAATGGTACACTGGGGCGAAACGCTGGCATTTATAATTTAAGCTAACTGGACCATTTTATCATATTATCTGATAACCTATCTTTAACGGAAAAATTTGCGAGTCCCATTTGTTTCCGTTGAAGGCAGGTTTTACTGCACAGTATATGGTACTTAAAAGTATACGGAGAGTGAGAAGTTCGTAACCCACTTAAAAACGACATTGACTGCGTAGCATCGTGATACAGCAAACTCATAACCACAGCATATGGACGGCGGGAATAACATCATCCCACGTACAAGCGGCGTCGACCATATTACATGTCCTTAACTGCTATAGTGCAGGACAAAGCATTGCAAGCCTGAAGGTCACGCTTAGTCGGAGCGGTGTTGTCCTGTACTTTCTCGCATCCAGCACGCGACTGAAGGTATGGTGCAATAGCATGGCATCACCGCTGGGCACGGGGAGGAAAGCGGAGCGGAGGGCCGGTTGACCTTCGGGCCTGCAAGGCTGTGTCCCGCACTACAGTCAGTTTTAACCATACCCAATCTTGAATTTACGAGCTCCACTCTGCTAGGACAAAATATCGTGTTATTTCTCAGTGTTCGACCTCGAGGACAACTTGAATCTTCGTCAAACTGCTGAGGGCGGTGGTGATTGAGTAACATTGCTATATTTCTCCGCATCCGATTATGAGGACAACGGAACTCTTGTCTAATGGAGATCAAGCGGCCTGATTACATAATAAAGCTATATTTTCCCCGTACCTAACCTGAAGGACAATGGAAATCTCGTCAAACTAACAAGTGACATCGATTGCGTACATCGTGATTTTTCTTCGTGTTCTACCGTGGAGACTACGGGAATCTTATCAGATGGCTGATAGCAGCGCCGATCGTGTAACATCTCAACATTTCTCCGTACTTGACCGAAAAGATGGAATTGGGTGCCGTTCACATAACCTCGCAGTATATCTCCGTGCACTACCGCGAAAACAAAGGAAATCTCCTCAAACAGCCAAGAGCAGAGCAACGTCTTGGTGTAACTTCTTGTACAAAAGATGACATAATAGCTGGAAGAGCTCATTTGATATTACATTTTCAATATTTGTTATTAGGTTATCCTCACAAGGTAAAGTGAAAGCCATTCCAGCCCTCGGACCAGAATTACTGTAAATGTCCAAAAATTCTCTACCGCGTTTAGATTTGTATTTCTTAATCAGTTTGGAACGAAACTCATGATCGTTGAGGCAGGTGGTCTAAGACCATATTACCAATGACATTTCAATAATTAATGTGACCACTCGAGTCGGCTGGAAAGTAAACAAGTGTTGTAATAGTTTGGTCCTCTCTTGCTGCGAAGCTGGAGGCTGATATTATTGCTCGATAAAGGGCGAGTTTTCTTCAAAAGACTTAGAGCAACATTTGGCCATCTTTTAAATTTAACTTTCGTTCCCAATAAATAGCTAAATATCCATTTTATATCAAAACTGCTTCTTAAGCTCCTCTAAGGGATACTTAGTTACAGTATACTGTGCTCATAAATTTTTTATTATATTGCAGAAATGCTAATTTTGCTTTGGGCATCCAAGTTTACTGTCATTGTATTAAAATGTTGGTGTTCCTAATTTTGTAGGAGAAGAAGATATCACAAACCTTCATCCTGGCCTTCTCTTATATAAAGCAGCAGCTGCTCACAATCTACCTGTGATGTGCCAAGCCTTGGCTTCAGGAGCTGACAAACAGTGGTGTAATGCTGAAGACCTAAATCGTAGCCCTATCCACCAGGCTATCATCAGTGTAAGTCTTACTACATAAAAGAATACTGCCAAGCCATTGACTCCCACTCATATCAGTTTAGCTTACAGTTTGAGACCCGCCTTTCTAAAAAGTAAAATGGCAACTGAGCATTTCTTTTATTGTTTTACTTACCATCCTGCGGCGCTCACAAGTGACCAATGGTGACGAATGAGCATTCAAATGAAATGAAAGAGAATAGACATTAGCATTGACGAATTGCACTCCAATTTCATAAATATCAATAATTTCTTTAATAAATTACCTTGAATTACCTTGAAAAATGTACAAAGTATGCGATTTCCAATTTTCAACTTTGGGCAAATGCCAGGACTATACCTTCTAAGAGCCATGGTCTTTTTTTTTTTTTTTGCCCCGTTTTATTCATCTTCTGTAATTTCATCTGCCATTAACTCCCCTGATGAGGTTGGCATTAGGGAGGGCAGCTGGACATAAAGACCATTTGCTGCATAGAAACTCATCTTGTCTCATTCACCAACCCTCTTGGAAATGGGAATAATGAGAGCTAGAAATGCAAAGTAGTCATCCTCCATGTACCATAGTAATGTTTCTTTAATCCCATCTATTGTCTAGAAATGGCAGTCTTTCAACTTTTGAAACAAGTAGTCTTCTGTGTCAAGTTGCTTGATGTTTTATCCAAGAGTTATATATTACTAGCGGACCCATGCGAGAACTCTCGCATGTGTATAAACCACCCGCCTGGCTTTACTGTTATGCGGGCTTCTATAAATATGTTTAATTGTTTAAACGCACGCACTTAAACAAATTGTCAATATTTATGAAATCAGAGAGCAATTCATCACTGCTGCTGGTTGCACAATGGGTTGTGCACGCCCCATGTGTACAGACATCCCGCCCAGATTCTAGTGCTATGCGGCTGTACGCGACACAGTTCTGCCAGGGGCTATCGTCTTGTTTATTTGTTTAAAAGGACTTTATAAATAAATTAATATATTTCCATTGACTTTTCAAGAAATGCAAGTTTTTTCCTGTTCTATTGAGGCGATTTGGAAGAGTTTGGTACAAACCACACCTTCTAACTCCCTCTGGTTTAGGAGCTTGAGTTTTGTGAAACATACAACTTAGCGTATTATGTATTGTGTATAAGCAACAAGTAGTTCTGTGAAGAACTATACAGCCTATTTTCATATATCCTATTTATGTTAATTGCCTCTATCAACATATAAAAATTTCAGTTTGATTGCTGCAATAGATTCGTAGTTATTGAGAACCGTCTAAATATTTCGGATGGCCGCCATGTTGGATTTTTATATAAGTAGGTCTTAAGAGTTATGTACTATTACATGAAGATTATTGTGTAGGCATAGTATTCAAACTTCAATCGCATGATTAGGACACAAGAAATGAAAACCAGATTTTAAAATTTCGCACAGCCGCCATCTTGTGGTTATGAAAACAATTTAAATAAATTAGATACCAGTGGATTAAAATTTGTATAAGCATTAACCGTACCAGTTTTACTGCGCTCGTTGGTTAAATCGAGAGAAACGTCCATTTAAATATTTATATTATGCGTCGCCGCCATGTTGGATTTGTGCTCACCAGGTTATTGAAAGTCCCATAGGTGAACTTACGTTCATACATAGCCTCTATCATCATTCAAAATTTCAGTTTGATTGCTATCATAGATTAATAGATATTGAGAACAGTCTAAATATTTCGGATGGTCGCCATGTTGGATTTCTATATACTGTATGTAGGCCATAGAGTTATGCACTATTAGATGACAATTTTTGCTTAGGTTCATTATTCAAACGTTCACTTCGAACGCATGATTAATACGCAGAAAATAAGAACTTAATTTTAAAATTGCGCACAGCCGCCATCTTGAGGTTATGTGAACAGTTGATTTAAATTAGATGGCAGTGCATTACAATGTGTGTAAACATTTACTGTACCATATTTCACTGCGCTCAGATGGTTAATTCACGTGAATAGTCTATTACAATGTTTCACATTCGCTTGGCCACCATGTTCGTTTTGTATTTTACAGGTTTTTGGAAGTCTCGTAGCTGAACTTTTAGTAGTACCCTTTATCACCATACAAAATTTCAGGGTGATATCAGTATTAGTTTCGGAGATATAGAATGCCGGTGAAATATTTCACACAGCCGCCATCTTGAGTTTATGTAAACAATTGAACTAACTTAGGAGCCATTTCCTTACAATGTGTATAAACATTTGCCGTACCAAGTTTCATTGTGTTTGGTTGTTTAAATTGTGATAAAAGTCTATTTAAAAGTTTCAACTTCCCTTGGCTGCCATGTTCGTTTTGTAGTTAACAGGTTTTTGAAAATCTCATAGGTAAACTGTAGTAGTGCCTTTTATCACCGTACACAATTTCATCAGCGATAGTATCGGAGATATAGAGTGCCGGTGAAATATTTCGCACAGCTGCCATTTTGAGGTTATGTAAACAATTTAACTAAATTAGAAGCCAGTGCATTACAATGTGTATAAACATTTTCTGTGCTAAGTTTCATTGCGTTTGAATGGTTAAATTGCGAGTTAATAGGATTTTAAAAGTCATGTAGGTGAACTTCTAGTAGTGCCCTTTATCACCGTACCAAATTTCAGCGTGATATCAGTAATAGTTTCGGAGATATAGAATGCCGGTGAAATATTTCGCACAGCCGCCATGTTGGATTGGTGAGACGTAATAAAATTTGAAGGGCACGGTCGGGGTCGGCCAAAATAGTACTATGACCTTACTGAGTTACATTGAAGTCGCTCCAGCAGTTTAAAAGTTATTAGGGGGGGACACACACACGGACACATACGCACACATACACACACGGACACACACACATGGACAAAAGGTGATCTCATAAGCCTATCTTTTCATAAATGAAAATAGGCTAACAAATGCATGAGTGCAGCCTCTTAAAGTGCTCATCTTTCACTCTGCCTCCCCCAAATATTGCTATACCGTAGTACGTTATTGTTCACAACGTGGAATGAACTTTTGATGATCATTACTTTATGAGCAACTTGGGTATTGTGCCCGATTGACGAGGATTCCGGGGAGCCATCGACCTTAAATGACCCTCCCGAATCCCCCATCTCCCAGGAAGACATATAGGTCGGGAAGGAATGCATTCTTGGACTCGAAAAGCACTCAAGAAATTGTACTCGGGAGTGTCGGGTGTAATGAGAGGAAAAACTACCTGTCCAGAGGAATACAAACTCAACAAATACAATAAAGAGGCAAGGCTTACATTTAAATCACACTCAGTTTATTCAAAAAAGTGGCAGACCCCTAACTACTTCCGAGAGGTAAAAACGGCGAGTCCGTGCTAACAATGTTCATAATAATGTAAGTCGTCTCCGTGCGATAATCCTAACCAATTAAGCCTCTCGAAGTCCTACGCAAAAATGGGAAAAAACAAAGAATGCAATCTAAGAGAATGACCCGTAGATTTTCCCTATCCAATTACTTCGGAGATTCAATAATAATAATAGTACAAGAATGATTCTACAGCAAGGTGAGTTATTTACTTGTTTACAATGCAAGATATTAGTTACATTTAAAGCACAATAAGTTTAAGGCTACGCTATGATGGTGTCATCTCCAACATTTAACGTTAAAATCATTTAATCTAATGCCTATCGTACGTTAATAATAATAGCAACGATGTAAACGAGAAGCGTTTCATCCAAAATTTATTTCCAAGCTAAAGCTATGCACATTCTGATCCTAACAGAAAGTACGAAAAATCTAGCCTAATTACAACACAAATGTATAACATGTAAACACTCTTAAATTATATGCACAATGGGCACCACTGCAGTTACCTTCCTACCTCGCAAATCCACTGTTTGTGAACTTGGGTCATGTTTGTGTTGGGAGAGAAAAGTTACGTCGGCGATAGCATGAGTAAAACATGTCTAACATCGCATTATCAGTTAGTTACCGCGTTTAGACACGTAACTACTGACTGTAGTCGCTCAATAGGGGAAGCTATATTTGTATTTAAAAAGAATCAAAGAAGCAAATCTAAGTTGTGATCATCAAGGTTCATTTAAGTTTATAGGTTTGGTTAAATTTTATTAGAGTTCCTAGCTTTTGGTTTATACTCAGTTTTAGTTGAAAATCCTGATATTTGATTATTACGTTTATATTTATCAGATTAGTTGAGTCCTATCAGTTCCATTGTATTATTTAATGACCATGTTAAACTCGTGTAGTGTAAACAATTGGTGTACCAAACATCCAATACACACACATATTTGGAAGAAAAATTAATTCCACAACCTCAAATCACACATCTGTGTGCTGATCAATACCACTGATTCATTGATCATCCGCTGTAATGACGTGACAAAAGTCGTACACATTACCAGCCCATAAAGTACTAAAACTTGTACTTGCATCTAAGGGTAATCATATCCTACCGCTGTAGTGCGTTTTAACATAACATAGTTCTGTTTAAATCTATACAATCCAAGCTTGAGGATAAGGTTTAATAGTGCTGTCACACAGCTGCATACTCTGAATTTATACAAAGGTGTTTCATTTACTTATATATCAGACACCTAATATCTGGAAATCTAGTATTATAAACCAGGGTCGATTGATTACATTCCTATAATATAACCCGTTCTTTCGAACCCACGATAGCTTGCTCAGCTCATCTTATAATGTTACAATTCATAGCTGATTTGGCAGTCGTCTGCTTGTCAAATTGATACAGTTATTTGCTTCACTTCTCCACACTGCATAAACGGGTTTTCAGGTAGTAATGTTCGATATTTACTGGGCCCACTGCCTTCTATGTAATTTAATAAAGAAAAGAGTGTGCTGTCGTCGCGTTTACAAGGTCAAAAATAAACAAACTAAGGTGTGACATTGGCTTCTTTCACGGCCAACAGCTGGTCGTTGAGTTTCACTGCTCAAATTAAGTACAACTATTGAGACATGACTGTGTCACAATTCCTACACGCTAAAGTGTGTTGGTTCGATGCTCTGTCGATGTTTTATAAAAACGTTATCTACAAAAACTGTTGGCAAATGCATTTATCCTCAGCAAGTGCAAATGATACGATATTTTGTGGTTCCTCCACCACTAAGAGTACATGTTATCAATAAAGCCTACCTAGGAATGTGCGTCGTAAGGTCATAACTAATCTAATCCCCAAAAACAGGATCGTACATAAAAATATGTTCGGCAATCCGCCAGACTCACGTGTGCTCTTCATATTTTCTTGCATGGTTTAAGTAGCAAGTTAGGCATGTAGATGGAATACCTGCAGTCCACGTGCTTCATTTGTAGTGCGATACAACCGTCGCTAGACCATTGGTGATGCGATCCAACCATCGCTAAACCCCGCCATCCTATGGGGGTTTGTTACTCCATCTCCACAGTTATAGTTGAATGAATAATTGGCATTTCTTCTGTACAATAAATGTGCGTTAATAATGCCATGATGCCGTGAGATTTGGTTGCACTGAATTTACTATTACGCCTCAAATAGGAATTGCACTGAATTTGCACTGGTGTAGCGGTTAGCAAGTTATAAAGGCCATTGGTTTTCCGCTCACAGAATTTAAATCTTGTAGCTTGTGCTACAGTACACACTAAAAACTGGTTTACTTTAAATTCACACGTAAACTGTCCTTCATTGTTCTGCACTGTTTTATAAATTTCGCTGCACTTATGAAAACGTGGTTTGGCAGTGTGCTCAATGCCTGTATTAGATAGTACTTGAAATTTCACAAATATTCAGAATTTACTATTTCTGATGGTTTTAAATGCACTCAGCAGTTATACTGCACGCAAACGCGTATCCTTATGTATCAGATTGAGTTAAATAATACTGATATTCCTCGATTATGTCGAGCACGTTTTGACGTTGTTCAGGACCATGCCTGTCAAAGGTTACACGTCAAGCTATCATGCTTGCGATAGGAGAACCACTGTTTCATCAAGATGCCGGATGGACTCTCTAGTCAATAGTCAAGTGTGCGACTATGTAAATATCTATGGCATTCACTAGGGATCATTCATAATCATGACTCTTATTTTTAATAAATCATATTCTTCTTCTGTGCATTGAAAATATTTACAACATCGGTTAAAAATCATGTGTTTTACAAAACATCAAAAATATAATACACTCTCGGCGCGGCATCTCACATAAGTCAAATGAGCGCTCAATCGGCCTCCTCCATGGATGGTGAACTCTACATGAGCCAAAGAGGTCACATGGCAAATGTGACATCGGGTTCAGTATACTTTGCCGGTCTTTTGCTTTTGTTAATGTCATAACCTCGCACTCATGACTCACCACCTGTTGGGATGTTCTTCAGGGTGTGAAACTCAATAACGTCTTTACCAACATCCTGTCAAAGCAGCCATGGTTTGAATCCTGGTCAGTGCATGCAGAGTCTTGGAAATGAAAAGTCACTGTATATCGTTGAGATTCCACATTCTGTGGCTTTGTATCCTATTGTCATTCACACAAGTTGCTCTCAGGGTGTGACGACACAAATTTCACCAGGATAGACAGGATTCGATTCCTGGTTAATATGCAAGATTTTCATTCTTGATTTCGCCACTCAGCCTGCCAGTGTCGGCGTGCACGTGCCCATTTGTAGTCGGAGGCGTCGGTGGTTCCCGGTCAAAGGAAGCCGATGCAGTGGCATGCATGCTACCAGTCCAACCCTCAAAAGACGGTGCCGCATCGTCGACGCAGACATGTCCACCCCCGTTGCAGTGCTCCAACTTCGAGCCAACACCGAGGATGACGCTGTTCTGTCTGATGCGGCCATGTGGAGAAGATGCGGTCGTCTCGCGCTGTGGTCACATTGTGTCATCCTGTACGCTGTGTACGGCCCTCCTCTCTCCACTGGATCCCCATACGCCTTACTGTTGACGCAGCGTGCTCTATACGAGCCGCAATGTCCCGGAACGACAGACCTGCCTCCCGGAGCCCAAGCAGGTTGTCCACCCTGTGTGTCGGCAAGGCATCGTTGCACTTGCTTACACGTTTCCACTTGGTATGACGGTCCCACGCCAACAGAGCTGTGCGGAACACTGACCTGTCCGGTCCCACGACAGAGGGCACTGGTGGGCCAATGTGCATGCCATCTTTCTGCGATTTCAATCACTTAGTATGGTACCGTAGGCCTACACGATCCCTGTTCTGGGAGTGTCTCCGACCATTTCTTCTGGGTGTTTCACTTTCTACAAACAGAAGAGTCATCATCATCATCATCATTTCCCCTTATCCAGCTCCTGCCAGGTCGGGGTATTTATGGCACTTCTCCACTTTCCTCTTTCCTTCCACAATTCTTCTTCCACGATCTTGTCCCAGTCCAGATTTCTTTTTCTCACGCTGTTCTTCACTGAATCGATCCACCTTGTTCTAGGTCTTCCCCTTGCTCTCTTACCCTTGCACTTGGCCTCCAGCTTCTGTCTTGGTATTCTATTTTCCTCCATCCTCTTTACATGTCCAAACCACCTTAGTTTATTCTTCTCAATTCTCTCATTTAGTTTTCCCATCCCAACTTCCTTCCTAACTTCTTCATTCCTCACTCTGTCTTTCCTTGTCTTACCAATCATACTTCTTAGGAATTTCATTTCACTGGCTTGGATTCTACTCTCATGCATGCTCGTCAGGGTCCAAGTCTCAGCTGCATAAGTTAATATGGGTACATAGTACATTTTATACATTACCTCCTTGCTTTTCCTTGGTACTTCCTTATCCCAAACAAGTTTTCTTACACTTTGATAGAATGCATTGCTCTGCTGTACCCTCCTGCCAATCTCCATGTCCAACCTACCAGTTTGCATCAATTCACTTCCTAGGTATTTGAACGTGTCCACAATTTCCAAACTCTGACTTCCAATTTTCACAGTGCCCTTTCCTTGTCTTTCCCCTCTTGTCATCACCATGGTCCTGCTTTTCTCTATACTGATTTTCAGGCCATACTTCTGAATATTTTCGTTCAGTGCATCTAGTTGTTTTTGCACTTCGGTGTTCTTTCCCCAGACCACAATATCGTCTGCAAATAACAGTAGCTTCATTTCTTTATGTCCATATGCTTCCTTTGTTTCCTTTACAATTTCATCCATCACCATTATGAACAAGAGAGGTGACAGCACACTCCCCTGTCTTAGTCCAGTCTTGTTCCTAAACCAATCTGTCTTTCCAACTGGGGTCAGTACCCTGCTAACACAGTTGTTGTACATTGCTTGCACCATTTCCAACATTTCTCTTCCCAGTCTCTTCTTAACCATGGTTTCCCATACCTTCTCTCTGGGGACACTATCATATGCCTTTTCTAGATCTATGAAAGTCATGATCAAATCCTCTCCATATTCCCAGTTCTTTTCCATCACCTGCCTCAAGCTAAAGATTGGGTCCACTGTGGATCTTCCACTCCTGAAGCCATACTGTTCCTCTTGCAACTCTCCTTCCACCTTTCTTCTCATTCTTCTTTCTAATATCCTTTCCAGTATTTTTACTATCTGTGATATGAGGGTGATCCCTCAAAATCCTTTCTCTGTAACTTTGTGAGCTCGAGAGGCATAATTCATTAAGTGAGGCATGCTACAATGGGGGATTTTTCAATGATTATACATTCTGTAACTAGACAGAAAATAAGAGATCTATACGGCACAATAGAAGTAATTGATCTGATGAAACATTAACAATACAAAATAACACCAGTACTGTATTGGAGTTCTACTTATGAAATCTCATTTATTTGTCTAATCATTGAAGAATCCCCCATTGTAGCATGCCTCACTTAATGAATTATGAGATATTTCTTATTTTGCATGTTTCTATTTAGTAGAACAAGATAAAGTAAAATAGAGGGTGTAATTGAATATAAAAAGGAAATGGATGGAAACGAAATAAACTGTGTAAACAGAGATAAATTATGATATGCTATCACATGTGTGTAATAAATTATTCTCTTCCCCCTTAACTTGTTAATAATTCATTTAGGGGCTTGGGACATGTTGGTCATCAGCCCCTTGTAGTTGAGTGTGTGTTCAACTTGTCTGATAACCTGTATTCCTGTGATGACTGTAGTAGTAAGTGTAACTATATTAGGAACAGGGTTGGGTAGATCCCCGAGACTTGAAATAAGGTACTATCCTAGCCTTTGGCTGGAGGGAGTGTGGAAAATCCACACTCAGGATAGCCACTGTCAGCGCCGGGATTCGAACATGTGACCTCGGGACTTGCTGCAGCTGCCTGCGTGGCTGTGGTGTATGAATTGATAGCATAGGTATGCAGCAGAGTTCCCCTTAACTAAAAACTGGATAAACTAGTTAAACATTTGCTTTAGAGTATCAGTTGTTTGTCTTCTTATTGGAAGACATTGTCACTTGTCTAAACAATGTTGGGGCTATAAAGCTCATGAAGGCCATATGGTGGACCTTTGTGAAGGAAGAACATACAGTATGTTCTGTTGTGTGCTAAAAAAATATATATTCTAAATGTACATAATTTGCAGGAAAGTATATTGTTTTGGTCTGTTGGTTATACCTTCCTACTTTTCTAAATCTATTTTTTTGAAGTAATAGTATAAGGTGTGTTCAAAAAGTAACGAGCCGGAGGCATAATTACAGAAACCAGTACCTGTATGTTAGAAGTATTGGCCCTGGCTGTTGAGGCACTTGTCCCACTGTGACACGAGGCAGTGAATGGCTGTCTCATAAAATTCCCTGGGCTGCGATGTGAACCAGTTCCGCACGTACAGCAGGACATCGGCGTCCGAGGTGAATCGTTGGCTCCGCACAGCCCTTTGTAGGGGACCAAACATGGTGTAATCACAGGGAGAGAGGTCTGGACTGTATGGAGGGTGGCCGAGAACCTCCCATTTGAATTTCTGCAGGAGTGCCACGACTGTGTTGGTCATATGAGGTCGTGCCTTGTCGTGGAGCGACCACGGCGGCCATGGCGTTCACTGTCATTCGGCGGTCCTGGGTAATGAGCGCATCAACCAGCTGGACATTGTCATTGGTAATGCAGGGGAGTGCCCCAGACTGGGCATCATCGGCTAACAACACCCGTCCTTCCCTGAAGCGCTTGTGCCACGCCTTGACCCTTGCAAGGGACATGCAGTGTTCACCGTACACTTGTGACATTCAACGATGAATGTCCGTTCCCCCTACTCCTTCTGCTGTCAGAAACCGAACAACACCTCTTTGCTCTTCGGTTGACGCCTCCATGTCACTGTTTGCAATGTGACTGGCAGCATTGGACGATTGATGCATACTGCTGCTCGCTTTGTATCATCTCGTGACGTGCACGCGTGCCCTCTAGCGACGGGCTGTGACCTTCCACGCTCTGGTCAGAACCACACCTCGTTACACACGCCACGCTTAGCCGATATCGTCACCGGTTTGCGCATTCCAGCCTCCGGCTCGTTACTTTTTGAACGCACCTTATATATTAGGAATTGATATCTATTAATAGGTAGGTAAGAGGATTTGATGTAGTACTTCACTTTAAGATCATCTGCCTCTCAACGGGAATACTGTATTGGAGTCACAAGAAAGATTATGAAAGTTTAAAGGGATATACAGTGGTAATATTTGTGTTATTTTGTAGCAGTTGTTAGATGAATTTATATTGAGTGATGTACTGTAGTTGGATGGTGCTCTGTTTTGTACTAAATAGTTGCCTAATTGGTTCTAAGAAAGATTGTATATTTAATTACAGGGTTCGGTGATGGCATGTGAATTCTTACTCTTAAATGGAGCTAAAATTAATTGCCAGGATAATGCTGGGAAGACACCTCTTCACTTAGCCACTGAACTGGGTGAGTATGTACTGCAATATTATCTAAAATATCAGAAGTTTCTTCACTTAGTTAGGTGGCTCACATTTGTGCCTGACCAAGTTGCTGCTTGTTAGCTGGAAAGTGGAGTTGGGGGTTAGGGCCATAGCTAAACACAAATGCAGGGGAGGCTAAAAGGGAAGGAGGCCTATATTTTTAGTACTTTTGAAATTCAGTTTCATTTCAGAAATGCCAGAGCCCTTACTTGAAAGAACCAGGGGATGATCTTATCGTGTGATGTACACCTTTGGCCAGATTAATTGGTGCACATGAAAAGTATCCCCTTTACCAGTTTCCGACTAGCTTTGGGCCTGTACAATTGAAGGTAAAATTTATGGATGCTAGGTACTGGTTTGTGACCTTCGGGTGAATTCAGTCAGCGGGCCCACACCTCATGCTTTAACTTAACACATACATTCTAAAAAGGAATGAGATCCAAAGCATACTTCCGATACACTATAAGTCTTTTTACTTAAATGTTTTGCAAGAGTTTGTGTTTATTAAAAATAGAAATCATCATTTTTATGGAACAGATCTACTGATGGCCTTCCTGGACATTGAGAAAGCATATGACGGTATATGCAGAAACAAATTATGGAAGTCCCTGGAGGACAGTGGAGTAGAAAAATGGACGATACGGAGGATAATGGAGATGTACAAGGGAAACTTGAGCTGTGTGAAAGTGGGAGGAGAGAGATCGGACTGGTTGGAACAGAGAAACGGCCTGAAACAAGGAAGTGCACTGTCACCGTTACTTTTCATTGTGGTGATGGATGACATAATGACCCGAGTGGCACAAGTAATTGGGGAAGGAAAGATGAAAGCAATGGTGTTTGCAGATGATTTGATGATTTGGGGAAACAAGGAGGAGGAAGTACAGGAGCAGTTGGACGTGTGGGAAGGAATAATACAAGGATATGGGATGAAATTTAGCATAAATAAGAGTGAGATGGTGATCACAACAAGGAAGAAGGAAAGAACCACAACGGGAATAACAATTGGTGGGGAACAGTTGAAGAAAGTGGAGAGTTTCAAATATCTGGGAAGCCTGATACAAGATATGGAAGAAACTATAAAGAAATAAATGAGCGGGGGAGACAAGCAGAAGCATTCTGGAGGAGTGTGAGAAGCATGATATGGAGCAAGGATGTCCCTCAGAATAGCAAAAGGTCATATATCGGACGTACTAAGTCCCTATCCTGACTTATGCCTCGGAAACCTGGGTTATGAAAGGAAGGGAGAAGAGCAAAATACAGACCAGTGAGATGAGGTTCTTGAGAAGCAGTATTGGAGCTACAAAGATGGACAGAATAAGAAATGAGAGGACCAGAGAATTAATGAAGGAGGAACCATTACAGGATGGTATAGACAAATCTAGGCTCAGATGGTATGGATATGTAAAACGAATGGAGGAAAAGAGGATACCCAGGAGGATACACAAGACGAAGTGGGAAGAAAAGAGACCAAGAGGAAGACCGAGAGACAGATGGCTGAAGGGGGTGGAAGAAAGCGTGAAGAAGAGAGGAGAAGACTGGACAAGGGTGGAGGCTGAGAGATGGTGGGAAGACAGAGAAGACGTTGGAGAGGCTTGTGTTCCAAACAAACACGGCAGTTGCTGGAAACTGTGCAAGATGAAGATGATGATTTTTATAAGTTACTCAGTATTACTGTCCACCACAAACTGACAACCGCTCATGTCACAGTGCATCATTGCCTCCATTGCTGTCTAAATTAAGTAGACATTGCGTTGGGATTTTTCTCTTTTCCAAATGAAATGTCATGTTGGCTCGAGTAAACATTATGCAAGTTGAAACCGAATACTTCAGTTAACCCTTAAGGGTCCTCATATACCTTCCTGTCACTGTATCGTCCCTTGCTAAATTTAGTTATTGCATTTTACTATTCTAATTCTCTAGATTACTTAGGCAACACTCAAAAAACTACTTCTAATACTTCAATATTTAATTATATCATGTTTTCATCATAATTTTCATATACCTACTTCTGAGTAATCATAGTGTGCATGTGGCATAGTAACATCGGCACCAAATGAAACGAAAGACATAGCATTGTTGTACTGCCGATTATTCTCTCTGAAATTCCTTGAGATATCATCTCCAGTGAAAAGTTGTTGCAGCCTGTCAAATATTTTATATTTAGTCACATCAATTTTACCATTACAACAGCAAAGGTCAAACTAACCAGGGGCCGATAACCTCGATGTTAGGCCCCTTAAAACAACAATCATCATCTTCATCAAACTAACCAAGCGTAGATATCTCGCAAGAGAAATACAATGCTGAACATTGTTTGCATTTGTTCGTCAAGGACCCTACACTGTATGGCATAATATCTGGAATTGTTTCTGAAATGGCATATTTATATTGGATTTTTAAAGTAGCTTCGTATTTCCTCCAATTTCCCACTTTTTTTTGCGGCCAATGTTCTTTTTCGTGAAATGGGTTTACTTATAGTAGCATTACTCCCCAAATTAACGTCATATTCGATAACACTATATTGGCCTGCATCAACGGAGCTGCCAAATATTAAATGGCAAATAATACTTCCATTGCCAACATCAACAGCTTGGTTAGACTCATTGTTATGTACTCTAAACAAATAATATATATACAATAATATTCGCTTATACAATGAAGTTCAGAGACTTTCATATTCTAGTTGGTTGCAGAGGAGAATGCGACGAGACTGATCGCCAATAATAAAATCCTTATAATTATCCCTGCCAGCAACAATTTTTGCAATAGCTTGCAAACGCAGCTCAGGATGACATTCTTCATTTTGATATAAACAATACGAAACTGCTCTAAATAAACAAATGTCATCACCAGTTATAGGTACCATCCTTTGCATTTCCATGACAGTAAATTATGCAGTGGGGCATAGAATCACTTCGCCAACTACTGGAATGAACATACACTCACTTTGCCAGCCACTGTAATGGAGGCAGTTTTAGAATTATATGTCCCGTGCATGCCAAATATCGTATTAACACAGGGAAGCCCACTCTTAAGGTTACATTCTGGGCTATCGCCCTGGATTCCACATTCGATCCCTGCTCTGTCAAGAAATTTTTAGTCTAGTTTGAGGGCTGGAACGGGGCGCACTCTTGAGGCGAAACTAAGAAGACGAAGGTTCGAATTCCACCTCAACAATCGTGGATGTGGTTTTCCGTGGTTTCCCACTTCCACTCCAGGCAAATACCGGGATATTTCCTAACATAAAGCCTCGGCCGTCAACTCCCCATTCCCCACCTTAATTGCAAATGCACACGTTAATACAGCCATCACAATAACACAAGTTATCAGAGAAACTTTTACACACACTCGCCAAAGTACATGGGGCTGAGTGACCACGATGTCAGAGTCCATCAAATGAATTATGTTCGCCAATCGTCTCTCATGGCGAAAGCGATTGTAGCCATTTTCCTTTAATAATTTAAAAGTATATGGCAACGTAAATCGTTACTTTACGGGAATAATAAAAGTAAAATATGTTCAGACAATGTTATACCAATAGCAAGAAAGAATAATTCGTAAATAAAAATACATGTCTGAGGTGGATTCGAACTCCTTCGACGATGCATAATTCATTTCACTATCCGCAACATTAGCACCTTAGCCACCCAGACAACGGAGTGGGAGTGCAATATTAAGGTAAGTAAACAACAAACGCACTCAACTGCCAGTTGAAGTTCTTCAATATTTCCCTTCTTTTATGATTATATTCCAGAATATATCGTGAGAACATCATAAACCATATATCCCCCTTTTTTATTTCTCATAAACAAAGATCACACTACGATGCAGTGGATCTTTTATCCGCCATTTCTCTACCAAAGGAACGCCATTGTGCGCACGTGCAAGTGCCACAAATATTACATTTTTCTTTAAGAATTTAAAAATATATCGTAACATATATTTTCCTTTAAAGACACTCTGCTAATCTACAGGCCAAGAGCTTCCGTCAGAGTGCTTTACGAAGTCAATCGGTTCAGGGGTTTTCTAAATCTCGCGGTAACAAAAATTACCTTAGTGTTTTAAATATATAGATGTTTTCTGTGTTTTTCATGCCTAAATAAGGTAAAGGATTGCTCTGGTTCAAATTCAGCCTGTATGGTTGTGCAACACATGCAAATGGTTGCATATAGACTCATTTCATGAAGATAAGTATTTAAGTCCAAGGCCATTATGGTAACAGTCTAGGCTAGAAATCCTTTTTGTAGTGATTGCCGTTATTGTCTTATTGATTTTATGAAAAAAAAAAAAAAAAATGACCAAAATCGTTTTTAAAAATTTCTAAGCATTTTTATATTTTACATTTAAATTCTTCAATGACACATTAGAGCTGTGGCGTAACAGTTGAAATTTTGTATCGTTTAATATTAACGGGTATCAAAGGGCACTTGAATTTAATTTATTTATATTTCAGAGGGATCGAGGCAAATGTCTTAAATATTTTTCTTGCTACTTAAGTGGGATAGGGGGAAACAATCTTATTTTTGAAGCAACAGTGCTTTAATTTAGAGCTATGGACAGTCTCTATATAGGTATAATGTATGAAAAACCAGGAGGGCTGTAATGTGCAGATCTGAAAATAAGTGAGGAAAAGCTCTGAACTTTCACCAGTTGCCCCACTTTCCAATACCCAGAAACCTTTAATTTGGTATGGATAAACATCAGGGTGTCCCATGAAAAAAAAAAAAAGAAAAAAAAAAAAAAATTAATTCCAAACCGTTTTCGTGCTACTTGAGTGGGTGCTATATATAATTTTAAAATTGAAGATATAAGGACAGTTTTCATTGGATGTTGAGATCATTCAAAAGGTTTCAATAGTCTCTCCAGACTTTAACTTAATTTCAATGACTTCACTTCAAAATCGAGGCAGATGGCATAGATGTTTCACCCCTTAAACAATCATAATCATTAAAAAAATATTTTGGGATGAGCACCAACACCATCATAGCGGTGGTCTCTTACAGTTGATAGCATCAAATAAATTAAGAACTAGATTTAACTTGTCTGCCACATACTCAAGGATCAGGTGTTCAAGTGATTCAACAAAATTAACATTGGAAAGGGAATTGCCAGCATTGTTCGTTTCACTTATGCTTTGTTCATTGTTAATTTCAAATGTATCGTCATTCCATAATGTTATTTCAGAGTGCACTTTTTAATGGATGTTTTGGTCTTTTAAATGTGTTGTTGATGGTTTTTTTTTTTCTATTTAAGCGGACTTTGCTTTCTTGATTTAAAATAATGTAATTCTTTATTATTTAGTTTAGAGAATCATAATTGTTCAAAGACTAACTTGGTTTTCTCTGCTCTGCTTCATTGTCTCAAAAGGCTACCAAAAGGCTACTGGTATTCTTGATAGCATTTATTTTGGTTGTTGTTAAGCAATTAATTGATTAATAGGTTAAACCATAACTACACTGTGGATATGTGTATTATGTGATAGTTCTTGGCCAGGGAGTACGAAAGGCCATTCAAAGAATGGGTATTTCTGCTATTTTTTTGTATTCAATTATATTTAGAATCATGTGTAACTCCAATAGGTACTTGGGACACAATTTAGAGGCAGGCAACGTCAATGTTCTTCCCCTTAACAGAACCAATACAACCACCACTGTGACCCAATTTTCATGATGATTCTTCCATTTATTTGTCAAGTAATTATTTGAAATACAGTAAGCCTTAAGTCATTGCCCATTCTTACAGAATTTCTTGGTGTTTGCAAAATTGAATTCCAAACATTTCCCCTGAATTGTCTTATTCTGTTTGTGTTATGTAACCTTGGTGACTTTTGTGCAGGTTTTAATTCCTTTACTTAAATTTGTCAACAGGTCATACTGCACAAGTTTGTTTGTTGCTAAAGCACAGAGCAAATCAGCACCTGAAGGATTGTAATGGCACTGAACCACTCGAAATTGCCATCCATGAAGCCAATGCTGATATTGTTACCTTGTAAGTTGAGTAATTTCTCAATTAAATCTTTAATGTTATCTATTTATATTCTGTGAACTGGTTGGATAAAAAAGTGAATATTTATTGTTAGTTTATTTTTGGGGCTTGGGACATCTGGTTCATCAGTCCTATGCACTTCGGTGTGTTCAATTTGTCTGATAGCATGCTTCTGTGGGGACTGTAACAGTGTAACTGTAATTATTAGGGTATATGATCGGGATAGGCACCCTTTGTTCTGTAATAAGGTTTGGTACTATACCCGAAAATACCTACCATCAGCTTGTTGAGATCCCTCGATGGTAACTGGATTGTAGAACCTAATAATAATAATAATATCGTATGGCCTCGGGTGCCTGGTGCAAGCTTTGTAATTTGACACCCAGAGGGTAGCTTGCATGTCGAATTTTGTTGTTCCTTGAATCACTATGAAAGTCAAGGAGGTTTGATAATAGATATCTAAGCTCCTTGAACATTATAGCGCTTTCTAGTAGAGAAATGAGGAACTTTGTGTTGGCGGAAACTCCCGAGATTAATTTTGCCATTATGAACTCGGCCTACTGAATTCAAATGGGTTCTTTGACATGCCAACATCGTATGACATGCGTATCGTATTTTTGCCGCCTTTCAAAAATCACTTACCACGGCCAGGGGCGAACCTGCAATCTTGGGGTTACTAGACCGACACGCTATCCACTCACCCACCGTGGCAAGCTATTGTAGAACCTGAAAACCCCCAGATTCTACTCAACAAGTGACGAGGATAATGGGGCACAAGGATTACCTAACTGAGGAGACGTTAAGAAAGACCATGGCAAAAAAAAAATTATCTAGCTCGTAAGAACACAAGAAAAACGTAAAAACGTAATCTCAAAAGCGTGAAAAAAACACTGAAATGCCTGCAATGGTTTCCTTAACGTGGCCTCTTATCGCGTCTATAAAGCATCACACTTAAAGAATTAAAATGAAACTATTCAAGATTTATTCATAAATGGGATTATAGCAAAAGATTGCTATAATAAAACAACAAGAAAAACAAATGCTGCTTCAAATGGAAGCAAAAATCCTAGTCAAGTGAACACAGCTCCTAGTCACCACTAGATGAACTGTATTCCATTAAAGACAAAAATTAGACTGAAATCTATTCAAATCCAACACCCTAATATGACACAAATAATGCTCCAACAGCATTATTAAAATTAATTCCACGTTTAAGTAGGTCATTTTATCCTACAAATTGTAATATACCCTTATTTACAGAAATATACATTAATATACAAGTATGTGGCACACTCCTAGTGTGTCTTTTCTTCTATTTCGCAAGCAATGACTCAACATCCTTCCATTAGAATACGTTTCAGTAGTATTATTTTCACAGATGTCATCATCATCATCTTGCACAGTTTCCAGCCACTGGCCGGGTCTGTTTGGAACACAAGCCTCTCCAACGTCTTCTGTCTTCCCACCATCTCTCAGCCTCCACCCTTGTCCAGTCTTCTCCTCTCTTCTTCACGCTTTCTTCCACCCCCTTCAGCCACCTGTCTCTCGGTCTTCCCCTCGGTCTCTTTCCTTCCCACTTCGTCTCATGTACTCTCCTGGGTATCCTCTTCTCCTCCATTCGTTTTACATGTCCATACCATCTAAGTCTAGATTTCTCTATACCATCCTGTAATGGTTCCTCCTTCATTAATTCTCTGGTCCTCTCATTTCTTATTCTGTCCATCTTTGTAGCTCCAATACTGCTTCTCAACAACCTCATCTCACTGGCCTGTATTTTGCTCTTCTCCCTTCCTTTCATTACCCAGGTCTCCGAGGCATACGTCAGGATAGGGACATAGTACGTCCGATATATGATCTTTTTGCTGTTCTGAGGGACATCCTTGCTCCATAACATGCTTCTCACACTCCTCCGAAATGCTTCTGCCTGCCTCCCCCGCTCATTTATTTCTCTATCGTTTCTTCCATTATCTTGTATCAGGCTTCCCAGATACTTAAAACTCTCCACTTTCTTCAGCTGTTCCCCACCAATTGTTATTCCCGTTGTGGTTCTTTCCTTCTTCCTTGTTGTGATCACCATCTCACTCTTATTTATGCTAAATTTCATCCCATATCCTTGTATTATTCCTTCCCACACGTCCAACTGTTCCTGTACCTCCTCCTCCTTGTTTCCCCAAATCATCAAATCATCTGCAAACACCATTGCTTTCATCTTTCCGTCCCCAATTACTTGTGCCACTCGGGTCATTATGTCATCCATCACCACAATGAAAAGTAACAGTGACAGTGCACTTCCTTGTTTCAGGCCGTTTCTTTGTTCCAACCAGTCAGATCTCTCTCCTCCCACTTTCACACAGCTCACGCTTCCCTTGTACATCTCCTTTATCCTCTTTATAGTCCATTTCTCTATCCTCCAGGGACTTCCATACTTTGTTTCTGCATACACTGTCATATGCTTTCTCAATGTCCAGGAAGGCCATCAGTAGATCTGTTCCATACTCATAGTGCTGTTCTTGTAACTGCCTTACAGCAAAAATCAAATCCACTGCGGACCTTCCTGCTCTGAAGCCATGTTGTTCTTCCCTCATCCCTCCTTCTATCCTTGTCCTAATTCTCTTTTCCAAAACTTTCTCGAAGATCTTTGCACAATGGCTCATCAGTGTTATTCCCCGATAGTTTCTGCAATCTGTTCTACTACCTTTCTTGAAGATCGGGACAATGATTCCTTTTTTCCAGTCCTCTGGGGTCTTCCTTTCCTTCCATGCTGTCCTCATCACTCGGTACAGCCACTGTATCCCCACCTCTCCTGCTGCTCTCACCATCTCCACACTCAACTCATCCACACCCGGTGCCTTCCCTCCTTTCATCTTCCTCACTGCATCTTCCACTTCTTTCCATGTTAAGTCCTTTTCTGTTTGCAGTTCATCTTCCTCTTCCCCGATTTCTTCCTCCTCACCATCTTTTCCATTTGGGTTCAGAAGTTCTTCAAAATATTCTTTCCACATTTTCTTCAGTTCTTCCCTATTTTCTATCTCTTGTCCCCTTTTGTTCATCATTCTAACATAATCCGTAGGATCCTTCCGCCTCTTATTTTTTACCATCCCATACAGGACCTTTTTCGTACCTTCACTATCCTCCTCCATCATCTTTGTCCACTCTTCCATCCACTTCCTTCTCTCCTCAGCCACCACTCTCTTCGCCTCCTTCTTTCTTTCCTGGTACTCTTCCCTTGTCTCTACCGTCCTATTTTGATACCACCTCCTAAAGGCTCTATTCTTTTCCCTTACTATATCTTTTGTCTTCTCATTCCACCATGGTGTTTCCTTCCACCTCTTCTTACTAATTGTCCTCCCACATACTGCTTCTGCTGCACCCACTAGTGTCTTCACAGATGTGAATATATTTAAATTGGTCCTCTCCGACCAAGCGATAAAGCTCAGTAGAGGTTAACATTACCTTAATGATAGCAGTAATCACCAAAATTAACTGATCAGGATAACTGTAAAACCTTTGTCAGCACAGTGATTAAATCCAGAATATTAAAAATTAATATTCTCCAACACATGTATTAACCTCTTATACTATAGCTTGCGTGCTTCTAAACAACGGAAAAACGCTTGTAATGATACAATGAATTAAATCTGAAAGTCAGTCAAATTATACTTGACTACAAAATACTAATCATCATGGACTCATTTCCATGGAATACCACTTAATATTCACTTGAATATAAACTTCATTCTTAATGCCTCCACACGGCTCTATTCTTATACATTTGTACTGCCCTGAGCACTCAATTCAAGATTTAAATGTCATAAACATATTTAATTGCGCATATTGGTTACTCTCACTGGTGAACGACAAATTTCATCCTTACATTTTTTACTTATTGTTATTATTATTACATCGTTGTTAGAATTTATACAGAGTGTTAAATTACTTTTCAATTATGTAGATTGGATTTTCTTAATAATCAAATTATCCTTTTAGAATTAACACCTATGCTTTCAAAAACTGAATTACAATGATTTTTCCTTAATCAAAACGTACTTATACATTCATTAAATCTGGGATATACGCTTGTTAAAAAAGTAAATGTTGTTTCAGAATCTTTAGTAGTCAACAGACTAGAATTAATTACGATAATAAATTCCATCGAACATGGATCTCAACAATGCCTTCACACATGAGGCTATCTTGAACCAAACTCACAATTTAAATAAACAAAGAGAAAGTTTACCTGGCCAAAGTTTGGTACACCCCTGCACAAATTAATTCCAGAAAAACAAGTAGAGTCTCTACACCACCGGAGATGGTAATCATAACAATTAGCGCAATTAACCGGTTAGAAAACAATACAAGTCTCTATCCTTCAAAATTACATAGAATGGTCCCTAGCAAAAGCGAAGGATCAAACTCCTCTATAGAAAAGCTTCACAAAGCTTATAACTTGCTATCAAAGTCTGCATTACATTCCGAAACGAATCACTCGAATGTACAATATTCCAGAAGTTCAGTGATAAATGTTGCTCATACCAGAGTCTACAGATGTGAAAAATGTCAAAAACTGACATAAATAAGAGTTCACCACGTTGATAAAAACGCAAAATCACAAACTTGCCTATCGAAATCCTCTTCACTACACCAAGAAAGCTTCAATAAAAATATTACTGAATTTACTGTGAAACCTAATTAAACATCATTAAATACCAAGTGAAAAATGGTTGCATTCCTTATTGGAGTCTAAAACCTGTCGATTATAAAATCAGTCATGATTAGAACGTCATGTCTAAATTTTATAGTTCGACATACTATTCCAAACAAAATACACTAGAAATAATGGCAAAAATTAGCATTGGAATATCTACACTCTACTACGAAAGAAGAGACTAAATGTGCTGTACCTTGTTGAATCTAGAAGTTCCAATGAGAGCATTAATGCCCCGCATATCACATCTTTCCTCAACTGTAGCAATAACTTGAGACTCCCCAGGTCGTCGGGAATCGAACCACGGAACACCTTCTCCACTCCGCATGCTCCCCCTGGTTTAACAGGCTATCATCCATGCTGGATGAACGGTCAGTTATCGCTTCTTCAAGGCTCCAACTCCATCCAGAACAACGTCTGCTCCCCCGTAGTATCGCGGTATTCATATCGAACCGAAATGTTATTAAACTGAACACGGATGACTACCGCTGCTAACAGCATTGAGAACCACTAGTCAGCTGGACACATGTGGCCCCGCAATGAGCACTAGTCATTACCGGATTCATGGCAATACTTCACTGAAATGTTCGATACTTTGTCGGTTAAACAGTGTTCATGCTACTGTGCTATTAACCTGCCATGATTAATGAAATATACAGCATTATAATTATTCCTCTCGACATCTTTTTAAAGAATATGTCGTTCGTGAATGAGGAGTAATGTTCAAAGTTCCACCAACACTGCTGCGTGTTAAATAACATATACAAGTATGTATAGCACTGCTTTAGAGAATAAAGTTCACTGTCGTGACTTACAGCTTATCGTACTGTAGTAAAAGTTCTTTATAATGTTCATCCTTGTAACAGTAGATTTTAAAGTCCACAAAGTATAATGAACGTATGACTTTGTAGGTGAACAACACAAGTTCCACTCGCGTGTGCTTCCTGACAAGACTGCATCTTGTGTAAAACGAACAGAGTCCTTCGACACTTACTCTGTCGAAATATCAAAAGTGTTTGATATAGTAATCGCGTCGCACTGTATGTAACGAAACGCGTTTTAAGTTCTCCTCACGAGATGTGCATTCATGCAATATGAAAAACGGTCTGCCCACAGCTGTGAGGGGATGATTACAGCTAGGCTCTTGCTTCCCCCACCACGGTGCGATAAGGATCAAGCTTCCATCGCATTGATGGATGTAATCCGTAACTTAAAACGTTTCATACAAATTATTAACACAGGGTGTCGAGCGATACGGGAAATACGGGAATTATATGGGTATTTTAGTGACCCGGGAAAAATACGGGAATTATACGGGAAATTCGCACTTGATACGGGAAATCTTAAAAAGTCTCATAATGCCTTACTTCTTAGCCCCCGAACGCTCGGTAGAGTCCTCCCGCTCAGTCTTCTATTTCGCCTGCAGACCGCGGTGCCACCCGCAATTTG
Source organism: Meconema thalassinum (assembly GCA_946902985.2). Taxonomy (NCBI): domain Eukaryota; kingdom Metazoa; phylum Arthropoda; class Insecta; order Orthoptera; family Tettigoniidae; genus Meconema; species Meconema thalassinum. Next base: position 464,360,036 of record OX336389.2, on the reverse strand, counting down.
CGCCACCGATAGAGCGCTAAGCGGCATGAGAACCCAGCCAACGTCGAATGCATGCTTTGCCTGGCCGATCGCCGGCTGTACCCTCTCCGCGCAGGGCTACACGTGCCGCGCTCGTTGCTGACAATGACATAAAAGAATCAGTCCGCGTTGTTATTTACAGAGGAGACCTGGGTTTCTCGACAAGAGCAGCCCATAAAGAAGCTAACAGCTCAACATCTCAGGAAATTCCAGACGCGGATGTGCTACAATTTCGCACCAACTGCCGAGAATTGTACATTTGTATCCTATGGCTGAAAAAATAAAAGAGAGGTCAACTCTTTCTCACAAGAGACCCGTGCTATTTCCTGCCTAGACCCTATAGGGGTTGCTGAGACTCCTAAGTTGGAAAAAGTTAGGATCGTCATTGCCCTGGAAATTCTTTGTGATCAGAAGAATTTGCTTTCTGGCGCAATGGCTGACCGCATCAAGAGCAGCTACTCCGCACTTCTGAGACTGCCCTTCGTCACTGATCGTTTGAAGCAGTTCGAGCCATGGCTCAACGTGTTGTGGTCTGAATTAGTGGCTTCAGCACCTTCCTCAGTTCCTGCCAAAAACGATCTCACAGGCTTCGTTAAAATGATACTGACTTTATATCACAATAATGCAGCTCTAGACAGAAGTTTCTCCTTGAACAAGGAGTGCATGATCGTCAATCACAAAGAAGCAAGTCTGATTGGCATGCATACGTTCAGGACGCTGTGATGGCAGCTGGTGGAGTAGAAAAGATAACCGTGAGCAAGAGTCCATACTGCACGAAACTCCTACGCCGTGTTAAAGGAAGCAAAACCGGTGCGAAGCGACAGCTAAGGTGGCAGTCGAAAGAAAAGCCTCAAAAGATCTCCAGGAATTGGAAAAAAAGGTACTTTCAAAAGAACTTAATTTTGTGTTGTGTATAACTGAAATTCCTAGTAACAATCTTGTATTTGTCAAAGTGACTTATTTAATTTTGTTTTGCATTATTTTATTTTCTATTATCTCATCATCATCATTTCCCCTTATCCAGCTCCTGCCGGGTCGGGGTATTTATGGCACTTCTCCACTTTCCTCTTTCCTTCCACCATTCTTCTTCCACGATCTTGTCCCAGTCCAGATTTCTTTTTCTTATGCTGTTCTTCACTGAATCAATCCACCTTGTTCTAGGTCTTCCTCTTGCTCTCTTACCCTTGCACGTCGCCTCCAGCATCTGTCTTGGTATTCTATTTTCCTCCATCCTCTTTACATGTCCAAACCACCTTAGTTTATTCTTCTCAATTCTCTCATTTAGTTTTCCCATCCCAACTTCCTTCCTAACATCTTCATTCCTCACTCTGTCGTTCCTTGTCTTTCCTATCATACTTCTTAGGAATTTCATTTCACTGGCTTGGATTCTACTCTCTTGCCTGCTTGTCAGGGTCCAAGTCTCAGCTGCATAAGTTAATATGGGAACATAGTACACTTTATACATTACCTCCTTGCTTTTCCTTGGTACTTCCTTATCCCAAACAAGTTTTCTTACACTTTGATAGAATGCATTGCTCTGCTGTACCCTCCTGCCAATCTCCATGTCCAACCTACCAGTTTGCTTCAATTCACTTCCTAGGTATTTGAACGTGTCCACAATTTCCAAACTCTGACTTCCGATTTTCACAGTGCCCTTTCCTTGTTTTCCCCCTCTTGTCACCACCATGGTCTTGCTTTTCTCTATACTGATTTTCAGGCCGTACTTCTGAATATTTTCGTTCAGAGCATCTAGTTGTTTTTGCACTTCTTCGGTGTTCCTTCCCCAGACCACAATATCATCTGCAAATAACAGTAACTTCATTTCTTTATGTCCATATGCTTCCTTTGTTTCCTTTACAATTTCATCCATCACCATTATGAACAAGAGAGGTGACAGCACACTCCCCTGTCTTAGTCCAGTCTTGTTCCTAAACCAATCTGTCTTTCCAACTGGGGTCAGTACCCTGCTAACACAGTTGTTGTATATTGCTTGCACCATTTCCAACATTTCTCTTCCCAGTCTCTTCTTAACCATGGTTTCCCATACCTTCTCTCTGGGGACACTAGCATATGCCTTTTCTAGATCTATGCAAGTCATGATCAAATCCTCTCCATATTCCCAGTTCTTTTCCATCACCTGCCTCAAGCTAAAGATTGGGTCCACTGTGGATCTTCCACTCCTGAAGCCATACTATTCCTCTTGCAACTCTCCTTCCACCTTTCTTCTCATTCTGCTTTCTAATATCCTTTCCAGTATTTTTACTATCTGTGATAAGAGGGTGATCCCTCTATAGTTATCACACACCTTCTTGTCCCCCTTCTTAAACACTGGTATTATTAGCCTTTTCCCCCAGTCTTCTGGTACACATTTCCGTTTCCACACACACTTCAGCAGTCGATACAACCATTGCATACCAACAGGTCCAGCAGCCTTTATCATTTCTACACCGATTTCATCCACCCCTGTTGCTTTTCCCATCTTCATTTTCTGTACTGCTAATTCCACCTCCAGCATTGTTATATCATCTTCTGTTATAGAGTCGTCACGTTGTGTCACTTCCATCTCACCAGTACAATTGCTCACATTCAGTAACTTATTGAAATACTCCTTCCATCGTCCCTTTATCTCTTCTGGGTGTGTTAACAACTCTCCATCTTCCTTTTTCACCAGCTTTGTGGTAACTCTTTCTTTCCTCTTACTTCTTAGAAGCCCATACAGCATCCTTTTACTGCCACTTACATCTGTTTCCATTCTTCGTGTAAATTCTTCCCAACTTTTCTTCTTTTCTTCTCCTACCACTTTCTTACACCTCCGTTTGCTGTCGTGATACTTCCTTTTGCTTTCTTCTGTTTGATCTCGGTTCCATTCTTTCCATGCAGACTTCTTTTCTTTCACTGCTTTCTTCACTTCCTCATTCACCACGGTGTCTCCTTCTCTTTCACTCTTGTTGACGTCCTACCACAAGCACTCTCTGCTGCACCAACAAATGCCTTTTTGAAGTGGGACCATTCCTCTTCTATGTTTTCCACTTCAGTAACTGGGATTTGTTGCTTCAATCTCTCCTGAAAATCTTCCTGTACAGTTTTGTCTTTCAATTTCCATACTTTTATTTTACTTTCTCTGATCTCCTTTAGGTTTTCCAATTTTTCCCATCTAAATTTTGCCACCACAGCTCTATGGTCCCCATCAAATGCTTCTCCTGGTAAAGCTGTCACATCTATCAGCTTTCTGCAATTAGTCCTTTCCACCAGAAAGTAGTCAATTACTGATTTTGTTCTTCTATCGCCCCAACCATATCTCGTAATTTTCCTGCTGTTTTTCTTCCGAAACCATGAATTACCCACTATCAGTCCATTCCTTTCACAAAAGTTTACAAGTTCCTCTCCTTCCCGGTTCTTTTTCCCATATCCCTATGGTCCAATGACTTCTTCCTTTCCTTGTCTCTCGTTTCCGACTTGTGCATCCATATCTTCCATGATCACCACTTCTACATCTGAAATTACTCTTTCTACATCCTCCAGGAATACTTCAATATCTTCTTCTCTGTTTCCAGTCTGTGGTGCATACACTTGTATGAAGTCCATCACGTCATTTTTCATCTTCATTCTAATTTTCATTATTCTGTCACTCACACACTCGACCACTTCAACATACTCCTCCAGTTGTTTCGAGGTTATCAGTCCCACGCCATTTTTTGCCTCTTGGCCACCACTCCAGTATAATGTATATCCTTTCCTCAATTTCTTCCTTCCTTTACCCTTCTACTTCACTTCACCCAGCCCCATCAATCCAACATTCACCCCTCCCCCCAGGGGCTCACTTCTAGTGGGTGTGGGTTGGCGACCACGGGGCCCCAGCTGAGTCCGGCATTGCTTCCACTTACTTGTGCCGGGCTCCTCTCCGTCTTCTTTCCTGTCGACCTCACTTGGTCAACTCTTGTTCTCTTCCGACCCCTACGGTATTAGGGTATCCGAGGCCTAGGGAGTCTCTTCCTTTCCCGCCTTAATTGGCCCTTGTCTCATCTTTCCTGACACCCTCCTTCTGAGAGGGGTCAGCCTTCTTTTTCTTTTCCTTTTACCTCCTGCCTTGTGCTCAAGGCCCTTAAGGGAGGCAGGGTGTATGTAGCCCCACCACTTCTGGTGCACCCTAGATAATGCTACACCCTCAGGGGCTCACGGCTGGTGAGTTCGGGAGTTGGGGACCCCGAGGGATTCCTGAGCTGGGTCCGTTTTCCCCTTTTGTCCCTTACCTTTGGGGCGGACCCTCTCCTCTCCCCCCTCTCCTCTCCTCTCCTCTCCTCTCTTCTCCTCTCCTCTTTTCATTATATTTCCTTTCTCTTTAAGATTCCCGCACTGTTTTTGTTACTTGGTTCACCGAGTATCTAAATTCCCTTTTAGCGATTTTTGAAGGTATTTTTAATCTACGTTGCATTTTGTAAGTTTTTTCGATCTAAATTACATCTCGCGATTGTTTTCAACTTCAATTGCATTTTGTAAAGATTGACAATCTAAATTGCTTTTTGGTAAGTCTTTCAATGCAGGTAGCCGGGCCTTTTAGTGAGAATTTTGAATTTCAATTGCATTTTATAAGTATTTTCAACCAAAACCGCATTTCGCACGAATTTTGAATCTAAATTGCATTTTGTTTGGTGGGCATTTTGCACATATTTTGATTCTTAATTGCATTTTGTGGGTATTTTGAATCTAAATTACATTTTGTCAAGTATTTTCATTCTAAATTGCATTTTGTAAGTATTGTCAATCCACATGAGCCGTTTGAATCTACCGTACATTTTGTAAGCATTTTCAACTTCAATTGCATTTTGTAAGTATTTTGAATTTCAATTGCACTTTGTGAATAATTTGGATTGGAACTGGGATATTTCAATCTGAATTGCATCGTGTATTTTCAATTTCAATTGCATTTTGTAAATATTTTGAACCTCAATTGCATTTTGTACGTAATTTCGATCTCATTTGCATTTTGTAAGTATTTTGAATTTCAATTGCATTTTGTAGGTATTTCGACGCTACATTGCATTTTGTACGTATTTTGAACCTAGCCTTCATTTTGTGGGTATTTTTCAATCTATTATTTTTGTGAATCTTTTAGTTCTAAATTCCCTTTTGTAAGAACATTTTGTGAGTTGTTACAATCTGAGTTCCTTTTTGTAAGTATTTTCCGTCTCACTTAATTTTCGTTCTGGTTTCCGTTTCATTATCATTTTCGCTATCACCCAGATCATTAGGGGCCGATAACCTAGATGTTAGGCCCCCTAAAACAACAATTATCATCATCATCATCAACCAACATTCACCCTCTCCATGAAGTCCACCACCTCCTCCACCTTGCCTGTCAGGGTCATGACATTCATGATTCCCACTTTCATCTCGGTTACTGGTCGCCCATTTCTCACAGTTCCCCCAGTACCAAAAGAACTGCGCGTCACCTGCAGGGTACGCCCTAACCTTCTCCGAATCATTTGAAGTGCCATTTCCATTTTAGGCTATTATTACGATGGGATCGCCACTCCCAAAGGCATTTTATGAAGCTACTGCCAGCTATTATACAGGCCGCCCCTAACATGGGAAACGGACGCCCTTGCAGCCGCCCCTAACCTGGGAAATAGACGCTGCCGATTGATGCTGTACTCATACTATTCCCTGAGTACTGGGTTGCCTCTTCCGCAATCTCCACCGTTCCGAAGTACATCCTCTCCGCTGCAGATTCCGTTGAGGTCTTCGCACGTAACCCTGTGCACGGGGCCTATGTTATACCCCATAGGACTGGGTCCTCACCAGAACTTAGCCGGTACTGTAGTTCCATGGTATATTACAGTACCGTTGCCCACCCCCGCGATGTGGACGCGCCTGGCAAGAATTATCCATGTAGCCAATTATAATTGGCTCATGGACCGGGTTAAGGAGCTGTCTAAATCCAGCCTCCAAGGCTTTCTATTATCTACTTTGATAAAATAAATCTCAATTAAAAAGTATTCGTGGCGTGTCGCATTGTGCCTGTTTGGACCGAGATCCAACGACCACATTTTGTAAAATACCGACATCAGATTAGCACGAGAAAATATATCTTAGGGTCTATCTAGGTGAATACTTGGGTCTAATCTGGCATCCCTGATCTCGGTAATTCACAAGTAAGGTAAGGTGAAAATTATTTTGAATTAGCACATTCCTTAAAATCTCAATTTATTTATAGATAAAAATATGATTCGAATGGCAAAAACCTCAACAAAGATAAAACAAATCACACATGAGAAATCAACAGTCCCTAAAATATTACTAGAATGTCGCAGATATGATAATCAGAAAATTAATTAGTCCATTCTGATATCCAAAAAGAAAATATTTCAAAAAGAATATTTACACCGGTAATCACTGCTCAATAAAGAGTTCTGTGTGATCCCTAATATTTACATGTTCGTAGTTCACTTTTCGAAAGATTGCATTTGATTTTTCAAATATTCGTAGCAAAACATTTCTCAAAAAAAAAAAATAGTCACTTGATTCATTCGGTGTTATTCCAAAATTAGACTTATTTGGAAAAATTATCATATCACTGATTCGTTGTTTCATAACAATATCAATACTCGACTGACATAAAGTCGAATGTTAATAATTGTTCATAAAGATTTCAATTTCCAAAAAACAAAATTCGTTCAAAAACTTTTCATAATATTTTGAAAATTTAACCTTCTTCTTTCCTCACTTTCATTTGTTTAAATGTCACAAAAATTTTAAATTATTTTCACATGTTATTAACATTACAAAAAATTGTTGTAAACAATATGAATTATTGCTATCCACCATCAGCGGATTAAATCATTTAACTCTTCACCAAAATTTTATGTTATCAAAAATTTTCTATCACCAAAATTTTCATATAATCTCAAAACATTTTAATAAAAAAATAATAATTATTATTAATTAATTAATTAATTAATTAATTTCAAAATTTCCCTTCACTTTATTTATAACAAGTTTTCTCAACCTCTCATATGATGAATATTTTATTTGCTCATTTCCACTGTTATTATTATTATTCCCAAATAAAAATTCATTAATTATTTATTTTTAATTCATTTGCACTTTTCATCTTATTATTTTTTTCTCGGTCAGGTTCAACAAATCTAAATTCATGTTCTTCAATTATTTATTTAGGCATACCATCGGAACTTCGAGTTGATGCAGAAAAAAAAAAATTTGGATTAACAGAATAGTGAAATCTGATAAGAATATGGGGTGGTCCACATTGCCTAACCCTTCTTTTACAAATTTAGCCCACAGGCTCTTTCAAACATACGCACATCCTTGTGTGCCCACAACTACGGGAACAAAAGCCCTCTTGGATGACCCCCAAGGTCTTCAAAACTTTAAGTGTCGCCAAACGCACACTAAAATCATTACCAAAATATTCTGCACACATCATCTTTTCATATATTTTTTTTCTCTTGTAATATTCTGTCAATTACTAGACTGTGTTCTTCAGTGTTATTTTACCAATTAAATAAGTTCCGGGTCAATATCTCTTTGCCTCCCATTTACATAAATTCTCCCTAACTTGATACATTAAATACCTGCCGTTCCTTTCTTTTCATCTGAATATAATTTTTTTTAAGTGCTTTTGGAAAAAATAATTCTGAGCTCAAAAATCTTACTACTTCATTCTCTTCATCCATAAACTCATTTAAATTTATTTAAACTTCCAGACTTTTATTCAAAAATAAACAAAGTTATTTAATTTAAGTCCTTTCAACTAATTAAATTCATCCACAAATTATTATTATTATTTCAAAAAAAATATTTAGGCATCATCAATGTCATAAATGATTATTATCGCCCTATTCCTTTAATAAATAAATATTTAAATCTTATCTGTAAATGATTATTACAGTGAAACCCCTCAAATCCGAACTAATTGGGGCTGTAGTCAGTTCGGATTTCAATTTGTTCGGATTAGCCAAAAAAAATATCCATAGCCTATAGCAGGTTGTGAGGATGCTGGAGAAGGTTGTCTAGAGTAGTGGACGACAGTTGATGTCAATGAAGAATGCACCGAACATGAAATAGTGAGTCAACATGACAGCAATGTAGCTAGTGACAGTGAGGAAGAAGAAACTTGGACAGACAATGTGACCTATACTGAGGCTACATCTGCTCTGGACATCGCATTGCGCTCGTAGAACAACACGAATCAGCCACGCCAAACGATGTCATGTCCATGCGTGTTTGCCCCTGCGGGAAGGTTTTCGTCACTTCGACAATTGAAGATAACTGATTTCAAGTGAAAGATTAAGTGATATTTTGTGTGTTGCTATTGTTATTTCATTGTTCTTGCAAAGTGATTAACCTAAGAAATTACAATAACCAACTTTTCCGATTTTCAATCCAGGATGAGATAAGTATGCACGCCCAGTTACACTCTGTTACGTATGCTAACTCTACTTCTTTGTTAATTTTTCAACTAATTTTTGAAAAATAAGGTTATAATGTAGAATATGTAATTGTTTTATAACTAAATAAATACGTTTCTCTGTTTTCCGTGTGTTTTTCAAACTTAAAATTGTCGAAGAAAACTCGTTCGGATTACCCGGGATTTCGGATTTCTGGGGTGCGGATTTGAGGGGTTTCACTGTATTAACATCTCCTATTATTTTTATTTAATGCATTAATTATTTAATCACAATAAACAATTAACAATTAATTTAATTTAGTTCCTAATGTTCGGTATTATCACTCCCTAATTATTTATAACTTTAAATAGCATTGTTATTATTTATAATATTATTAACTTATTCACTTCACACTTTATTATTATTATTATGTAAATCAAATTATTTAAATAATCCAAGCCTCCATTACTTCTGCTCTCATAATAAGAATTTAAAAAAAAATACTCCTATCCCTTGGAATAATCGAAATATTTCATGTCGGAACATGAACTAATGCCTGTCCTGACAAAAATCGTAAATCGAAAAATAAATTGTCAGACAGCAGTTCCATTTGTCATCCAGACAAATACAATCGAAAATCTAGCTACAGTGAAAAATGTGTGTTATCTGATCGTGACTGTTCAAAAATATGGAATTCTCTAATACTACTGGTTAGTGGATAGTACATGAATAGTTGTCTTACTTCATTCTTGATGTAGAGGAAGGGCGCGTCCTGCGGTGGACACTATTCCAACAGTGCCTTCCCATGGCCATCTGCCGTAACCATATACCTCGTTCGTTTCCATGTCCTACCGATCCTATGAGTAGTTTTAGCGGCGCATGTTGATATTCGCAGTCACTCGTTTGAAATAACTCCCGCTATCACCAGTACCGTGTAACATGACGAAAAGTTGCTCAGTCATAGACTGGTACAGTACTCCTGTAGATTTGAGAATAAATCTCATATTCAAATAATGAGGTTTCGTTTGCACGCTAAGATAGGAACACCTATTAGCTGCATAAACGAACTGATGAAATAAAACTTCTCCTGATGAAATTCGAAGTGTCTGATGTATAGTCACCACAAGAAATACATCGTTCTGTAGGCTAACTTCTGTGAATGGTTTCGACACTACCATCACCTGACTGTAGAATATATGACCTGAAAGTCAGTGAATATTCTAAGTCCATTCGCTGCCAAAAGTTAAGTTTGTTCACTCGAACAAAAACTAAGTCGTGCTGACCACTGGTACGGCGACTAAGTCCTCCGACCGTCAGAATCTCGGCGTGTATACTGTCACTTCACGTTACGTAGTTCCGCGCATGAGCAAATGCTCCGTTGTAATGATGTGACTATGTTTATATAGTCCAGCGGGAAATTGTTCCAGAACCTTCCATCTCGTATCTCGGCTTCTACTGGACCGATTTTAGTGCTTGATAGCTCAAAATCCTTCTCTTGTAATTGCCAGTAAAGTGTGCTAATTTCCTAGCGTCCATCTCTTCTCCTAAAGGTAATTCCAGAAAAATATTTCTCGTGACGTATGTGGGCTCCACGTCATCGCACGTCACTCGCTCCTGCGATGCATGCTTCCCTCAGCACTCTTGAGTCTCCTCCGTGCGTTATTCAAACCATTCATTCCCTCAATCTCTTCAACTAATAACTCTTCTTTCCAAAATAATAATCTCAACAATGTCACGGACGTGTGAACGATCCGGGTATAGCGTGTGAAATTTTACTGTTTTTAGCCTTTCCTTGGACTTCTTTCGCAGGGGAGATGCACATACCAAATTGTTTCAAAGTCCGTTCAAACACTCAATGCAAATGCGTCACACATGCATAAATTTCAAAAACTACAAACACTATCTCACAGCTCTCGACATTTTACTATCGAACACCCGTCACCAACATGTGGCTACAAAATACACCACACAAGTGACCGAATTCTTCTCGTATGGGCAGGCATCGTTTCAGTCGCTTGTTAACCACTGTCTGTGTCTGATTTCCTTTCATTGTCATTGTTTCGTTACTTTTACTTCGCCGAAGTTCGACCCGAGGACTGGACACATCCTGTACAGCATGTACAGAAAGAAATACTGAAGGCGGTCTGGATGTCGCGGTGGATGAAATGATTATTAACCTTGGCAATTCATCAAGCTCTGACGAAGACAATGATGGTGGTGATGATGATAGGGACAGTGAAGGTATGGAGGGTGTCAAAGAAACCCTTGCCAAGTGACTGAGGATAATAAATTTTTTGATGTCAGTTCGCTTGCGTCAATCGATAATAGAGCACAGGCTATTGTTTCCCGTCGTGTAATTTATTTATTCATCTAAAAGTATCGTATTTCTCTGTTTGAATGTCCTCGGCGTTGACTCAGGATCGTTTTTTAAAATATATTACGTATAATTGTACCGAAATAATGTCTGAAGTGTAGCGCTGTGTATTATTCGAATCAGTTGATTTACTACACTAAAAACTTAGCAACACAGCTCATCTGTTCCAAGCTCCTGACATTTCCTACGCGGTGTTTCCTTCGAAAGAAGCATGCTCAGAATTCTTGCCGTGTGGCGGTTGGACGTAGGGTCTTGTTATGTGGTGACCGTGGGTTGCGGAGATGAAAAGCGGGGCAAAGTGACAGGAAGACTGTCAGTACCGAATGCGCGGGGTGGGCAATACTGTATTTGTCCCATAATTTACGCGTGTAGTAGCGGACATACCTCCAATTTTACTATTAAAGTCGTGATCTAAAAAGGGATAGTGGGTGGGTAACATCTATTACTACATGTCTCCCAAAATGATTATTCATTATTACAAAGGTTATTTTGACTATTTTCAGTAGTGTAGAAAATTGTTTCGCCTTGTTCCGGGCTCCTATAGAGCTTACATTTTATTTCGATCTTTCATTTGCCATAGGACGCGCCACCGGCGTATGGTTATGCATTACCAGCTTCTGGTTTAGTAGTCAGGTAATGGAAGCAATGCGATCTGTGTACTACAATTTTCCTTGCATGTAACTAAGCAAATTATTGTTGTTAAGAGAACGTAAAATGCACCAATACTTATATGATCTTCAGCTGTGTGCAGTTTGAAAGCTCTGCATGTGTTCATTCCTTATGTATTAATGATGCGAAATGTCAGCTAACGCTGTGCCACATACAACACTCGTATTCTCTAAATGTTGCACATTTTCCCGTAAATTACAGCAGTTTATGTTTGAATCGTGACAAAGAAAGTGTTCATCCAATTGGATGATTGTATTTAACTGTATGCACGTCGTATAATCTTGGCGAGGTGTATTTTTTTCACGGAGCAACTTTACACCATAGTAGGCCCGCAGCTTTTTGTATTCGGTTTTCTGGCATCTTGTTTTAAATTATTGAGTAACATATTTCCAAATGCAGACAATCCATACCTCCATTAGGATTCGGGTTCCATAATTCATGCAAAATGAGGTTCGTTCGTTTGTGAAATTGAGGTCATAACCCCCCTACCCTTTCAGTGATTACCGTATGGTACTTAACGTAGACTAGGGTGAAGATGTAATTGAGCATTTCAAAAAATATTGTCGCCAGTTGTTTGGTTTATTAACTTACGGTAATATTTTCCATAGGTACTGAAAACTGGGCATGGTTGGATTTTAAGGTGGAACCGTATGTGCTATCAAATATCGCTTTCTTGCAATACCTGGAATATGTATAGAATTATAAAATGATTATTGGTTAAATAAGGGTTAATAGATAGGCTATTATAATTATAATGATTAAATATTAAAGAAGAAACAATGCGTTGTTAGTAAATATTAGGTCTACCGGTGCGGCGAATAGCCTATAACTCGTAGCATGTCACAATTTAGCATTTAAACGGGCCACGTTAATGCATAATATACTAATATAACAACCGGATAGCAAATTAGAATAATATTCTCACATATAACATATTTAATTTGCACCAACTTAATTATTGTAGTCGAAGATATGTTAAACCACTGCCATTTGAAATGTGCAAATCGCACACTTTGTAGGCAAGCTGTTTGTTATGGTCGTCTCTGATGCGAAGTTTTACTAATTACTCTTTTAGGAGACACTTGTCTTTGGAATATTCATGAAAGGCCAACCCTCTAGTTCTTATTTCATAAGTTGAACGCTTAAAAACAAAACCACAATCCGAAATAATAAAGAAGATAATCACGAACGATTCACTGCCAATGAAAATCAAATGGAGATTCGCGGACCGGAAGTTCGCTATGCATAAGCTTCGGTGCCATTTTAACTCGTGGAAGCTTTATACGGTTACGGTACCATACAATTCAGTCACTTCCAGTAAATATTTATTATGCGACGCTCCTATTCTCTACTCTCTCAACCCTCCTCAGAAAAACAGTCATTTATATCAGCTATTTTCAGGTAAACGGTATTTTATTTGTGTTCGTAGCATCTCATCCCATCTGCGTGAGAGTTTCGCGAGCGCTTTGCTCACGCTACGGATTAGGCCTAAATCTCGCCATCACCAAGTGCGGAAGTGTCTCCAAATATTCAGTTACACTTACGCCAGAAAATCTTGATTTGCGCTTTAAGATTCATTTTTCAGCCATTCGGTATGCGAACTCTAGTCTTAAAGGGTTCTAAAATATACAGGAATTTGGTGTATTTTCGTACGGGAAATACGGGAATTATACGGGAATTTGAAGAAAGGTCATCGCTCGACAGCCTGTTAATATATATATATATCAAAATACATATCATGTTATGATCTTACATCATGTATAATACTGCAAATCTTGCATGTTATTCTCCTTTCTTCTTATTACTTAATAAAATGTACTCCTGTTGTTCGATCAATAAACTGGGTCAATAGTCACCATGATGGTGCTCCGTTCCACTGACTTCGTGCATGCTCGCCGGTACTCGGAAAATACCGAAATCTCCCAGCTGCAGTTCGCTCAGCTCACAATTATGAATCGCGCTGCTCTATTCATCATGCCAAAATTAGGATAATGGTACAGTACAATCCCAGCATTTACCTGGAGGAATTGTGGACAATCCTGCTGTTATTGTCAGGATTTGAATCTTTGGACATCCAGACCCCCCCCCCCTTGCAGTTGTGTTGTGTGGACTGAACGTGCACAGCTAAGCTGCAGGGTTGAATATTTGTAAAGATGTTACTCACTAAAGATAGAAAGATTTCCCTCTTATATGTTCTGAGAAACTTATGGATTTTACAATTTTAAATGCTCTGACATTTAAATAGTCCACCTCAGGGCGCAGGAGCCCATTCTTGGCTGTCACCCCTGAGGTTCGGGTTTAATTCGTGGCTCTGCTAAGAAATATAAATCTGGTCTGAGGGCTGGAAGGGGGTACACTCAGCCTTGTGAGGCAGAACTGAGAAGACTTGAGTTTGATTCCCTCCTCAGCCATCTTAGAAGTGTTTTTTCTTGGTTTCACCACTTCTACTCCAGGAAAATACTGGGATGGTATCTACTAACTTAGAGCCACAGCTGCCTCCTTTCTATTCCTACATTGTTACAAATACATACACTACTACAGCCATTGCAATGACACGGGGTATCAGACTGGTTCCACACACACCCAAATACACGGAACTACAGTACATGACCATTTTGAAAACGATTAGAATAAAGTACAGGGATAGGAGGGTGCTCTACAATCTATACAGAAACCAGACAGCAGTTATTCGAGCTGAAGGACATGAGAGGGAAGCTGGTATTCAGAAAGGTGTAAGGTTAGGCTGCAACTTATCACTCATACTTTTCAATACATTGAACAAGCAATGAAGGAAATTGGAGAAGAATTCAAAGTAGGAGTAAAGATTCAAGGAGAAATAATTTCAACTCAGAGATTTACTGATGACATCTTCATCTTAGCTGACACACCAAAGGATTTGAATGAGTTTTTAAATGGTATGGATTCTGTCTTGAGGAAAGAATTCATGATGAAAATCAATAAATGTAAAACAAAAATATTGGAATGCAGTCAAAAGAAATCAGAAACCTCTATGGACATCAAATTGGAAGGAGAAATCTATAGGAAGTAGGAGACTTCTGTTACTTAGGAAGCAAAATAACCAGTAATTGACGAAGCAAAGAGGATATAAAAAGTAGGTTAGCACAGGCAAGGAAAGCATTCCTACAGAAAAGGAATCTGTTTACATCGAATGTAGATTTAGGTAATAGGAAGTAATTTTTGAGGGCCTTTGTCTGCAGCGTGGCACTCTATGGAAGCAAAACTTGGACTGTTGGAGCAGCAGAAAAGAGAAGAATTGAAGAGTTTGAAATGTGGTGGTACAGGAGAATGATGATCAGATGGGTAGATAGGGCTACGAATGAAGAGGTATTAAGACGAGTGGGAGAGGAGAGATGTTTCTGGCGACTGCTAATGAAGAGAAGAGATCGGTTGGTAGGACACATACTAAGGCACCCAGGAATAGCAAACTTAGTTATAGAAAGGGTTGATAAGAACTGTATGGGTAGACCAAGGTTAGAATATGTTAAACAGATTGCCTCGGTGGTTGAGTGTGGTAGCTACGTAGAGATGAAACAATTAGATCGGGTTAGGGAAACCTGGAGATCTGCATCAAACCAGTCGAAAGACTGAAGACTCAAACAGCAACAACAGCATGACCACAATGTCACAAAGCCCGTAAATAAATCGACAACAGCATTCAAATAAGTTATTGTGTGCTAATGTTTTGTGGATTTCTTCACCTATTAATCTACAATTACTAAAATATTTTTTGAGTAGCAGCTAAGGGTGCAAAAATCCCAGGTGCCAGATCACCACAGCGACTGCATATTTGCAAACGGCACCTAAATTTCAGCCAAAAATGAAAAAGTCTATTGTGACGTCGTGACGTGTCAAGTTCTAACTCTATTCAATCATTGTTAGGTACAAAATTGGTGGGATCTTTACTGGCTCCTCAACTTAGAGAATTTCTACACCCTCTGCCTATAGTTGATTTTCAAGTAGTGTTGTTTAAATCTGTATATGTATATTTAACAACTGATGGGACTGGTTAATGTTTATCAACTAGCATATTTTGGAGTTCTTTGTTAATTGTTGAATTGGCTAAGGTTAAAGATATGGCTGGGGAGTAATGTGTTACAAGTAATAATGTTGCTATTAGCCTTTCGAGATACAAGTGCCACTGAAGTTGGTTGCGCCAGGTTTGTTGATAATAGCAGCAAGAGCCATGCAGAATGAACAGGGGGACACAGTGATGACGAAGTGCAATCTGCACATAAATCGAGCAGCGTTGTGTGTGCTACTTTTGTTAAACAGAAGTTATATTGTAAATTGTGAACAGAGAAAATATTAATAATGCGCGAATTAAGAAAGATGCATTGCTAATTGTTTTGCACCAGCAAAGTTAAGTGTAACAGGAGCTCATGTTGCCATGGAGAGTAAATCATTGACGGGCTACTGGACCACAGTCATATCCTACCCGCGCATCTGTACGTGTCAAGCAAGCAGACTGACAAAACATAAATAAACAAAGAATAGTTTCCACCTCGACCGCCAGCACTCGTATTTGATAGGCAAATAACAACAGTTACTTCTTTCAAGATCATCATCATCATCATCTTGCACAGTTTCCAGCCACTGGCCGGGTCTGTTTGGAACACAAGCCTCTCCAACGTCTTCTGTCTTCCCACCATCTCTCAGCCTCCGCCCTTGCCCAGTCTTCTCCTCTCTTCTTCACGCTTTCTTCCACCCCCTTCAGCCACCTGTCTCTCGGTCTTCCTCTCGGTCTCTTTCCTTCCCACTTCGTCTCGTGTACTCTCCTGGGTATCCTCTTCTCCTCCATTCGTTTTACATGTCCATACCATCTAAGTCTAGATTTCTCTATACCATCCTGTAATGGTTCCTCCTTCATTAATTCTGTGGTCCTCTCATTTCTTATTCTGCCCATCTTTGTAGCTCCAATACTGCTTCTCAAGAACCTCATCTCACTGGCCTGTATTTTGCTCTTCTCCCTTCCTTTCATAACCCAGGTCTCCGAGGCATACGTCAGGATAGGGACATAGTACGTCCGATATATGAACTTTTTGCTGTTCTGAGGGACATCCTTGCTCCATAACATGCTTCTCACACTCCTCCGAAATGCTTCTGCCTGCCTCCCCCGCTCATTTATTTCTCTATCGTTTCTTCCATTATCTTGTATCAGGCTTCCCAGATACTTGAAACTCTCCACTTTCTTCAGCTGTTCCCCACCAATTGTTATTCCTGTTGTGGTTCTTTCC
The DNA here is from genome assembly GCA_946902985.2 of Meconema thalassinum. Lineage (NCBI taxonomy): Eukaryota > Metazoa > Arthropoda > Insecta > Orthoptera > Tettigoniidae > Meconema > Meconema thalassinum. The sequence continues at coordinate 464,343,312 of OX336389.2, read as the reverse complement.
TTCTTCCTTGTTGTGATCACCATCTCACTCTTATTTATGCTAAATTTCATCCCATATCCTTGTATTATTCCTTCCCACACGTCCGACTGTTCCTGTACCTCCTCCTCCTTGTTTCCCCAAATCATCAAATCATCTGCAAACACCATTGCTTTCATCTTTCCTTCCCCAATTACTTGTGCCACTCGGGTCATTATGTCATCCATCACCACAATGAAAAGTAACGGTGACAGTGCACTTCCTTGTTTCAGGCCGTTTCTCTGTTCCAACCAGTCTGATCTCTCTCCTCCCACTTTCACACAGCTCACGCTTCCCTTGTACATCTCCTTTATCCTCTTTATAGTCCATTTCTCTACTCCTCTATCCTCCAGGGACTTCCATACTTTGTTTCTGCATACACTGTCATATGCTTTCTCAATGTCCAGGAAGGCCATCAGTAGATCTGTTCCATACTCATAGTGCTGTTCTTGTAACTGCCTTACGGCAAAAATCAAATCCACCGTGGACCTTCCTGCTCTGAAGCCATGTTGTTCTTCCCTCATCCCTCCTTCTATCCTTGTCCTAATTCTCTTTTCCAAAACTTTCTCGAAGATCTTTGCACAATGACTCATCAGTGTTATTCCCCGATAGTTTCTGCAATCTGTTCTACTACCTTTCTTGAAGATCGGGACAATTATTCCTTTTTTTCCAGTCCTCTGGGGTCTTCCTTTCCTTCCATGCTGTCCTCATCACTCGGTACAACCACTGTATCCCCACCTCTCCTGCTGCTCTCACCATCTCCACACTCAACTCATCCACACCCGGTGCCTTCCCTCCTTGTATCTTGTTCACTGCATCTTCCATTTCTTTCCATGTTAAGTCCCTTTCTGTTTGCAGTTCATCTTCCTCTTCCCCGATTTCTTCCTTCTCACCATCCTTTCCATTTGGGTTCAGAAGTTCTTCAAAATATTCTTTCCACATTTTCTTCAGTTCTTCCCTATTTTCTATCTCTTGTCCCCTTTTGTTCACCATTCTAACATAATCTGTAGGATCCTTCCGCCTCTTATTTTTTTACCATCCCATACAGGACCTTTTTTGTACCTTCACTATCCTCCTTAATCATCTTTGTCCACTCTTCCATCCACTTTCTTCTCTCCTCGGCCACTACTCTCTTCGCCTCCTTCTTTCTTTCCTGGTACTCTTCCCTTGTCTCTACCGTCCTATTTTGATACCACCTCCTAAAGGCTCTATTCTTTTCCCTTACTATATCTTTTGTCTTCTCATTCCACCATGGTGTTTCCTTCCACCTCTTCTTACTACTTGTCCTCCCACATACTGCTTCTGCTGCACCTACTAGTGTCTTCTTAAATCTAGCCCATTCCTCTTCCACCCCTCTTTCTTCATCTGTTGGAATTCCTTCCTTTACCATTTTGAGGTACTCGACCCTTCTATCCCCTTCTTTCAGTTTCCATATCCTTATACGTCTTTCCTGGTTCTCAGTCCCTTTCTTCTCCTTACTCCCTCTCAGGTTCATTACCAGCAATCGATGGTCGCTATCCAGGTTCTCCGATGGTATAACCTTGATGTCCGTGATATTCTTATTTAGTTCTTTCTCATACAGTATATAGTCGACCACCGACTTCCTGGTCAAGTCATCACTGTACCATGTGATTGTGTGGCTCTCTCTTTTCTTAAACCAGGAGTTCCCAACTAGCAGGCTGTTCCTCTGGCAGAAGTCCAACAGTCTCTTTCCTTCCTCATTTCTTCCGCCCCAACCCTCTGGTCCTAGAACACTCTCATAACCTTGTCTTTCTCTTCCTACATGGGCATTGAGATCCCCCATAACAATCATATTTCTTCCTACCAGCTGCTTCTGCAATTCCTCTTCAAACTCCTCCTTCTCTTCAGAGGCGCAGCCTACTTGTGGAGCATACACTTGCACTATTTCTACGGTCTCTCCCCTCAGTGCTACTTTCACTTTCATCATCCTATCACTTATTCTCCTCACTTCTTCTTTTAAACCATCTCCTACTACTACTCCCACTCCATTCCTCTTTCCCTCTTCGTTCCCACTCCAGTACAGTCTATAGCCTTTTCTCAGTTCTCTCCTTCCTTCCCCTTTCCACTTTGTTTCTGCCAATCCCAATAAATCCAACTTCCTTCTTTCCATCATATCCACTATCTCCTCCACCTTCCCCGTCAGCGTTCTTAGGTTTAAAGTTCCAAATCTTAGTCCGTGTGTACAGCCGTGTCGTCGTCTATTAAATCCATCATGTCCGAGGCTCGTTCCATTTTTGAAAGCATTTGGTTTCATCCACTACTGGCTTGCTGGGCCTATCGTAGCTTCACCAGAGCCCCGTTAGCCGTCACTTTTCAGGGTTCCTGTAGGACCTTCACAGCTACCGTAACGGTCCCGGGGCACATGAAGTCCCCACTGTACTTCGCCCCTACAGGCAATCCCCTACTTTGTGCCGTTGCCCGTCTCCCACGACGTGGACGAGGGGTTGGACTTATGGGAGACACTTCTTTCAAGAAATGTGGGGAAATTGTCATTAGTTAGTAAAGTAACTAACTTATTCCATTCTTTCACAAGGGAGTTTCTTCTAGCTGTAGGACTGAATAATCCACCTCTTTTAGGGGACAAATAGAAAATGAAATATTTTTTTTTAGGAGGCAATAGTGTTCCCACAATATAACATAGCCCTCGATTGGTTAGAGGCTGCCTATTGTGAATACACACAGCAGATAAGTCTACCGCTTATTGACATATGGCCTTGAGCCCTCACCCAGCTAGGACACTGTTTTTTTATTGAGCACAATAAATCATTTATGTATCTCCAGAGTTTTCGAGGGGACAGTGGGACAAACACCCTCAAAACTAAACTATCATGCCAAATCCGAGACATTTGATCAGTTTACCAATACTAATATTATTCTTTAACCGGCCGCGGTGGCCAAGAGTGCTAACGCGCTAACTTGTGCCTCGCTGACATCGGGAGAGCGTGGGTTCAAATCCCACTTCGGCTGTCCTGAAAATGGTTTTCGTGGTTTCCCATTTTCACCACCAGGCAAATGCCGGGCGGTTCCTTTCAATAGGTCCACAGCTGGATTTTCTTCCAAAATCCCTTTCCTGACCCGTCCCGAAAATAAAATAAATGGCCATTGGCTACATTAAAATTATATCATTCTTTATTCTGTCACTCTCTAAAGGTTGCAAGACCTTGACATGGTGAGAGTGCTTGCGAGGTTTAATGATCCTTTGGGTTATGCCGGCGGTAGCGTAGCTACTGGCAGGGCCTCCCTTATTACAAGAAAAAATATTTATTCCGCCTATTCAATATTCATTCAATATCCAATAAATATTTTTTCTTGTAATAATATACGTCAATACGGACCACTATGAGCAATATTGGGAGGGCCTCCCTTGCCGGACAGGCCAAAGGTGAAGATCCAGACTATGAAGCAACCCAAGAAGATGTCCAACGACTCCAAATGCGGAAGAGGAGGGAGAGTACCAACGAAGGAGGAGGCGGGAAAGACACTTCAGGATAGGGAGGGGCAGACGAGGCTCCAAAGCCACGGTGAAGGCAGCTTGTTTAGAGGTTGGATACCTCAAGAACAATATCCCCATCATCTGGTAGAGGTTAGGCGTGAGGTTAACAACCTTACCCTGTAAAAAATATCGTGTTGAGAAGGACCAAACACAGAATAAACCGGACGGATCTTTTGAACGACGACCAAAGCAAGTTAAAAGGACATGCATAAGGAAAATGGACATAAAAGTGGCTACTAGGAATGTAAGAACAATGTTACAACCAGCGAAGATGCAAGAAATTAGGAGAGAGATTAATACATTTGGATTGGATTTAGTGGTGCTACAAGAGATAGGATGGAATGGAAGAGGAAGAATTGATAAGAAAGATTTTATTTTATTTTATAGAAGACCAGAAAGAAGAACAGGATTATTTGGCACGGGATTTATTGTAAATCAGAAAATAAGGAAAAGTGTTCTAGGGTTTGAACCTATATCTGATAGAATATGTGAACTAAGATTGAAAGGGCGCTTTAGACGCATGACAATTATCTCAGCACATGCACCAACAGAAGATGCAGGAGAGGATTGTAAAGATGAGTTTTATGATGAACTAACGAGAGTAATTGACAGTGTGCCCAGATATTACCTGTTGCTTACTCTTGGTGACTTCAATGCAAAGATTGGACGTGAAGACTTTATGAACTAGGTGGCAGGACGATACTCATTACATGATGAGACAAGTGAAAATGGTATATTGCTCGGCCGGTTGGCTGCAGAAAATTATTTGGTTATTAGGAGCACCTATTTCAATCATAAGAACATGCATAGGGGCACGTGGCAGGTACCCGGAAGTGACCCAAATGAACCAAATAGACCATGTTTTGGTGGGAGCAAGACACACTTCGTCCGTTATTGGTGTGCGTGCCTGCAGGGGACCCAATTGTGATTCAGACCATTTCTTGGTCCAAGCTGTAATAAGGCAAAAACTATCTAATGCACAGACGAGACAACCATCAGAAAGAAAGAAGTGGAACCAAGCAGCTCTGAACGAGCCAAGAAAAGTAAACTATTTTAAAGAGGAGATTGAGAGGCTACTGCAGACAACAAATGCTATGAATATTGAAGAGAAATGGGAAGATATTAAGTCAGCACTTCAAAAAAGTGCCCAGGAAGTATTAGGAACTAAAGAGAGAGTAAAGAATGAATGGTTCAATAAAGAATGTGAAGAAGCAATGGACAAGATAAATGAAGCAAGGAACGTAATGTGGTAAAGTGGACAGAGATGATGGAGGAAGACAGCAGAGGAAATAAGAAATTACTTTATGTTATGGTCAAAAGTAAGACTAGAGGTCTGCGAGAGGATGTGGTAATGGTGGATAAAAACGGAAATGAGGTACAAAGAGACACTCAAGACAGTGTGGAAAGAGTACTTTGAGGATTCGCTGAATCCAAATGGTCATAGGGAGGAAGACAACGTATTGGAAGATGGAGAAGACAACACAGGAATGGGAAAGGACCTGACTTGGAGAGAACTGGAAATGGCTATAGACAAGATGAAAGGAGGAAGGGCACCAGGTGTGGACGGAGTGAGTGTTGAAATAGTGAAGGCAGCAGGGGAGGTTGGGAAACAGTGGCTGTACCGTGTGATGAGGGTGGAATGGAAGGAGAAAAAGATCCCAGAAGATTGGAAGAAAGGATTAATTGTCCCAATATTTAAGAAAGGAAGCAGAAAGGAGTGCAGAAATTACAGGGGAGTCACACTCATACCTCACTGTGCCAAGATATATGAAAAGATATTAGAAAGTAGAATATGAGCCAAAGTGGAGAGAGAATTGAAAGAGGAGCAGTATGGATTCAGACCTGGGAGATAAACAGTGGATCTCATATTTTCAGTGAGACAGCTCCAGGAACACCACTACGAATTTGGAGAGGATCTGTTGATGACATCGAAAAGGCCTAAGATAGAGTGTGTAGGGAGAAGGTTTGGGAAGCAATGGAAAACATGAGGGTGGAAAAAGGGACTGTAGGCAGAGTGAAGAAGATGTATTGTGGAAGTGTGAGTTGTGTGAAAGTTGGAGGGGAAAGAAGGAAAGGAAGGAAGCTTGTAGTTTAACGTAACCGTTAATCTCGCGATCATGAGCCACGGGACCTCCGTTTTACGTGGAATCCGAACCACAGGACATGGCATTTCACTTCGAAAATCTCACATGCATTGACCGGGAATCGAACCCGGTCCGCCTAGGTGAGAGGCCTACAGCTTGACCGCTGCGCCACCACGCCCCCGTGCAGGGGAAAGAACAGACTGGTTTAGACAAATGAGTGGTCTGAAACAGGGTAGGGCACTGTCACCCCTTCTCTTTATTGTGGTTTTGGACGAGGTAATGACACGGGTAGCAGGAAAGATAGGAGAAGATAAGATGAAAGCAATGGTGTTTGCAGATGATCTCATGGTCTGGGGAAACAAGGAGGAGGAAATTCAGGAGCAAATGAAGGCTTGGGAAGAAACAGTGGGGGAGTATGGATGGAAGTTCAATATCAGTAAATGTGAGATCCTGATAACGACCAGGAAAAAGGACAGATCAATGAGTGGGATAACACTTGGGAGGTGGACAGCTGAAGAAGGTGGAAAGTCTCAAGTACTTGGGAAGTATAGTGGAGGAAAATGGGAGAAATGACAAAGAGATTACGGAACGTGGCAGACAGGCAGAAGCATTTCTGAGAAGCATTAGGAGCTTAGTGTGGAATAAAGATGTCCCACAAAAAAGCAAGGAAGTGTTATACAGAAGCTACTATATCCCGATACTGACCTATGCATCAGAAACGTGGATAATGAAGAAAAGAGACATAAGCAGAATACAGGCAAGTGAATGAAGTTACTGCGAAGTAGGATCGGAGTAACAAGAAGAGACAGGGTGAGGAATGAAAAGGTCAGGGAAATAGTGAAAGAGGAGCCCTTGCAAGGTAGGATTGAGACATTAAGACTGAGGTGGTATGGACACTTAAAGAAAATGGAAGAGAAGAAGATTCCCAACAGGATACATGAGATGCAGATGCAGAAGAAACGACCAAGGGGAAGACCAAGAGATAGATGGCTGAAAGGATTGGAGGAATGTGTCAAGAAGAGAGGCGAGGACTGGACCAGAGTGACAGCGGAGAGGTGGTGGGAAGAAAGGACTAAGTGGCGAGGCTTATGTTCCAAACAGACCCAGCCTGGGGCTGGAAACTGTACAAGATGATGATGATGAAGTTAATGTTACAGAGATACAAAGCAAAGTAGAGAAAGATACAAGGCATATAGGAGAAAGGCAACAAAATTATGTAAAAAGAAAAAGAAGGAAATGTTTATGAGAAAGTTAGATGGAATAGAAGAGAGAAGACAACAAAACGAAATGAGGAAATTTTATACAGAAGTTAACTGGTTCAGGAAAGGGTATCAACCTAGGCTTACTGGATGTAGAGACAAACAGGGGATTATATTAGACAACGAGGATGATATTATCAATAGGTGGAAGGAACATTTTGAAGAATAGACTGAAGAAGAATGTGATACACATATAGAAACACCAACCATTCATGAAGTGCGGGAAGCCATTGAGAGACTAAGGGCCGGATCAACCAACTCCAAGCAAAGGACCAGGTAACTTGCCCGTGGAATAAACTGAGGTTTCCGTTCAACCATCAGCAGGTAGTGCTGCTAGCAGGATAGATATTGCTTATCGGGGGGTGTAAACTGTCGGCCGCTCCGAGAGGCCGATAGAGCTTTGCCAACCGGGTAACGCACCAAAATGATGACGAACGTTTGCCTTATTCGTAATTCAGATGATTTGCGGGCTTCTGTTTAATACAGCCACAAAAACAATGAACATTCCATGATTGAAATAGTATCTTGCATCTTCAAATAACTTATTAATATTTGAAACATTCATCATGTTATCATTTGGTTGTATACAACTTGTAAACAGTGTAGTGAAGGCATGTCAGCATGGTCTAGTGGTCAGCGTCGCTGTCTGTGGATCTAAACGTAACAGGTTTGATTCCCATCTTCGGCATTTATTTTTTCCTACCGCTCCCTTATTATTAATTGATACAGCATGAACCAAATAACACCACTTGGAATAGGTATAGTGCATACTTTGTTTACAAACATATTTATGTTTTAATTCAACATTAAAAAAAAGTTTGTCTTGTTATGGATGGTTTTGTGGGCATTTTAGATCTTCTCCCTGTACACTAAGATGAATATTTGATTGTCAGTATCCTTTTATCTTTGAGAAGGATTTAAGAAGCCTCTGCCATGACCCAGGTCAACAAAGAGGTGATGAAATATCTGGCTACGCGAACTCGCATATTTATATCTTGACTTACACCTCCTAGATCCTTATTTATTTCGCACAATATAATAATCCTAACAGTTCATTAATGTGCCAATGACTTTAACCAGATGTGAAACGGAAGGGTTCCGTTCCGTATGCAATAAAACATTGGTTTGGATATGCTAACTTGTTGAATTATAACATTGTATATATATCAGTCCTACTGAAACATTCACTATGAACGATTTTAACTGGTAATACTGTATTTGAATAATAATGCACTGTTAACAATAAATAAGAACGGAGGATTTATGAAAATACTTTTCTATTAGAGGGATCGAACCCCAAATCTCATGATCCGAAGCAATCGACTCTAACCGCCTAGCCACTCTTATCATTACGTCCGTATCATATCGTCGTTCCGGAAGAACAATGACATAACTGTCAAAACTGCAATTGTACAGGAGACACGAAAAATCGATTGATGTTTTGTTAAGATTCAATTACGCAAAATATTAGTTTTGTAGGAAATTGTAACCAGGGATGATAGCAACATATACAAGCTGACTATAAGGTAAAAGAATGTTTTCAAAATAATTTATTTATTTTCGCTCAAATTTGACCCCTTTCCTGCAAATGCGTCATTGTTCTTCTGAAACTGTGATCAGTATGTATTGAAGTTTGTCAGTAGTATCTAGAACAAACGATCCCCTTTTTTTCAAAAATTACACCCCCAGGGGCTCACATCTAGTGGGACATGGGTTGGTGACCAAGGGACCCCAGCTGAGTACGGCATTGCTTCCACTTACTTGTGCCAGGCTCCTCTCCGTCTTCTTCCCTGTCGACCTCTCTTGGTCAACTCTTGTTCTCTTCCGACCCCGACAGTATTAGGGTATCCGAGGCCTAGGGAGTCTTTCACTTTCCCGCCTTAATTGTTCCTTGTCTCTCTTTCCTGATCCCTTATTCTTCGAGGAGTCAGACCTCTTGTTTTATTTTCATTGTATCTCCTGCCTTCTGCTCAAGGAGGCAGGGTATGTGTAGCACCACTATTTATGGTGCACCCTGGATTGTGCTACACCCTCAAGGGCTCACGGCTGGTGAGTTCGGGAGTTGGCGACCCCAAGGGCTTCCTGAGCTGGGTCCGGTTTTTCTCCTTCTTCCATTCCCTTTGGGGTGGTCCCTCTAATCTTCACCTTTCCTGGCTCTCCTTTCTTCCAAGTCCCTTAATTCTCATTCTTGGAGGCTTGAGGGCATATACTTTCCTCCTGTCTTTTGTTTCCCTTATTCGTATTTTTGGTTTCCATTTCCTCTTCTAGTATGTAAGTACGTAGTTAGTTTTAGGTTTAGAATCATTGCATTTACATTTTCATTAGGGGCCAATAACCTAGATGTTAGGCCCCTTAAAACAACAATCATCATCATCAACTGTATTGCTTGTCACGGTGGGTGAGTGGTTATCGTGTCGGACGTCTAACCCCAAACTAGCAGGTTCGCTCCTGGCCGCGGTAAGTGATTTTTAAAAGGCGACAAAAATCACGGAATGCATGACATACGTTGTTGGCATGCTAGAGAATCCATTTGAAATCAGTAGGCCGTGTTCATAATGGCAAAATTATTCTCGGGATTTTCCGCCAACGCAAAGGTTCCTCCTTTCTCTACTAGAAAGCGCTATAGTGTCAAGGAGCTTAAATATCTAGCCTCCTTGACTTTCATAGCGTTCCAAGGAACGACTAAATTCGACATGCAAGCTGTAGTCTGGGTGCCAAATAAGCTTGCACCCGGCATCCGAAGCCATACGATATTATTATTATTTTATCAACTGTATTCAAAGATGTTTCATTACGTTTTCTATTTTCAACGCATAAACGTTTATTCACTGATTGGGGTCAATATGACCCTTAGTGGTACTCGGTGTAATAAAAAATACACCAGGTATTAGGAAGGTTAAGCCATCTCGTTCTTGTTAACATTGGCATCAAGAACAGTTATGACATACAATTAAACAGACTGTGGAGTTCAACAACGGTGAAAAGAACACTTAGGACGCAAAGTTTTCAATTTGTTAGATGAACAAGGACACCAAGCACACTTACGTCATTTGTTCCAACAGACACGAAGGATCGCTCTCGAAATCAAAAGTCAGCACTGAGACATGCGGCAATATTGCTCTGAAGCGCGGTCACAAACTGCTAACATTTCTACAATGACGCTATTGCCCTCTAGTGGCCTTGAGCATAACTACAGTTCGAACTATATTCACACGTGTGTGCTAGGTATTTCTGAAACCAGACGACCACGTAACTCCATTTGACCAAATTTTGCAGTTGCGTCGTTCCTCCGGAGCGACGATATTAAGCTCTATGAACAAGATGAACTCTTTTTTTTATGTTACAATAGTTCGTTACTATTATAATACTGTGATGTGATGAATCCCCCACATTAGGTTATGACAACGATCTACGTTATGGGAGTAATAGGACACATCTCAACTCGGAATGAAGTGAGAAATGGTGTTACTGTTGATGAGATTTCATGTCCTATACATTTGAAATACGGTATATTTGGCGGTCTTAATGCAATCTAAAATAGAAGAACGCCATTTGCTCCGCAACTCCGCTGCACAAAAGCAGGCCTGCCATCTTTGATATCCTATTGTCTACTTTAGGTTAGCTGCCCGCCGCTCATACGGACGTGGTAGAACGCAACCAAAGTTGCCAGGGATTTTATGCTGGCAGATAGTTTATCTCGCAGTGTTGCTCATAGTGGTCCATATTGACGTAAATTATTACAAGAAAAATATTTATTCCCCCTATTCAATACACTTTGTTAAAAAATCAATTGAGTTGCCCATATGCAAAACCCGTTATCTCCACTTTTATTTTTTAGCGGGAAACGAGGAAAATTTATAGATACATACGTAGCCTGTATAGCTATGTCAATTTTTTTCCGTTGAGTTCAAAAGGTAATTATCTTTTATTATTTAAAATCTGTCAGTTCTGGGAGGCCTGTATAAATAACTATTTAAACTTAAAATTTTTCATAACGGCTTTTGCATCTGGATGGCTAATTTAACGTGATTTGCAACTGCATTGTCGGCCATTTGCTATTATCATCCAGGTGCAAAATCTGTCATATTCGATATCGTTGTTGATGTTGTTTGAGTCTTCAGTCTTTCGACTGGTTTGATGCAGCCCTCCATGCTTCCCTCTCCTGAGCTAATCGTTTCATCTCTACATAGCTACCCCACCCTACATCCGAGGCAATCTGTTTAACATGTTCTAAACTTGGTCTACCCCTACTGTTCTTATCCTCGACCCTTCCTTCTATAACTAAGTTTGCTATTCCTGGGTGTCTCAGTATGTGTCCTACCAACCTATCTCTTCTCTTCATTAGCAGTTGCCCGAAACATCTCTCCTCTCCCACTCGTCTTAATAACTCCTCATTCGTAACCCTATCTACCCACCTGATCTTCATCATTCTCCTGTATACAACACCACATTTCAAACGCTTCAAATCTCTTACTTTCTGCTGCACCAATAGTCCAAGTTTCATTTCCATAGAGCACCATGCTCCAGACAAAGGCAATCAAACATGACTTCCCAATACCTAAATCTATATTCGATGTCAACAGATTCCTTTTCTGTAGAAATGTTTTCCTTGCCTGTGCTCAATGCCATGAAATAGATTTGCAAAACCAAAACCTTTATAATTTAATGTTGTACAAATTTAAATTGAAGATACAACAGAAACAAACAGAGAAACATAATTTTAAAGAAAATCCCACAAGCATGAGGGTTCCAAAATAATGTACCACATAGTATACCATTATTTTCTTAAGCTCGCAGCTAGGTTAAACAGCTTCACCTATCTCAAAATCCAGATCATCGTCATTTTCCTCGTTCATGGCCACCTCATGTCCAGTAGTTTGGTCTTGAAAAAGCTGGCGGAAGAATTCCAGCTTTGGGTTTTCCATCCTTTCGTCACCGAAGTGTAATCCAAGTAGTTTCTTGACATCTATCACTTAAGCTGGTTTCAGCTGTACACCTTTGGAAACACATTGGATCTGACAATTTCGAAAGGACTGTCCCTGTTTGGTGATGGTTTTTGCTTCCCCACACTCAAAATTGTAAATGTGCTCACCTGTATCAAGTTTTCCCAGTCCTACTGCGAGTAAGAACGATCTTCTTGGCTTTTTGAAACTGAAAATGCCACTGGGCTGGCGGTTTCAGAATACCTTCAGAGTAAGTCTTCCAGTCACTGACAGTGCAGTTCTCTCCAAAATGTACCACAGTTCCAATTTTTTGAAATACCTTAAGGAATTTTTTAGGACCTTCTATAACACTTTTTGTGTTTCACTGCCTTTCCAAATTGCCAAAGACCCTGTCGGGTGGTATAAAAGAATGGCCCACTATTGGAAAAAACATTTCTACCGACTTGGTATTCCGAGGTGCTTCCAAGAGTAACCAATGAGATATCATTGAAATTACTGTCTTATTCTTATTTTGGCCACCACAGCCATCTGAGAACAGCTTGAGAGTGCACCAAAATTTTACTCCAAAAGATATATTCTTGGCCATAAATTACACTTATTATTACAACTAACTCATATCAGACATGAATTAACGGCTTTTGAAACTGGCAATGTTTTAGTACAATGGTTGCTTATTGGATAAAATGGGTTTTGTAAAAGTAAACACCGACTCAAGATTTGAACGGGTTTTGCATCTGTAGACAGGAAGAATATAGCGTCTTTTGCAACTGGACGTATTTTCTTTATAGAATTTGAACGGTTTAGAACGAGTTCTGCAACTTGATCATAGGGTGAGAATTGAAGCCAGTGAAACAAGGAATCCATATCTCAAAATTTTAATTTTGTGGAGATAACGAGTTTTGCATATGGACAACTCAATTACAGGTACATGTTTCAGGGGTAGTCTACTCCCCCTTCTTCAGCCTGCCTATCAAACATACGTACTCCTTTCATGTTATACAAATACAAATTGCATGAAGAAAAATACACTTATTACACTTCATATAACTATGTTGAACAAATTAAAAATATTGCATGCAAATATAGAATTAATGTTTAAAAAATTGTTATATATACTGTATATAAAAACTCAGAGCATAATTCAGGGTGGACCCTGTCATTGTTCCTCTTATTTTGATTGTGCATCTGCTAATGCTTTTCCGGAACAATGGCCCATTAACCTTGCTTGTTAAACAGAGTTCAATACAACTTAAAAAATCTGTGAGTGACAGTATCAAGCTTTAAAAAAAATCTTTCTTCGTGTATAAACAATTAAAATATTTTGGCCGGAGATGTTACAATTTAATTATATTCTATTTGGTTCCTAGTTTATGATTTCATGTTGGTCCAGAATGGTCTTCTTAATGGACATATGTTGAAATGATGGGTGTGTTCCATATCACTCTCATCGAATTGGACGGATCGGCCAGAACGTGCTGTCTTAATTTATGCAATACGGCACCTCCCATGATTAACATTAACGAATAAAGAACAGCCTCGAATGTCCCTTACAGGGCAAAGGTCTCCTATAAAAGGGTAGCTCGTTTTCACTAATGTGGTGAGCTAATCACATTAGGATTGTGCATGGTAATTGTATGGTTTGGTTTGTCTTATTTTGTACTGTTACACTTTGACTTTCTCTCCCAGTTTTCCTAGCGATGCACTTGACAATGATCAACATTCAGGAATGAAAATGGTCTTATCCTTTCTGTGGAAAAATTGAATATTGAGTGAAAATATTTTGAAAAATTGTGGGAGAAAAGCAATTTATGTAAAAATATTTTGAATTTATAGCCATGATTGGGCTTATATATAAACTTACGCGATACAATATGGTGGCATCTAATCGTACATACACTTTTCACTTTCATAGTAGCACCCTGACATGGATCTATTCATATCTTCATGATCGCTGACTGCATTTTTGGTGGCAAGGTGTATCATCATAGTGTGCATCCCACAGGGTTCTGTGGCAGGTCCTCTTCTGTGCCTGTTTTTTCTCTTTCAGTGATATATTTTAGACTTTACGGTATTGCAGACACCATACCGTATACAGAGTGAACAAAAAATGCCGCAATTGGAGGTCGGCATGCGTTTCCTCGTCGAAATTCATGACAAAAGTTTATGGTGCAAAACCTGGTCCCGCCAATTGGTTTCACAGAAATGCGTGTTAAGAAACGTGGCTCTGGCAACACTGTAACTGCATGCAGCGTGGCAAAAAGAAAGGTCGCAGGAACTCGGCGCTCTGCCGGAGCTGGCTCGTAAGCTCAGTGGGACGAGGTAATCCCATAAATGCCGGTTGTGCGGACACGCCGATGGTCGAGTCGTGTTCACGCCAATTTTGTTTTTCAGTTAATGAATCAAATTGCATCCAGTTTACACCTCCACTATCCAACACACTATGTTGTGTACAATGTCTTACCGTTACAGTTACCTTTATTTAAACATTCAAATGTAACATGAACTCCTTACAGACGTAAACGACCCCTTTGTTTCGTCCATGACACATATAAAGCCAATAGAACATAATAGTGAAAGCCTCCGTGGCTTAGGCGGCAGCACGCCGGCCTCTCACCGCTGGGTCCGTGGTTCAAATCCCGGTCACTCCATGTGAGATCTGTGCTGGACAAAACGGAGGCAGACAGGTTTTTCTCCGGGTACTCCGGTTTTCCCTGTCACAATTTCATTCCAGCAACACTCTCCACTATCATTTCATTTCATCTGTCATTCATTTAATCATTGCCCCAGAGGAGTGCGTCAGGCCTCGGCAGCCGGCACAGTTCCTATCCTCGCCGCTAGATGGGGGCTTCATTCATTCCATTCCTGACCCGGTCGGAGACTGGAAGCAGGCTGTGGATTTTCATTTTCATTTTCAGAACATAATAGTGGATACAGTAACATCGTCCGTATCCAATGCTGTACAAAGAAACACAATACTGTAGGTAGCCCACACTAGATTGCCCATTATGCTACGCACCATAATTCCATAGTGTACGTTTGACGTCCAGTCATCTTCACAGAGCCGGTACGTACAGTTATGAGCAACGGTTACTTCACAGCATTTTCATTTGCAAACACTTCGCCACTTGTTGGAGCATAATTTGCCAGACCCTATGCAACACATCTGCTTCCACCATTGCCGATGCAGCATGCACGCAAGCTATTAGGTCTTGTACATCCATGGGTGGAGTACTATAAACTTGTTCCTTTAAGTGTCCCCACAAATAAAAATCTAGTGGATTAAGGTCCGGGGAACGTGGAGGCCAGAACATTGGACCTCCACGACCAATCCATTTCCCTGGAAACGCTTCATTTAAATAGTTATGTACAGTCATTCCAAAGTGTGGCGGTGCACCATCATGCTGAAACCATAGCTGTCGCCGAACACCAAGTGGAACGTTTTCTAAAGCGTCAGGCAAAGTATTGCCAAGAAACGTACAATAGATAGGGGCATTCAACTTGTCTGGCAATAGGTAAGGGCCTAAAAGCGCTCCTCCCATGATTCCAGCCCACAGGTTTATGCCAAAGCGTGCCACGTTCACAGGTGACATGTGGGTTGTGGTAAGACCAATAATGGCTATTGTGATGGTTGAAAATACCTTCCCGAGTGAAGCTGCATTCGTCGCTCCATATCACATTCTTGATAAAATGTTAGTTATCTTCAACTTGTTGAAAAACCATTCACAGAACTGTACTCACTGGGCGATCTTCTGGCCACTGGAGTTGATTTAACGTGTAATGATATGGATACAGTTCTTCGTCGTGCAAAACTTGAACAACCAGTGTTTGAGATACCTTGAACTGCCTTGCAATACCACGTGTACTTCACCGAGGTGATTGGTGAACGGTTTCAAGAATTGCGGAGTACGTTTCGTCCTTGGACGACCTCTGTCCACACTACTTGTGGTCGAAGATTACCGGTTTCCAGCAGGCGTTGCTCAAGGTGACAGAAAACATTCTAATCGGGATAGCACCTTTGAGGCCACCGTGCTGCGTACTCACGAGCAGCAGCAGAAGCTTGGTTATCGGATGCACCCAACACTAAAAGCATATCGATGTATTCACTGTTTGTGAACTCCATCATGAAGCCACCCTACATGCACTTGACAGGACCGGTTATGGTTGTGCACTGCGTGGTTAGTCGACTCATGCATGCTGTTTAATGGATCACACTGTCATGTGACAAATTGATGTCTTGCTTACAAATGCAGTAACATGACGGGAACTAGGGAACTGGCGTCACACACAATGATAAAATGAAAAATAGACCTGACGTAGATTCGAACCGTAGCTTGATGGTGCATGTGGGTTTGATAACCCAGCAGTCTACTCAGTGAGCTGCGACGGCTGGTACGGTAGAGCGGGATGATGCACATTTCTTTGTACATTCCGATGCATTGCAGGATGTGACAGTGTTGCCGGATTCTCGTTTTCAAATAGCACCCGATCTGATTTTGCTATAGAAACTTTTGTCTTGCAATTGGATGAGGAATCGCATGCTGACCTCCAAGTGCGGCATTTTTTGTTCACCCTGTATATGCTGATGATCTACAGATTTATTTGCATGTTGCCCCAGAAGAAGTTCCCGTAACTCAAATTCATATCAGTGAAGTGAACTTCTTTCAATAATGTTGGTCCTCATCACTTGGTTTAATATAATCCCACAAAATCTCAAGCCATCCTTTTGGATACCCAAAGCTCCTGAAAAAGTAAATCAAGAAGTCTTTTCTCTGGTAATCTCTGTGGCAGTTGGCAGTAGCATTCCTCTCTACTACTGAGAAATGTCTTGGCATTATATTGGATGAGAATTTAACATGGACCACCCATACCTTGAATGCAATGAAAAGAGGATTTTCATCTCTTCACTCTTTAAATAAACTTTGTTGTTTGTGAACTATGCAACATGCATTGTGATCGTTACCATATCAAGGTGTGCAGGAAAAGACAAGTATCCCTTACAGAGTACTGTACCAGAGAGTAATTTACTTACTCGAGCAAAGAAATCTAATAACCTATGTACATTGTATGATCTTTTATTAAATAGATAAACTTAAGTACATACTGTATTTCTGGAAAAACTGAAGATAATCATAGTTGAAATCAGCCTCAATCTGATTATTGCAACATTGTGTACAGAGGTGTAGGTAGTGATGTGGGCCGGGCAAATGCCCAGTGGGCAGGACATCTATAAATGGACATTTGCCCAAAGCAGTTTCAAGCGCCCAAAATCTGGGCATTTAAGAAAACTTCTTGTTTCTACTTTTTACTACTTGTGATTGTTACTAGAACATCTAAAACATAATAAAAACCATTAATCAAAGGACATTTCATGGATAAACTAGTAATGCCTGAATATAGTCCAGTGAAATTAAGTTTTAACCTGGACAAAATTAATAATAAGCTGAAAATTGGTGGAAACGTTAAGAACCATGTCCTAAACGAAATCCCAAAAGTCCCAAAAAATCAGAGCTGGGGAAAAGCCGCCATCTTGGAAAAACTGCCGCCATCTTGGATTTTTCCGTTTTTGGCCATATCTTTCAAACGAGTGGTCCTAGCGAGGTCAGACTAGTGTCAAATTGACCGGTTTTTACTGCCAAAGTCTCAGGAACATTAATAAAATATGTTAGACGCGTTCTTACAGCTGTTCTATTCAATTAAGTACTATTAACATAAATAGAGTGTTTAAAGTTCGATTTTGACCGTTCCTGTCACAATAGCTAAAACTGCCAATGCAAATAATGTATTTAAACCTACAATTATAAATCATATTCTTGAAATTGTGAGTATCACATCTAAAATGCTTAAATTATTGTCAGTATTAAATACAGAGACACTATGGGAGATGTAAGCTTTGACTTGTAATGCTTAGCGGCTTCCGTCGTTTGGTGGTTCCATGAGATCTGTAAAACAAAGGAACAGTGAGAATCTTATCTTTTGTGCAGATAATGTCTATATATATTTCGAAATAACTTGCCCTCGTATTAAAGCACAAGATCGTCAGGGTCGTCAACGTCGATGCTCTCCTCTGGGCGGTTCGCACATCCGTGACCAGCGCAGTATCCGCACATTGTTGTGCAGTGTAGGCCACTCAGTAGGCAAGCGCATTTGCACTCACATCCTGATCTGCAGTTGTGGTCTCCAATCGGCTAGTTATGGGGCATCCATATACGGAAAGAAAGAAAGCCTCTCCTGCTGCAGCGATTTCTTTGTGCGATGCATCTGGCTTGTTGAAAACATGGACCTTACTGCGCAAATTAGCGTTTTCTTAAACTGCTTGAAGGACCTGAGTTTTTCCTTTCTAAAGGGGGCGGATGTGGTGTCACAACCAGTAGCAGCGTGGAAGAAAGGGAGAATGGGAAGCAAGCTTCCAAGGCCAGACTTGAGTTTTCCGCTTTTGAAAATCTTGCCTTTTCCATTCTTTTTTCCGGCATAAACATGGAAATGTCTTCGTGAACATCAGGAACAGAAACCATCAAGACGAGCAGATCAGTATCTTCTCCCACAATCACAGAACTGACTTCTGTTTTCCTTGAAGTTTCGGCTGCCTTTGAAACAATCAGGGTATCAGCGTCGTCTTCAGCTTGAATAAACTCAATGCCTGCTGTTGTGAGGTGTTTTGATTGGAGAGCAATGAAACGCGTCTTCTTGTTCTCGTTTGATAAAAACACTCCTTGTGGTACAGTAGTTGGCGTGAAATCTTCCATAACTGCGTCTGGTGCCTCCTTGCCAGTTCTCCTGGCATGTTCTGCATCTTTGGTTGTCGGGGCACCATAGGCATCAAACACAACGGTTGTCTTTTTGCCAAAATGGATTCCAATATAATTGACGTTTTGCTGGCAAATTTGGGAGTAGGTTGCAGGACAGGTCCAAACAACTCAATGCAGAAGGAAACCTCTGCTGACCGTGAAAGCAGTAAGAATGCGTCTAGCATATCTTATTAATGTTTCCGAGACTTCGACAGTAAAATCTGGTCCATTTGACACCAGTCTCACCTCGCTAGGACCACTAGTTCGAAATATATGGCCAAGAACCGAAAAATCCAAGAAGGCAGCGGTTTTTTTTTCAAGATGGCGGCTTTTCCCCAGCTCGGATTTTTTGGGACTTTTGGGATTTCGTTTAGGACATTGTTCTTAACGTTTCCACAAATTTTCAGCTTGTTATTAATTTTGTCCGAGTCAGAGGTCAATTTTGTCTAATTGCACTGGACTAATATTGCTAATAATAATTTAAGTATCCTGTGTCAATGTTGTCAATAACATCTAAATGGGAATTATGTATATCTGGTTTGAATAAAACATTGTATTACTGAGTTAGGCCTGCAGGCCTACTCATTTATATTTAGGAAAATTAGGTAGGAGTTTGATTATGGTGTGAATAGTGGATTTGGGAGGAGGGTGTGTGGGCTAGGCCCTGGGAAGCCATTATGCTATGATCTTGGAATGGAGGTAGGGTGGTTGTGGCCTTGAGATTGGTGAGGCGTTTACCACCAGCAGCCCAGCCCAGTTAGTTGTGAAGTAGAGCTGTCTGTTGAGTGGTCGAGTCTGAGATTTCTTAGGCTATTTATATTTTTAAGTGTTAGATTAAATCATTACAAAATGCTTAGGAAAAAAGGACCTATTTGGATTTTTTTTAATTTGAAAGGGAAAGGAGTATCTTGTAAATATTGTAATAAGGATTATTAACAGTCACATTGTAACAAAATGGAAAAGCACATGAAGTGTTTTAAGTGCCCTCAGGATCTTAAAAAAAGTGCTTCAGTTAGGTACAATTACAGTGGTTGAAAAACCTTTTCGAAAGAAAACCCCCTTATGAACCTTTACTAATTCAAGTGGATGATTTCAACAACAAATCTGCAGTACCAAGCACAAGCTCAGCCTCAGAACCAAAATCAAGTTCTCTCAGTGAATTCCTACAACAACTTCCGCAGCCTATTTTGGCCTCAACTCATGTTTTTATGGATAAATATATAGAATACATATATGTAGATACATGTATGGCTAAAACAATATTTATATAAGCGTTGCATTATGAATATGTTTTTAAAGGAGGTAAATGCCCAAAATGCCTGGGCATTTATGGGTTTTGGGCATTTGCCCGGACATTTATCCTGGACATTTGCCCCAACTTATAAATGCCTAGACATTTTACATCACTAGGTGTAGGATCTCTTACAAAATCTGCTGCAACAGGGTCAGAATGCTTGCGTGCAATATACGGTATCTGCAACCTGCAATATTTTGATCTTGTGACACATGTAATTATAATGGCTTTGCTACAATGTAAGGCATAAATACCACACTATGAATGTCCTTCATTGAGTAATAGACTCTTTACAATCCAATTACCTAAATTGTCACTTCATTACCTCTCTTCATACCATGACGAAAATATTCAAGCTCATAATATCATTGTCCTAGCCATACCTACCCACAGAACAGTGATGTAGAGCAACTATTTTATGGTGTCTGCTTGGTCATGAGTATAATCAGATTCCTGAGAATATCGGAGCTACAAAAGGCCCAGATTTGTTTAAGGCAGCTGTGTGGGAGTTCTTGTGCAGAATCATCGGACTGTTTTTCCCAATGGTTTTAGATCCTTTTCGAACTCATTGACAGCTGTAAAATAGATGTTGAAAGGGGCGGAACAATGAGGTCATCTGCCCTAGCTGTAAAATTCACTTCAAATTTAAATGCATTTTGTTCCCAAATTAATTTTTGATATTTATCACTCGTTTATGTTGTTGTTACACTGTCATTTTGTTATGTAAATATAAATTATTTGGTTAGGGCTTAGGCCTGTTCATTAAAATTATTATTATTCATTTATTAGATATTTTCTCTTTGTTACTTTGTTTACGATTGACTGTTTTAATTACCTCTTTTTTGTGATTAGCATAATTTAAGCTGAAGTATTTTAGTACTATTCATTTCAATAATACATATTTTCATTGTCAGTAATTTAGAAATTCTCAGTCATACTCATATTTCTATAATGTAAGTTGTGTATTCCATATCTGGTTAGATGTATGAGAAGACAATCCGGCCTTAATCCTGCCAGACTAAATAAAACATCAATCTTCGCAGTATATAATCAATGTTTTATGCAGCAGTTTAAGTTGGTCATAAGATTAGGTTTTCGAACAGTAAAATTATCACTGTACACTGAATTTTAATGGAAGATACCTTCAGCCTTTCTTGTTTAGTGCAAAACTGGGTTCCTGGTGTTGAATTTCCAAGGAGTTAGGCCTACTATCAAATGAGCATTTGTATTTTGTGTGGTCTTAATTTTTTTTATTACCTTGCTAGAGACACTTTTACTCTCATATGTTTTGCCTAGCACTTCCAATCTTATCTATGCTGGACAGCATATTGCTTTCTGCTCTTTCCTGTTGACTGTGCATCATCACCTTAACAGCTTCCTTTTCATACCTTTATATACCTTTGGTAATTTTACTTTTTTTGGTCATGCCCTTACGACATTATGGGTAAACAGTGTCTTGCTTGCCTTGTCTGTGGAATTAATGGATATGAACATTCACACAATCACTTCTCATAATGGCCAATTTGCCATATTTAGGATCCTCACCATTCCTTAGAAAGCTTGTTGTCTGTAGATCTTTGTTTCATGTTGCAGGTTGAGATTGTCAATGCTGAATGAGCAGATTAAGGCATCAGAGTTAGGCTCGACAGGCGATGATACGTTCAATGATGTAGTGCGGGACTTTTCGCAGTTAGCGTATTCACACCCTGAACGACTACATAGGGGTAAAAGTGAAAATCCAGAACTCGAGTGAGAGCAGGGTGTGGCGTCGTCGAAGTCTTCGTCGTCGTCACGCCGTGAGAAAGTATCTGCATTTGTACGCTCTTCAGCCCGCAGACTCTTCCCTGTAGCATCCAGGAGAGGGAAGCAGAAATCTTGTGATCGTGCATTAGGAGAATGAAATGATTGAATATACCTGATAATATATTTGGAAATTGATACATCCATGGTTTCATCTTATTTCTGCTTGAAAAAAAGAAATTCTTCGTATTTGCTTTTAGACCCAGGAGAACTGGTGCTGGATCATTTTGATCCATGAATTATTATACCATACACATTGTCAACATATGAACCTACAAGGCTAGGAGTTATAAGCAAATGAGTGTGAAGTGGGGTCACTGATAAGAAAATACAAGTGGGTGACTTACGACCCACTTGATTGTGAATCTCTGTTATTATGAATCTCCTTTATTTTTTCTATTCTTGTATATTTCTCTCTTTTGAGAATAATAGCAAGAAAAAAACATTATTCAGCATTCCAATATTAGAAAATGCTCACTTAATGGCAGTATTAGGTATAAAAGATACTACCATAAGTACTGTTGCGAACTTTTAACATCGACTGTACTACCAGTTTTGAATACCCCTGTATTGAAATTCTGAGGATGTTGATCTAAATCCAGCCAAAGAAAGTATGTTCTTTGAAGCTATTGTCATGGAGATGTAGTTAAAAGTTGTTCTGTAAGGAGCACATAGCCTACATTCTTTGAAATTAATTATTTAATTTTTATCTTGTATTGAGAAGTAAGGTTCAGTGCAATAAAGGTGGTCACATTTCCGTGTGATTTACCAACATCACACTGCAAAAAGTAATGTACACTTATTAGTTTATATCGGTACATAAGAAATTACTTTTAGCAAGTATCTTATATGAACCTACCCTCTTGATATTTTTTGTGCTTGTAACTTTATTAGATAATAAGCATTCAAATTTTACCTAGTCTTGCCATAAGTTCTGTCCCTAATAGAAAGGCCCCTAGGAGAAAGAGTGAAAGAACGGAATGCAAGTCAAGTTATGCATTTATTCACGAAAGGCTAATGAATACATGAACTACACAAATTACTCAAAATGTCCACCCTTTGCCTTTGCACACTTCTTCAATCTGTCGGGCCACTGATCTATTGCTGTACGCATCACTTCCAGAGGTATTGAGGCTGCTGCCTTCACCAAATCTGCTTTCAGGGTATCAATATTGTTGTGGGGCCTAGAGCAGGCCTAAAACATTCCATAGACAATAATCCAAAGGATTGAGATCTGGACTGCCAGAGGGCCAATCTTCAGCGGCGATAAAGTCAGGCACGTTCGTTCTCAGCCAGGCCTGTGTCATCTTTGCTTTGTGTGCAGGTGCCGAATCTTGCTGAAATGTCCACTGCTTTCCTGCAAACAAGCCATCATTTAAGGGCTTTACAACCTTATCCAAAATGTCCATTTGGTAGTTTGCTGCACGCGTTTTTACCCCCTGTTCACAAAAATGAAGCTGGGTATTGCCCGCAAATGACACTCCCCACCAAACCATCACTGAAGCTGGGTGGTGCCCTCTTTCCACCTTAGAAACCTTTGCACTCGCTTCTTGAGAGCTCCGGGCGTACACTTCATCATTTTGGCGGTAAAATTTTTCTTGCACGGTGAAAATTTTTTCGTCTGTGAACAGGATTTGCCGATGACAAACCATTCGCGTACCGCTGACTTAACCTTTTCGCTCTTATGGTCCTTATTTCTGGTAAAGCTGCATTCAGTCGCTGTCCAGTGCTTCATCGATAGGCAGAAAGGCTGAGGTCTTCTTTGGTGATCCGTGACTTGGCTCGGGTTGGTATTTTCATTTCCCGTGCCATGATTTTCTGTTTCCTGAGCGGATTTCTCCGAATTCTGTGTCGTACGGCTTGGATAGCTGCTGCCGTTCTTGACGTGCATGGCCGGCCACTTCTTGGCCTGTCATTGAGAGAGGAGATAGCATTGTAACGCTTAATAGTCCGGTACATGAATTTTTTTTGTTAATTTCAGTTGTTTTAACAGTTCAAATATCTCCACTGGTGACTTGTTGCACTTATGTAACGCAACCACAGCAATGCGATTCTCTTTTACTCCCCACTCCATGTTTACCGCGCAATCTAACTCTCAACTGGCTTCCTACTCGTCAGTTATGGTCACATGACGCAGTGTGCACACGATCATAGAGGTTGCAGCAATTGCGAATAATTGAGAGGCCTCTAAACTGGAGGGACAAAACTTATGGCAGGACTAGGTATATTACTGGTGTGTGTGTGTGTGTATATATATATATATATATATATTCAAGATGACAGCTATGCGTAATGTTCAGTATAATGGGTCTTTCCACTTTAGATATGTGATTTCTCTTATTTCTCACTGCTCGTCAAGTTTCATGATAATTTCTCGCTCGCATTTAGAGTTATGAAATTAAATATTTTAAGAGTATGCTTCACTGAGATCTTCAATCTATTAATTCAATGTATTTGATCCCCACACATAGTAAAGCTGTAATACAACTCTAACTTTTTGCTAAGTTCAGGCTTCGTAAGTTCACTAGTAAAGTAACGGGTATTCTGCCCGAAGGCAGGTCCAAGCCTCTGAAGAGGCTATCCTCAGCCAGGAATTTACGTGCGAAAGTTGGCCAGGTCCGTTCCGCTCCGCCGAATGTGCGCCAACAGCACGTGGTCCCACCGATACTGGCATACCATCCAAGTTCCAACCACGCCCAATGTTGCTTAACTGCGGAGTTCCTATGGGATCCAGTGTTTCAACATGGCCAAGCCGTTGGCTAGACAGTGAGTTAATAATTTGAATACGGGTACTTTATGTACTTAAGGTGGCAGTTATGAATTCATTCAATTAATCTTCTGAATATAGCACAGTGAATTCCTTCTTTGAAACTCTGGTATTGATTTTAATATTTTATATATTAAAGATGGTTCTTCAGCATAATATTCAAGATAAACTTTGAGATTTTTGCAATTTGGGTGTTTCATAGAAGACTCCTCTTTCACCAAGTTTCAGGGTGACTGCTCGATTACATTGCGATATATCGATCTGAATGTTTTAATAGTATGCATGGCCGCCATCTTGAATATATAATATCTATGCACTTGCGAATTTAGCAGTGGCGGCTGGCGGATAATTGTTCTGGGTGTTGCACTGTGTACACTAAGGAGAGGTGGGGTAGGGTAAAGGACTGTTTGATATCTTTTTTTATACCAGAGAAGACGGTATACTCGTGCTCAGTAAAACTGAATTAGCTTATTCGTCACGAGTGCCACAGTCCTGAGAACATCACATTCACCTCGAGATTAAATTGATTATTTGAAAAACTTCACGAGAACAAAACCGTGTAAGTTATAGACTACACGAGAGTTTAATGCTTTTCAGTCGGTCAACACGAATGTACCCAAAAGAGATGGGTTATACCCTAATCCTGAAATAAATTACATGAGATTAATAAAATCATAATAATCTCATGTAATTTATTTCAGGATTAGGGTATAACCCATCTCTTTTGGGTACATTCGTGTTGACCGACTGAAAAGCACTAAACTCTTGTTTACTAAGGCAACACTGAAAATATGGT
The DNA here is from genome assembly GCA_946902985.2 of Meconema thalassinum. NCBI lineage: Eukaryota > Metazoa > Arthropoda > Insecta > Orthoptera > Tettigoniidae > Meconema > Meconema thalassinum. The sequence goes on along the minus strand of OX336389.2, from coordinate 464,318,055 downwards.
TTCAAACACCACAAAGACTACACGAGGGCGAGGGAGAACTACAAGTGTCGCACTCGCGCTCAAACAACGTTGCGAGATTATGGTATCGGCTTCGTCTTCGTCCACCCCTCTTACCCCTTGTTGCGATGAGGGAGTAACGACCAGCTGAGTTAACTGTTGGGATAGGACATGCCCGGTCTAGCATCTCTGCCATGTCCTACGCTATAGAGATCTGGTCGGTGCTCGGGCCTGGCAACAACCCTATAGCAAGTGCTCTTATACAGTAGTCTTGGAGCGCTTTGCTTTCTCAAACAGTGCACAGTACTACAAGTTTTTCTGAATTATTTAATAACAAAACTATGAATTCCTGTGCTTGTAAGAGGCACATGGTTTTTTATTGCTAAAAGATTATTATGGTATTATTATTATTATTTATTTAAAAATATGGTCGTTGTGCAACACTGCAACCTTATTACCGGCCGCCACTGGCATTTAGCAGTGTGAATTTCCTGTAGAATATTAACTTAGTTTCGAAATTCTAAGCGTATTAGATGTTGAGTAATGGATTTAATCATTTTATATATTCTACGTGGTGGCATTCATTACATTCAGTCTGATTGACTTGTACCTTGTGTAACTTAGGTCACCTAAAAGACTAGTTTTCTTGATTTTTCATAGTAATTACTAATTTATTGATTTTAATGTTCTATTTGTGTGTGTGTGCCGTCCCCGGGTTCGATTCCCGGCTCCGTCAGGGATTTTAGAAACGGACGTGAGGGCGGGAACGGGTTGCACTCAGCCTCGTGATGACAATTGAGTAGCTGCCTGACAGTGAAGCAGCGCCCCGATAACGAAAACCAAGATTAATGGCCGAGGGGACCCGATGCGCTGATCACGCGTCACTCCAATATCTGCAGGCCAAATGGCTGGGCAGCGGTCGTTTTCATAGGCCTAGGTCCTTCATGGGCTGTAGTGCCAGGGGTTATGTTATTATTTGTATGTGTGTCCACCGTCTAGAATGTATAAAATCTATGCACTTGTGCCTTCATAAGATTAAATCTTCTGTACAATATGACCCTTTTGCAAAGTTTTACATTTCCAATTAATTAGAAGGTGAAGAAGCCATTTTGATATTATGTACTGTGCCTGTTTACCCAGGATGGCAGTGTGGTAGCCCATTCCCATATGCACCTTGTCCATGAACAACCGAACACAGATTACTGTCTACTCTGAACCCAGCCCTAAAGAGACGAGATTCTTGTCTCTGGTTGTGTCGTGGGTAAGGGATTCAGAATAAAGGATGAGCCCCAATTCAGAGCACTAACTATCAAAACAATGAAAAATAAATGATAAAAACAGCCAAAAATAAGATAAAACTCATCAGGATTTATTTTCCAACAAAGGAAAAAATTAACGTTGGATTTTATATTGAATTAATAAATCCAGCCTCTGAGAAAATTCAAAACAATCCTATGTTACTCTCATTGGGTATTGATAATTAAATACAAACCTGTTGCTAAAATAACACTCCCTTTAGAAGAAAACATCCTACCTTGAAATCCTATAAAACCCACTGAGAAGTCCTATCAAAAAAGAGCAAGCTAGTTTATTAACAATCAATGGATTTCCCAGATATATTTCACATAACATTATGATGTTGATTATTATTCTTATTCCTATTATTATTATTATTATTGATCCCTTTATTATTTCAAAGTTAACCCTTAACCACACACAATACAACTTATGCATATAGTACACACACCACTCCTAACCGAACATACTAAGTCTAATAAAACCCAAATACTAAAATTGGGATGGCAATTATGTGTTTGACTTGTTATAATAATAACTAACCTACAGTATATAAAATGTATGGATTGTGAACAAATTTTAACTGTAATCATTTACTCCCACATTCATACACAATTGTTCTAGTTGGACAACGGATTCAGGAGGAAACCATTTTATGTGAGTTTGAAAGTAGTTACAGAGGTACCATTTCTAACGTAACAAGGACAGTTATTCCATGTTCTAGTGCCCCACACGTGGATCTGCATTGACAATGAAGCAACGTGTTTTAAGCTACTGACCCTACCTCTCTATTCTATCACAATAAGCACCCTCCCCTTTCCGCATTCCACAAGGATTCTAGCTGTCAATCAAGTTTGTGTATGCTAGCTAGCATGCTTTCTTTCCCAAGGGCCAAACAGATTTAAGGCAGTTATGAATCTAGTGTTATGGCACTTGCCCAGTTTTGCATTGAAAAGGGAATTAGTTTTCAAAACAGTGCTTGCCTTTCAAGAAAACATTGTAACAGTATTTATGGTATGATTAGATATAGAAACAAAATAACATATTTTGCATGGAAAAAATTAGAAGCTCCTTACCTTCTAAGAGATAGCAGGGTTTTATAGTAAGTAGTTTCAGTGCCTCAATGGCATTGTAAAGATAAGACACTGCAATGCTAAGACTGAATAGTTACGTACTATATCTTAGCTGCTTCACTTTGTGTTTTAATGTGTAGAGGAGTAAAACTATTTGAGCCCTGCTATTGAACAGGGTGTTTGCTCCACACTGCAGATAGCAGCACATTAACTGTAACTTTAATGTAAATTATGTAAATATTTATAATTCATTAGCTTGCTTAAGATGTACTCTCTCCTTCCAAATGTGGATTTTACATATTTTAAACTAATTTTGAGGGATGCTGGATTTCATTCCTCCCAATGGACATATCAGTATATGAATTCTGTTTTCAAATTCTTCCAACACATGAGGATTTCCTTGATACATCTTCCTCTTAAACCTACCTAAAGTAGAGGTGTTTGGTATTTTACAAACTACACTACAGCCATGATAAGTGAATTTTCCTTCATTCCATGAAATAAGATCATCTTTTTAATTGTTTTGTTTTCAGCCTATTCAGTATGTCATTTTAATTACAATAAATTGGCGTATTGATTAGAATTTCATTTATGAAATAACTTGTATCCAAGATACTGCACCACAAGTGTTGTCACCTTGCAGCCTTGTTGAACCATGGAATCTCTTAAAATTCCGGGATTAGTTGAGCTTTCTTGAATAGCATATGGTGTTAGAGATTTACTTTACCCAGCTGCCGAGCATGCTCACTCTTGGACAGCACCGAGGATATACGTAGTGGCTCGTTTTAGAGCAAGAATGTATTTTTGAACAACAGTAGCATATTTAAAATATTGAGTGTCTTCAAAATTCATTCATAGCAAGAAAATTGTGGGACAGTGATGAAAGTGGAAAAATAAGCTTTATTATACAGTAGTAGGCTATATACATTTTTAATTTCACTCGATACATATTTAATGTGCTTTAAAAGAAGCTTCACTGAGGGCTGTTATATCTTGTCTGGCCGTGGACATGAATCGCTACAGCACACTCTCGCAAGCTAAAGAGTGAGCAAGGTAGGGTTGGGCAAATGCCCTGCTGTTCTATGATATGTACAATTTAAGAGGAAGATAATATCAAAGCACTTCCTGGAGCAGAAATAGTTTCATTCCTATGTCATTTTCAGTATTTTTGTGTTTACTCATGGATAACACCGAGGATGTAAGTGCTAAATGAATGTACGATTTGTGGATGGTCCTTGTGCAATATGTTGCTTGCTGCAAATTGTACAAAATTTTCTTAGGTTGCCACATGATCATTAGAAATTGTATATTATTGTAAATACTGTATCTTCAGATGATTGTGGCAGAGCAGGAATATGGGTGGGAAATTTCAGTTAGAATAAATGTAAATGTTTTCACATTCCAATTTTGATTTCAGTTGGAATATTCAGAGAGATGGAATTTGTAAGGGTACCGGTACACTAATTCTAATTTTGTCTGTGATATAAAGTTTCCCAGTTACCCTGCACTTGTTCAGACAAAGCATGAGAAATTAGATCCATCTCTCTCTGTATTCTGTGGTAAGCACTAAGTGAATGTGTTAGTTTAATACTTGTCAGTGCCAAAGAATATATAGGACCTCAGCATTAAACTAATTTTAAATAACTTAAAAGAGCCTTTCCATGAAATTAGCTGTCTGTCTTCATTCACATAATTGGCAGAGAAATGTGCAATGTAACAAACTGCTTGGTTAGTACCTAACATGAGGATCAACTATTGGTACATGACATTTTAAGTACAGGATATTCACTATGTAGTCCCCTTCCTTAAATTATGTCCATCCAAGAGGTCTTCAAAGGAATTCAGGATTTAACCCTTCATTAGTCACACATGGGTCTGATAGCTTTGTTAAGTTTTAATATATTACCGACAACTAAACTGTGCTTTTTTTGATTGACCTAGGACATCTCGCACCAGTGTGTTTATAATGTGACAATCTGATCAGTTTAGTAAGAAGTAAGAACTCTAGCTTGCCAAAAGTCAGCTGATGTCTTGTTTGGGGCTGATAGATTCAGCATGCCTACCCAGTACCCAGCTGCCAAGCATGCTCACTCATGGACAACACTGGAGGATATACATAGTGGCTCATTTTAGTGCAAGAATGTATTTTGAACAATAGTAGCATTTAAAAAATAATTTTGGGGATGTCTTTGTGTGTTAGGAGGGACTTAATACAGAAAAACATTGCTAAGCTGTTCTATTAACACTTCTATACCACAAAATAATGAAAGATTGTCCTAAGTATTCGAATTTCAAAGTGAAATTTAGTGATCATCATAACCTGGGAAACTTTTCCTCAGGTGAGAATTTCAGGATAGCCCACTGTTGAGCTAACATACAAAAGTAGGTTGGGGAATATGTGTAATCCAAGACAGAACTGGAGAAAGTTCTAGCTATTCTGATTTATCGAAGAAGGGATTTTAATTCAAAGTTTAATACTAATTAATGGTATGCAGATATTGTTCTTATAAGAAAAAATATTTAATTCCACCTTTTTAAAACAATTTTTATAAAAATTTTAATCACAGGTACATGTTTCGAGGATTGCTTACTCCCCCATCATCAGCCTGTTTATCAAACATTGGAAAACTTTACATGCCATACAAAATATAAATTAACATGAAGAAAAAACACTTTTTACACTACATATCACTAAAATTAAACAGATTATAAAAAATATTTGCATGCTAATATGGTATGATTAATGTTAAAAAAATTTGATTTATAAAAACAAAGTACATAGTTCAGGCACCCTGTCATTGGTCCAGTCCTCTTATTCTGATTGTTCACCTTCTATTACTTGTTATCAGAATAAATAGGCCCATTAATAATATTATGTACACTCATTGTCATTTAAAATTAAGTTCAATGCACTTAGACATATGTGAGTGACAGTTGCCAACACTTAAAATCATTTTTTCTTATACATCAACAATTAAATTTTTTTGTTGCAGGAAAATTACAACTAAGTTTCCTTTAATTTCTGGTTCTTGTTTCATGTTAGTCCAATGGTCTTCTTAATGGAGTTATTGTCGAATGATCTAAGTACCAAACGCATATCCATTGAATGGGGCGGATGCGGCCAGAATGTTCTGTCTTAATTGCATAACTACGGCACCTTCCACGGTCAACATTGGAGAATGAAATGGTCATGTCCTTTGTGATAATATAGTGGCATCTAGTCCATAGAGGTATACTAAGAATCTTGAGGGATATTGAATCTAGTGCTGTCGAATGTGGTGATCGTGGACGTGAACGACTACAGAATACATTCTGAACAATCGGAATAAGAGGACTGGACCAATGACAGGGTCCACCCTGAACTATGTACTTTGTTTTTATATATAAACAATTTTTAAACATTAATCATATCATATTAGCATGCAAATAATTTGTATAATCTGTTTAATTTTAGTGATATGCAGTGTAAAAAGTGTTTTTTCTTCATGTTAGTTTATTTTTTGTACGGCATGTAAAGTTTTCCAATGTTTGATAAACAGGCAGATGAAGGGGGAGTAAGCTACCCCTGAAACATGTACCTGTGATTAACATTTTCATAAAAATTGTATTGAAAAGGCGGAATTAAAATATTTTTTCTTATAATAATGTACGTCAATACAGACCATAATGAGCAGCATTGTGAGATATTGTTCTGTAATTTAATTTGTAGTCTAATTTGTATTGTACCTAGGTATTATGTAGTTATAAAATAATCAATCTGTACATATGTCTTTTATAATTAAAATTAACTTTCATTAAGAAAATCACAGAAGGTACGGAACAATAGCAGGCGCCCCCAGACCATCACTATTAATGACATTAAAAAATCCCATGTGCCTGACAGAGGTTTAAACTAATCTAAAGTCTTGGGGAACACTCCAGTGGCTACTTAGCTTGAATACCTTTCCAATTAAGTTTTAATAAATAAACTGAGTTATTCAATAAAGCAATAAATCACTTTTTTTAAGTGTTCGATTTTGTGTAGTGTTTGCAAAGTGAACCAAATTGTTTAATTAATTATTTAACAGTGAAACAAAGATTTGACCATTGACATCTCACATTTTAATCATTTTGCCATGTACATGTAAGTTTTACAACCCATTATACAGGTTGTAAATAAAAACTTTACCTTATTTTTTTCATGGAAGGACTTGAGCGAAATTTTAAACACCACTCCTTTACCTAAAGTGACGGTTTAGATGTAACCTAAGAAATTTATTTCGCTTACTAATAACTTAAAACTTTGTTCTGGACATAGAGCCTAAAAATAAATTTATATTATTTATTAAAATACCCAAAAAATCCTATCCCTAATTATCTCCCTGCATAGAAACATGACATTCGATATCCAAGCAACCTTGATCTTTGAGAAATGAGTGGTATGGCAAGCTACGGTATTTCTGTCCAGTGATAATGTTCATTCTTCATTATGCTGTGAGCATATAACAGAATGGTTGTAAATAGCATCATTCTTTCGGGGGGATTATCTAGTGAAGCATCCTGTATTTTTTATTTTAATTTGTGTTTCTACTTTATTTTATCTATTTGAATATATTTATTACGAACATTCCAAATATTGTTCATTGTATGTTTAATATTGTAATTAGACTAGTATTTACTCATTGTTATCATTTAAGGTGAGAATGAAGTGACCTATGGCAGGGCTGTCCAATCTTAATTTGTCTCATTGGCTAGATTCTATTTAGAGAAATACGTCAATTGTATGCCTCGTGCTCAAGTAAATAAAGAAGTGCTGGAATTTTCCATCACTACTAAATAGTACTGTACCTTGTAGAATTCCTCTCATGATAGGCAAGAACACTCCAATCAAGTAAAATAAAGGCATCATCTTCATCGAATTTCCTTATCCAGCTCCAGCCAGGTTGGGATGTTTATGGCACCTTTTCACCTTCCGCCCTCCAGTCACCATTGCTCTGTAATTGTTTTTCAATCCAGGTCCCTGCATATCATACTGCTCTTGAAAAAGAGTCCAAACACCTTAGTCTACGTCTACCCCCTGTTCTCCTTCCTTCAATTCCTCGTTAAATTTTGTACCACAGCCGCGAGGGCAGCTGCAGCAAGTCCGGAGATCACAGGTTCGAATCCTGCTGCTGACGGCAGCTATCCTGAGTGTGGTTTTTCCCCACACTCCCTCCAGGCAAATGCCAGGTCACTTAATTCAACCTTGTCCCCAATACAATTACCCACACTAACTACTACAGTCATCTCTCGTTATATGCGTTCTCACTTTATGCGTTTTTGCTATAATGGGATTTTAAAAAATTTACATAATTATATAAAATAAAATAATATGTACAAGTTAGGTTGCGGATTCACAATCACCCTGTGGGACGACTTTGTGATTGAGTGTGCAGCTCTGCAAGGCAGCGCAGCGTGTAGTCAGTCTCGAGGAGAGTGCTGAGTGGCTGTGTTGCGTTGTTTCAGTGTTGACTGGCGGCATGTGTTCATTATTAAAGAGAGCATTGAGTTAACTAGCTGAGTTTTGTTGTTTCCAAAAACGTTATGGAGAAAAGAAAGTGTGATCAAAATGTGGACATTGTCAGAGCTACGGGAATCTCGGAATCAACTCTGAGAACTATTAGAAGTCGAGCAGAAAAAATTAAAGAAAGGTGCAAAAGTGCGACCAGAATATTTTTGTCAATACGATAAAAGAGGACCCCGGCTTTAAAGTCTCCAAAGATCTCCTTTGTTGCTAGGAGGAAATGAGTCTCGAGTCCATAAAATCAAACCCCTGTTGGTTTTTTTTCATTCCGAGAACCCACGAGCACTCAATTGCATTTCTTTAACACTCGTAGGCTTTTCATTTTTCCCTTGAAATAATCCTATCTAACCCATATTATAATACATTAACTTAACGTGTTTTCGTATTACGTGATGATTACTCAGAACGAATTCATCGCGTAAATCGAGGGATACCTGTATGGTTTATCAGACAAATTTAACCTATTACCCTTTCACGAATTGATTGCCGGCGATCGAGATGGGAACTATTCTTTATTTACTTGCGTCACACGTCAGCCTGCTTCGTTGACAGGTACAGTTGCGCGAGTAGGATATGACTCAGATCCAGTACCCTGGTCATCGTTTAACAACTGTCCGTGGTGACATGAGCTCCTGTGATGCTTATCTGATGCATTGCTGCTTGTCTTATGTGCAGAAATCATTCTGTAATTACTGTGTTCTCCGCTGTACCACGCGGGGCTCCTGCTACAATAATCAACAAACACTTTAGCAGCCATGCTCAGCGGCCATCAATGGGTAGTATTGTACATCCAACTACACGGGGCTGATGACCAATATGTCCTTAAAATTAACATCAAATAATCCTTCCTTCAATCTTGACTGCTATCATCCACTTCAACATCCTCATACCTTGTGTTCAGCTCTCTGTTTCTGAAGTTTTATTTTGGGTGAGAAAGGAAGTACATCTGCATATGATAGAAAAGTAATGGGTTGGTGGTGGTGGTGGTGATTGTTGTTATAGGAGACTAAACATCAAAGTTACCTGTCCCTTGTAACATGGTTACTCAAAGGAAGGAAAGGTGGCTTCTCATCATAATATTAACATGATATAAACATGGTATTTTAGTGCTGATTTAAATAGAAGTTTTAAGGGGGGAAAATTGCCCAACACTAAACTAACGAATCTTTATTGTACAATGTGCTAGTGCAACCAGTACTCCACAAGGTGTAAAATACTGTTGTCAGTCTGTTTGGTTCTGCCAGTTTGACACTGCATGGCTGTTAAATGGATAGGTGCGGAATGAATCGTTCAACTCCAAACAGATGTGAGGATCATTGGCGTTACATTTAAAAGTGAATGGGATCTTGGGTATTTTTTGTAGTGCAGTATATGAGCTTTACTTATCCAATTTGCTAAAGTAATCTGATATTCAGATTTAATATATTCAGGGAGGTTCAGCAAAACATTGAAAATTAGATTTAAGAAGGAATACATATATGGAGAATGCAAATGATAATAGCAAAACAAACAGTGTGTTGGTGATGGAACATTTCAATTGGAGAGAGACTTCTATAAACTTTTTTCTTTCACTATTGGACTTTTTACTAAAAATAATACCTAAAATAAGTCATAGACAATAGATAATCTTACTGCGTGGAGCATGGCACTCGATGGAAGTGAAACTTGGACTATTGGTGCAGCAGAAAAGAGGAGAATTGAAGCGTTTGAAATGTGATGTTACAGGAGAATGATGGAAGAGCAGATGAGTAGATAGGGTTAAAAACGAAGAGGTATTAAGACCAGTGGGAGAGGAGAGATGTTTCGGGCGACTGCTAATGAAGAGAAGAGATAGGTTGGTAGGACACATACTAAGACACCCAGGAATAGCAAGCTTAGTTATGGAAGGAAGGGTCGAGGACAAGAACTTTAGGGGTAGACCAAGGTTAGAATATGTTAAACAGATTGCCTCGGATGTAGGGTGTGGTAGCTATGTAGAGATGAAACGATTAGCTCAGGATAGTGAGGCGTGGAGAGCTGCATCAAACCAGTCAAAAGACTGAAGACTCAAATAACAACAATCTTAGTGCATGCTTAATGTTCTTTCAGCAACAGTAACTATGAATACCCCATGTGCCATTTATTTCAGATCAGTAGATAATTTTTTTAACTGACTGGCTTCTGCTGAATCAATGCATTTTTTCCAAAATGTAGTAAGATTTGAGAAAATTAGGGAAATGTGATATTTGTCATCCCTCAGTGAATAGAAAATTGGGATGTCCAAGACCTCCTAGTATAGGCTATAGCACAAATGACCACACAGTGCAAAACTTCATGGGGATGGAATGCGCATTAAATTCAGAAGTAAAATAAGCACATTCAATACTTATCTTTAAGTGGTATGATCCCAAATTATCACAAAATCTGGAATGAGAATAACATGATGGTTAGATACAGATGATGTTTTAAGACAAGCTACTGTAATAAAATTCATGTTTCAAGTTGAAACCCCATCATAATTTTTCTAAATCAATCTAAATCATATTCTAAGTGAAAAGAGTTATGCTACTCTTAATCCTTTGAGTTGGTCCTCATATGCAGTGCTACCAGAAAGCGTAAGGGTCCATAAACCCCCACTTTAGATAGGTCTTACGGCTTCCTATAGTCCTAGTTGGGTAGGAAACACATTTCAGTATACTGAAGTGCTCTTTAAAAAATTATACTATTTTTTTATAACTCAGAGGTGCTTTATGTAATATCTAGATGTATTTGTTGACTGTTTATAGGACAAAAGTGATATTCTTTCAGTGATTAATATTGTTCAATTATAATGTAATGCATACAGCGAAAATATATGTACCATATATATTTTAAGCATAGTACGTTTATTACCCTGTCATTGTAAGCATTGTAATGTATTTGTAATAAAATAATATTTTGTTTAATGCAGACATATGCTTGAAGAGAGAAATATTTTGATGCTAATGTTGTGTTCATGTGGTTCACTTGCAAGACTAAATCTGGTTCACAACAAAATAAACTTGAAGTAAACAAGATAAATGACATTTGTATTGTATGTTCCACCATGTTACCATGTGGAATTTTGGTGGATGAAGTACCTGCTGAAAAATTGGAGAAGTATCATCACTTCTTTCCGATGTACAGTAAGACAGTGTGATCCTTTGTTAACAATTGCATAAGGGGTCATCCATAAAATATATTCGCTCGAACAGGAGGGGTCCTTGCAAGAATGTGATGTAAGAGTATGATAATTGGGGGGCAGACCCGATGAGAGGGAGGGGCAAGCGGGGTAATTTGGTCAAGCTTCTTATTTTTATTATTATTTTCTATTTTTGGGGAAGGGGGGGGTTAAAATTTTCTGTTTGAATAAAAATGGAGGGGCCTGGAAGATCTTGTACTAGGGCCCGTGATAGCTCTCTATGGCCCTGTTGGGTCTTTATAAAAAGGTGCACATTGTCAGTTTTTTTTCTATTATTACCCAATTGCAAACTTTATTTTGGCACTTTCCATGTATATTTCTAATAAAACAACTTCTTTTGCAAGTTGAATTGTGGAACATTCTCGCGATTTCAGAAGAATATTTCCTACTTCTGGTGCTGTGTCAATGGTCTATAAAGGGGATTTATTTCCATGCACTGAGTTGTTCAATATAGGGAACAAGGGAGACTTATAAAGAATTTTTATATGATGTTATAATGGGGGATAAGGGGTTACATTTTTTGATGACCCCTAATACCAAACAATAATAGAAATTTTCATTGTCCTACATATAGGTTGGTATTCAGTCTACAAACTCGATAGGATCTCAAATTATTTTTCTTAATGCTAACCTAGTCATATAGTCTTGACACTGAAGAAGGTATCATTGTATACTGAAATATGTAGGTAAACTAATAAACATTATCTTTAGTATTACAAAGCGGATTCCAAAAAATAAAATAATTTACTAATAGTCAATACGGATTAACCATTACCAGATCAATATGTTAAACATAAACGCATTTTATTAGGTTCTCAATTGTATGAAATAAACAAATGCATATGACATACTGTAGCTGTAAGTTAAATAGACGTTTGCACATATTATGTACTAGCTCTTTGTACCCATTGTTGACAGGATTGCGTTGTAAGGGTAACATACAATAGCGTTTTAAGGTGAATCTTTCCATGACCCTACAGTGACGTGTGGATACCAACTATGTGGACAAGCATGTGAACGCTACCACTTAGAGTTCTGTAGTAAAATAAATCAATCAATCACAGACTATGCAATTCAAATCGCCAGAGCTCAATTTTAGTGTACATGTTCATTCTTTATTTTCGATTGCTATTTGGCTGCAATAAAAGTATTAATTAATATACTGAACTAGCACCTACAGATAGAGTGCAGGTAGGCTACTATGTGGGATCATTTTGTTCTTTAGTTCAAACAACTCACAATAGGCTGTTGCAAACGCTTTAAAATAAAAAATATCGTATTATCAACTTGTCATTCTTCAAATTTGATGCGTATTGAATGCCAACGGTAGGCAAACCAATGGAGTCCCACATAGACCAGTCAAGCTACTCCTTGACTTAGGCTAAGTCTCGCGAGCACAAATTTCTGTGCATTTTCCATGCACAGTCGGAATATTTCGGCATCACTCGGGATTCCTAGAGCAGCAAAGAGCGACAGACACGATACACTCCACATTGAAGTACTGTACTAACTTGCGCATTGAAAGAAGCAGGTCAGGATTTTGGGCCAATACTGTATCAGCAAAGAATTGCGGAGGGTCCACGCTGAACATGACTTGTATTTCTGCCATATAAAAGAAGTAAACTTGAACTAGAGGCCCTTAGGTTACTGAGCAGACTCGATACCTCTGGTACACTTTACCTACGAAATTGCGAGGTTATTGTCGAATGATTTCAATTACGTTAGATTTTAATACCAATTGGAATGCATTCATTCTGCGCCTGGTATATTTTTAACTTTACTTAAAGCAAGTTTCAAGATCATTTTGCGTTAATAATGCGAATCATTAGCAAATTTTAACCTCAAGAACCCTCCTCCATGTCTGGTTCCTCGGGATCCAAATATGTTACAGAACTTGGATGTGGAGCAAATAGCTTATAAAGATAATAGCGGAAACTCGGCCGTAAAAGCATGCACTCGCCTGGAGACAGCGATCACAGTGCCATCTCGTGGTGCGAGTTGACGGCATTACTCTACTTGCCACCCACAGCTAGCATTTTTGAGTGCGCACCGACCGAAATTGCATTGTGAAGTTAACATATGTCTCGGCTTGATATTTAGGCAGCAAATAATTTAAAGATTAGTGTTAAAAGAAACAAAAGATACTTGGTTCTGTACAATTTATATAGAATTCTAAAAAATACTGCAGATAATTCATGACATGGTATTGGTGTGGGTTACTGAAGTCTGGAATATGCCCTCACACACTCGTAAGCATTTACACGTATTGATATGTTACTTTTCGTCTCCCATAAGTCCAACCCCTCGTCCACGTCGTGGGAGACGGGCAACGGCACAAAGTAGGGGATTGCCTGTAGGGGCGAAGTACAGTGGGGACTTCGTGTGCCCCGGGACCGTTACGGTAGCTGTGAAGGTCCTACAGGAACCCTGAAAAGTGACGGCTAACGGGGCTCTGGTGAAGCTACGATAGGCCCAGCAAGCCAGTAGTGGATAAAACCAAATGCTTTCAAAAATGGAACGAGCCTCGGACAGGATGGATTTAATAGACGACGACACGGCTGTACACACGGACTAAGATTTGGAACTTTAAACCTAAGAACGCTGACGGGGAAGGTGGAGGAGATAGTGGATATGATGGAAAGAAGGAAGTTGGATTTATTGGGATTGGCAGAAACAAAGTGGAAAGGGGAAGGAAGGAGAGTACTGAGAAAAGGCTATAGACTGTACTGGAGTGGGAACGAAGAGGGAAAGAGGAATGGAGTGGGAGTAGTAGTACGAGATGGTTTAAAAGAAGAAGTGAGGAGAATAAGTGATAGGATGATGAAAGTAAAAGTAGCACTGAGGGGAGAGACCGTAGAAATAGTGCAAGTGTATGCTCCACAAGTAGGCTGCGCTTCTGAAGAGAAGGAGGAGTGTGAAGAGGAATTGCAGAAGCAGCTGGTAGGAAGAAATATGATTGTTATGGGGGACCTCAATGCCCATGTAGGAAGAGAAAGACAAGGTTATGAGAGTGTTCTAGGACCAGAGGGTTGGGGTGGAAGAAATGAGGAAGGAAAGAGACTGTTGGACTTCTGCCAGAGGAACAGCCTGCTAGTTGGGAACTCCTGGTTTAAGAAAAGAGAGAGCCACACAATCACATGGTACAGTGATGACTTGACCAGGAAGTCGGTGGTCGACTATATACTGTATGAGAAAGAACTAAATAAGAACATCACGGACATCAAGGTTATACCATCGGAGAACCTGGATAGCGACCATCGATTACTGGTAATGAACCTGAGAGGGAGTAAGGAGAAGAAAGGGACTGAGAACCAGGAAAGACGTATAAGGATATGGAAACTGAAAGAAGGGGATAGAAGGGTCGAGTACCTCAAAATGGTAAAGGTAGGAATTCCAACAGATGAAGAAAGAGGGGTGGAAGAGGAATGGGCTAGATTTAAGAAGACACTAGTGGGTGCAGCAGAAGCAGTATGTGGGAGGACAAGTAGTAAGAAGAGGTGGAAGGAAACACCATGGTGGAATGAGAAGACAAAAGATATAGTAAGGGAAAAGAATAGAGCCTTTAGGAGGTGGTATCAAAATAGGACGGTAGAGACAAGGGAAGAGTACCAGGAAAGAAAGAAGGAGGCGAAGAGAGTGGTGGCTGAGGAGAGAAGGAAGTGGATGGAAGAGTGGACAAAGATGATGGAGGAGGTTAGTGAAGGTACAAAAAAGGTCCTGTATGGGATGGTAAAAAATAAGAGGCGGAAGGATCCTACGGATTATGTTAGAATGGTGAACAAAAGGGGACAAGAGATAGAAAATAGGGAAGAACTGAAGAAAATGTGGAAAGAATATTTTGAAGAACTTCTGAACCCAAATGGAAAAGATGGTGAGGAGGAAGAAATCGGGGAAGAGGAAGATGAACTGCAAACCGAAAAGGACTTAACATGGAAAGAAGTGGAAGATGCAGTGAACAAGATGAAAGGAGGGAAGGCACCGGGTGTGGATGAGTTGAGTGTGGAGATGGTGAGAGCAGCAGGAGAGGTGGGGATACAGTGGTTGTACCGAGTGATGAGGACAGCATGGAAGGAAAGGAAGACCCCAGAGGACTGGAAAAAAGGAATCATTGTCCCGATCTTCAAGAAAGGTAGTAGAACAGATTGCAGAAACTATCGGGGAATAACACTGATGAGTCATTGTGCAAAGATCTTCGAGAAAGTTTTGGAAAAGAGAATTAGGACAAGGATAGAAGGAGGGATGAGGGAAGAACAACATGGCTTCAGAGCAGGAAGGTCCACAGTGGATTTGATTTTTGCTGTAAGGCAGTTACAAGAACAGCACTATGAGTATGGAACAGATCTACTGATGGCCTTCCTGGACATTGAGAAAGCATATGACAGTGTATGCAGAAACAAAGTATGGAAGTCCCTGGAGGATAGAGGAGTAGAGAAATGGACTATAAAGAGGATAAAGGAGATGTACAAGGGAAGCGTGAGCTGTGTGAAAGTGGGAGGAGAGAGATCTGACTGGTTGGAACAAAGAAACGGCCTGAAACAAGGAAGTGCACTGTCACCGTTACTTTTCATTGTGGTGATGGATGACATAATGACCCGAGTGGCACAAGTAATTGGGGACGGAAAGATGAAAGCAATGGTGTTTGCAGATGATTTGATGATTTGGGGAAACAAGGAGGAGGAGGTACAGGAACAGTTGGACGTGTGGGAAGGAATAATACAAGGATATGGGATGAAATTTAGCATAAATAAGAGTGAGATGGTGATCACAACAAGGAAGAAGGAAAGAACCACCACGGGAATAACAATTGGTGGGGAACAGCTGAAGAAAGTGGAGAGTTTTAAGTATCTGGGAAGCCTGATACAAGATAATGGAAGAAACGATAGAGAAATAAATGAGCGGGGGAGGCAGGCAGAAGCATTTCGGAGGAGTGTGAGAAGCATGTTATGGAGCAAGGATGTCCCTCAGAACAGCAAAAAGATCATATATCGGACGTACTATGTCCCTATCCTGACGTATGCCTCGGAGACCTGGGTTATGAAAGGAAGGGAGAAGAGCAAAATACAGGCCAGTGAGATGAGGTTCTTGAGAAGCAGTATTGGAGCTACAAAGATTGACAGAATAAGAAATGAGAGGACCAGAGAATTAATGAAGGAGGAACCATTACAGGATGGTATAGAGAAATCTAGACTTAGATGGTATGGACATGTAAAACGAATGGAGGAGAAGAGGATACCCAGGAGAGTACATGAGACGAAGTGGGAAGGAAAGAGACCGAGGGGAAGACCGAGAGACAGGTGGCTGAAGGGGGTGGAAGAAAGCGTGAAGAAGAGAGGAGAAGACTGGACAAGGGTGGAGGCTGAGAGATGGTGGGAAGACAGAAGGCGTTGGAGAGGCTTGTGTTCCAAACAGACCCGGCCAGTGGCTGGAAACTGTGCAAGATGATGATGATGATATGTTACTTTTCGTAATTTAACACTTCCTATGTTCACATACGATTCAGAAGAATCATTTGTCTTATTCACAAATGCCTTTATGAAGACTGCAAAATATCTGCTAGCCAAGAACAGAATACAGTTCTTGCATACTCCCTCCGGTGTGGCACATTCACTAGTAAGTAAATTAACCATCCTTTATTTGACCCCATGCGTGCTTTCAATCAAAAATTGATCAAAATTGCATCTAAATATTTCTGACATTTTGTGTGACAGATGTTGAGCACACGCATTAGGGAAAAGCATTTTACTTCGAATAACCCACTGTGTGCATCTATAAATAAATAAAGAACAGGCAAAAATATGCTAATTTATATTGTAAAATCATTCTGTATTAAAAGAAAACCAAAATATCAGTGTAATGGTAGGCTACTTGTTTACAATAAATTCATACTTACATTTCCTTATTTCTTGGGAACCTGAAGAAAGATTTTGGGTCACTTTGTTGTTTATAATTATTACAGCCATATATGGCACAAATACTCCCCATGTCAACCATTACAATTGGATAATCAGGTCATCCACAGGTCAATAATTTCTTATAATTGTTTGGTTGGATCTCACGGTTGTAAATCAGCTGGTCTTACGTTGCCAACTTGGACCGCTAGGCGGTGCTGGGGAGCGCTGTCTCCTGTTTTGGCGAGGAGTTTCCGCTATTATCTTTATAAGCTATTTGTGTGGAGTGCCTCTTGTCTGTTGGTCTTTGCTCCTCAAGGAATCCCGAGCGATTCCGAAACATTCCGACTGCACGAAAAATGCACAGGATTTTGTGCTCGCGAGACGCAAGGGACCAGTCATGACATCTGGTGGAAAAGTTTCGCATTAGATAATCCTAATAGGGTGAATGCATTCTAGTGGCCATGAAAGGAAACTTTTCAATTAAAGCTGTTACATCGTGCAGGCCGGTGCGCAGCTCGCAACCAGTTGGCCATGATTGTCACCCTCATAGTTAATCTGGTTACTGTTGTCTCGTGCAGATCCGGTGGCGAATCTTGTTTTAATTAAATATATATCTTCCATTGTAATATGCATAGTACATCGCTTAATTTTATAGCGTCTGAGTAATTACAAAACAATAAATATAAAACAATTCAAACAAAAAAAAACCAACTCTGATAGAATTTGAACCCCAGTCAAACGGGTGAAACACCACGCAGCCAAACATGTCCACCGACATTCGTCGTTAACAATTGACTTGCATACAACGTCTTAGCAAATAATGATTTGGACTAAAAGATTTCTTCAGTGGAGTACATTTTTATATATAAAGCATTTCATACAAAGGTTATTTTATTTCTATCAGTAGGCTATAATGTATGCAATACTCAAACTAGTGAAATATGGGTCAGGCACAAGATATCAGCTGCCATCTTGTCTCGTAACGGAGACGGCTCAGCTCTTTAAAGCCACTGCTACCATATAATATTATAATACGAACTTAAAATATCCAACCGGCCACGTCCTTTAGGACAGTTTAAACCATTGTTGGTTCGATAATTGTAACTAATGGGTTCAAAGTTATTAATTATAACTAGCGGACCCGTGCGAGAACTCTTGCATAATGGGTTGTGTGCGCCACATGTGTACGGAATACCCGCCCGGCCGTAGTGCTATGCGGGCTGTTCGCGATACAGTTCTGGCAGGGGCTATTGTCTTGTTTATTTGTTTAAAAGCACTTTATAAACAAATAAATATATTTCCGTTAACTTTTCAAGAAATGCAAGATTTTTCCTGTACAATTGAGACAATTTGGAAGATTTTGGTGAAACATACACCTTAGCGTATTATATAAGATGCTTCCTTAATTCACACGGCCTCCATCCTGAAATGGTACGGCTGATGACCTTGTAGTTTGGGTGCGAGACTCTTCTTATATAAAGGTATGTTGTTACCAAATTTCGTAGAGATCGGATAATTAGTTTAGTCGTTATTTGACTTTACGTTTTGAACGTTTGTGTGGCTGCCATTCAGTTTTGGTCAAGATGGCATTGATATAAAACATGACACTGAGGTGCCCTTTGCTAGAGCTACCTCTGTACCAAATTTCGGTTTCACCGTGTTTGAATTGATAGAGGGGGACAGACATACACACAGACAGACACACAACTTTTGGCCCTGTGTAGATCTCGTAAGTCTTTCATTTTTTGCAAAAATCGAAAGTAGGCTAACGGACGTCCTGTAAATAGCATTGGGGAACCAAGGAAAGCCAATAATTATCTCTACTTAGTATAAAACCAAGTCCCCGTTTCTTGGATGTTACGGGTAATCTCGAGAACCACTGAATGGATTTTGATGGGGTTTCACCATTCTGTAAAGGATATATCGAGGAAGGTTTCTGTAAAATATAATTTATTTATGACCAACGGAAGCCAAGCAGTAACTATTTCAGTGAAAGAAACCTGGTGTCCGCGCGCCTTTTAAGCTTACACTGAGCAAACCGTTACAAATATCTGTATACTATGTATGAGTGTAAGAATTGTTCAGCATGAAAAGTTCTACAAAAATGTCCGGGACAGCATATCGCTATCTTCAATACATCGCCCATTATAAGTGTTTTTAAGTTTTCATTTCTTCCAGCAATCTCCATTCAATTACTAGCTTCGAGACCGTGTTTATGAGCTAGCTGGCTGGCGAGCGGGCCTATCACCTCAGGCTGTGTCGAGTCAAGACTTCAGAGAAGAGTGGATGTGTTTGGAGATTCCCTGGAAATGCAACTCGGCTTTTCTTTACTTATCGTTCCGCAGAATACACAGTCAAGTTTAGATTTGACGGAAGGGGGATTTATGATTCATGCACCTCGCCATTCTTAAATTACGTTTGACAAGAACTCGTTGCACATGCTATCTCAATGATAATATAATTAATAGTCCAGTCAGTGATTTTAACCCCTCATGCCGAGACGGAAAACAGATATAGGTCGTAGTTCATTGAAATCGAAAAGAAAAAACGCTTATCACGTAACAATGAAACTGAGCAACAAATAATTTCTCCATTGTCACAAGAGAAAGAAAGAAAGAATTCACAAAGACAAAGGGAGTCATCCCCAAAGTTCCCATGACACAGGGAAGAAATGTTCATGGTTTGTGGTCCGATAAGGAGAATTCTTCTATGAAATATGATTCCTCCATAAATTATATAAATGATGCTTCAGTTTCCGGGCGAAACTAGTATCTTATAAAACACCAAACTTGAAAAACGACATTACTTATGCGACATTCTAATATTTCCGCTTTAATTTTTTTCAGAGAACATGTGAAGTTCATTTAGCATATTTCGAGTATTTTGGCCAATAATGGTGCATATACTGTATATTCCAAATCGAAGTGCATATTTACGCGTTTTCATGTAACTTATCAGATATATTTCACATTAAACGAAGAGTGTTTTCAGTTATCGTCTTTCCTCCTGTTTGCTACGTCACATATTGCCTGCCTCGTGGCGCAGTGGCTAGCATTCTTAATAAGCGATGTTCGGTTTCATCATTTCAAATGATCTTGTCGACTTCGTCGTTATGCTTGAGTCTAAAGTTATGCGGAACGGAGACGGAAGTGACGTCATGCAGCCGCGTGGAAAGCCTAAGTTAATGGGTAAAGGACGGCGAGTGCGTGACGTCATGCAGCCACGCGGGAAGCCGAAGTTAATGGTTAATGGAGTCTGTTGAAAGAGTCCTGGGGCGTCGAGCGAAGCGAAAAGAATACAGGGTGACTCCTAAAGAGGTGTACAAGATGCCAGATAAGAATACAAGGTGACTCTTCAAGAGGTGTAAAAGATGGCAGAGAAGAATACAGGGTGAATCCTAAAGAGGTGCACAAGATGGCAGACAAGAATACAGGGTGACTCCTAAAGAGGTGTACAAGATGTCACACAAGAATACAGGGTGACTTCTAAAGGGATATACAAGATGCCATATAAGAATACAGGGTGCCTCCTGAAGAGGTGTGCAGGATGTCAGAGCAAAATACAGTACAAGATGCCAGATAAGAATACAGGGTGACTCCTAAAGAGATATACAAGATGCCAGATAAGAATACAAGGTGACTCTTAATGAGGTGTACAAAATGGCAGAGAAGAATACAGGGTGACTTCTAAAGAGGAGCACAAGATGTCAGACAAGAATACAGGGTGCCTCCTAAAGAGGTGTACAAGATGTCACACAAGAATACAGGGTGTGCAGGATGTCAGAGCAAAATACAGTACAAGATGCCAGATAAGAATACAGGATGCCTCCTAAAGAGATATACAAGATGCCAGATAAGAATACAAGGTGACTCCTAAAGAGGTGTACAAGATGGCAGAGAAGAATACAGGGTTACCCCTAAAGAGGTGCACAAGATGTCAGACAAGAATACAGGGTGACTCCTAAAGAGGTGCACAAGATGTCAGACAAGAATACAGGGCGACTCGTAAAGAGGTATACAAGATGTCACACAAGAATACAGGGTGACTTCTAAAGAGATATACAAGATGCCAGATAAGAATACAGGGTGCCTCCTGAAGAGGTGTGCAGGATGTCAGAGCAAATTACAGGGTGACACTTAACGAGGTGTACAGTATGTTAGATTCAATTCAAATACAGGGTGACCTTTAAAGAGGTTTGCAAGATATCAGATTTAAATAATGGGTGACTCTTAAAGAGTTGTAAAAGATGTCAGACTCAAATACAGGGTGACCCTTAAAGAGGTGCCCGCGCGGGAAGCCTAAGTTAATGGGTAATGGAGTCTGTTGAAAGAGTCCTGGGGCTTCGAGCGAAGCGAGAAGCCCACTTGAGCCTTTCTAACATTTGTAGCATGCGTCATTTGAAATGATATAACGTCTAGTCTTTCAGACTGACTGTAATTTAGGAAAGTGAATTCGTGTTCAACTTTTGTCGGGAAGGCTGTTTACAATTTACGTTAGAACATTTTTATTTGTAACTCTTCAATCGGTCAACTTGAAATTTCCCAATGACTGGGCGAGGGGAAAATGTATATAATATATGAATAATAAGTAAATAACACTCCTGTAAAAATTGCTTGTGTTAGTTATGATCACTATGATAATAGGGCAATTTTAGGATTACGCGTTTCGACCTTCAAGCGGTCATCAGGAGATCCTGATCACTGTGGCTCAAATTTATATACAAATGTTATCTAACTACAAAAAGGGTAGTGCGTGCCTAATATTACGACTTGCAGTTTCAATCTCGTTATATAAGGTTAGTTTTATAAGGGTTTGTTAATTACGTACGAGTATTAAGTTATGCACGTGTACGCAAATTAGAACTACACAATATACGGTAATAAATAAAATAAAATTAGAGCATGCACTTGAATTCTCTTATGTATAGGCCTATGGTTACTTATCCGCGGAGTCGTTGCTCGTACAGTTGATACAATATCGCCTCTCTATCCCGCCGGGTTAATAGAGATCATAACTACAGTAATATATAGGTGTTCTTTTTCAAGGAGTTTATTTACTTATTACTCATATACATTGTACCCCGCCCAGTCAATGGGCAAATTCGTGTTGACTGACTGAAGAGTTACAACTGACAGTTTGTATAGGCAAAACTGAATGAATGGCTTCAATATTTTACATTTCATAAAGAAGATACCGGTACATTATTTAAAAATAAATGTACAATATATATTAATTAAATGTCTGTTTAGGTGCAAAAAATACTAGCAAGTGAACACGTTCAAGGGTGAGGCATCTCCGCTTTACAGTCACAGGGTTTCCTGTACTTGAAAATACTCCTTCAGCGCTGCAGGTGGTCGCGGGGATAACCAAGCATTTTTTCGCTAGTTTAGCGGGCCTTGAACATATTGTTTGATTCATTTTCTACCAGTGGAAAGGATGAGTGTGCAAGCCAGGTGGTGTATTCCCAGGATAAGCGTCCAGCTCGTCTTTTGCAATGTTTGCAATATTTATGCTACAGCTACAAGATTTCTTATTTTTACCACGCTTTTCATAACTATTGTTAGGTTCACTTCTTAATAAATCGCATAGACTCCTCTAGAATGCATATTTTATTATTTGTTGTGGAAAGGTTCACAATTCACACGATACACACCATATTGTTTTTGACACTGAACTTCACTGATATCAAAGACTATGTCAAAGATACTGCACTACACTCTTGTGCTTACTGCCAACACAACATTCTCCCACCTTGAGTTGTGGAAACAACTCAACAAAACAATAAAATAACATAACACACATATTTTCACAAACTAAATGAACACAGAAATAAATAAGTCACTCAAAATATCTCTTTGGTTTAACCACCACTCTCCCACTACTGGTTTTGATGAGATCAGAAGTATTAGTAGATGGTTTAACCGTCTTTGGATTTTTCTCCTTCTTCTCATTTTCATTCCGCTCAACTTGCAATCTTAAAGCATGATCTTCTCCAGATGTCACATCAAGTGGATACACCCTCTGTACTGGCCTCAGTAGCTCTCCTTTTGTAGTCGCCAAGCGAACAACTCTCACGACACCACCTTTGCCAGGGATGACCTCCGTCACTCTTGCCAGCGGCCAGTCTAGTCTCTTCGTGTTGTCACTGGCTACCAGTACTACTTCACCTACGCAGGGTTTGTGATGACTTTTCCTAATGTGGTTCTTCTGTATTAGCTGTCCAAGATATTCATTCCTGAATCTTACCCTTAATGTTTCCTTTACTTTCTGTCTGTACCTGAATCTTCTGTCAAGTTTTATGTCCTCGATCATGTCGATATCGGGCATTCCAATCTCCCTGACTTCCTGTAGGAACATTGCAGGGGTGATAGCCATCAAGTCTTCTCCATCATTGGACAGGTAAGTAAGTGGTCGTGAATTCATGACAGCTTCAATGTCACACAGAACAGTCATCATTTCTTGGTACGACAGACATGACCTTCCCAGAACTTTCCTGAGTATTTGTTTGAGGACACCAATCAGCCTCTCCCACCATCCTCCCCACCATGCTGCAGTGGGAGGATTGAATTTCCATTTTATTTGGTGTACAGAACTATATTCAGCAATTTTATCCCACTGAATTGTCTCCAACATATTGCAGGTGCCTTGAAAGTTTGTCCCATTGTCACTATAGACAATCATTGGCCTTCCACGTCTGGACACGAAGCGCCGAAAAGCTTCGAGGAATGTTGCAGTAGCCAAAGATGTTACTAACTCCAGGTGTACTGCACGAAAAACCGCACACGTGAACAGACAGACCCAGGCTTTCTCTCCACCTTTCAAAATCAGAGGCCCAGCAAAGTCGACCCCTGTTATTTCAAAAATTGAGGCTTCTCTTACTCTGTCTATGGGGAGATGAGTTTGTTCTGCTTCAAGATGTTTTCCATGGTACCTCCTGCAGACAACACATGTTTTAATTGCACCCTTCACCGTTCTCCTTCCTCCAAGGATCCAATATTTCTGTCTGAGCCCACTGAGCAGAATCTGGGTTCCAGCATGACATAAGTCTTTGTGCTTCTCCCTAATGAGAGCGTGAACTGTTGTATGCTTCGCAGGAAGGATAGCAGGACAACGGAAAGCATAATCATCTTTGCGCGATATAATTTTTGTTTTCAGTCTCATCACTCCCTCATCATCCATGAAAACACATAGTGAGTTGAATCTTTCATCCTTTTCACCAACAAAACACTCCTTTTGTATGAACTTCATCACGACTTTTTCTGCTTCTGTGGTTTCTTCAATGGATAGTTCGATAGTTCTTCTATTATTTTTCTGTCGACAATTATACAGAAACCTCAAGATCCATCCTATCATACGAACTGTTCTACGGAAACTTGAGAAATAGTCAAGGTGCCATTCTTGGGTATTGGACTTGTCTTCTAACACCGTCATAGTGTTGACTTTCTTTTTTCTTTCTTGGAAGACTTCATCATCGTTTGTTGGAATTTCGAGGCTAGGCCATTGAGTAGTAGATTGTTTTAGCCATTTTGGCCCTTCCCACCATCTCTGTTGAAGTAACTGTTTTGTGCTACATCCCCTTGATGCCAGGTCAGCCGGATTCATGGTTCCTGGAACATGCCGCCACTGTTCTATTCTGGACAGTCTTCGAATTTCTTGCACTCTGTTCCACACGAAGGTCCCCCAAGGTTCGTCTAACTTGATCCAGGACAACACAGTCGACGAGTCACTCCAATAATAAGTAATGATTTCTTTTGCAGTTAATGCTGGCAGTACTGACGTCACTAGTCGAACCCCTATTGTAGCTGCTAATAATTCCAGGCGTGGTATGGTGATACTCTTCTTGGGTGCCACTCTTGTCTTGGCTTGTACAAATCGTAGCTCTATATTGTCAACCCTCTGTATTCGTAAGAATATGACTGCAGCATACGCAGTTTGACTGGCGTCGCAGAACACGTGAAGAGATATATCTTCAACCGACTGGACACTACCGATCAAACATCTAGGAATCTTAATCTCAGACAGCTGAGGTAGTTCTGCCAACCACTTCATGAATCTTCTCTTTGTTGTTTCGTCTACTCTGGTGTCCCAACCCAAGTCAGTGGCCCATAGTTCTTGCAAGATTAATTTTGGACAGAGAAATACCGGACATGCGAAGCCAATAGGGTCAAACACCTTATGTGCAGCTCCTAGTATAGCTCTTTTAGTGATTACATCATATTTGAAATCGTTAACATGAGTTAGATTCAGTTCAATGGTATCTTCTCCTTTATTCCAAATGAGCCCTAGCACATGAGTAAGATTTTCAGCTGTACCATCCTGAGAATACTCCCACCCTCGGAGATTGAAAGATGCCTTATCCATTATTATGCTTGCCTCTCGCATGAATGAATGAAGGTCATTTCTGTTGTTAACACTAATAGCACAGTTATCCACATAAAAACATTCTTCCAATCTTTCTATTGTTGAAGTTGAGTAGGAACTATTATCGACTGTTTGACTCTTCAACTCGTTCAAGTGGAGTTTGATGGTTGCCGACAATAGGAACGGAGAACATGCAAGTCCAAAGACAACTCTATTGTGACGGAACACTTCTACCTTCCCTGTACTTTCCTCCTCCCACCAAAGGAATCTCAGAAAATCACGGTCTCTAGGATTGACACTTATTTGAAGAAATGCTTTTTCTACATCAGCCGTCACACCGATCTCATCTTCTCTGAACTTCAGTAGCGAACTAGGGATCAACTCTATGAAGTTAGGCCCTTTTTCAATACATTCGTTCAGAGATGGAGCGTTTCTCTGCTTCGCCGAGGCATCAAAAACAGGCCTGATCTTGGTGGTGCTGTTTTCTTTGAAGACAGGTCGGTGAGGTAGATAGTGTCCACTATTCTTCAGTTCTTCTTCAGGTACCCTCTCGATGATTCCTTGCTCCAACCAACTTCGTAAGACATTATCATACTCCTGATAATGTTGTTCAGCTTGTAGTTTCTTTGTAGTGATTTCTAATCTGTGCTGAGCAATTTCTCTGTTGTCAGGGAGAGGTGGATGTTGTTCACTCCAAGGCAGACACACTTCATATCTGTTATCTTCATTCAGTCGTGCAGTCTCAAGGAAGTTATTTCTAACACGCTCATTCCTCTCGACGATAGATTCTTTCACAACAGGGTCAGTAATTCCAAGAATTTCTAAGTCCCAGAGATCAGAAATTCTTGTATGTTGGGAAAACAATGATGACACTAATAATGATGCCGAATCCATTTGGGCCTTGTTACCTATGACTTTTCCCATTAGTGTCCACCCTAGGGAAGTCTCCACCAAAACTAGGCCACATTTTAGTTGATGTTTCCTCCCAGTGAGCAGTTCACCCGCCTTATCGGCCCCAATCAGAATCTGCACAGGCCCTCTCTCTCGTACATCAGTTAAACATATTTTCAGATCCCTTATCTCCTCACTCCAAGAACCATTCTTAATATATGGGACATCTTCACAAATTATCTCTTGGCTTAAAACTTCCAGCTCCTTGGAATAGTTTCCCTCCAATCGCTTTAAACTTATTCTGTAACATTCGTGTTTTGCTTCTCGAGAACGTACTCCACCAAACAAGGAATGTATTAACGTTTCCTTCCTGATTGACTGATACCCCATTTCTTCGGCTAGGTCACGTGCAATGTAGGATTTAGTAGACCCAGTATCAATGACAGCTCGTACAGTTTTTTGTTTACCCTTTCCTTTAACGACAACTGCCAGGGTTTGCAAGTACACCTCAGGAAAACAAGACACATTAGCTAAAGCCTTATCCACATTATTGCCATCCTGGTGAACCAAATTCCTGTCTTCCTCGTAATTCTGTTTGGACACACTTTCATCTTCTTTGTCACGGAGCTTATAACACATTAATACCACATGTTTACCACCACAAACAATGCACCTGACAATCGATTTACAAGCTCTACTTGCATGGCCCTTCTTTAAACAATTGAAGCAACAGTGTTTATCAGTTAAGATTTTCCTTTTCTCCCCTACAGTCATTTTTTGAGCTTTAATGCACTCTGGGCTCGAATGAGGCTTAAGACAAAAAACACACTCCTGTCTCTTAGAAACATCAGCAAACAAAGCAGAAGCAGTAGGTATATTTGGTTCAATGACATCCCTTGGTTTCTTGTCTCCCTTAATCTTAGATCCTTGGGATGTGCTAATACTAAACCCTTTCATAGCCAATGAAATTCTTTCTTCACTTACTACTTCATTTTGAAGAAAAGCCATGAGCTGCTGCAAACGATCTTTGGATACAGAATCACACCTGAAGGAAGTATTCCTCTGCCATGCTCTTAATAGGTCTTCTGGCAAAGATGATTCAATTAGGGGATACAGCATTGCAGTACATTTTTCTGTAGTAACGCCTAAACTTTCCAGCGATCTGAGATGTGACTCTAATTTATCATACAAGCTACTCAGTGTTGGCCTTTCTTTGGAATTGACTGCATTCGTCAATACTAGTTTGAGCAATTCACGAACATAAACTTCCACCTGCAAGTCCTCTCTACCAAATCGAGCTTGAAGACTCTCTATAGCTTTGTCATAATTCTCGGCAGTGGGTGGAAAACTAGTAACTAATTCATATGCTCTGGAACCTTCTGTCATAGCCTGAATTAAATATTGGAATTTATCTTCCTTCCCAATGTCCTCATCCTCGTGAATTTTACGGAACTGGCTCCAAAAATATAACCAATCAATTATTTCACCAGAAAATTTCTTGAATTCTATTCTTGGAAGTCTATATTTCTTTTTATCACAAACATTGTCATTCACTACACTTTGTGGAGGGGTCATGGAAACAACGGGATTCATAAAACGTGTTGCTTTTGTTCTACAGCTAAGGAATTTGTGTTTGTAATCATCAGCTGATTCACATTCTGTTTCTATTTCGTCATCCTCACACTCGTCGTCTAACATCTGTTGAAATATTAATCCATCTAAATTAGAGATATCATCATACTTTTCTTGAAGGATTTCAAGTTGCACTTGCACTTTTTCCGTTTCAGTTTGATCATCTTCTAACAACGCCATTAGTTGATTGTGTGAGCGCGTAAATAACCGCCGCTTTACGGTTCTTTCTTTAGCGAGTCTTTCCATCTTCTTTCTTCACGGGAGCCTTTTACTATGAATGAGTCCTGTCACGGTCGCCATAAAATGTTAGGTTCACTTCTTAATAAATCACATAGACTCCTCTAGAATGCATATTTTATTATTTGTTGTGGAAAGGTTCACAATTCACACGATACACACCATATTGTTTTTGACACTGAACTTCACTGATATCAAAGACTATGTCAAAGATACTGCACTACACTCTTGTGCTTACTGCCAACACAACAACTATCCTATCATGAGAACATTGCGTTTTTATCGAACATGCCTAAAAGTTGACATTAGACATATCTTCGTTCGCGGGACGTCACATTTGCATCCGGGGGGCGTGGTGACGCAGCGGTCAGCTGTTGGCCTCTCACCAAGGTGGACTGGGTTCGATTCCTGGTCAATAATGTTAATATTTGAAAGAAAAATAGCACAGTAGCGCCACCTGGTGAAATAGACATGTACAATAAAGAAGAGAACAAAAGACGAGTCAGTGCAAAGTCTGTGCGTGTTCGCGTTACATGTGACAAGCGTCTCCAAAGATGATTTGTATTTTGTATTGTATTTCCCACTTGATAAATAAAGATCTACATTAAAACTAACAGGTTATGGACCCAGGCTACGTGTAAATGTTTTTTTTAGCGTATGGCTTTTTTAGTGCCGGGAGTGCCCGAGGACATGTTCGGCTCGCCAGTTTTGTAGCTGCTTCGAGACGGACACCCGATGGGGGAGCTACAAGTACCGTTGGGGAGGGAAGTTGGAAGGGAAGGACGAGGAGTTGGAAGGTAGCGGCTGTGGCCTATAGTTAGGGACCAACCCCGGCATTTGCCTGGAAGGAAGATGGGAAACCACAGAAGACCATCTTCAAGGTTGCCAGCGGGGTGATTCGAACCTCCTCGCCTCCCGGATGTGAGCGACTGCCAGCAGTCATGCCGTAACGACCACAGCTAACTCACCCGGTGTGTAAATGGTATTATCTCGTGAGTGGATCTGAAGCTGAGCGCTTGTGGAACACGTGCTGTATTTTTTTTTTGTGAGTAAGGATAACCTCAAAATGGCAACCGGCAGTGACTACAAAGTTCAAGTGGATAAACTTGAAGGACCTGAAGACTGGGTAAAGTGGAAATGGCATGTGTTGATGGTTTTGCGGTCGTATGAACTGGAAAATATTGTTGATGGTTCGAAAAAGTGTTCTGTGTTGCCGGCAGATGCAACTGCGCAACAAACAGCGGCATATAAGCAGTGGTTGAAAGAAGACGCGAAAGCGGCCAGTTTGCTAGCAGGTGCGCTAGGAAAATCTGTTGCCGAGCTCGTGTTGACGTGCACCAATGCCAGTGAAATTTGGACAAAATTGAGCGCACGGTTCGAAAGAAGCAGTACGCAGCTACTGAACATGTTGATCGAGTCATTCTTCCGAGTGACACGTGACGACAAGGAGGACATCAGCACCCATGTCGCGAAGTTACAGAAGCTTTATCAAGATCTGAACGACGAACTCCAAAAGCACAACGAAAACACGTTATCTGAAAGGATTTTGAACGGTCGAATTTTATCCACGCTGGGAAAAGAATATGATAATTTCAAGGATGTGTGGGACACGATTCCGACGGAAAATCAAACTGTGAACTTGTTGATTGAAAAATTGTGCACGATTGAACTGCGTGACCAAGGAAACGTGGAATCGATTGCGTTTGTGGTACGTAGTGCTCCCAAGAAGCATTCCCAGTATGGCAGTGGCAAAGGCAGCGCTGATGACAAGTCGAAGAAAAATGTTCAACGAGTAAAGCAGAAGTTTCCATGTTTCAAATGTAAGGAATTGGGCCATTGGGCAAGTGAATGTCCAGTGAAGAAGAAAGAGGGTGACACTAGAAACAAAAATAAGGAGAACAATGCTTCGTTTCTGACACATGCTATGAGTGCGTTAGACGGCGACTTTGTTCAAGCCGACGAGTGGTACTGCGACAGTGGCGCCACAAATCACATCACCGCGAACAAACAGTATTTTACAACATACGTCAAGTTTGCTGCTCCAGAGAAGATTTTGCTAGGAAAACGAGGTGTGAGCATGCTAGCTCACGGCAAAGGAACTGTAAACATTCAAGTGCAGCTGAACAACGCTTGGTTGAGTGCTGAGTTTACTGAAATTTTGTATGTTCCCGATGCAATGGCTCATCTGTTTTCTGTGAAAGCTGCTGCAAGGAAAGGTTTTTGTGCAAGACTTGACGACCTAACTGTTAGAATTGAAGACAAGGTTACTGGAAAGGCGATGATGGCTGGACGTGTGTGTCATGGTCTGTATGTACTTGACATGCGCGTCGTGAAACCGGCGCAACCCATTCAAGTGAATTTAGCTACATCGTCGGACAAACTGCAGATCTACCATGAACGATTTGGTCATCAACACAAAGCGCATGTCAAGAATGTACTGAAGCAGATGAACATCAATGTAGACATGTGTAAAGAGGATTTCTGCGATGGATGTGCACTGGGAAAAATGCATCGACTGTCATTCAAGACACGAATGAATCGACCAACAGCCACCGGTGAACAAATCGACGCCGATGTGAATGGACCAATGTCTACTGATTCTCTTGGAAAGGCACGCTACTACGTATGTTTCAAGGATGATTTCAGCAAGTTTCGACGAGTTTTCTTTTTAAAGCACAAAAGTGAAGTGTACACCGTTCTGGAACAGTTCCTGAATGAAGCCAAAACAAATGGACACGTCGTGAAGCTGTTCAGGTGTGATGGAGGAAAATAATTTGATAACAAGAAGGTTTCTGAACTACTCGCAAGCAGAGGCATAGAACACAGTATTACTACGCCGTACACACCACAACAAAACGGAGTTGCGGAACGTGAAAATCGGACGATTGTGGAGTGCGCAAAATCTATGCTGAATCCCAGCAAGTTAACGAAACAACTTTGGGCTGAAGCCTGCAACACTGCGGTGTACCTCCTGAATCACACTGGGAAGTCATCCATTGAAAACAAATCTCCCTATGAATTGTGGTATGGACGACCAGTGGGAAGTCTCAGTCATCTGAAGATCTTCGGAACAGAATGCTACGTGCATATCGACAAGAATTTTCGCTCAAAGTTCGACGACAAAGCTGTTTTTGGACATCTGGTTAGGTACGTGAACGACAGGGATGGATTTAGAGTCTGGATTCCAACTCAGGGAAAGGTTGTTCTAAGCCATGATGTGAAATTCAAACCTGAAGTTGTCTGCAATCTGCGCGCCAACGCCGGAAAGGTTGAAGTCACGCTTGAAGAACGTGTGGAGAGGAATCAGTATAATTTATCGTCTGATGTAAGCCTGCAGAGGAGGTCAGAGTCAGATGAGAACTTAAGCGAAATTGAAGATTTTGCTTCGGCATCCAGTTCCGGAGGAAGCGAAGATGAGGAAGAAGGAGAGACTGAAGAAAGAAGGAAAAGCAAACGTGAAAGTAAGAAGCCATCGTGGATGATCAGTGGAAATTACATGTACATGGCTGGACCATCCATCGTTGAAAAGAATCCTGACTCTTACTCTGAAGCGCTGCAGTCTAGTGATAAAAATCAGTGGCTGAAATGAAGAATTGGAGTCCTTTAAGGAAAATGATACCTGGAAATTGGTTGAGCGTCCAAATGGTGCACGGGTCCTGAAAAATCGGTGGGTTCTTTGACAGAAGACAACGGACAGTGGAGAAGTTCGCTTCAAGGCACGATTGGTAGCGAAAGGCTATGTGCAACAGCAAGGAATCGATTATGAAGAAACATTCAGCCCTGTTGCACGGTATGATACCATTCGAGCTCTGTTGGCAATGGCTGTTGAAAAGGAGATGAAACTTGGTCAATTTGATGTCAAGACGGCCTTCTTGAACGGCGAGCTTGAAGAAGATGTGTTCATGGAACAGCCAGAAGGTCATCAGGACGGTACTGGCCGAGTGTGTCATCTAAAGAGAAGCTTATATGGTTTAAAACAGGCTCCACGCTGCTGGAACAAGCGTTTCAAGAAATTCATGGAGAAAGCTGGATTCAAAAACAGCAAAGCTGATCCTTGTCTCTTTTACAGCAACAAAAATGGAAAGTGGTTGGCTGTTGTAATCTTTGTGGATGATGGCCTGGTAATTGGCAACGAAGAAGACATCGAGCAGTTCATGGAAAAACTTCAGCAGGAATTTCACACGACCAGAGGATCTCTCAACAATTTCCTGGGTATGAAGATACAAGAAAACCATGATGGATCAATTGCAATCAGTCAAGAGGATTACACGAGGAAAATCCTAGAAAAATTTGGGATGGCCGAGTCAAATGGAGTGTCTACCCCAGTTGGACGCGAAGAAAGTGAAGACGGAGAAAAGGTTTCGGCCAGGGTTCCTTATCGTGAGTCGGTGGGATCCTTGATGTACCTGACTACAGTTACTCGTCCAGATATCGCATTCGCGGTCAACAAAGCTGCTCGAGCCATGGAGAATCCTACAGTTGAAGACTGGAGTGAAGTGAAACGGATATTTCGATATTTAAAGAGCACAGTGAACCATGGAATCGTCTATAGGAAAGAGAACGTTTTGAAGGTCTACAGTGATGCTGACTACGCCGGTGACAAGAGGACGAGACGTTCAACGACGGGTGTCATTTCGACCTACAATCATGGAGCTGTATCGTGGAGAAGTCAGTTACAGAAGTCTGTGTCAACATCGACAACTGAAGCTGAAATTGTGTCTGCAAGTGAAGGAGCAAAGGAGTTGATTTGGCTGAAAAGACTGTTTTCTGAATTACTGGGAACTGCTGACAAACCTCCTACGCTTTACATCGACAATGCTGGTGCAGTTAAATTGGCCAAAAATCCGGAGTACCATCGGAAATCCAAGCATATTGAGGTACGTCATTTCTATGTGAGGGAAAGATTTTTGGACGGAGACCTTGAGCTGGAGCACATCGACGAGACCTATCAATTAGCTGATCTTCTAACTAAACCTCTGGAGAGGGTCAGATTCGAGATGCTGCGTGAGAGGATTGGCGTGCAGAAGATGACATCTTAGAGGCTGAAAAGTGTTCAACAGTTCATCTTGTTTATTTTTTAAATTTGTATTTGATTTTTCTTTGGAGGAAGTGTTAATATTTGAAAGAAAAATAGCACAGTAGCGCCACCTGGTGAAATAGACATGTACAATAAAGAAGAGAACAAAAGACGAGTCAGTGCAAAGTCTGTGCGTGTTCGCGTGACATGTGACAAGCGTCTCCAAAGATGATTTGTATTTTGTATTGTATTTCCCACTTGATAAATAAAGATTTACATTAAAACTAACAAATAAGTTACATGTGAGATTTTCGAAGTGGTTCGGATTCCACGTCAAAAGGAGGTCCCGTGGCTCATAATCACAAGATTCACGGTCACGTAAAAACTATCTTCCTTCCTTCTTCCTTTACATTTTCATCCTTGGAGTGACCTTAACTTAAATGAAACCTCAAAGTGGACGTTGACCTGTGGCTAGCATTCTTCGCCGTCGACACGAAGGGCCATCTTGGGAGTGGTTTTCCGTGGTTTATCCCCTTCTACTCGAGGCAAATGCCGGGATGGTCCCTAACTTAAAACCACGGCCGCCTCCTTCCCAATCCTCACCTGAATTCCAATACACTACTGCATACAATACAAAAACACAGGTTATCATAATAATTCTATATACACACCCAAGTCCAAGTCCCTCAAATGGAACAAGAAGTTACACAAGAGCACGATGTACAGAGTTAAAATTCTTCGAATCGTCAAACTTTTAGGTAAAGTGTGCAATCTCAGCTTGTCATGCACCTTATGAGGTGGACAAATTGTCATAACCTTACACTTCCCAAAGATTGTTATTATCGTGGCAGATAACAAAATGTGATTAATTTATAATGTAAATATTGTGTTGTAAATTCATTTAAGGGGATTGGGATATCTTGGTTATCAGCCCCGTGTAGTTGGGTGTGTGTTGAATTTGTCTGATAACCTATATTACTGTGATGAATGTAGTACTATGTGCAGGCCTAACTGTAGGTTATTAGGGGCAGGGGTGGGGTAGGCGCCCCGGGACTTGAAGTAAGGTAGCCTAGTATCCCGGCATTTGCATGGAAGGAGCGTGGAAAAACCTGGAGAAAAAAAACACACTCAGGATAGCCGCTGTCAGCTCCGGGATTCGAACCTTCAATCCCTGGACTTGCTCTAGCTGACCATGTTGCCATGGTGCATGATTTAACGAGCATGACTACACCGTGGGGTGTAAATATTTTGTATGGTTAGAGCAGGGCGAATAAAGTAATAAATGAAGGAACTCCGGTAGTTGACCGTTTCCGCCGCTAGGTGGTACTAGCGTAACTTGGTCTGCGCGTGCAGGTGGACGGCCTGTCTGGCTCGTTGTTTATTTCAAGAAGTATTGCACTAAATACTAAGCAAGTTGTGAATAGCAGAAACAAATCTTCAAGGGAATACGAACATATTAAAATACTATCCAGAACACACTAAAATAAATTTCCAAGAAGAGTAGAGCTCACCTCTAACAGAAGAAACCTTCATTATCTTTCTCGCTGATTTTGAAGACGATTTGGTTCTCAGTTCCCTGGACATTTCTTTCGCCCGGAAAATGAACCGGCATTTAATGTAATGAAACAATATCCTAGGGAAATATAGTAACAGGTGATCCTTTGAGCAGCACACATTTCGAAACACTGGAAGTTCACAGATCATATCCACACAATCTGAAAATATATCGCCCCACAACGCGTCTTCTTGCTCCAACTCTTCCTCGACTACTGCGTCTACATGTTTCATCACGTGAAAGAAAGATAAGGACGGGTATTTGAGAAATTTAGATGTACTTCCACCATAGTCTCTCAGCTTGGAGAGGATACATACATCACTAGCAGCATTGAATATTTCAGAATCACTTTCCAATGACCTAATGCAGGAAGTACATTATTTAACAATCTTCTTTGCTGCTGTGTGAATCAGGTAACCACACCAATAATAAATAACATTATCGCCTGCTCTCTCATTAACTAACAGGTTTATTGGATCAAGTTCGGGTTCAATGTCCGTCAGTGTAATGTTTTTTTTTTTTTAATCTGCTGACATATTATGTTATCCTTCACCTCTCTGCTCTTAGGCATCTCATTTCTCACCATTGACCGTATTTACAACAGAAAGCAAGAAAGCTTATTGTCAATAACGTCTTCACAATTATCTTGAGAAGGTAGGACTCCTTTCACTGGTATGTAGGCTAAATGGAGGTGAAAGAAGTCGGTAGAAGTAGGATGATCGTCACTGCTTAAACCTCTTATAAGTCCAAAATACCTCTCAGCAGGGTCTTGATTTAATTTTGAAGTTGAAACGTACTTGTATCCTGAGGTCCAAAGAAATTCAGCTAAGTCAAGAGTGCTTCTGAGGGTGACTCCGAGAGATTCCAGTGTCCGGTTTGATGCAAATGAGTTATCATTACGCTGAGTAACGTCATTAAACTGTTTCAAAGCAGTGTGATGCTTATCATCTCGTTTAAGTCCCTCAATCGGCAGTTTCAAATCCAACGCATCGAAAACATTGTTCATGTCTTGAGTGAACGTTTCAGTTCCATCGCTGTTTTCAAAACCACGCACACCAAGTTCTCTGTAAAATGCTAACCCTATAGCAACTGACTGACTAAAGAGCTGAGTTGCTAATCTGACACTCATCTTCTGGAAGGCTTTGGAATCGATGTGGGAAGATGTTAAACGTGGCACCACCCTTTTGCCGACATTAGGTGTGGTTTCGGTGTCGTACAACTTTCTGTAATATTCAAAATCTATCATGTGGCCATTGTAAATTACTTTCCCGAATTTATGAAAGTTATTTCGTACACATTTTACTTCGTGGCAGACGTCTCCCATGGCAAAAACTTTTCTACTTGAATCGCTGGGATTCAAAATATAATTTTTCATATCTCCTGCTTTTCCTGAAATGCCGGGCTCCTTCCAGGCCTTTTTGTTGGGTTGACTTCCATCACAGGTGAAGGCTACTACCCTGGCATTACTGCATTCCAACTGTATAACGATGTGTAAAATCAGTTTTGCAATGGTATGGCCATTAGTCGCATTCTTGCTCAGATAAACTGCAACGGGTTGTACCCAGTTTTTCATTACAGGAACAATGAAAAACACAAGTGCATGGTCACCGAGAACATTTTTTTTCTTCCTGTTTTGTAAATTCACCCATGTTTACAAATCCATCAAAACTGCACATTGAAGAGTTATATCTGATATCCTCTCTTAACTTCACTTCGTCAAATATAAGAACGCAGTTACGGTGATTCTCGTTATCCCCCTCAAATTCATTAGCAATTGCCGCTATAGCATGTGGATTTAAACCATAGGAACACTTCAGTCCACGAGACAACTTTCTTAGCAATGAAACTGACGGTAATGGGAGCAATTTATGCTTCTCGCAATGTTCATACCCTTTCCTAGACTTAATCAGTAGGAGTAAGCTTTCTAGTATAAATTCATGTTCGTAACGCATTCCATGCGAATTAGCTTCATTCTTTTTAATCATGGTGCGAACGATAAGTTTTTGCTTCTCCCATATACCATTCACATTATATTTCAGAATAAAAGATTTTAATTTTGCTATTTGTTTCGCCTGCTCACATCGTTTCCTTCGGTTAAGAACGACAATACGCTTCAGACGTTTTACCTCCTTACGCAATCGCATTACTTCACTCTCGAAATGATTACATGGCTAAGAATCACGTTTTCCATCGCACTCAATCCCCATGCTGGCACTGACCGTTTCATTTGAAACATCCTGAGCAACTGTGACTCCTCTCTGTTTCTTTTCTGGAAGAGGTGAGCGTTTTATCGGACCTTTCCTTTTACGAGGTTCGAAACTTAAATAACTAGGAATCCCTGGAAAATTATGCGGCACAGCTTTCTCGGCTAGCTTCCACCTATCACGAAATAATTCCATCGTCTTCCCATCTATTTTGAAAGAATCCACTTTAATTGTCATGTCATCACTATATGTAAGTCAGACACACGGTCACTCAAAGTTAATTGTCGGTCAGCGCGTGGATTTTTCTATTCCATTCTTCCAAACAGTTTTGACGTGGTCTAAACAAGTGCCGACCATCTCCTTTCTTATACCCAGACTTACAAGCAGGTACAAAGCAGTCTGGCATAATGATAGAAGTTTAAAACAAGCATAGAAATAAAACTTACGTACAATTTGCGCGCGGTGATGTATCACTGCTTAACTGCCGTCCCGTCATGTGCTTCAGACCATATGATCGGCGCGGCGCGTGGTGTTGAAATTTAGAACTACTTCATCTTAACCATTGACTCATATGGAAGTTCCACCATTTATTACTTTATTCGCCCCGGTTAGAGTATATTTAATAGTGGATTGAATATTAATAACATTAGATTCAAGACTATCCTGGCTTGATTGAATTTTATCAATGGTTGATTGAATTTTAGTGACATTGGATTCAAGATTAATCTGGCTTGATTGGATTTTAGTGACATTGGATTCAAGATTATCCTGGCTTGATTGGATTTTAGTGACATTGGATTCAAGATTATCCTGGCTTGATTGAATTTTAGTGGTCTCAATTTGAATATTGTCAATGGTGCATTGTATTTTACTAGTAGTAGACTCTGTTTAAGTTGCCCCGTTTGGACACTGTCTAAATCCACACGGAATAAATGAACATCGGAATGTGTTTGCCTAACATCTGATTGTATATCATCTATTGTAGTTTCCACATCCTTAACTTTAGCCAGTACTTGTTTGGAACTGTCTTGTAAGTTCTTTCGAGTACCATGCATACCAGACATTTCATTACGTAGGCTTTCAACGACTACATCCTGAATTAACCCTCTACTCCGGGCATCCGATGCTTGCTGTATTGAGCCTAGATTATTTTGAAGCATCTTATACAATGATTTAAGGTCAGTGACCTCCTCTTCACCTTTATCAGACATATATAATTCACACAAATAAACACAAATACATGAACACCACTTAAACCTAAGCAAACCATGAACACTTCAATGAAAATTTACTGCCATAATTGAAGCTTTCTTAGCGTATAGCATTAATCCTTAAATCTATACAAAATTTAATTAATGTTAAAACCTTACACAAATGTGGAATTCCCTTCAGTAAAATATGTGATACCTTATATCTGCGATATTTCCTCAAATATCCTAATCTGACAAGAATTTAAATGAATAAAACATCCTATTATTACGATGAGTTTAGAAATCCCCATCAGCCGGATTCACTAAGTCAAGCTATTTGAATGCAGGTCAAACGTGAATTGCATCAAATGCCTCCATACGATTGAACGCGCCAGTAAAGATGTCTTTCACTGCTCATGCTCGAATCGTTAATCTAATGCAAATTAGTGTAGCACCACTAAAAAAAGAGCAAAACCTAATAATGGTTGCGTTTCTAC
The DNA here is from genome assembly GCA_946902985.2 of Meconema thalassinum. Classification (NCBI taxonomy): domain Eukaryota; kingdom Metazoa; phylum Arthropoda; class Insecta; order Orthoptera; family Tettigoniidae; genus Meconema; species Meconema thalassinum. The sequence goes on along the minus strand of OX336389.2, from coordinate 464,279,473 downwards.
ATGTCTATCATGCAGATTGAGTAATCTCAAAAACGCTTTGTTCACACGTGAATTCCAACATTTCGTGCTAAAAATGTCGGTATACCATTACTTTCTGACATTTATTCAACGAATTCACAATGATCGCTGTAATGGCGTTAGAGTTGGCTAACCCAAGACACCTCCCACGTGTTTGATAACAAGATTCGAAATAAACATGAAATGGCGTCTTATGGCTGGCATCAAACCAGGTATTCCAGTTTTCTCGAATTCCAATCCGTTACGGACCTGAATTACTACAAGTTATTTCAGTTTATTCGATCCCCAAGTTGGGCGCCAAATCTCTATGTACCCGAAAATACCTACCGTCAGCTTGTTGATATCCCACGATGATATCTGGATTGCAGAACCTGAAAACTCCGGCTAAAACCCCCAGATTCTACTCAACAAGAGGCGGGGATAATGGGGCACAAGGATAACCTAACTGAGGGAACGTTAAGAAAAACCATGGCCATGAAAGAAAATCTAGCTCGACAGAACACAAGAACAACGTCAAAACGTAATCTCCAGAGCGTGGAAAAACACTGAAATGCCTGCGATGGTTTCCTTAACGTGACCTCTTATAGCAGCTATAAAGTATCACTCTGAAATAATTAAAATGCAATTCTCCGAAATGTATTCAAAAATAGCGTTATAGCAGAAATTGTTATAACAACATAACAAGAAATAAAGGGCAACTGCAGCTTCAACTCGAAGCTGAAATCTATGATACCTGAATACATCTTCTAGTCATCACTAGACAAATTGTTTAAAAAAAAATTAAGTTGAACACTGTTTAAATAAACACCCTACTATGACACAAGTAACGACTTAAAGCATTATCGAAAATCAATTCCGCGTTTGTGTAGGTCAATTTTAATCCTACAAATTATAATATACTGCTCAAAAAAATTAATGCACCACTTTTTTCAAAGGCCACCAAATTTGGAAAGTTGACTGCACAAGGTCGAAATCTCAGTATGACGTTTGCCCCGACGCCTACCAAGCACATGCTTCAGCACAACTCCCCAACTTGTGTAGTTTCGGGATAGCGCCCCCAAAACCAGACCATTTTTGAAAACCGTAAATTGAAGTTTGCGAAAAACGCTGTAGGACTTGTCGCAGGTTGCCAAAGCAGTCGAAAATGAATGAGTCTTGCTCTTAAGGTTCCACGAACACGTTGAAATCGTTACATTTGACGTTTGGGCATTTTCAACCCCCTTCATCATCCCCTAAACATGGACTACCATTGGGGGCGCCTGAGAAGGTACCGGATGTGTTTAACCACCTGAAAACCTGCACACCGTCCTCAGTTGCTGATTGCAGTAAGTTCTTAAGGCCTCCGGCAATGTTCACCACTCCTACCACCCTCAACTGGCAAGGGACCAAACCACCCCGTCTTGATTCACCCCTAAGGAAGGTTTAAATCGAGATTTTTATCAGTGCTGCTAATGGGGGGGGGGCTTCCCCTAACGTTTCAAAAAAGGACCTGTGCCTGTGTCGCCACCCCTTCCCTTGCTACCCCCTTTTGTATGATTTTTCTAATCAGGCCCTTTTTAAGGGCTGAAATGAGGTCTTAATCGCTGAAAGGGCTGTAAAGGTCCTTAGAGGTAGTGGTGACACGAAATCAACCCCTTCCGATGTTTGATTGACATTCCATCCCCCAAAGTTGACATTTTGCACCCTCAACCCTCCCTGTCTGGACGCGTAACGCGTCATGGCAGAGTTTTCAGAGTTGGATCAAAATGAAGCTTATGGACTGAAATCGAGCCCAAAACAGCAGGTTGTATGGAAATTTATCGGTAAGATGGGAAACGAGACCAAAACGTTTTCAAAGAATTAAACACCCTCTAGTAAGTACGCCCATGCCTAGGCAACCCACATCACGTCCATGCGTACGGGTTGCCTATGATGGAAAGGATGGAAATGGGAGAAAAATGACTCTTTGTAATGATTTTTACCCTTTAATAGCGCGTAACGCCTCCATTTGCATCAATTACAGCCTCACACATTCGCCTCATGCTCTCAACAAGCGTCGGGAACGTCATTTGATTAGTCGATTCCGTTCACGTACCATTCTACCGTATCTTTTGGCAACGTTAATTGTGGCTTAATGGTTAGAGCCGATTCTTACCATGCGGGAGATCGTGGGTTCAAGGCTCAGTACCGGCGTAGAATTTTAGCCATTCGTCCTACAGGTTCTCGAAGGTTCTCGAAGGTTCTGTGTTACCGGATACACAGTACTTTGTTTCCGGTTACTCAAAGCTTCGAGAAGCATCCATAGCCCTTTAAAAGCACGGTGTCCACATCCTGGGTTATCAGTTCTTCAGCCTGTCTAGAAGACACAGTATCTCAGCAATTCTTGAATCAACGGTCGGAGTGCTGTCTACGGTGGAAGTTATTTCCAAGAACGTCAACTCAGGCATCGAAGGTGAGTAGTGTCTCATCTTAAAAGGAAAGGGATGTCATAAAGACGGCCCTGAAAGTCTTAAGGAAACGTCGTGCTGATTCTTCGTGTCTCCCTTGGCAGGTAGCCGCAATGGTCCGACGAGCGGTGAGTGAGGAGGAGTGCATTAAAATCATTGCACTAAGGGAAGCAGGCTTGTCCTTCAGAGAGATCGGCCACCGTTTGGGGAGGAATCACACGGTTGTCTCCAATGCTTACCGCCGCTTTCAGGAAACAAATTCTTACCGACGGCGACCTGGTCAGGCGCGATCTCGCTGCACGACTCCTCGAGAAGATCGTGCCATAGTCCACGGTGCTCTTCAGGACCGTACGGCGACGGCCTCGAAGCTGGCGTCCGTGCACCAGAACGCCACTAATCGGAGAATCAGCGACCAAACTGTCCGCAATATTCTGAAGTGCGCACGCCTTCGCTCCAGAAGACCTGTGCGAGGTCCAGCTTTTACACGGCAACAACGGCGCAATCGGGTAGCTTTTGCTCAAGAACACCAAGGTTGGAACAGGCGACGTTGGCAAGGCGTCTTATTTACTGACGAGTGTCGATTTAAGTTGCGGCGCTGTGACGGGCTGGTGCGGGTCTACAGAAGAAAAAAACGAGAGGTACCGACTAGACTGCTACCAGCCAAAAGAAGCGTTTGGTGGAGGGTCCGTCATGATGTGGGCGGGTATAACGAGTGACGGGCGAACACCTTTAGTTCACATACCCCCACCCAGCATGACAGCAGAACGGTACGTCGCCGAAATTGTTGATCGTCACATCGTCCCTTTCATCGAAGCGGCTGGCCGAGACATTATCCTCCAGCATGATAATGCACGACCGCACGTCGCAAGGGTTACGCTCAACTACATACACGCAATGGGCATCCATACACTCGATTGGCCAGCATACAGCCCCGACTTAAACGTCATTGAACATCTCTGGGACGAGCTGATCCGACGAGTGCAGCAGCGACAACGGCAACCCCAGACACTGGCAGAACTGCGCCAGGCACTACACGAAGAGTGGGCCAACATTCCCCAAGACCTAATCAGAACGCTGGTTGAGAGCATGAGGCGAAGGTGTGAGGCTGTAATTGATGCAAATGGAGGCGTTACGCTCTATTAAAGGGTAAAAATCATTACAAAGAGTCATTTTTTCCCCATTTCCATCTTTTCATCATAGGCAACCCGCACGCAAGGACGTGATGTGGGTTGCCTAGGCATGGGCGTACTTACTAGAGGGTGTTAACTTGTTTTGAAAACATTTTGGTCTCGATTCCCATCTTACTGATACATTTCCATCCAACCTGCTTTTTTGGGCTAGATTGCAGGCCCTAAGCTTCATTTTGATCCAACTCTGAAAACTCTGCCATGACGCGTTACGCGTCCGGACAGGGAGGGTTGAGGGTGCAAAAATGTCAACTTTGGGGGATGGTATATAAATCAAACATCGGAAGGGGTTGACTTCGTGTCACCACTACTTCTAAGGACCTTTACAGCCCTTTCAGCGATTAAGACCTCATTTCAGCCCTTAAAAAGGGCCTGATTAGAAAAATCATACAAAAGGGGGTAGCAAGGGAAGGGGCGGCGACACAGGCACAGGTCCTGTTTTGAAACGTTAGGAGAAGACCCCCCCCCCCCCCATTAGCAGCACTGATAAAAATCTCGATTTAAACCTTCCTTAGGGGTGAATCAAGACGGGGTGGTTTGGTCCCTTGCCAGTTGAGGGTGTTAGAAGGGGTGAACATTGCCGGAGGCCTTAAGAACTTACTGCAATCAGCAACTGAGGACGGTGTGCAGGTTTTCAGGTGGTTAAACACATCCGGTACCTTCTCAGACGCCCCCAATGGTAGTCCATGTTTAGGGGATGATGAAGAGGGTTGAAAATGCCCAAACGTCAAATGTAACGATTTCAACGTGTTCGTGGAACCTTAAGAGCAAGACTCATTCATTTTCGACTGCTTTGGCAACCTGCGACAAGTCCTACAGCGTTTTTCGCAAACTTCAATTTACGGTTTTCAAAAATGGTCTGGTTTTGGGGGCGCTATCCCGAAACTACACAAGTTGGGGAGTTGTGCTGAAGCATATGCTTGGTAGGCGTCGGGGCAAACGTCATACTGAGATTTAGAGCTTATGCGGTCAACTTTTCAAAATTTAGTGGCCTTTGAAAAAAGTGGTGCTTTAATTTTTTTGAGCAGTATATAACTTATATACAAAATTTACACAAATATACACTTTATGTGGCACACTCCAAGTGTGTTTTCTCCAAAATTTCGCAAGCAAAGATTTAACATCCTTCCAATAGCTTAAGTTTGAAAATGATTAAAATGGCCCTCTCCAACCAATCGATAAAGCTCAGTGGAGGTTTACTTTACTTTAATAATAGCTGCAATCACCAAAAAGAACTGACTAGGATAACTCTAAAACCTTTGTCAGCATGGTGATTAAATCCAGAATAATTAAAATTGATATCATCCAACACATGTATAAATCTCTTACATTATAGCTTGCATGCGTCTCAACAACAACAAAAAACACTTGTAGTGATACGCTGAATTAAACTTCGAAGTAAGTCAAATTATACTTGACTACACAATAACAATTATCATGGACTAGTTTCCATGAAATACCTTAATATTAATTCGAATATTTATTTCATTTTTTAATGCCTCCACACGGCTCTATTCTTATACATTTGTACTCCCCTGAGTACTCATTTCAAGATTCATGTGTCATACACACATATATATTAACGCATATTGGTCACCCTCAATGGTGAACGACGAATTTATTCTTACATTTAATTCTCAGCCGATTACTGTTATTACTACATAGTTGTTAGAATTTATACAGAGTTTTACATTACTTGTCCATTATGTAGATTAGATCTCTCAATAATAAAAACATCATTTTAGAATACGCACCTATGCTTTCAGAGTTTGAAATTACAATAATTTTTCTTTATCTGAATGTATTTATACATTCATTAAATCTGGGATATACGCTGGTTAAAAAAGTAAATGTTTCAGAATCAGCAATAGTCAATGGACTATAGATAAATACAATGATAAATTCCATCGAACATGGATCTCAACTACGTCTTCAGGCGTGAGGCTAACGTGAATCAAAAACGCACTTTAAATAAACGAAGAGAAAGTTTAACGAGCCAACGTTCGGTACACCCCTGCACAAATGAATTCCAGAAGTATAAGTAATGTCTCTACACCACCGGACATGCTAATCATATCAATTAGCTTGATTGACCGGGTAGAAAACATTACCAGCCTCTATCCTTTCAAAAGCACAGAGAATGGCTATCAAAGTCTGTCTTCTATTCTGAAACAAATCACTCGAATGTACAATATTCGAAAAATTCAGTAGGAAAATGCAGCTCAAAACAAAGTCTACCGATGCGAAGAATGTCACAAATTGACCCATAAACGAGTTCACCACGTTGATAAACTACGCTGAATCACAAGCGTGCCTATTGAAGTCCTCTTCATTACGCTAAGAAAACTTCAAGAAAATAATTATCGAATTTACAATTAAATCTATTTAAACATATTTAAATACAAGTTAAAAAAAGGTTGCATTCCTTATTGGAGCCTAAATCCTGTCGATTATAAAATCAGTCATGATTAGAACGTCATGTCTAAATTCTATAGTTCGACATACTACTCAAAACAAAATACACTAGAAATAATGGCAGAAATTAGCATTGAAATATCTACACTTTACTACGAAAGACGAGACTATGTGCGCTGTACCTTGTTGATTGTTGAGGTTCCAAATGGGGGAATTAATATACCCTGCATATCACATAATTCCCCAAATGTAGCGGTAACTAGGACTCCCCAGGTCGTCGGGAATCGAACCGAAGAACATCTTCTCCACTCCACACGTTCTCTCTGGCTTACCAGGCTATCACCCATCCTGGATGAATGTTCGGTTATCGCTGCTTCAATTCTCCAACATCTTCCAGTACACAGTTCGTTTCCCCGTAGTATCGCGGTATGAATATCGAACCGGAATGTCAATAAACTGAGCACGGGTGACTGCCCATGCAAATCGCATTCAGAATTACTAACAAGGTGAACACGCGTGGTTCCATGATAAGTATCAGTCATCACCGGATCCATGGCAATTATTCATTGAAATATCCAATACTAGGCCGGTTCTGTAGTGTTCATGTTACTGTGTTTTTTAACCTGCCATAATTGAAGAAATAAACAGAACTATAATTATTCCTCTCGATATCTTGTAAAGGAATGTGTCTGTTTGAGATGAGGAATAATAATTAAAGTTCACTAGCATTGCTGCGCATTCGATGTCAATACAATAGTAAAAGGCACTGCTTTTGAAAAATAAAGTTCACTGTGGTTACTACTACTACTACTACTCCTCGGCGCTACAGTCCATGTAGGACCTTGGCCTCTCCAACAATCGTTGCCCAATACTGACGATCTTCTGCACGTTTCCTCCATCTTCTTATTCCCATCTTGCGTAAGTCATCCTCCACGTCATCCAACCATCGTTTCCTAGGTCTTCCTTTCATCTTCTTCCACCTGGATTTCCTCTATAGGTCTTTTTAACCACTCTATCACCTGCCATTCTCTCCACATGCCCCAGCCATCTTAGCCTATTACTCTTTACTTCCGAAACTATATCAGGATGCCCATATAATTCCTCCAATTCTTTGTTTTCCCATATTCTCCATCTTCCTGCCTCATTCACTGCTCCATACTGTGGTTACTGGCAGCTTATTTTATTGTGATTAATGTTTCTTATACTGCTCATCCATGTAGCGGTATTAATTGCATGTGTTTTCATGCGCTCTGTAAAGCTGTCTGCCCACAGCTGTGTGGGGATGATTCCAGCTAGCCTCTTGCTACCCCCTCCAAGGCGTGTCAAGGATCGAACTGATCTCTCATTAGTGGATGTAATTCCTAACTTATATTGTCTCAGACAAATAATTAACATGTATATATATATATCAAAATACATCTCATGCTCTGTTCTAGAGTCTTGTATAATACTGCAAATCTTGCCTGCTATTCTCTTTTCTTCTCATTGCTGATAAATGTAATGCTGGTGAACGATCAATAAACTGGGTCAATGTTCGCCATGTTGTAGCCTTATTCGGGTGACTTCGTGTGTGCACGACGGCACTCGGAACGTACCGTAATCGCACAGCTGGTCCTCGATCCGGTTTGCAACTGTGGGTCACGCCAATCTTCAAAATAAACTTCAAGCTGCACTATTCATCATGACAATATGAGGATAATGGTACAGTACCAAACTAGGAAAACTTAAATACTAGAATTAAATTGTCGACTGCGTGGTATTAACTAAGCTATACAAATGACATGCATTTTTAACAAAATTTTACTATGGTCATTCACTCACACAATCATACACAAATTGTTCTAGTTGGCCTTCGAATTCAAGAGGAAATATTTACATGCACGTTTGTAAGTTGTTAGGGATGTACAATTTCTAATGTCACGAGGACAATTATTCCAAATTCTAGTTCCCGACACGAGGAAAGAGTTACTGAAAGCAGATGAATGATGTAGAGGGATTGCAATTATAAACCCAGATCGCGTGTGACGGTCATGAAAGGAAGAAAGAAAACGAAAATTGCAAGAGAGATAGTGAGATGTACTTTCATTGAGAAGTCGATAGATGAGTATACATATGTGCAGGTTTCTTTGTTTTTCTACTTTTAACCAGGAAATTAGATCACAAAAAGGAGACACGTGTGTGGAAAATTTTAAGGAGAAAATAAACCTAATGCACGAATTTGAAGCTCTCTGAAGTTTCTTGTTTTGTTCTCCGGTAGCATCTACTAATACAACATCACAGTAGTTAAAAATAGGGAGTATCAAGGTTTGGACGAGTCTTATTTTTAAGTTACGGGGTAGAACGGACTGGTGAATCTTAAGTGGATGAAGTGACGAATAAACTTTCCTGCTTGTACTGTATTAGTAACGTTCTCATCCCAATTGAATGTTTAATTTAGTGTGACTCCAATACTTTTTACCGATTTAGAGAACGGGATAGCCACACCATTAAGTTGAATTAAGGAAAGTGGTCTACTGTGTAAATGGAAAAGCAATTTAGTCTGTCATATTACGATAGCTTGTGTTTCAATTGGGTTGATGGCAAGAGAATTTTCAGCTGCATAGCGGCTGATTCTCTTTAGATTTAGATTCATAATTTCAATTGCCGCATCTATGTCATTTACTTTTGTGTGGCAATACTGTACATCTGAAGGTCATCTACATATAGATGGTAGTTGCAGTTTTCCAGTTTCGATGAAATGTCAGATATAAAATGAATATGAGGGGACCGAGAATTGAACCCTGAGGTACTCCATTTATTTTGAACTTCCATTCAGTTCTGTTTTCATTAAGGAGTACACGTTGTCTTCGGTTATGAAGATAGGAGGAGAATAATTTGAGAGCAACGGGGCTATGATGGAAGGATTGCAATGTAGCCATATGTATGTCTGTATTAATGGTGTCGAATGCACTGCTGAAGTCTAGAAGAATGAGTAGGCCTATAGTCACTTTACGCTCATCCATTGCTTGTCTTCCGTAATCAGTGATCTTAATGAGTGCAGTAGATATGCCGTGTCCTTTCTTAAAAGCCAGATTGTAACGGAACAAGTAGTGAGTATTGCGTCAAAAACTAGTATTTTGGAAATTGAAGAAAGTATGCATATAGGTCGATAGTCAGATGGAGAATTTGCTAGTTAATTTTTCGGAACTGGAATAACTAAAGCATCTTTCCATATTGCTGGGAAGAAACCTTCTAAAAGACATGTGTTATAAATATGCGTAATAATTGGCAGTATTACCTCTAGCGGGTTAACGATAAGGGAAATGGGGATGCCATCTATTCCGACTGCTTGTGATTTGATAGATATATTTTTTCATACGACAGTTTCATTTATTTTACGAAACTTGAAGAACGGTCGGTGAGGTAGTGGGACACATTGCAGTGAATTTATTGTTGTTTGTATTATTTGGGGATCAGTACTAATTATTTATCGAGCAAAGTGAGCATTTAATTCATTGGGCGTATTGGAGTTTATAGTGCGCCTCCCAATACCTACCGACCTGAGTTGCTGCCAGGTGTTCCTAGCATTCAAGTTACCGGCTAGCTGTTGGAAGTATGCATACTTTCTTATTTTGAATCATTTGTTTAACTCGATTTCTAAGCACACGATATTTTTCAAAATCGTCACTTGATAAGGTCTGCTTATAACGTCTGTGTAATGCGTCACGTTCGGCCAATGCGGATTTAATGTCGCTCGATAGCCAGGGAGCAGCTGTTCGTTTAGGTGCATGTTTGTCATATAGTTCCAGCAGTATTGTGTTAAATCTGCTCACCTTTTCATCAACGTCAGTCAAGTGTAGTATATCGTTCCATGGACAGAGAATTGCGTCTCGAATTAGAGTGTTTGAAGACCCGTGGGGAGTGTGTACGTGGTGTGCAGGGCCGAGTGGTAATATTGTCATGTTACAAGAGGTAAACATGTTCCGTAAACGATTTGCGTCAGTGGAGTCTATTAATATGTTTGTGTTAAAGTCACCAAATATAAGTAAGTGTTCGTTGGTAGGTAACAGTCTTAGTAGAGTTTCTTCAAAATCCGTGAAGTTCCCTGCTTTTGGTGGTTTATATACAACACATATAAGCACTTTAGTCACGTCAACAGTGAGCTCAACAAACATATATTCGGTCAAGGCGTCAGTAGATAGTGTCGAAGTTTTTATAATCTTTGCCGTCAAATTGCTTTTATAGTATAAAGCTCAGTGGCAGCTGGCGGATAATAGTTCTGGGTGTTGCACTATTTTCATCAAGGTGGTACATGGGCACCCGCAAGATAATGTCTGGGGGGGGGGGGGGGGGTCATGTATTATTTTTTATTTCATTACCTACATGTCACTAGGTGATGATGAGATGTACTCCCCCCGTAATTTTCGTTTCCTTTCTTACTTGCTTCGTGACATTTATTATTTGGCTGCTCTGAAACCGTTGGGTAAGTTACATGGTCTTTATGGCATGAATGGGAGGATTTTTTTTTAGTTCATAGTTTTTGTCGATAGAAGTTCGATTTTCTTTGTGAATCAACATTATAATGTTCATTTTTTAAACAGCCAAAAAGTAGTTGTATCGCAATGTATCGACAAAAATAAAAATCAAGATATTTTCAAATAATCCCAAATTACTAAGTTAAATAAAACTGTGGAATTATCTCTACATCTAAATCAGTTAACCATCAGTAACTTCAATTGATGAAATAAACTGGTGTGACAATGAACAATCGGAATATTCTCGGGATTTTAGGGGGTGGGGGCACGGCCCCTCTTGCGGGTGCCCATAAGATGATAGGGTGAAATACTGCTTGATATCGGAGAAAACCGTATTCAATTGCGCGGTAAAACGGATGTACCTCATTCATAACGAATGCCGCAGTTCAGAGACATCACATTTTCATCGGATTAAATGGATTATAAGTTAGTCTACATGAAAACCTTCACGAGAACAAAACAACGTAAGTTATATACGAGGACGAGAACTGCGAGTGTCACAGGTACGCGCAACATTGCAAGACATAGCTTTGGTAGTTGACGAAGCATCTCGCTGTCTCCGTCCACGCCTGCGCCTCGGCTTCCTGGTTGCAGTCAGCGGGCAACGACCAGCCGTGTTAACTGTTGGAATAGGGCTTACCCGGTCTAGCATCTCTGTCATACCCTTCACTATTGAGATCTGGTCGGTGCTTGGGCCTGGCGACGACCAAATGGACGAGCGCTCCTAGAGAGCGCGCTTCGCTATCTCAGACTGTTCACAGTAACTTACCATAAGATTTTTCTTGAATTATTAAAGAACAGAATTATGAATTCGTATACATATAAAAGGAAACATACACCTTTTATTACTAAAAATATTATGACAGTATTAATTGCGTTTCATGAATTAATGTGGTCGTTGTGCAACACTGCAACCTTATTGCCGGCCACCACTGATAAAGCTACTACTCCTCCCCGGCGCTTCAGTCTATTGTGAAAGAGCGCGTTGTACCCTTCTAGACCTATCATGTTTAAAGGGACAGAGGCCTTCATCCAGCTTTCACTAATTGCCACAACTTTTACCATGCTTCCTTCAAAAATAGCTTGGAGCTCAGTGTGATGCGCTATTATAGACTGCGCATTGACATGGGCACACAGCAGTGAACGGGGAAAGACCGATGATTGCGGGTGGGGGGATACGAAGACAGAGAATGGGAAGGGCTGGGAGGCATTCTTGACTGTAAACTCTGAGGTCCGAGAAATTTAATTCTGGTCTGAGGGCTTGAACGAGGTACGCCCAGCCTCGTGAGGCGGAAATGAGAAGAGGTGGGTTCGATTCCCACCTTGGCCATCTTACAAGTGGTTTTCCGTGGTTTCCCACTTCTACTTTAGGAAAATGCAGGGATGGCACCTAACTTAAGGTCACGGCCTCCTCCAAAGTAGGACTGGTACTTTAAATCGATAAATTTCTGATTTCGATGAATCGAAACAGAAAAATCGATTAATTTCCACAAAAACGATTAATTGATTAATTGTTTTGTCGATTAAGCTATGTACTTAGGACTTTTCACTACGTTCTCACAGAAGCAACAAACTAGGAAACAACGTGGTGCCTTAATGTGATCACTGGACATGGTTAAACCCGAATACACGACACTCGTTGGCTTGGAAGCTTCTACCAATACGGGTATGTACTGTACGCTGGTATAGACGCGTCTAGTACCGTGTGATTTGTACCTTCCATGCTAGCTTCTGCCTTCCATAATAGCTTCCATACAACTCACGAAATTGAACAGATGCCATTTTTCCCGGCAGTTTGCATGGAAGATTGACTACAGGAACCAATTGGACTGCTTTTCTCGTTCTAGTATAGTCCTAACGGCCACATAAACAAATGGATCAGTTATGTGGGTAGGCCCACGAATTAAAACATCAGAACGGAAAATATATACACTGCTCAAAAAAATTAGAGGGACAACATTTGAAACACCTGCATTATTTTGTCAGGAATGGGTGGAGTGAAACAGCCATGTTATCTGGGAAATGAAACCTTTATACGGAAATGTACATATTCTGTGTATGTCGTAGCACACATGTTGGTGCTATGACCAGAAATGCAACACAATGTCGTCAACCAAAGTGGAGAGTCCTTCCATGAATGCACAGAGTGCACAAAAAGAAACAGTTCAATACCTGGCAGGCCCTCCATGTGCCCGTATATCTTCCTCACATCATCGTGACATGCTCCTGACATGTCTGCGAACAGTTTCTTGGGGGAATTTTGTCCCCCTCCTCCAAAGGGCCTCTGCAAGTTGTTCCAGAGTCTGAGGCCCTACAGGACGGGCCCGAAGTTTTCTGTCCAGTATTTCCCATAATGCTCAATGGAATTGAGGTCAGAACTCAACGCAGGCCAGTCGAATGTTTGAATCGCGATGTCCTGTAGAGTTCCCATTGTGGCTGCTGCTGAATGAGCTCTCGCATTGTCGACTTGCAGGATAAACTGGAGACCCATTACAACTGCAATGGGCATAACATGACCTAGTACAATCTCGTTGATGTACTGAGCCCGAATTCGGCTTATTTTAGGACGATTTTGAGGCCAGAATCATGTTTGTGATGGTGAATATGCATGAGATTGGAAGGGCTGGATTCGTGACATAAAACGAGATTTTAGCTAAGTTGCAAGTCTATGTTGCATTATGGGTCGCTCTGACAAGGGGAAGACGCGATACTGTGCCTATATTGGGATAAACACGGTATCCACGAGCTACATGTTTGAGCTTTGATAGCCAATCTGAGAAGACTTCTTTGATAGAAGACCCTGGGATCATAACTAAGCTATTCTATTTTAGACCGATTGAAGAGGATATTCTCTCATGAAAAGATGCTAAATTTAAATATTAACCATGGAAAAATGTTATTACAGTGATTAAAGACTCCAGAATGAAGTAATAAGCATTGTAAGGAGCCCGCGCAATCTCATCCCCTCTCTTGAAAAATGGCGGAAATTTCAGTCAGATGGACGACCGAGGAGTGGGAACAGGGTTCATTACTGTTCTGAGATTTGACGAGGCTGGATCGCGGAGTAGAGAGTGAGCTGTTTCAAGGCTAAGTGAGACCGCGCGTCAAGCAAGCCAGCGACCAAGGTTCCAATAGTATGGAAGGCTCGCACTTCTTGTTCATAGAGGAAGTCAGTTTTAACCACAGTATTTCACTTATATTACTTGTGTGTGCGGTAATAAGAAGCCAGCTTTAATATAAAGCTTGAATAAGCAAGCTTATAGTGCGAGTGTGATAGGCAAGCATCTATAAGGGTTCTACGGTATCCCAACTTCGAGATTCGACAGTTTTAGAAACGTGAATCTAGCGCTTGGAGAAAAGTGTTTATCTCGTGGCCGGAACAAAGTGTGCGCTGCGCAGTCTACACAAGGCAAGTCCGTGCCTGGTCTGACCGAACATTTGAAGTAGCAGTGCATAGGCATTCGCAAAGCTCCGTGCAGTATAAGATGAGTGAGGCTGCATTTCCACTACAGTGAGATATCAATTCCACAGATATTCACGATGATATTTATTCAATACTTTATAATAATACAGTTCACCGTTATAATGTTGGCTGTGATGTTTGAGTAAATTATGCGCCTGGGATACACGAGATGGAAGCATAGTGGCTTCACCGAGCAACCTTCGATATGAAATTAGAACATTGTAAAATTATGTCCAGCTATATTACGACATTGGGCGACCAATTGACTTCATTACATCTTCGAAGCAATACATGGTCTACAATTACGAACATTATTCAACGGTTTTGCTCGTTCTTCATGGAAGTTTACCAGAGTTGTCGGAAGAAAATTCTAGAAGCCGCTTTCTAACTGAAGACGATGGCAGTTCAAGCGAACGGGGGGAGCCGCAGTTCGATTCCAATCTACAACAGGAGGTGCTCTTGGAGGAACAAGAGTTCGATGTCCGATATGTCTGTTTGTGGATCGTGGGGAACTACAGTTCGATCCTGGGCTGGAACAGAATTACCAATTCACCTGGGTGATTCCTCTTCGCTACAGTTCATCGGGAACTTCTATTAAGGTACAGCGAAGACACTCTTTTACGTAGTTTGGAGTTGATTGATACATGTTTGAGCACCAATTTTCTATTGTAGTATTGTCTTTTGTCATCGATTAGTTGTGGTATTTTTCAGTAAACTTTAGCGTTGGATATTTTCGTCTACGATTCCAATTTAATTTTCTTTTGGTATTAATTTAATCTACAAGATAGTCATATGGAATTTATTTCCATGTTTGGAATTTCTTTGAATATTATTTAAATTTTTTCCATGATTTAAATAGTGGAATTATATTCAGGTTTTCGTCTTCAACGATTTTTATTATTCGTTTCTAGAGGATTAGCTTTGGGTATTTTTCTACGAGAAGATATTTTAGGGGAAGCGATCGACGATTTATTAATATATTTAAATGAGATTGCGTGATAATCTCTTCGACATTTTATGGTTTTGGCATGAAAACTGAGGACGATTTCATCGATTTACCAAGTGTATTTAAGATACAGTGACTTTGATATTGAGTTGATAGTCAGTTTCAGCAGACAATTATTTTATTTTGAGATAGCATTGATCTATCGTTACCGAACTTAGAGGAAACATAAATGTTTTGGAAGATTTAATTATTTTTGTTGATCGACGATTTTTATAGACGTCATGATCCAATTTTGAACTCAGATACGTGGAACATTTGTATGACAACGAATTTCATAGAGCATGTTGTAACGTCAGAGACAATTGTATTCTTGACTTTTTGACATTGTTGAGTTTACGTCAGTATGGAACGATATGTTCGTATTTTTATTAAGTATTTAAGGAACATTTAATTGATTCCAGGTTTACTTTGCTTATTAAACTTGCAGAGGGAGTCATTCTTACACACATTTCTATGATTATTAATAATCTGAACCATCTTGTAAACAACATTTGAAGTTGTTATGATGTATAAATATGTATAAATATACATAGTATTGTATAGTATAGCATAGTATAGTATAAATATACAGTGCAACATTGTGACAGTTAAATAAGTTAATATTGGACACACAATTGAATCTATTGTTGGGGAATGCGATGGGTAATTCCGCATTAAGGTATTTGTGAGGTTTGAAGCCATTTTTCAGTGTTGCCTAAGTAAACAAAAGCACCAAACTTTTGATTAAGGTATTTGTTGTAACCACTGCGAAGGTTAATTCCACATTGTGATGTAATGGTAAATTAGTATACGACGATGCCATTCCGTATAACTTTGGTGAGGTGAGAAGCTGCGATGAAATATTTTGAGTGTGCATATACGAAGAAAGTATACCGTATTTAATTAAGAAACTTATTAACTTGTTGCTGTAATGTTATATCATGCTATTTCTAGCATTTGAGTGAAATGAAGTTGAGTTAGGTGTAACTCATAGTTATTCTAATAATGTGTTAGTTGGATTAGACGATTTTAAGGAGGCATGCGGAACAGCTAGGTGATCTGACGAATTAATTTATGTTTCTGAAATTTTCTATTAAACCCTTATTAAATTTTGAACTAATAATCATATGAGGTGTTCTTAAATGAATGATCATATTAAATCCGGATTAAACGGAAACCTAATCTACGACATTAATAGTCTGTGTTAGTATTGAGTGAACTTAAAAGTTTTTAAATTACTTGAAGTAATTGTGATGGCCATTTATTATTGATATGAAGGAAGGTAGTTTTAATCTACACTTTTACGTCTTTACTTCTCGTAAATAAGTATAATAATAATATCTCTATATTATTTCGACATGGAAGGACAGTTGAGACATTAAACTTGCATAACTAGTCCGTTGTAAATATTCAATCTTTTTATTTGGTGTTGTTCGTTTCTTTTCTTCGACTTTGTTGTTGTCCCTGATAATAATAAATTATTTTGCGAAGTTAATATAATAATATTAAGCTTCCATCATACGTGTTCTTTAATTTTGATTGGAGAAACACTTGTATGCAACACAAGGTGAGTGAGAGATTGCATTATATGATTTATGTATGTTATATTTTTGGGGATTTTTCGATGTAATGGAGAGGTGTGTTGTTCTCCGAATTATTTTATAAAACATTAAGGAAGGAATAGTGTTCTTTCAGGAACATTGTCAATTTGTATTTGTACGAGAATGCATGATGACTGAGGGATTAGTCATGTGTATGTATGAATCCCGGATGAGAAGGAAACAGCTGATTGTGTATAGCAATGGCAGCTATCTGAGAACAGCTGATGGACATTTTATGTAGTCCAGCTGATCTTTTTAAATTAGAAAGGGAGTTTTTGGTGTGTAGACTAAAACATAGTATTGTTAAAATTTTAATTCACTTTTGAACGAAACTGTTGGAAAAGCTTTCGACATATTTAAATTATTTTTAAACATTTTCAATTTCAATATTTAAACTCCAGTTGAGGGAGGCAATGTAAACATGAGATTATGGGCGTGTTAAGCTCAGCTGTTTTAGCATGTGTATGTTAGATTTGTTGTGGATGAGTGGGAGTTTTTATTTACTTTTATTTATTTGTTTGTTTTTATTTCATTGTTATTTATTGTCTAGTGTTTTCGGCAATAAAGTAGCTTCATTCCTTTTTACAAGTGGGTCTTGCGTGATTTATTTCAATTATAGCAAGGATGTGTTATGGAAAGGGGTCACTCATGGTATGTGGCGCCTTTAACCCATTCCGACCCGAGATTTAGGTAAGGATCTCATGCTCCTATTGTAGTTAGCATCTCTGTCCAGTGTAGTTAGTCCATAACACTTCCTCTGCGACTGTGTGATTATCATAGACGTGCTTGTCAGAGGGATTTTCAGGTTTTTAAGCCGGGACCTTCAAGATTCTTCGATCCATTCTCCATCCCAGGATTTTGACAAGTCAACTATATGATAATTACGGGTACAATACCTCTGAGCATTAAGTCAGCCTCTGATAATCTGAAGGCCCGATCGGCCATCATTTGTGATGCCACCCCACACCATGACTGAGCCGCGGCCAAAGCTGTCCGTTTCTTGGACTGCTGCTCCATAATAACGTTCACCACGACGGCGATAAACACGTATACGTCCGTCGCACCGTGTTAGACGAAAGCGGGACTCGTCCGTAAACAATACATTGCGCCAGTAACGCAGCTGCCAGTCCCTATGGTCCTCAGCAAATTGAAGTCGCTCTCTCTTGTGGCAAGCTGTTAATCGAGGGACCTGATAAAGTCGCCTTGGTCTTAAACGTGCCTCTCGGATCTGTTGCGCATTGTTTGACCACTGACACTGCTACCAGTTGCTGCTCTTAGATCACTTTGTAGGTCCCGGACGGTCGCCGAACGCTGGCTTTCGTGTGTATGAAGCAGTTTCACAAAATCGTTTCCAGACCCTCCAAACAACAGATGAAGCCAATTACGCTCCGTAGACACTGCACGAATAGTCCAACCTTACTGCAGTATTGTCACTGCCCGAACACATTCTGCCTCATTCAGATGCCTCATTTCGACTAATGCAATGTACACCAAGCGTATAGTAACGTATTCTTCACTTACACGCACTCGAGGACAGAGTGCGACATTGCTTGTCCATTTCACTCTGCGGCATAGCACAATACATGTGTCCACTGCCGCTAAGCCATGGCTTTCCAACGACATGTGGAGGTTTCTTCGTATTCTTAAAACATGTCGGAGGAATACGAGCAGCAGTAAATATCGTAATCACCGACTGCGTACATGGTAAACTCCATCAAATTCCTGTCCCTCTAATTG
Organism: Meconema thalassinum; assembly: GCA_946902985.2. NCBI lineage: Eukaryota > Metazoa > Arthropoda > Insecta > Orthoptera > Tettigoniidae > Meconema > Meconema thalassinum. The sequence continues at coordinate 464,261,127 of OX336389.2, read as the reverse complement.
TTTTGAGCAGTGTATTTTCTTTAAACGGCATTTGTGCGAAAATCCCTTGCTATACGCATACAGTAAATTCAGAACGTGTCATATTATTATTATTATTATTCGGGAGTAAATACTGAGCTATTAGAATTGGAATAGCTATCACAAATAGTATCATTCCGCGGTCTTGAACAGGAAGTGAGGAAGATACAAATTTAAATGAGAGAAGAAGACAATGTTCCCTGCCAATGTTTATCATTTAAATCGTCCTCGTAGATCATGTGAATAAAACTAACTTGAAAACCCTCTGTACGAGGTAGGGGGAATATAATAAAATAATTATATAAAAGAAAAATATCCCGCCGGTGGATAGGATTTAACCCGGTATCTTTGAAACAGTGAGCAGGCGCGATATCACTCACACACTTTTCCAACGGACTTCGAAGCTCGTTGTTACTTAACTTATTATCGCGTATGGTTAAATATACAATTATTACAGTTAGATCTTGAATACTGATTGAAATGCATTCATTCAGTGCATGGCATGTTTTGAAATTTACTTTAAGCAAATTTTATGACCGCTTTGCGTTAATAATGCGAATCAAATGCAAATATTACCTCAAACGACAACCCTCCTCCATATTTTATTTCTTACAACTTGGCAGCATGCTGAGCTTCTATGTCCAAGATTGCGGGATCAAACCCGGCCGAAGTCGTCGGATTTTTTAAAGAGCGTTAAAAATCCCTCAGCATGGCTTCCCTCGGAGGGGAAGTAAAGCCGGCGGTCCCATGTCATAGATTTATGGCATGTAAATGCATCTTCCACTAACTACTTGTGTGAAGCTAAATTTGTAGGTTAGATTTGATGAACGCTTTATAAGTTCCAACGGCTCTCGCCATGTGCCAGTTGTGGGGGCATCTACTAGCCAAGTTCGCGGCTAGATGTTGTTGGTGGTAGCATTTGGTAGAAAAAGTAGGAACTACTTGCAATTGATCGTCTGTAGTCCTTACATGAATTACAGATAACACACACTAATACATCCATCACAATTAACATCGGTTATCAGACAGATTCTACACACACCCAAAGTAAACTGGGCTACATGACCGCGTTGTCACAGCCCCTAAATTTAGGAACCAACCAAGGACACTTTGTATATTTAACCAAAAAATAACTTACATAGATTTCTATACATCATTACGAAAATAATCGTAGCTCAACTTAAGCGATGACCCCTCATTTCAGTCATTTTCAACGCTTTTCTTAGCTCGTGTCTACTAATCTATTAATCGATTCTTCGGTTAACCAATCGATTGAGTCTTCAGTTATTCGATTAATCGATGGCAGGGATGGTCGATTAATCGTTTTGATTAATTTTAATTGTTCGATTAATCGACTAACCAAAAATTACCAGCTCTACTCCAAACCAATCATAATCCTAACACACACCAGTGTAGCCATCACTATGACACAGGCTACCTGACAGATTCCACACACTCCTAAGTGCACGGGGCTAATGACCACAATGTCACAAGCCGAAAATAGCGGATATTAAGAACATTCGTGAAAACTCACGGTTATATTTTGCGTCCATTTGATGTAGTACAGGGGCGTATATAAGGGGGGTGCTGGGGAGGGGGGGGGGTCCCCCTCCCCCCCCTCCCGAAAAAAGGCAATAAAATTTAAGAAAGTGTTGCTTAGGTAAGAGCATAACGCACCCCCGGTGGAAGACTGCCACAAGTCAAAAAACATGAATTTTGAATTATGTGGTATTTATAAATGACTATGAACAAGTCAGTATCCTGTAAAACTGCCACAACTCAGATCCTATAAATAGCAATTCTACGGCACTAATAGAAAACTGCCATAACTCAAAATTGTTAATATTTTTTAAATTAAAACACATAATTATAATCCATGAAATAACTTTGTACGTTATACTATAGTACTAGACAATGTTAGAAGTTAGCAATACATTACTTTCACTTTAGTTATGCAAATATTTATACTTTTCCTATTGGCTCAAAATCTTTAAATGCTTCTCCTGAAAAAGTGTAATTTTTGACTTGTGGCAGTCTTCCACCGGGGGTGCGATAAAATAATTGTTAATTTGATTGTACCCTATTCTTAACTTATTGGCTAAGTTATAAACAATATTAAGATTGAAATCAGACTAACTCGTGGAGTAGTGGCTAGATTCTTGGCTGCTGCCCCGGAGGTCCGAATTCGATTCCCGGCTCTGCCAAGAAATTTTAATTCTAGTCTGAGGGCTGGAACAGGGTACTAAACCTTGTGAGGCAAAACTGTGAATTCCACAGTACGGTACTTTTGAGAAATAAATTATCTACTTGTAAAAAAAAAGCTGTTTACCATTCTGCTTAGTAAAGATCATAATAGCAATTCATTAAGTATAAAATTGTATTTGTGTGTTGTGTTGTATTTTATAACTTTTTTGTATTGCCATTAATTGTAGGCTATATATACTTTGAATTATATCTAAAATAATTACACAAAGTTATATGCTCTATGATATTGGTTGATATTTCTGGATATTTTGCGGTGGCAATCCCCTGAGGATATTCACAATTTTCCAGGATAGCCAGCCCCCACCCCCGAAAAAAACTGTATATACGCCCCTGATGTAGTAACGTATGTCAAAATAAGCCCCAATATGTTAAAAATCTAAATCTTAAAAGAAGTTCACGTTTTATATAAAATAAGAAAGGTCCCTGGCTAAAATTAATATATTCCTCCCCATCTGTACTTTTTAGCTTCCATTTCCACAAATGCAATACGATTTTTAAAGTCTGAATGTCCGAGGTAGACGCATTAAACATGTTGTGCTTATGTTTTCAATTAGTTACCACGAGTGTGCCCAATTGGATTAAGTGGGGAGTTAGAACTAATGTCCTAGTGCCTGAAATAATTTACATCAAATATTTATAAACTTAAAGAAACACTTCTCACACAAATGAAGGGTTAATTGGATGACTAGTTCGTGAAGCGAACATCATCAGGTCCAGCTTATTTAGGCCCAAATCTGATTCGTCGGCGTCGTTGCGTAGTGGCTAGCATTCTTGGCTGTCACCGCGGAGGCCCAGATTTGATTCCCGGCTCATCCAAGAAATGTAATTCTGGTCTGAGGGCTGGAACGGGGTACACTCAGTCTCGTGAGGTGAAATTGAGAAGAGGCGGGTTCGATTTCTACCTCAGCCATCTTGGAAGTAGCTTTCCGTGGTTTTTACTCCAGGCAAACGCCAGAATGGTACCTAACTTAAGGCCACGGCTGCTTCCCACCCAAATCCTGCCTTAATTACATATAGGCTACACACACTATTACAGACATCACAGTGACACAGGTTACACTGGTCTACAAATTATAGTGATAGAAGCCATTTATCAGTGTTGCCAAATTCTAATAAAGAAAGCTTTACAGTCGGTCAACATGAATTGATGACCGACTGAAAAACTTTCTTTATTACTGGTCTACAAAGTAAAATCAGTTACAAAAACAAAACAAGCTGTTTCTGGAAGATAATTTGTCCCTGAATCCAGATCTAATCTCAGAATTTATGTATCGGCCTCAGTTTCCATGTTATAAAGGATTTTGTAAATGCTTGCGTTAGCCTTTATGTTACTTGTATCTGGCAAAAGGAGAACAAACAAATTTGTGTTAGTACACAAATTAATCAGAGAAATGAGCTACAATAGAGTAAAGAAAAGTGAATACACGTATCGGTACATAAAATGGTTTTCTTTCCTGATTTCCGACGATATTTAGCCTCATGACTCATCCACCTCAATCGTAACCAGGCGGTGGATTTCGGAACTGAGGATAATGAATGGACGTCCTTGTATATATATTCCGATTGTTTTCCAACAATTAAATCCGCAAAGGAAAACTGAAAGTCAATTAATTAAGCAATACCAACGTAACCAAAAATGCAGCATTTTCAATTTTAAAGATAGAGGGTACCATATTACGAAAACTGAGGCCGATAGACGGAAACGTATTTCATTTTCGAATTCAGCACCCACGACTTAGCTAAGAATACCATTAGTCCTCTTTGTAATCAAAATGCTGTTGACCAGTGTTATCAGACAAATTTTACACATTCGCCCAAGTACACGGGGCTGCATGACCACGATGCCGCAAAGCCTCTTAAGGAATCAACAACACTTTAATTCAGGTTCAGTGGATATGTGTATAGGCCTAACACTTTTGTACAACAGTTATCACAATTATTAAGCTACTGAAGTTTTTAATTAAACTTTGTAACGAGTCGGATATTGTAATCAATTATATTGAACCCTTATTGATCTACGATAAATAAGCATTGATAATTTATTATTATTATTACTGCAGCCCAGGCAGTACTTGAGGAAGTTGACGAGAATAAAGGCAAGGTAGCGTGTCGCAATGATTGCCACATAAGGAGAGCTTGTAGCTATTCTTGAAGAACGGCCTGGTAAACTTGAGTTCAAGGCCAAATTGTGTAACAACTTGCACCAGAATTGGAATAATAAAGGAATGGTCACGAGTTACTTACAACCGACCTACGATTGAATCAACCAATCGGGAGAGACCACGCCAATATCACGCGATGGAAGGCGTCAGTGGTAAAAAGCGCGCGGAATTGATTATCTAAAGAACCGCCGATCGGAATTATCTCCGCATGAGTGCGATGAGACGTTTGATTTATTTGATGAAGATTGATACTAGTCCCATCTGTGTGAGATGAAAACTCTGGAAAATTTTTCTAAATCCACCCCACTCTTCCGTACCCTGTCAGTTTCTAATAAATTGGTTGACGTGAAGCTGTTCGATGTCTCTTCTGCTCGTGAGCTCTGTGAGCTAACTTCACGCCCGTTTGTATAACGATTTTAACGCTCTGATATAATTTGAAGTTATTTTATTTGTGAGCTCTGATGAGCTAAATTCACGCTAGTTTGCGTAGCAATTTTTAACGCTCTTAATTATTTGAAGTTAATTACTTCGTGAGCTTTGTGAGCTAAATTCACGCCAGCGTGCGTGATGATTTGAAACTTGTAATATTATCTTAAGACAACTATTTCAGCTCTTAGGGGCAAGACTTGTAACATTCTAATTAGCGCTCACCCGGGCGAAGGTCACGCAGAGCAGAGCAGTAGATTACCGAGCGAGATAGCGACTGTGAGTCAGTCAAACATTGAAACTGGTATTGTCGAGTCAGTGACGATGAACTCGAAGTGTGTATTCCATGTATATTTTTAAGTGTATTTTTCATGTGTGTATTGCGCGTGTGTGAGCGATATTTAGGGAAAGTCTCCGTAATTAATCGCATAGGACTATTTGTGGGCGAATTTAGTAACCCACAAGCGATTATAGCCAGGTCGAATTATAATCATTGAACTTTTCTTCCAAGGAGACTACATCAAGATGTCCAACGTGTGGTCAGGAGTTGGGATGACGTCCGGCGCTTCAACGAAGACGGCTATGGAGTGCTAACTTTTCCATAAGGGAAATGGGCTGAGATGGATGTCATAATGTTCTGCAAGCTGAGACGGTGACGTACAACAATTGATTATTCAATTATGTAGTTAGATTGACGGGGGAACTTTTGTAAATAGTTAATTTTGTCTTTTCTTGTTTTAGAGTGTTTTTCTTTGTACCGGCACTAATTGTTTTAAACGTACGTTGGCGCGTGGCCAAAGTGTTTGTTGTATATTTGTTTTTCTTGGAGTCATATTTAATGTGCACGGTGCGTGCACGTGATGTTTATCCATGCAAATGCGAAGCCCGTTACATTCGATAAGTGGTGCTTTATTAAAGTTCATATTTGTGATAGGATAGGGAGGTAATTACTGTAAGATGTTTGCTGAACAGGTTATTATTCATATTAGGGTTGCCAAGTGCAACGATTTAAGATGTAATTTTAGAACACCTTTGTTCTAATTTGATAGATTTTCTTTTGAGTCCTTTTCAGGTTAATTAGTCACGGCGTAGAACGGTGGCGCCAGGACGTGGAAAATATTTATGTCTTTTTATTTCAGGGTCTGTCAAACCCATACGTGTGATTCTGTGTGTGTTATTGTGTCAGGTGTGTGTGTTGATTCTACGTGAAGAGGGGTAGAGGTCCTACCGCCCTCGTATTTTGTTGGTGTTGTATTTTGATGGAAAGGCAGGGTGCTCTAGGGAGACCGCTGTACCTTGTCCATATATGCTGAGTCTTGGATTTCCTAGTGGAAATGCCGGGATATTTTGTTCTGACACACACATACACGTATTATTGTGCTTTGGGGCACGCTTCTTCGATACACACGTGGGTTGACAGATATGCAGATTTCCACAAATCGCCCGTCTCGCCTGGTGACTTATTTTTGATAGGCAGTCCTGTTGTTCCAACTGGCCCCTTTAAGCTTTCATGTAGCAAACCTGTTCATTGTGATGGTCACTTTGGTACCATAATTAATTGGGAGTTCACCATGTGTGTGACGGATTGTTGCATGTTGTATGGATAGATTGTTGCGTTAATAATGTAAATGTTGGCTGTGAGCCTATTGATTTTGTTTATGACTCAATGCATGTAATTTTTTGTATGTCACACCTGTGTGGTGTAGTGGTAGTGTACTTGTAAATTTGACGGCAGTCATATGTGTATTTCTTTTATTGGTCACGTGTTAACTTACTTGTTTTGATTTGTGTGAGAAGTCCTAAGTTTTTAGGCGGTAATGTTTTTGCTACGGCAGTTTGATTCCAATTTCACTCGGAAATTATTGTGTTGTATATTTTAAGTATAGGAAGTGTCGGTTTAGTTTAAGTGTTGTATAGTTGTTCCCCGCGTCCATCTAGCTCTAAGCAATGTGGATTCGTTGTCTGAATGTGTATTCTGGATGATGACGAATCATGCATTCGATTGTACACATCGTGAAGCATGCAGAACGACACGCGCGCATACATTGTCACTTTTGTTGATTTTCTTAAGGACACTTTGTCCGTGTAATTAATCTCTCCTGAGATGTGGCCTAGTTTTGGCATATACTTTTGATTCAGTGGGAGTCTTTTGGGAGTTTGTTTTGTTAATTCTTTGTATAGTTAGATGATTTGTTATTAAATTCATTTGTTTTAACCCTGGCTTCACTTTTTCCTGCATGTTATTTTGTTATATGTTACCCTGCATGTTAATGAAGCGCTTTAACAACAACTTACGATATGGACTGTTACACCCCCCGAAATAGAGTCTCATAAGCGTCTTTGCAAGGGTTCATGAAACAAAAATGGCTGCCCAAGTGGGACTGTTGTTGTTGTTGCTTCGCTGATCTCATATTTATTTCGCTGAGAAATAATGCCAGGTCAAGCGGGCAAAGTAAATTCAGTAAATTGAGGTGATGTTGTACCGCCATGTGCATTAGTAAAATCACTGAGTTCCTAAAGTTAGAGATATTGAACAAGGTTAGAATTTGATATTGTACTTGTTATAAACCTGTTCTGGCGCCCGGCATTAAAATTAGAAAATTTGCATATTTTTGAACTCAGTCAAAGCAGGAAGGTGTTGCCTTATATTTGACATTTAATTAACTTCGGTTAATTGGTGTTTTTGTAAATTCTGTTGGTTAGGAATTTAAAAGCAGATCACTAGGGGTTATTTTGTTGTTTGGGAATAAGAGTAATTTTATTCAGTAAATTTTGTTACTGAAAATTTCGTTAAATTAGAATCAGTAATATTTAAATGTTATGACATGTATGCGTGTGGATGACTGAAATCTTAGTGCATGACCCTGTTTTCTCTGATTATATTTGTGTATTGTGCAATGGCGAGTGTTGAGGAGATTAAGGCATTGTTGGAACAAATGTCCGTAAAAACGGAAAAACAGTTAAAGAACATGAAGGAGGAAATAAGCGAAGACAATAATAAACAATTAAAAGAGCAATTAGAAAGTCACCGTGAACATAATGATAAACAATTAGAGCAGATGTCCGCGAAAACGGAACAACAGTTAACGAACAGTGAAAAACAGTTACACGACATGAGCGGTAATATTTCGGTCCAATTAGAGGTCCAGAAATTGGACACTGATAAACAATTTCACGAATTAAATCACAAATTATCGGAACAGGCGATAACACAAACAGCACAAACTGAACAATTAGAGAAGGTCACTAACGACATCAATCAATGTGTTAGGGAGGTAGAGAAACTGGCAGGTGAGGTCGCGGAGAATAACGTCAAACAATTGGGTGAAATTAAAAAGTTGGAAGCGAAATTTGATAACAAACTCGTACAATTTGACGAAATGGAGGCCGACAAATTAAGGCAGATAGAGGCAGCATGTGTCAATAACACCGCGGGAATAAAGAAAACACAAGAGAAATTGCAGTTACAAATTAATTCAGTCGACAGCAACGTACTGGAATTAATAAAAGAAATGGATAAACTTGAGGTCAAGGCCGAAACAGAACGTAGGCTCTTGCGTGACAACGTAGAGGACCAATTAAGTAAAACACAGCAGCAGATACAAGAAGTCGGGGAACAATTGGTTAAAACACAAGAGGTCATAAGAGAAGAAGTCGGAGAACAATTGGTTAAAACACAAGAGATCATAAGAGAAGAGGTAGGAGAACAGCACATTAAAAATCGGGATAATCTGGAAGAACAATTAGGCAAAACACAGCAGCAGATACGAGAAGAGCTAGAAAGGAATCAGGAAAGGAGCAAAGAGAAAATTAATAGTTTGAAAAGTAGATCCGAAGAGATTGGGAACAGCAGGCAAACGCAAATAAAGATGACAGGCTGACAATTTTAAAGCGCTTAGGGGAATACAACTCGAGAATGCAGGCTTTGGAGGAAGGCGTAAAATCTAAATTACAAGAGCACTCAGATTTAATAATTAAGAACGAAATTAGATCATTAGAGAATGCTACATTAATTTCGGCTGAAAATATACCAGAAACGTAGGCAAGCATTGGAAGTCCGGTAGGCTTGAAGTTGGCTGAGGATAACAGCCGGGGTCAAAGTCCCAAATTAACGAGCAACGCATTCCAAGAGTACAGGGGAGAGACTTCTACACCACAACCAAACTTGGCACCCGCCCAAGTAATCCAAGTCATTAGGGGAAACGATTTCAAGCCCGATAAATTCAAGGAACACTCAGGAACCACTCCCAAAGCCTTTTTACGACAGTTGACTGATTATTTCAATGATCAACATATCGGCCCCGAAAAACAGCTGAGACTCGTGGAGAAATTTTTAGACGGACCAAGCTTAACCTGGTATTTAAGCTTTAAATACACTTTCACTGACATGGCTCAATTCCGAGAAGCATTTTTAAAGAAGTTTTGGAGCCCTTCTTTACAACAGGGGTTAAGAATGGACCTGTATACACGTAAATACCACAGTACGCATCCGACCAGATTTTCGGAATTCTTTAACCAACAGCTGGTAATATTCCGCGATTTTGACGACCCCCCTAGCGAGCAAAATATGGTTCTAACCATCGGGAAACAACTTCCCATGCACATTCAACAGCTGTTAGTAGCAGGAAACATTCAGACTGCAGTGCAGGCCGAAGAATTACTCCGACACCTAGACGAGACGAGTATGGTCAGTCCACAGACGGGAAGGAGAAATATGGAATGTGTCAACACGGCAGAGGTGGTTCAGGGACTCCAAAATAGTCACAGCCAGGGGAACCAAACGAAAACTCAGTCCACAGGAACACAGTTCACACCGAGGAGGCAAGATTTCGATGGCCGGAACCAGTTCAACCAAAACAATCGAAATTTTCAGAATAACCGCGATAGATATAACCAGAATAACCAAAACCAGCACAATCAATGGACGTACCAGCGGGAATACACCAATTGGAGGGGAAACCAAAGACAGGGTCGACCTTACCAAAGAAATGGAGATGGCAGGTGGTACAAAGCGAGGAACTATCGCCAAGAAAATAGGGGAGACTATCGCAACAATTGGGACGAGCGGTATGTCGAGTCACAAAAGTACTTAGACCAATTAAATGCCGAAGAGACGGAAAAAGAGAAGTGGGGGCGCGCGATGGCAAACAGACAGAGCCCAGACAATCATCAAGGAGAGGGGGCAGAAAGTTTATTGAGACAACAGGAGAGGCGCGATGACAACCGGCGGAACACAACAAATGGGCCCCGGGATAAAAAACTTCAATTGAACTAAAAAATGACAGTCTGAAAACGGAGGATGCCAGGGAGCGAGAAGAGATGATAGTGGCCAATATAGAAGAGTGGGTAGCATTCCCGGACGATTGCCTGGAGGAAGTGGTGAAAGACCGAGAAAACGTCATCAGACAACTGCCAATTATTTACGCACATATTGGAGGTATGAGGGTGAGATGTTTAATAGACACAGGTAGCCAGGTGAGCTTAGTCACTGAAGTTTTGGTAAAAGAAATCGGAAGAAAACAAACTGTCCCAATTATGCCTGTCCCGCTAATGAAAGTCAGAGGGGTTATTCCTGACAAGACCATCAATTGTAAACAGCAAGCATATTTAGACCTGGAAATACTGAACCACACTTTTTCGCAAACATTCATTGTCATACCGAAGATGAACTATAACATAATTTTGGGAGCCAACTTCATCTGTGATTTTCATGCTGTAATTGACTTACATAACAACACTGTAAGTTTCAAACAAGTTGAGGGGTTGGATCACGTGGGTTTAAATATGGAAGAGAGTCCACTAGAGAGAGAGGCGAATACTTGGGTCGTTGAAGAATGCACTAATGAGGTGATCAGAGATAAGAACTTGACGGAGGAGCGAGTAAGCCAGACAGCAATGGTGGAAATTGACAGCCGAGATATTTCGCAGGAACTTTAGGTACATTGGGCGGAAGAAGAAATTAGCGGAACCAAATTTGAAATTCTACTTCAGGAGCGACTTAAGGAGGCCAAAGTAGGGGAACCTGATAGAAGAAAACTGGAAGAAATTTTGAGATTACATAAAGGAGCTTTGACACCGTACCTGGAAAGGTTTTAATTTTCAATATGCCATGCATGTTACAGACTGGACCCCATTTAAAAGTAAATTGTACCCGATCCCAGAGAAACATTTTGCTCAGGTGAAGGACATTATTACTAATTTATTAGAATCTGGCATGATAAGGAAAGCAGCAACCCCGTACCTGAACGCAATATTGGCTGTGGCCAAGCCAAATGGATCAATTAGGCTATGCCTAGACGCGCGAGTTTTGAATAGTAAACTGCTAGTTGAGCACGACCAAGCGCCTAGGATCAAAGATGTTTTGAAAGGCTTCCGTGGAAAGAAGATATATTCGAGTGTCGATTTGACAAATAGTTTCCACCATCTTGAACTCGAAGAAAAATCTCAACTGTTGACGGGATTTTTATTCGATAACCAAAGTTATATCTGGTCTCGGATGCCCTTTGGCGTAAAAACAGCTGGATGTGCACTGATAAGAGCACTCGATAGGAATCTGACTGAGGAGGTCAAGAGCTTCACTACAAGATACGTTGACGACATATTAATTGCATCTGAAACAATGGAGGAACACCTGATAAACTTAAATAAACTTCTAGATAACTTGAGAACCATGAACTTCAAAATTAATCTAAAGAAATCACATTTTTGCCAGAGCGAGATTCTATATTTGGGGCATATAATTGATGTTGAGGGCGTGAGACCTAATCCAGCCAAGATTGATGCTATCAAGAAATTTCCCACACCAACTAAAGTCAAGCATGTAAGAGCATTTTTGGGAGTGACAGGCTTCTTCAAAGAAAATTGCCCTGGATACACAGAAACAGTAGCACCTATGCAAGAGATGTTAAAGAAGGCAAATCGATGGTCATGGAATGAGGAGTGCGACAGGTCTTTTAGAGCCACGAAAGATTTATTGGAAAACTGTGTGAAGCTTGGATATCCGGACTTTGAGAAGAGATTTATTATTCAAGCAGATGCTTCATTGATTGGAATGGGTGCTATGCTGTACCAAGAGGACGCTGAAGAACCCAAGAAGAAATCGTATTTGGCATTTACGAGTCGTAAATTGAGGAAGCATGAGAGGAACTACACCGTGACGGAGCTGGAGCTGCTAGCAATTTTATATTCTCTTCAACAGTGGCGTAAGATGTTCTACGGCTATTCCATTATTGTCAGAACCGACCACCATGCACTGACATTTTTATTCAAGACGACGATGGCAAGCGAGAGAGTTACGCGCTGGTCCATCTACATACAGCAGTTTGACATTACAATAGAGCATTGCCCTGGAAGGATGAACGTCATACCAGATGCTTTGAGCAGGAATCCTGAAGACGAGAACGAAGTAACAGCGGAAGTTCACACTATAACACTAACACCTAAGGCTCGTGAGTTTTTGGCGAAATTAAAGGAAATTCGGAAGGAGCAAGAAGCAGACCCATGGATGTTGATGATGATCAAGTTCTATAGGAAGGAATTACAACCCGATTCACCTGAATACCGAGAGGCCCGTGCTAAAGAAGCAAGATTTCACTACTTAAATAACTTGTTGCATAAGTACGTGGATGAGCATCATACCAAACTGCGATTCCTGGTTCCAGCATCACTACAGAGAGGAGTGACGTGGCATGTCCACGAGAGCCTAGCACATATCGACACGGATAAGACTGAAGCTACGATAGGGGAGACTTTTACTTGGCCTAAGATGCGATTCACTATTGTGGAAGTGATAAGAACTTGTGACGCATGCCAGCGCACTAAACCGAACAACTTCATTATGAAACAACCTCCAAGACCACTATTACCTCAGAAACCATGCGAGATGCTCGCTATTGACTGTTTTGGCCCTCTAGTCAAAGGAAAGCGTGGATGCCGACATCTTCTGGTGTGTGTTGATGTATTTTCAAAGATGGTCGTGTTATGTCCAATCCAGAAGACGACATCAAAACAAGTCCTCAGTAGAATTCAGAACAAAGTTATTCCGATGCTTGGGAAGCCGGAATCCATTTTATCAGACCACGGTACTTATTTCACGTGCAATGTTTTTAGGCAAGGTCTGGAGAGCCTTGGAATAAAACACATATTTTCGAGCATTCGTCATCCTTGTGGGAATCCGAGCGAGAGAACGATTCGCTGTGTTGCCAAATACTATAGAGTAATGATCCCTAACGATCATAATAAATGGGTTGACAAAGTAGGAGAGATTGAGATGTGCATGAACACCACTAAGCACGAGTCGACGGGTCAAGTCCCACTAATTGTACACCACAACAGGTTGCCAGAGAGGTCTTGGGACAAGATTATTCCATGTCCAAGGGATCCACTATTAGCGCACGAGTTGCGAATCCAGCGAACGAGAGAGCACATGAGGAACCAAGCGGACCGAAGACTCAGAAGATACAGAGGAAAGAAGTTTCACCGGGAACTACAAGAACAAGAGTTAGTGCTGGTTCGCAGACCACCGATCTCTGATCCCAAGAACAAAGGCTTTGCCAAATTCTGTGCAAAATTTATTGGCCCGTTCCGTGTCATTAAGAATCTGGGTAACAATGCTTACAGGCTTGAAGAAGTGAGCACTGGTGCTAAATCTGTTTTTAATAGAGCCAACTTAAAACCATATTACAGAAGGGAACCATTTGATGAATAAGAGAGATGATGTGTGCAAAATCGTATTGCAAAAATTTATTTTGAGAGCCAACACTCAAATGTACGTGGACGTGGAACGCTGGAGAGAGAGCGCTTTGTTTTGTAAACAACAAGCAGCTGAGACGACAGGAGTGGCAATCACGTGAGGAGAAGGGGGAGGTCTAGCGAAGAAGTATGAATGACATTCCGGCGAGGGGGCGCGCACACTAATTGGGTCAGTGGACTGTACTCTCGAGCAGCTGAGCGAGGTACTAAAGAGATGTTGTTGTTACTACTGTGGATATTGTTTTTGAAATCCAAATCAATTACTTGCTTCGAATTTCAAAACCTTGCTGAGGATAAATGAACCCTTATTGATCTACGATAAATAAGCATTCATAATTTATTATTATTTTTACTGCAGCCCAGGCAGTACTTGAGGAAGTTGACGAGAATAAAGGCAAGGTAGCGTGTCGCAATGATTGCCACATAAGGAGAGCTTGTAGCTATTCTTGAAGAACGGCCTGGTAAACTTGAATTCAAGGCCAAATTGTGTAACAACTTGCACCAGAATTGGAATCATAAAGGAATGGTCACGAGTTACTTACAACCGACCTACGATTGAATCAACCAATCGGGAGAGACCACGCCAATATCACGCGATGGACGGCGTCAGTGGTAAAAAGCGCGCGGAATTGATTATCTAAAGAACCGCCGATCGGAATTATCTCCGCACGAGTGCGATGAGACGTTTGATTTATTTGATGAAGATTGATACTAGTCCCATCTGTGTGAGATGAAAACTCTGGAATTTTTTTCTAAATCCAGCCCACTCTTCCGTACCCTGTCAGTTTCTAATAGATTGGTTGACGTGAAGCTGTTCGATGTCTCTTCTGCTCGTGAGCTCTGTGAGCTAACTTCACGCCCGTTTGTATAACGATTTTAACGCTCTGATATAATTTGAAGTTATTTTATTTGTGAGCTCTGATGAGCTAAATTCACGCTAGTTTGCGTAGCAATTTTTAACGCTCTTAATTATTTGAAGTCAATTACTTTGTGAGCTTTGTGAGCTAAATTCACGCCAGCGTGCGTGATGATTTGAAACTTGTAATATTATCTTAAGACAACTATTTCAGCTCTTAGGGGCAAGACTTGTAACATTCTAATTAGCGCTCACCCGGGCGAAGGTCACGCAGAGCAGAGCAGTAGATTACCGAGCGAGATAGCGACTGTGAGTCAGTCAAACTTTGAAACTGGTATTGTCGAGTCAGTGACGATGAACTCGAAGTGTGTATTCCATGTATATTTTTAAGTGTATTTTTCATGTGTGTATTGCGCGTGTGTGAGCGATATTTAGGGAAAGTCTCCGTAATTAATCGCATAGGACTATTTGTGGGCGAATTTAGTAACCCACAAGCGATTATAGCCAGGTCGAATTATAATCATTGAACTTTTCTTCCAAGGAGACTACATCAAGATGACCAACGTGTGGTCAGGAGTTGGGATGACGTCCGGCGCTTCAACGAAGACGGCTATGGAGTGCTAACTTTTCCATAAGGGAAATGGGCTGAGATGGATGTCATAATGTTCTGCAAGCTGAGACGGTGACGTACAACAATTGATTATTCAATTATGTAGTTAGATTGACGGGGGAACTTTTGTAAATAGTTAATTTTGTCTTTTCTTGTTTTAGAGTGTTTTTCTTTGTACCGGCACTAATTGTTTTAAATGTACGTTGGCGCGTGGCCAAAGTGTTTGTTGTATATTTGTTTTTCTTGGAGTCATATTTAATGTGAACGGTGCGTGCACGTGATGTTTATCCATGCAAATGCGAAGCCCGTTACATTCGATAAGTGGTGCTTTATTAAAGTTCATATTTGTGATAGGATAGGGAGGTAATTACTGTAAGATGTTTGCTGAACAGGTTATTATTCATATTAGGGTTGCCAAGTGCAACGATTTAAGATGTAATTTTAGAACACCTTTGTTCTAATTTGATAGATTTTCTTTTGAGTCCTTTTCAGGTTAATTAGTCACGGCGTAGAACGGTGGCGCCAGGACGTGGAAAATATTTATGTCTTTTTATTTCAGGGTCTGTCAAACCCATACGTGTGATTCTGTGTGTGTTATTGTGTCAGGTGTGTGTGTTGATTCTACGTGAAGAGGGGTAGAGGTCCTACCGCCCTCGTATTTTGTTGGTGTTGTATTTTGATGGAAAGGCAGGGTGCTCTAGGGAGACCGCTGTACCTTGTCCATATATGCTGAGTCTTGGATTTCCTAGTGGAAATGCCGGGATATTTTGTTCTGACACACACACACACGTATTATTGTGCTTTGGGGCACGCTTCTTCGATACACACGTGGGTTGACAGATATGCAGATTTCCACAAATCGCCCGTCTCGCCTGGTGACTTATTTTTGATAGGCAGTCCTGTTGTTCCGACTGGCCCCTTTAAGCTTTCATGTAGCAAACCTGTTCATTGTGATGGTCACTTTGGTACCATAATTAATTGGGAGTTCACCATGTGTGTGACGGATTGTTGCATGTTGTATGGATAGATTGTTGCGTTAATAATGTAAATGTTGGCTGTGAGCCTATTGATTTTGTTTATGACTCAATTCATGTAATTTTTTGTATGTCACACCTGTGTGGTGTAGTGGTAGTGTACTTGTAAATTTGACGGCGGTCATATGTGTATTTCTTTTATTGGTCACGTGTTAACTTACTTGTTTTGATTTGTGTGAGAAGTCCTAAGTTTTTAGGCGGTAATGTTTTTGCTACGGCAGTTTGATTCCAATTTCACTCGGAAATTATTGTGTTGTATATTTTAAGTATAGGAAGTGTCGGTTTAGTTTAAGTGTTGTATAGTTGTTCCCCGCGTCCGTCTAGCTCTAAGCAATGTGGATTCGTTGTCTGAATGTGTATTCTGGATGATGACGAATCATGCATTCGATTGTACACATCGTGAAGCATGCAGAACGACACGCGCGCATACATTGTCACTTTTGTTGATTTTCTTAAGGACACTTTGTCCGTGTAATTAATCTCTCCTGAGATGTGGCCTAGTTTTGGCATATACTTTTGATTCAGTGGGAGTCTTTTGGGAGTTTGTTTTGTTAATTCTTTGTATAGTTAGAAGATTTGTTATTAAATTCATTTGTTTTAACCCTGGCTTCACTTTTTCCTGCATGTTATTTTGTTATATGTTACCCTGCATGTTAATGAAGCGCTTTAACAACAACTTACGATATGGACTGTTACACCCCCCGAAATAGAGTCTCATAAGCTTCTTTGCAAGGGTTCAATATATTTTTTTAAATTCCGTTATTACACTTTAATAAGTGTTGTGTTTTTGTTAGTATTTGTTAGTAGTGTTGCTCACTAATATAGAAACAGATCTAAAAATCAAACACTATGAAACAAAAGGTAGTGAATTTGATATAAAAGAGGCCATAGAGATCCACATACCTAAGGTAAACAACCCATCCAAATCAAAGGAACACACATTTTGGGAGTGGTAACCCCTGTTCACATTATCAGGCAGCATTCCAAACAACTAACAGGAAGTAACATAACGATCGAGGCAGGCCAAGGTAAATCAAGGGGAGACCAATGATAAAGGGAAAATGTCAAGTGGCAAGGATGTACTGTATTTTGTACCATATTTCCAATAAATTAAGGCCTAACTTAGGCAGTATTACAAAATTAAAATCCGTTCAAAAGTAGACAGTTCGATATATAGACGAACCGTTTTACGAGTGAGGAACAAGAGAGATTGTTCTATAACAGAGGTTCCCATTAGGTGGTCCGCGGACCCCTGGGGGGCCGCGACGGTTGGCTAGGGGGTCCGCGAAGTGTCGTCAAGAAGTAACGCAATAATGAAAATGGAAAACGGAGAAAGTACAAAGAGTTCCTTAAAAATAATAATAATTATGCGTTGTAACCCGCAGCATAAGTGGCGCACTCGTATGTGGCGCATCGTAATTTGAGCGTTTCAAGTTTCCCGCTAGAGAGCGTTCTGCTGCTGTTTCTCGGTGTACTGTTTGTTCTCTGCCTCTCTTGAGCCTAGCCTTTCAAAGAGTAAGCCTATTGCGAAAAGTAGGAAATACGACATAAAATATTTGGAAATTGGCTTTACGTAGGCCTATTGTGAACCTGAAGATTATCCTAAGCTTCAATGCGTGATATGCTTTGAAATCCATGCCAACGAGAGTATGAAACCTGAAAACCCTCGGAGGCATCTAAAGTAAAGTCCGGTCAAACGTTTAGGACCACATAAGAAAATCATGATATGTCACCTCAAACCTATACTTGTGGCACTAGAGCTCTGCGATTTTTTTTACCGAGCACTTACATCTGATATAATATATACGTCCTGTCTGATAGAATATATACGTCCTGATTTCGTTCAATTGGGCCAAGTATTGTAGAAGTTATGATTTTTTTTTACTGTTGGAAGGTCACACCAAAAAAATCACCATTTTCAGAGGTATAATGTATTGTATATTCCAACTGGTGGCAGGTATTGCCCTCTATTTTCATTTTTAGACTTAGCAATAGTTGGGGATCATTTTGTTCTAAATATACGAACTCCGAAAAAAATTAGGACATTTTTTTTGCAGGTTTATACTTTTTGAAGCCAGCGCTAAAATGGTCGATGTACTGATGATAACAAAATAATCTCACGGTGCGATCAGTTGAGTGAAAGTGGAACTACTTGACACGTCAAGTTAGAAGCGGGTAGGTAGCAAGGAAGCCTTACGACAAACGTGATAAGAACAAGGGAAAATCGACCATTTTGCGCTGGCTTGAAAAAGTATAAACCCGCAAAAAAGATGAGGTCCTGCATTTTTTCGGAATTTGTATATTTATACCGAAATGATCCCCAACTATTGCTAAGTCTAAAATAGAAAATTGAGGGCGATACCTGCAACCAGTTGGAATATAAAATACATTATACCTCTGAAAATTGTGATTTTTGGTGTGACCTTCCAACAGTTAAAAAATCATAACTTCTACAATACTCGGTCCAATTGAACGAAATCAGGACATATATATTATATTAGATGTAAGCGCTCAGTTAAAAAATCGCAGAGCTCTAATGCCACAAGTTTAGGTTTAAGGTGACATATCATGATTTCCTTATGTGGTCCTAAACCGTTGACCGGTACTGTAGATACCAAACACTCGGAGCACAAAGGTAAATCCATTGAATTAGCTGAACTGAAATCATGTCGGACAGTAATTACCAAACGTTCTGGTGCCAATGTGAATGAAAATTCAACGCTTGCAGCCTACGAAGTACCTGAGCTTGTCGCAAAACTTGCCAAAAACCATACAATTGCTGCAGAGCTCATTCTACCTTCAATAATTATTTTGTGCAAGAGAATGCTAGCGATGTTGCCGCAAAGCTTGTAAGTATCGACCAGCTGTCTAACAATACTGTGCAAATGCGAATTACAGATGTGTCAAGCAATATTGGAGATACGTTGTTGGCAGAGCTCCACATTTGTCACATGTTTGCTCGGCAGTTGGATGAGAGTACCGACATATCAAGAAAGGCGATAATGTTGGTTTTGTATTTTTTTATGTAATGATGAAATATATGAAGATTTTCTTTTTTCCTGTAAACAAGTACACACAACATCAGACGATATTTTCGCAGCTTTGAACGATTATTGTAATAAACGTGATATCGCCTGGAAGAAATGTGTGGGTCTGTCTACAGACGGCGCGAAAGCTCTGTCCGGATGCCGGAAGGGCCTTCAAGCTGAAGTGAAAAAGGTAGCTCCAGATATGAAGAGGACACATATCTGGAGCCACCGTTTTTCACGTCATTGCTGTACACATTGGACACATTGCTGTGTTCACCGGGAAGCATTAGTAGCCAAAGGACTGCCTGAACTTCTGCAGGACACCCTTAATGCAGTGGTGAAAATAATAAACTATGTCAAATTCAGCTCCTTAATATGCAGGTTATTTGCATTGCTCTGTAAAGACACGCGTAGCGAGCAAGAGCATCTTCACATTCATACTGAAGTGCGATGGCTTTCAAGGGGCAGGATCTTAACGAGGTTTTTCGAGCTGAAAGATGAGGTACGGATCTTTCTTCTTTGGGCGATACATGAGGATTTGCTCAATGACATTTCTTGGCTTTGCGGAACTGCTTACTTGGCTGATGTGTTTGATCACTTTAAGTTTTTGATAAGTTTGCAAGGTGGCTTTGTTAATGTCTTCTGAGTTGAAGACAAGATCAGTGCGATTGTGAAGAAATGTAATATTTGGGCAGCATGGGTCCAAAATGGCTCATATGCCAATTTCCCCACAATATAAATGTTTCTGCAGTCATCTAACCAAGGTTTGCCTTGCGAGGTAAATAAAATATAACCGAACATGCTCGTAGTCTTGCAACTACTTTTCGGGAATATTTTCCTGAGCCTGATGGCAATAACTGATGGAATCGAAACCCATTCAGCACCAATCTCAAAATTGAAAGTATTCAGCTTCTATCAGAGCAGGAACAACACCGACTCGTTGAATTGACTCAAGTTGTGAAATGAAGAAAAAATTTAATGAAGAAAAGCTAGCAGAATTCTGGGTGACAGCTTGAAAGGACTACATGGGAATCAGCGATAAGGCAATACAAATTATTCTTCCGTTCGCAACAACTTACTTGTGCGAACAAACTTTTTCCACAATGTGCGTAATGAAAAGCAAATATAGAAATGACTAGATATGGTACCTGATTTCTGGGTGAACATTTTGAAATTGCAACCCGGCCTCGAGAAATAATTGCGGGAAGGAATAGGTTACGTTCGTCTTATTTAATGCCGGTCCCTTTTACACATTGGTGATGTTAACAAAATGATAATAAATAGGGCTTGTTCCTTCTCAACCACTGCATTGTTACTTTTAGGTCTGTAGCACTACCTACCTTTACGACTAAAAAAAAAACTAGATGATGTAATAGGATTAAATTAATTAATATTAACATACAAATAATTGAGCACAGTACTCCAAACCAGAGGTTTCCATTAAGAATTTAAATATTTTAAGTCTTGGCTTAAAGATTTTTGAGCAGGGGGGTGCGTACATAACGATCACTTTAGGGGGGTCCGTGAATAATCCCTAATGGGAACCTCTGTTCTATAATACAGTAGTTGAGATGGTCCATAACCATTGTCACACTCTACTATAAGTCAAGACTCACAGTCTGCTCCACACGCATAAGAAAGGAAATTGCACGATACAACCATAGATGGCGTTATTATCTCCCAATCAAGGTACAGCGTCAGAAGCACTAGCAACCAACAAGTTGGTACGATGGGAATAGATGCGCCATTCTATAGTGCGAAGTGAAGTGGACACCAGTAAAGGAACAGCCGTAAATCAGGTAAGTCTACAAAACCACATCGTCAACTCAGTTACATGTACGTGCATGTGTAAGTGTTTATCCTAACTAACCAACTACAAAAGATCATTACGTAAATAACAAATTTAAAAAGTAACTGTTAATAACAAGACAGTCTAGAACACAATCACTTCAATAGCTCACTATGGTAGAAGTTAACGATTCAAAAGGGTTTTACACTTGTACACATAAAGAAGTATTAACCAAAAAACGCAACACTATCTTATTATATAATACGCTAAGGTGTATGTTTCACAAAACGTAAGCTCCTAAACCAGAGGGAGTTAGAAGGTGTGGTTTGTACCAAAATCTTCCAAATCGTTTCAATAGTACAGGAAAAATCTTGCATTTCTTGAAACGTCAACGGAAATATATTTATTTGTTTATAAAGTGCGTTTAAGCAAATAAACAAGACAATAGCCCCTGGCAGAACTGTGTCGCGTACAGCCGGCATAGCACTAGAGCAGGACGGGTAGTCTGCACACAACCCATTATGCGAGAGTTCTCAGTTAAACCTAAGTGAGCAGGATCTGATGATGTTCGCTTGTAGAACGAAACTAGTCATTCAATTGAGCCCCCCATTTGTGTGAGAAGTGCTTTATTAAGTGTATAAATAAAATTCATGTGTTTATTTCAGGAAGCAGGAATTAATTTGAACTCCCTGCCGAATCTAACTGAGTACACTCGACTCGTAATCTTCTAATAATAGATTACTTAGGCAACACTGACAAGTGGCTTCTAATATTTCAATATAGCGTTAGCCTATGTGAATATAAAGTCTTGCAGAAGGATTATTTTCATATGGGGTTTATTTAAAAACCTTAAACAAATTTCTTTCCGCGGAACTGTGTATCCATTCATAATGGTCTACTGTATGGCTGGGGGTAGTCATCTAGAAGCAAGGGAATCACAGAGAAACAATATTGTCTATATGGCACGATGTGTAGCACGTGCAGAGGTGATATACAGGGTCTTTCATATAAAATAAGAGCGCCAAGCGGCGGCTTTGTTAACCGCAGCTACGGTCACCTTGGCCGAGCTTGTGACGCGCCAAGGGCCCCCTGCTTTAAGCGTGTGTACAATCCTATATGATGCAGCGGCCTTGCTAGCGTGTGTACAATGCTGAAATCTTACTTAAGTTAATAGTTAGTTAGTTATTGTTGATGAAACCGAAACCCCTACTTGTGCTAATTTTGTGAGTAATTTATTCGGAGACCGTTCAAAATTCTCGCCAATGTCATCTAGCTCATTCTCTATTAAAACTGTTCGTGTGCGGGCATGTTTTTTTATTGAGCACCGAGCCAGTAGTGTCAAACTTATTTGCAATTACGCGAATCTGTGCTAGTGAAGGTGGCACTTCATCAGGAAATTGCTGAACAAATGCATCACGTACCCGCCGAGCCGACTCGTACTTAAAATAAGTTTTACATAAAAAAATACGATGTTGCAATGATAACTGTCTCACCATGTTAGCACTTGCGGTTTAGACTGACGACTGAGCACCTGCACGCTTATTGCAAGCTCAAGTTTGGTAATGTCAATCTGTTATTTTTATACAGTCCATCGGAACTTAAAAAAAAAACTAGCCCTCGTATGTACTATGCGCGCGCTTTCAATACGACAGCAGGGGGCCGTGGCGCGTCACAAGCTCGGCCAAGGTGACCGCAGCAGCGGTTAACAAAGCCGCCGCTTGGCGCTCTTATTTTATATGAAAGACCCTGTAGATATGCTTGCCATATTTTTGGTGAGTGAAATCGGGAATTTTAAAAATTAGATGCAAAATGGTTAGTTTTAAGCCTTTTTTTTTTTTTTTTTTTTTCAGGAAAGAAAATTCGCTTCTAAGATTGTCTGTAAACTTGCAGATCCTTTTCGGCATTTTAGATAATTCCTTTCAAAAATGGTGCCAGAAACAAAAACATAGTATCACAACAAAATACGCACTAAAATCTCAAACTAAAGCCCACACTACTTTTTTTGTACATAATCATAAACAACACAACTAAAAGATTCGCAGATAGTGTGATAGAATAACGTTTGCGGGCGTTGTCTGCACTCAACTATTCTTCCTGCAGTACTCTCCTTACCCATATATCCTCCTTGCTCCTGATTGTGACCACTCGCCCGCAATAGACTCGCTCAGCCAGAGAGTAGAGGGGGCTGGCAGCGCTGGGCAAGTAGTTCCAGCGTTTGCTCACAGATTACACTACCCTCGCAACGCGCTGAATTAGCAGTTTGGGCTATTGTTTTGTGTCATTCGTTTGGATACTTATGACCTCTTTGACGCTATGCGCGATAGTCAACGATGTTGATTGTTGAAAAGTAACCGATTCATAAAAGATTCTTAAACACATACATTCATTACCGTACGTTTTACATCTTACAGCCGTTTTCCGGGACATTGATAAAACCGGGCGGGACACCGGGACAAGAGCAAAATACCGGGACTGTCCGGGTTAAACCAGGATGTATGGCAAGCCTAGATATAGAGCTTCTTCCATACTGCATGGTATTTCAATTAGATTTCTCCTCATTCTGTACACTGTGCCCATATCCACTTGTGCATATTGGAGATCACAGGCACATATTCTAAGTCCAGGCGCAAGGTTTGAATAGCGCGCGGCTTTTATTCTCGAAGGAATTCGAAACTTTATGCAGGCAACAGAGAGGTTAGTGACGCGTGCCGCGTCATCATCAAGGCTATATTTTGATTAAATAGTTCCCGATTTTATGGAAACATGGAATGCATACCATTTTACTGGCACGAGAAAAAGGAGAAGAATGAGCCATATCAGAAGAAAATCGGATCAGCGGAAGCCGAGATATGAGCAGTTTAGTGATAGAGGATTTCTCCCACTGTGACGTCAGAGGATAGCTCCGTGCAGTATAAATTGTGGGCCCAGCCAGACTCACGAGTGTCTAGTGGTAGTCCAGTCCTTGCACCAGACTGAAAGGGCGCATGCGCTAACTCTCGCCTCTTCTTCCTGCGGTGACACATTCCCTTCCCCAGTCGTCTCCTCTCCTCTTCTTTCTGCGATTAAACGTCCCCTTCCCCTTTCCCAAGGTTACGCGCTAGAAATTTAAGAAGGAAATAGTTTTATGTATGTCTATATTGCTAATTAGCATTGCATTTCTACAAAATATTAGCTATTTAATAAACTTTCTTGTAAGATCGATATGACTTCTAATTTTATGATTTATTGTAAGTGTATGAAGTTCAGGTACTTCAAAATAATAATGCTGTAGTAAGTTTACTGTTAGGGCGCGCGCATTTACTTATATTTTCCTTCTTAAGACGCACAGCTGAGAAAACACATATAAATGGAACAAAATTATATAGTTACCACTGCCATTGTTCCGGTACGTACGTATCAAAATCTACTGGCAAAAGACATATCAAAAACCAAGGAAGCTGCAAGGATGACCGTTTTAAAATGCTGAGTGAAATTGATCAAATTAATTAATTAAATTATATTGCTTCTAAGTTGTATGTTTATCCCTCAGTCCCGTTTCCTGATACGAGGTCAGGGATGAGGTGATATGAAAGTTGTGTATGTTTTACGGCCAGACGCCCTTCCTGACGCCAACCTCAGTCGAGGAGCTAATGAAAATGAAATGAAAGAGGGAGAATAAAATTGGGTAAGAAGGTGGAGGGAATTGGCTGTGGTCTATGAATACGAACATTCCCGGCATTTGCCTGGAAGTGAAAATGGGAAACCTCAGAAAGCCATTCTCAGGACATCCGACTGTGGGGTTCGAACCCACTCTTCTCCCGATTGCATAGCTTGGCTCCATCGCCGTAGCACTAGGGGCGTATATAAGGGGGGTGCTGAGGGGGCTCCAGCCCCCCCCCCCCCCTCCCCCGAAAAGAGCCGCAGGAAGAAGAGGCGAGAGTTAGCGCATGCGCCCTTTCAGTCTGGTGCAAGGACTGGACTACCACTAGACACTCGTGCCAGACTCAAGGTACAGTACGATTCAAGACGCAGTACAATTCACTTCTCCGCAGCGCATGGTCGCTGAGACAGTACATTTCAGTTCTTCATAGCGCATGGTCGCTACTACTTCGCCAAGTGAAATCTTCGCAGTACATGGTTACTGATACAACGCTACAGTTTATACTTAGGCGCATGGCCGCCGTTACTTCATACTTTGATACATCGGACCAAGTGATGGTCAAAAGTGTTTGTCATTTTTACGTACACTGGAACATGAATATTTTTCAAAGGTACTATTTCAGGTGATAGGCATTAACATGCAGTTAACACTTTGTGAATTTCAACTGCATCTGGACATATGGTAGACTCAGTCTACAAAGCCACATTTAATTATTTGGAGTATTTTACTTCCAACTCACCAGATACAAGCTTTGTCTTGGTAACAGAAAGAACAACCACGACAGTACTTTATTAGATGCCAGTCTTGCTTGGTAAGATCATTTAGCCGACGTTGGGACCAGCCGTGTCTAACGCTGTGTGGGGAATGCATAATTCCACCCATAGGGTCATCAAGAACATCAGGTCTTTACCACAGCAAAATAAGATTGTAAGAGAATCGAAATCGTATTAAATGTGTCACTGTTGCGTCTATGTAACGTCTGGTATTTCTTGCCATGGATCTCAAAGATCAAGTCCCTTCAACGCAAATGGCCACAGCTATTAGAACATTCATCACGAACATTATTATTCAAGAATATGTCGAAGCAACGAATAAACTTGCCGTTATGTCTTGCTAGACTGATTGCGGGTAGAAAATGAAGGCCGATACCGGGATTTAGGTACGGGAATTAATGTGATGGTAAAATTTGTAGTAGACTCATTGGAGGAGCTTACTAGCTTCCTAGTCTTCCAGTTGGATAAGAAGCAATGGCTTGATTATCATAATAATATGTGATATGAATAATATGAGGAGAAATGTTGTGTGTGGAAATAGTTGAATTATGTCATTCAAAGTTTGCAATTAAGTCGCAAGAATGAAGTCGTCGTTACGTGAAGCATGAACCATTGTGAGGGTTAGATGGATTTTATAAAATATGTTGAAAAATATGGAAGTAAAAATATATAATTACGAATCACACTTTCGTCGAGTTAGATAACCAATGGTTATTTCATGCAACCATCACAGTGATGTTTCACATTTGATTTTCTCGTGTTCTACAGATATTTTCCCAGTACTTGTCAACCCGAGTTTATTGTAGATAAACCTTTAAGTTCAACGATACCTTGCCGTTTGTCAAATACAAAATGTGATCAGGTGATTATTGACACATAAATAGAATGGGCCGGTGCTAAAGATTATATTGTCATTTATTGAAGAGCCACTACCATTTCAAGGATATTTGTGATCCTATTGAAGTTATAAATATTATAAAGGTATAACATTTTGTAAAGATTAGTATTTTCATATTCTGCTGAAGAATAATAATTTTGGTGATAGTATTTGCTACTATTTTTGATGAGAATTTTCCGAATGATGTTTTCAATAATTTGAAAGCTTAATGGTTGAATGATTTAGTTAATATTTGGATTAAAGTTTTGGTTAATATTTCGATCCATGCATTTATAGTTGAGTCATGCATTCATCATTGTTATTTTCGGATCGAGAACAGATGATGTAATAAATATTTTCCTCACCATCGAAGTGCTTCGAATCCATGCTCATAGTGTTTAAACTTGGTTATTTAATGATGCTCAGATGTCCTACAAATCGTTTTTTTGTAATTAACTCATTGCTACGATATTTGAAAGCAAATGATGATTCTTGGAAAGTGATAGTTTTTCGTTTAAACAAATGAACTTATAAACAGAGTGATTTTTGACAAACAAGTGAATCAGTTTAAAAAAATCTTTCAACAGGTGAATACTAGTCAAGTAGGATTCAGGCTGGACGATTGAATTTGCCCTGAATAACCTACCGTTGTATATAACATATTTGAACAACGCCAACAGGACTGATATTCTGGCTTTTGTTCAAATCCAACAGTGTTCATGTGTTGATAATTCTGTTTTGTATATAAAGTGTATGAATCTTTTCATGCATACTCAATGCTTTTATGGCATTCTTTTAGATTCAATTTTAAATTATAAATAAAATGAGATTCTTTTATGAATTGTGGTATTTTCAAAGTCTCCCTTCTATCTTTATTGTTGCATCGAGCCGAAAATCAGTAAAGCATTTTTATAT
Source organism: Meconema thalassinum (assembly GCA_946902985.2). Classification (NCBI taxonomy): domain Eukaryota; kingdom Metazoa; phylum Arthropoda; class Insecta; order Orthoptera; family Tettigoniidae; genus Meconema; species Meconema thalassinum. The sequence goes on along the minus strand of OX336389.2, from coordinate 464,233,982 downwards.
CTTGTTTGTTATTGTAATTTTAACCCATATGGCGCCCTGAGATGTTTAGATTCCCTTGCTGACTGATTTTTGGTAAAATGCATATGTGGTCGTTGGACTTCGGTCTAAACGGGCACAACACGCATCTTCTGACAACAAATTAAAGAGTTTCAAGTCTTTGAATTACGAAATAAAATTCACCAAAAAAATATTAATTCAATGCTCACTTCCTGTTGATAGCTTACATTGTAACCTGTTGTACGTATTACCGTTTCAATGGAGTTGGGGATGAAATGCCATGAAATTCTATGCGGTGGGTGATTCTTACGGCCCGATGCCTTTCCTGGTGCCAAACTCATGAGAGGAATTAATGAGAGATGAATGAAGCTATGGAAGGAGTTGGAAGGAAGTGGCCGCGGCCGATTAGAAGGTACTATTCCTGCATTTGTCTAGAGTTGAAAATGAAAAAGAAAACGGAAAACCATTTCAAGGACGGTCAAAGGTGAGATTTGAATCCACTCATCTACCGACTCCGGAGATAGATTGGCTACCATGGCTTTGCACTGCATAGGTCTCGCGGTCGGTGTTAGATAACTTACATTAAGATATGGAAAGAAAAAAAATCCGAAGATAAGTAGGCCTACGCTACGAACTTTTACTGGTACCTAGTGTTGCCATGTTTTAGTCTGTATCTTTTTAATATTGTTGCTTTAAAAAAGGTTATCTATGACAGAAATTCATCGTAGGTACTGTAAATGAAAATGTGAACATAGTATTATAAGACTAAGTCCATTTAAATCATTACGTACATATAATACTTCGAATTAAGAAATTCGAGGCAATTATGTGGTTTGTACCCCGAATTATGTGTGGTTTCTTTTCTGCCTTGCGGTATCAGTTCAGCCTCAGGACAAGATACCACTCAATGTTTTAACATACCGTGATTTTTACAGATTGTGAATCATTTTCTGTAAAGTTTGGAAGTAGCCGTTGATTCATTAAAGGCCCTTACTTCAAGTCTCGGGGCGCCGCGCCTACCTCATCCTTGTCCCTAATAATACAGCTACACAAACTACTACAGTCACCACATAAATACAAGTTAACAAATAAGTTCAACACACACCCAACTACACGGGGCTGATATCCAAGTTATCCTAAGCCCCTAAAATGAATTAACAACAACTACAATCTATTTCAAACGTTTACAGTCAAACTACAGTGAAACCTGTATTAAGCGATCAGCGACTGTTCCACCAAATAATGGTCTTTTAGAGGGATGGTCTCTTAAATGTCCGTACTGCGGCGTAGCCGTGACCGTTAAATCGTGCACCACGACCGTGAGGGCAGCTGCAGCAAGTCCGGGGATCATAGGTTCGAATCGCGGCGCTGATAACGACTATCCTGAGTGTGTTTTTTCCCTTAATTTTTCCATACTCCCTCCAGGCAAATGCCAGGATAGTACCTTATTTCAAGTCCTGGAGCACCTACCCCATCCCTGTCTCTAATACAGTTACACACACTACTACAGTCATCACATAAATACAGGTTATCAAACAAATTCAACACACACCTAACTACACGGGGCCGATGGCCCAAACCCCTAAATTGAATTTACAACAAAATATTAAAAAAAGTGTAGACATAGGCCCTACTGATTTTAAGCACTGCAGTATATATAGTTGTAGTAGTGTGTGTATTTGTAAGTGTCATGTGCCATGCGCCAAGTTCCAAGTGCCATGTGGTGATAAAATAGATTTTGTTTTCAAAACGGAAATTGTTTTTGATTTGACAAGACGAAGTGAATTTTTTGTTTATGAAACAACAAAGCAGATTTGTGTTTCCAAATGACAAAGTGGATTCGTGTTTTGAAAACAACAAAGCAGATTCTTGTTTTAAAACGACAAATGGACTTTCGTTTTGAAACGACAAAGTGGATTCGTGTTTTGAAATGGCAAAGTTGATTCGTGTTTTGAAAACAACGAAGCAGATTCTTGTTTTAAAACGACAAATGGACTTTTGTTTTGAAACGACAAAGTGGATTCGTGTTTTGAAATGACAAAGTGGATTCGTGTTTTGAAAACAATGCGGATTATTGTTTTGAAACCGACAATTGGATTTGTTTTGAAACAAAAGCATTTGGTCAACGAATGCCAATAGCATCATGGCATCAACACAGAAGAGAGAAATTGCTGAAGAGCTGCATCGTCAAGCAAGACGCAACTGCACTCGTCATCGTGTGATTGTTAAAGGACTTGACGATTTTCATCAAATGGACTTGGTGCAAATGCTACCTTATGCTAACGAAAATAAAGGATCTCGCGAATATGCTAACTATTATCGATGTGTACCGGTATTCCAAATTTACATGGGCACTTCCTTTAAAAAGCAAGCAAGGAAAGGAAGTGCCAACAGCGTTAGATAAAGTGTAGCCTATGATAAAAGTAAACGCTATCCCAGAAACATTCAAACAGACAATGATACAGAGTTTTACAATAGTTATGCCAAAACGTAGTGTGTGAAGCATACCATTAACCATTATACGTATAGCAATGTGAAAGCTAGTATTTTGGAACAGTTTAATCGAACATGAACACGTATGTGGAAAAATTTTTCTATTGATCTTACGAGTGGTATTTTGGCAATATTTTGTGAGACACTCAAAATCTAAAACCTTCCCTTTGTCCATTGAAGTAACTGCGCCCACAATTATTGGAGGTGTGCCCACGTTTCTGCCAAGAGCCATCAATCACTCCCACAATATCTGAATTATTATCATTAGCAGCAATTGCTTCCTCAACTGCAACCTTCATACTCTTCTCACTACTCTGCTTAGGGCATTGATGGTTATACAAAATTGTATCTTTCGAATTTAGCAGGTGGAGGAGGATGGTCCATCACAGAGCTAAACGTTTATGCTACCCTCTTCCCTTTCCCAATGCATCGCATTGCATTTGAGAGCCTAACATTAACACTATAGCCTATATTATGCCTAGTAACTTTAGAGAACAGAGATCATCGTTGTTTCTAAGAAGCCACAAATAGTCTGGTAGCTAGTCCTCTCCTTCCAGTTCTGCCTTCACAAATATTTACACTACTTTCATTCTTGCAATATCGTATTTACACAAAACACTTCTGTTTATAATGCATCTACAACAATTAACCCAAATCGTATGAAAAATATTGTCGGTAAAACCATCATTATCACTACTATTCACACAATATTCCAGTTTTCTTTTTGAAGCACTAACTGGTTTCCCTGACATAACCTCACTTCCAGCAATACTTTGTTTATGTTTATCTTTCTCGCCTGAGCTGCATTCACTACTAGCTGGGGATTTTCGAAATTGGTTCCCTTAAAACTTCCGTTTGCGGTTCAAATTCTGAGGAAGTGGCATTTTCGGCAAACACAGATAGTCAGAAGCATCACATTATACAAATCATCCACGATGTTTGAAATAAAAGGCATGCAACTAACTTTCGCGGTACAGTATTATGTGACAAATGACCAATGAGTATGAGCATACTGTTACACAGAATAACGACCAGAGCACACCAAAACTTACCCAAGTAGAGAAATTTCGACGAGACTAAAACTATTTACTTTGTAATATTAAGTGACAGGTGAGGGGGAGTGGCATGTTTGGAGTGGTAATCTTTAAATATTATATATTTTTGGTTTCAGGAAAGCTCAGTCAATTCAAATAAGTGAAAATTCAAAATGACATTTTATGATGAATTTTCACGTCCAGGTTAGTATTTTAACCGTTTCTCATGTATGTAGACCAGCAATAAAATAATTTCAGCCGGACCTCGTGGTCATACCACGCACTTTCGAGTTAGAAACACCACAGCACATTATGAGGTTTACATTCAGGTTCTTAAGAGTAGTAAAATAATAATTATCACATATCCTTCGTTAATTTGCATTTATAACATTTATAATAAAACAACAAAATACTGCAATCCCAAAAAACAAATACAAAATAATTACGTTAGTAAAAGAAAAACATCATACAAAATTAACCTTTATTGGACAAAACTGAATTTTAAACACAAATCTTCAATACTAATCTTCTTCAAGTACAAAGAAAATTCAAAAATCACAAAAGTCCTTAATTTGGATAGCTTTTACATGCTATACAATGACCCTAATCAAATTTCCCAATCTCGTAAATTCACATAAAAGTCGGACAATATTTTAGGCAGTCTAAATCTCGCCTGATAGTTAATTACCTTGTTTACATACACTTTAAAACAAACATTACATGATCAAAACATTAAATTGCATTTTATACTACGTTACGGACTTGTGCAAAAGTCAAAAGAAAACAATTAATACTAGGATTTACTTGTGCACCTTTCAATGTACTCCTAAACGGAAGAATATGACCTAATTGAATAACATTTTTTTTTTTTGGTCGTGTGGCCTCCTGAGAGGCCGAGTGCAGGTCTTTCTAGTCGACGCCCGTGGGCGACCTGCGCATCAGGATGAGAGATGGAAGAATGGGTGAAGATGAATGAAATTGGGCAAGGATGTGGAAAGAAGCGGCCGTGGCCTATCAGAAGGGACCATCCCAGCAATTTCCTGGTGTTGAAAATGGGGAAACCACGGAAAACCATTTCAAGGACGGCCGACGGTGGGGCTCGAACCCACGCGTCTACCGAGTCATCAGAGAGCTTGGCCCCATGGCCTAACACTGCGCTTTAGCCAGCGTAGCCACTGCTGTCGGTATTAACATGGTGAATGGGAAACAATAAAACTGTTCAATACATGGCACAAGGTCACTAATTGCGAATATTTACCACTCCCAACCAACTAAGAACGAGGGAATAAATTACTATTGTGACTGGGGCCCTCGGGTTGACAAAAGACAAACACAAACATGCCCTGAAAGGCAATCGCTCAAAAGGCGTTATTATGGAGCGAGTTTGGAAGACTATTTAGCAACTACGTACGTAATAATTCTAAACTGGAGCAACGATTCGTCGTCCCCTGTCAATACATTCAGTTGAAATATAGGTCAAAGAATTTCTTTATTTTTCCCTATGACATGTTATAAAATACACTCAAACACAGTTCTAATTTCACACATTAGTCGGGAATTTACCGTACAAATCACATGCATTAAATAATAACTATTTCGTTACATAGGGCCAATGCCTCTTGCTCAAAAAACTTGCGGGAATTCCTGTACTTATGTCAAGCGGTAATGCTGCATGGAACACGCCTGACTACCATCGAAATGTGTCTATCAACTTAATGGGAAAATCATTCACTGAACATTTGTGTAATTGTGGTACTTACCACGGTACTTTATTTACTCTTCATCTGCATAGGGCTTAAAAATGGTGTGTTATGGTGCACTTATGAAATTCGCTGACTGCCGTTATCTGTTTTCTATCTCACTATATTAGGACTTACTGCCTGCCTAATCCTATATCTTCTCAGGACGGGGCTTCTGAATGCTGCGTCATCATCTATGTCTGAATAAGGGGCCACGCCTCTCCTCTCAGAACCATATCTATAAATCGCTGACTATCTTCTATCATTCGAGGACTTACCCTTTGCCTCCTTTATACGCTAATATTCCACCCATTAACACACTTGCTTACCAAAAGTACTTTTCTGCTGCTCTCGACTACCGGATTGTTCAAATCACCACAATATCTATCTGAATATGTTCTACTATCATTCATAAAATATTCATCTATAAACACCCTGTGTTGAGAATTACCAACTGCTTCAATTTACTGAAATTTCCTATATTATAGGTCCTATACAATTGGCCTGCTTTAGTTACATCATTATTATTGTCCTCCTGTGATCCATGGCATTTATCGTTACGTGACATTCTTATTACTTATTATTATTATTAAAATTGTAAAATTTTGAGTGATTATTTTTCTGGGACTGAAAAATAATACTCCAATCCATCTATTTCTTACACAACCCGTCTTTCAATTATAATAGTCATTTCCGACTTATCTCTCATCCCGACGCGCAGGTCGCCCACGGGCGTCACTTAGAAAGACCTGCACTCGGCCTCTCAGGAGGCCGCACGAAAAAAAAATCCGACTTAGTGTATCTTTTAACAACAAATAACTAAGTCGGAAATGCCTATTATAATTGAAAGACGGGTTGTGTAAGAAATAGATCTTTATCGTCCCAAACCTGGGATCGACCAACACGGGCTTCCTTCCGCTCCCCGCAGTCCTGGTATTTAAGTATTTTGAGACCAGCCCTTGAATGAGTGGAGGTCACGTGATCTCAATTTCTGTGGAAACGGGTTTAAAAATTTGGGGCGATCATTTTCTAAAAGCTGATTGTTCACAGATTCTAATTATGTAGGCTAAATAGATTCGAAATCTGATCGTAAAAATTCACGTTATTCCGTAGGCGTCTATTTTTATGTCCACATAAGGAAGTGATTCCGCTAGTGGGTCTTGGTGTCAGCTGCCGGCCCGTGAATGTGAATAACTTACTTTGGCCTTGTTCCTGCGTACTTCCTTCCTTCGGAGGGGAAGTAAAGCGAGCGGTCCGATGTCATAGATTTATGGCATGTAAAAGATCCTTCCACTAACTTAACTTGTATGAAGCTAAATTTCTAGGTTTGATTTCGTTGTAACGCTCTATCTAAGTTCCAACGTTCACCACTTGGTGTCAGTGATATCTAGTGGCGAAAGTTGGAACTACTTGAAATTGAACGGAACTTGTAGCTCACCCTATGGGTGTCCGCTTGAAGCAGCTACAGCCTCTAGCGAGCCGAGCATGTCCTCGGACACTCCCGGCACTAAAAGCCATACGCTAAATAAATAAATAAATAAATAAATAAATAAATAAATAAATAAATAAAATCCAATTAATTAACTGTAAATTTATAACTTTAATTTAGATTGCCGATTTGGTTTTTCTCTTCCTTATGCGAGTTTTATTTTGGCTGTTATTAGGTGAAGGCTTGTGTGTCACGTGGTATATCGGTTGATAAGTCACGCCCACTCCTTTCTTCTCATTGCGCGAGTGAATCCCGATCGTCTGGACTCTTGCGTTATCGTTGTGCTGCATGTTTATTTAACGCGATATTATTACCCGTTTAACATTTGATTGCCGCTGAGCCTGGCTGCGCCACCGTTTGTTGATTATTGTAGGAGGAGCCCCGCGGGGTAAGGAGAAGGACACAGTGACGACACAGTGAAAGTTGCACATAAGTCAAGCAGCATTGCGTGCGCTACCTGTCTTAGAAGCGCAGATTAGCGTCATGTCACCACGGACAGCTACTGTAGCTGAGTCATATCCTACTTGCGCAACTGTACCTGTCAAAGTGTGACACAAGTCAACAGAGAATAGTTTCCATCTCGACCGCCGGCAATCAATTCGTGAAAGGGTAATATGTGCTGGCTGGGTTCCCCTCTAGACAACGGTCTTGCTCAGTTCCTTCCAGAATAAGATAGTTTGGTCTGTTTTATACATCACAATTATTTCGCAATGAAACTGTCCTTTTTGACTGGTTTCAATATGGAAATAATGACATACTGATTTGTTCTGCTGCACATTCCTGGTCCCTCGTTCGACAGTATGTAAGGTAAGGTGGGTTACACACAAGGTAGTTAGAGTATATTAGGTAGGTTATTCCCGCTCTCATTGGCTCACCGCGCGTGACGCGAACGGGAGGGCAGCTCAGGCTGGCAGCAGCCTAGTGCCTGTACTTCAACAGCAGCCCCAAGGATGGGACACTCAATAATTCACAATACCTCAATAAATTATGGGTCCAATGAGAGTAAACGATAATCGCAACTGTAGCCTACATGTAATAAATTATAAATAAGGTAGATTACAGCATTAAGAGGAAAAACTATCAGGTATTAGAATTAACTACTGCGTACATGTAAACACTAGAACAGCTGTTAGTATAAGTATGATTACAACTCACATTTTGATGACGTATTACTTGTTTAAGGAGGCCGAAGCTGCCCACATTCGTCTCTTCTTCAACGAATACTTTTCCATGGCCTGTATTTTTCGTCTCTTGTTGAGGTGACGTATTCGGATGAAAGTCCGTGTCCTGACGTACAAGGAGATGATTTTCTTGTCGAGCTCGGGGAATTTAGATTTAATCACGGAAGTCAAAGTCTTTATTACTCTTTCACATTTCGAAATGTCAAGTCCATGAAAATTGCCGAACAACACCTCAAAGGGCATCACTTTTTGGGTCCATTCTTCGGTTGGCCGAGTTAGTCCTCCCTTCGAAATGATTGCGATCCAGTCTTGAGTCACTTCTTGTGATAAGGTACACTTTTCCCCTCTAACTCCCAGACTTTCGTCTATAGAACGGCATTTGTTTGCCAGATAGCCTGCAATATATTTAATTGCATCGTAATTAACTTCTTCACTTTCTGCGACATGACTCAAGTCTTCCGTCCGTAATAATGCTGACGTTTCTTCGGGTTCATCAATTGTTTCGCTTGTCATAGATCCCTCAAGAACACCTACGCACAGGTCACTTGTCACAAATGTCATAAGATCGTCCTCATTCTCAGCACTTTCATCACTCGTGGATGGATCACAGTCTGCTTGCACAGACACACCACTGGAGAGAGGGATTTCATTGCTACCTGCCAGCAGTAGGAGTCGAATTCTATTACGAAATTCAAATGGGGAGGGGTTGTTATAAAAGGCTCCCAGGCCACGCACACGAGAAAATACATTCTCCAAGCAGTCTTGGTTCAACCTGGCTATCAAAATGTATGACAAGTTCTCTTTCTTCATGTCTTTGAATAGTCCGAAAAGAGAGTTTATAGATATCATAAACCCCTTCTGAAACGGAAGTAAACTTTTCCGTTTGCCTACTTTCACTCCTGAAATAAATGTTAGAAAACGTCTTAAAGTGTTTTCTTGGCTCTTCAATTTTAAGCCGTAACCACTTCTGAGGGGAGTATTTTTGTCTTCGGGTGCTCTTGAGTTCAATACATCATAGGTATCATTTACGAGCTCAATGATGCGGCTCTCGTCCTCCTTATTGAGCGCATATCGAACTGCTACAGCTGTACGTCTGGAAAATAACTGAGCTGCCATTCTTACATTCTGACGGGATCTACCAGTTACACTCAGGTGAGCCTCATTTATATGATGTGTTATTGATAGGTCCCCCTTTTGAGTCTCTAATAGGTCTTCTATCGTCTTCTTCTGAAGTTCTGAGCCATCGTTTAACACTAAACCTTCATCTAGAAAGTGATTTCTTAACAATTTCAACAGATGGGGTACATCACAGAAAACCCACACATTTCTGTTACTGTCCACTGGATTACTGAAAAAACTTTTATAACTGTTTACATGTAGTTCCTTCCAGAATTTAGAGTTTTTCCCTCCCATATCACTAGTTACTGCGACAATACGAATGCCACAACTTTCAAGCTGGCTAATAATGTTTTGTAACAACTCTGAAGTCATTGTCACATCGAAGTCATAAAAAACGGGCTGCTTCCATTTAGCAAACAGCCCTCGGACCATAGCTACTTGGACGTTAGTGTGGGGCCCTAATATGCGATCGTCTGATGAATCGTATGATATTCGGCCGTCAATATTCATTTCATCAAACGACAAAACGGCAATTTTTTCTGAGTCCTTGTAATTTGCTGCTCTGGCTTTCATCAGAAAAAGTATCTCTCTCAGAATTCCAGGTCTGCACTTAAATTGTCGAATCCATTTCTGTAGAGTTGAGCGGCATGGTAGTGGAATGTTGCGTTCTCTCAAATATTCATATGCTTTCTTCGAAAGTGATCTTAGTGCGAGGGCATTTGCTATGTCCTCTGAAGACCATTTCACCCTCTTTTTACCTCCTAATAAACATCGAATCTGCCCTGCAGTAAAACAAGTGGAGAGTACTTTTACCATCTCCCTTCTAAGAGCACCCATATGTACTTTCGCTGAAGGTGATTGTCTTTTTATTGATACAACATATCGTGGGGTTTTGAGCTTTCTTAGAGCCGTTTCCCTTCGTCTTAAATCCACATTTATATTTTCCAAAACCTCGACCCGTTTTCAGAGTTGTATAATTTCATCATTTTGCAGCGATTCAGTGTTAGTTCCCTGGTCTAGTTTCCGTTTTTTAGGTGACAAAGTCTCCAAAGTCGATAGTGCCCGTTTCCTCACACTCCTAGCTTCATGACGCTTTTTTCTGCCACTGGTGACCTGCAGAGTGTAAATAAGAGTTGTATTTCATGATTATTACAGCACGTACGAGAATAAAATCTAATTGTTAAATGACAAATACTAAGACTACCATAATTTTATTGGATTCTAGACAATCACACCTCTTTATGCTGCATCAACTCTAAGCTGACAAATAAGTACTGTAGCTTCCTTTGAGATAGTACTGGAGATTACTTCAAATACTGATACACATATTTATTGAACCAAATTAAAATTACTCGTACACTTAATAATTAAACAAATACCTGTTCTGCAATTTGGTCCGCGGAGGTGCTTGGGCTGTTGCTTGAGCCGGGAAGTATAATAGACGGAACAGCATCCGCACGCAATATTTTTCTCTGTGGTAATCCCAAAAGTTCATTTCTCAAATCTCGTTCATAGTCTTCTGGACGGAAATGTATAGAACACACTCGAGCGTTATCGGGGTTGAATTTGTCACTTCGCTTACAACGTAGCACCCACACTCGTCTGAGCTCCTCTCTTCTTGGAAACCTGTGATACATAACACCAGTACCGGCGGTTTTGGACCCCCAATTAGTGCACTGTGCGAAAGCACAATTAACTTTGTATTTACTGATTTTACTCATGGTTAACCACAAGGCACGATAAAACAAATCAAGTATGCAACGTTATTCTAGCTAGACGCGCGACACTATGCATTCTACTGCCGCAAGCCAACTATCTTATGGCGACAGCATGTTCCCTCCATGTGACGTCACCAGCAAGCAACATGTCACGTGATGAGAAGCGCGGGAGACCGGAGTAAGCCCCCCTGGGTTACACATGCCTCAAGTTAACAAGTGTATGTCTCTTATAGATAGGAACATGGCTGTTTTTAAATAGTAATAATAATAATAATAATAATAATAATAATAATAATAATAATAATAATAATAATAATAATAATAATAATAATAATAATAAAAATAATAATAATAATAATATCATTGACTTTATCTCGTGAATTATAGAGAAGTTGATCAATAATTTAAGCTGATGTGTTGATAATAATTTGGAGTAATGAGAAAAGATAGCTTGTCTGATAGTCATAGAGATGAACATGTGATGGATTAATTCGATGATTTAATTAAATTGAGAATTGACAGTAGCGAAATAATTTTTATACATTTTGTGTATTATTTGAGATTTTTTATCATTATCAGGAGTTTAGTGCACTTGATGTTGATAATCCACATAGATCAAATTAAGAAGCTTACCCGTCGTTCACGTTTATATTGATTTGTATATCTACCCAAGTGTAGAAGGATTTGACTTTCTGCTGTATTTGAAGATTTTTTCATTTGAAGTTGGAAAACGAGGCATCCTTAGGGCATGATAATTGAAGGAACAGGGAACCTATGAGTCTTTGGTTCGTTACCCATATGAAAAGGGGGGTCACTTGTAAATGCATGAACTCCAACAAAATAGGATTTAATTTTATGTTCTATAGTTATTACGACACGTTGTGCTATTGTTAAGTGATAGTGTAATTTATCGTTCTTCTTGTTCGATTTATTAAGGGATGTCATGCATTTCAATCACCCAGTTGAATAATGATTAATATTAATTGATGTAGTGCTCGGTCTTACATTATGTGTTCCTTATTATCGTCACAATTGGCACTACTACTCACTCATAAGCGATTGATATACGATATTTACAATTTATTAAAACATTAATCAAGTGATTTCTAAGTTTTATACATGGGTTTAATTGAGCAACACCCTCGTCTTTAATCATGATTTTATTGAATGATATTATTGGTTTACCCAAAATTTAAAACAATGAATGATGTCACTTGGAAGTGAAAGACATTTCAGATGGACTTCATCGCACTGTAGATTTATAATTTAAAGATTTATTTTCATGGAAAATCCAATTCGTCATCAAGTAGTGACATGTAACATGCCATCTTATTAGATGAGCATAATTTGGCAACAGTGCCTGGACTGATATATGCAGCAGTAATGTTATAAAAATTGCACTTTATTCCATCTTATTTTGAGGGTGTATTCTTACTTGTTTATTTCTTGTCCGTACCTGGTATAGTGCATTAAAGCATTGTGTTAACCCATACCTGTGTGTGTACTTCATGTGTATCCTAGAATCCCACTGTTGATATTGAAGACGTGATCGAGGGACGGTCTACGCCCCGATTAGCCAGAATTTATATCTGGGATTCTGACTTAAACGGTCACAGTACGGATTTGCTACTACCCGGTCCGACTCGACCGTGCCCTTCACATTTTAACAAGACAATATAGCACGAAATATTTCACCGGTATTCAATATCTTCGAAGATATTGCTGCAATAAACCTGAAGTATTGTATGGTGATAAAAGACTACGAAAAATTCGATGATCACAGCACCTACATGACGACCGAGCGAGGTTAAGACATTTAAAAGGGCTTCTCTGATTTAATCATCCCAGCGCTGTGAAACATGGCATAGTAAATCTTTATCAGAGCTTAATACATCGGCGTCTAATGTAATTCAATTGCTATATATTTCAAGATGGCGGCAGTTTATCACGTCGTATTCAAGCGACCGAATTGAAAGTTTGTATAATGAATTGCTATATAACTCTATGACTTACATATGAAGCAATCCAACATGGTGTCTGCGTGAAATACATTTCACTGGCACTCTTATCTCCGAAACAACTGCAGCAATCAAACGGACATTTTGAATCGTGAATAGAGGACTAGTCAGTGAGTGAGTAGAGTGGAGTGACTTTCATAAACCTGATAAGCACAAAATAACATGGTGTCCACGCGAATTTCATACATTTAAAGTTACCTTTTTGGTGATCCACTCATCTGAGTACAGTGAAACTTGACTCGGCGAATCTTAATTTAGACCCAAATATATGACACGTGGGGTTTTCACAATTGAAGGAGGCAGCAGTGCGAAATATTAAAAACATATTTTAATTTCTCGTATCCTATTCAATCGATTGAAGTGAAGCTTCGTATAAAGAATGAACCACTCGAACTGGCACTGACAATGAGTTTTATTCCTTAGTGTTCATAAATTATAGGATCCAGCATTTTATGTCTTTCCTTAAATGAACTCCTGTGAATCGTTACAGAAAAAATCAATTTCTATGGGAGAAGTAATAATTAACCGATACTGAAAGTTACTGGATGAATTCTAGTAGGCCTAGGTATTTTTATACAGTGGTTATGGTTGCGCTTGTGATTGCTTTGAGGAGTGGAACAGCGAGGTCTTCTGCCTCAATTTTCTAGTGTAGGTTTCGTAAATTATAGATTATACGAGTTATTTCCGAAAAAGAACATGTCTGATGTTCTATTTAACTGGTCCTTGGGAAAGTACCATGGACTAAGTATTTCTGTATACAAATTTTTATTGTTGTTTTTGGGCACACATTTTTCACTACTGCACGTGTGTCGATTTGAGTCATCTTGAGCATTGAAGGCAGATTTGGTTTAAGCCAAGGCAAGCATCAGTACGAGTACCTTAGTTAGCTTATGTATCAGATACCCAGCTCTCACTTCCAAATAGCAAGTTCGGTGTAAATACTTAGCTATATAGGGAGAGTTTCGTGGCCGTACTAACTTCTTTCTTGCAGAATACTGTTGATCGCAGGTGAGAACCCACTGCATTGGATTTTATACACTTTGAGCCTATTTCTTCTCCCATACACCTAATACCATCCTGAGAGAACATAAATTGGAGCAGGTGTAACATTTTAAATACAGTACTTATTTAAAATATTCCACCTGCTCCAATTAAGTTCCCCCTACCATACTCCCAACATTTCTGTGCAAGTTCTAACATGTTGGCTTTCAAGCTTTCAACGGAGTTTGCCTTTACAACCAGGTCATCAGCATAGGCCAGACTACTTACCCGGTTTCCACCTAATTAAATCCAACCCAGCCAGTTTATGCCCTTCAGCAAATGTTTCGTGTATAAAATAAACAGTAGTGAGGAGAGGTTACAGCATTGCCTCATTCCTGTAACAACCTTGAACGAAGAACTCATCCTACCATCAACTCTCACTGCAGCCTGACTTTCAACATAAATAAGTTACTATTTATTGCCTGTACCAGCCTTTCCTCGATACTATAATCCCTCAGGATGCTCAGCATCTTCTCCCTGGGTACTCTATCGTACGCCTTCTCTAGATCTACAAAACACAAACATAACTGTCTATTCCCCTCGTAGCATTTCTCAATAACTTGGCGCATACTAAAATTTTGATCTTGACATCCTCGTTGCAGTCTAAAGCCACACTGGTTTCCAGCCATCTTACTCTCGGCGAATGATGGAACTCTCCTTTCTACGATCCCTGAGTACACTTTGCCCGGGACTCTTATCACAGAAATGCCTCTATAACTAATTGTTGCAATCTATCCTGTTACCTTGCTTATAATAATTTGGTGCGATTGATGCTTTTGTTCAGTCAGAGGGTACCTTTCCTAAATCCCATGCCAATTCTATTATCCTATGCAACCATTTCATCCCTGCTTTTCCACTATACTTCACCATTTCTGGCCTAATTTCATCTACTCCTACCGCTTTGTGACATTGTGGTTTATTTACCACCCTCATTACTTCCTCAACCGTGATCCTGTTCCTGTCCTCATTCTCCTCCTGCATAATCTCAAAAATCTGCCACATTGCCAGATAAGTCTCCATTAACATTTAGCAAGTTTTAGAAGTATTCTTGCCATCTTCCCAGTGCTTCCTTGGTATCTACTAAGCAGAACACTGCTCATTTCTCTTTTCCCTTCATTTCTAGGATTCTTTATAAGACTCAAGAAAAAATGTCCTGCCATTTGACTTAACGTTTCTAATTTATCACCAGATTCTGCCCATGTTTTCCTTTTGAACTATAAGTTACTATTATTTGTTTGATTTTGTTCCTTTCTACTACATATAGATCTCTGTCTGCGGGATTCATTGTTTGGAGTCATTTTTTGTAAGCCTTTAGTTTAATTTTACAAGCAGACTTCATTCCATCGGGATGTGGGCTTTTTCCTATCTTTACACACAGTTGTCCCAAGACATGCCTTTGCTACTTCTAATACAGCATCCCCGTATCCTGACCACTCTGTTTCTATGTCCTGCAATTCTTTACCATCTACTCTTTGACATTTCTCATCAATCATTTCCATGTATTTCTGCCTAAGTTCCTTCTTCTGGAGATTTTCAACCCAAATCCGTCTACATACAGCCCTCACTTTCTGCACTTAGGGTCTAACTATGCCTAATTTACAACATATCAGCTTGTGGTCTGTTTCATAAAAAATCCCCCGAAAACCCTGCAATTCCTGATCAATTTCCTAAATTCAAAGTCAGCAATGGCATAGTCTATTATTGATCTGGTTCCTCCACCCTCCCATGTGTATCTGTGAATCCACTTATGCTTTGAGAATGAGTTTGCAACAGATAACCTCATGCTAGCACAGATGTCCAATAAATATTTCCCATTGGTATCCACTTCCCTATCCTCACCCCACTTACCTATTACCTCCTCAAACCTCTCAGTTCTATTTCCTATCCTGGCATTGAAATCCCCCTTCAGTACTACACTATCCTTATTGTTAACTCTCCCTACCATATCACTCAGTGCCTCATAAAATCTGTCTTCTTCCTCCTGATCCGCCCCTTTACACGGAGTGCACACTGAGACAATCCTGACCCGATTTCCTGACATTTCCAAATCTATCCACATTATTCGTTCATTTGCATACCTCACAGAAACTATGTAACGCTCCAAGGTTTTCTTGACTTACAGCCCAACTCCCCACTTTGCCCTCCTCGTTTTACACCTGACATACCTTGTAATCTCCTCTCTATCTCCTCCTTTATCTGACCTTCACTAATCCTTAGAATATCCAATCTCATCCTACTTGCTAACTCAGATAGCAATACTTTCTTCCTTCCATAACCACCCTTGATATTAATTACACCCCATCGAATACCAGTCCGATTGCCTGTTCGTTTCCAAGGAGTCCCTGATCTGTCAGATGGGAGTGTGGCTCCATCACTCCCATAGATCCAAGGCTTGCTCATTACATTTTTAGCAGGTTTAAGAAGTACAAGTTAAGCAGGTTGCTAGCCTTACTTACACAGGGCCCCCTAGGGAACAAACAGGTGAGTTGAGTAGTCCTAGCCGCCTGAGCACTAGAAGGGGCCATGACTCGGAATATGTCCAAGATGCCCACTCCTATCCCATACTAACTGGTATCCCGACTGCCAGGACCACCTACTAGGCCACTCAGTCGTTGCCCATGGTTCACGAAGTATATTTTGCTATCTTAAAATATTATATTTATGTTTATTTATTGTCTAAAATGACTGCAGTGATTGGGTATTGAGATTTGAGTATGATATTATCTCCCTGTTTATTTTTATTTCAATGTAGGGCATGGGTCTATCTGTCTGTTAGATAGTCAGCCCAGAGGATGGTTGGATCATAAACAAGTACCGCCATAGGCAGCACATAATGAGGCGTCATGTACCAAAGCATATTTTGTTCATCACATGGAAAATATGTTTAACTGATTGGGAGAGTGTTTTGAGGTGGCAAGGGCCTGTGGAAAAAACGTATAGTCCTACCGTATAAGCCTCCGGAGAGGCTTGTGAAGATCTTTCAAGTTGATGCTTACAGGCAAGTTGCGCCACGTGATTAAGATGATTATGATGGCGAAGACGTCACAAACACCCATAATATACAGGGTTAGCACAAATTATTTAAGCGATTTCATGTGCACGTGTTATTGAAAGTATGTAGCTTACAGCATTGATGCATATACTAATTAAAAGAGAAACTCATCAAGTTTTTTGAGCCTGCTTTCTACAAATGCTCGATGTGTCCTCTTCGCGTCACATGGAAAATTTCGATACGGTAGTCCATCTCCTACCACACACGCTGGAGCATATCCTGGTCAATTTTAGCTACAGCCGCTTGGATCCGATTCCTCAGTTTAACAATATTAGCAATATTAACTGGTACGGGTGGTACATAAACTACATCTTTGAGAAACCCTCAAGAAATCACACAGGGTCGGATCAGGCGACTGGGGAGGAGAGCGCATCTGTTATCCAGGTCCATCCAATCCAATGCATGCCCGGCAGCCAGTCGCCGGCCCCGCTCCAGCAAAAGAGTCTCCCTGTAGATAAAACGTCACCAGGCTCTAAATATGCGACCCCCAGCCAAATAACCTGGGACATGAGCATTCAACCTCAAACCTGACAGCTTTCCTAATATATTCATGGTTGGCAGATAAGTAGACTACGCTCGTTGAACTCACAAGAACACTATTCTTCAGCACCCTTCCCAAGCCAAGAATATAATTACAAGAAATAAGGTATAAAGGAAAACACCGACTGAGTTATCTACGCACGCTAAGGCGCAAGGTCTTATGGCCAAGACTCGCATGTCGAATGGGTTCGAACCCCATCGACTGTCGTCCCTGAAATAGCTTTTGATGATTTCCCATCCTTAACTCTAGGTAAATGCCGGAATGGTACCTTCTAATTTCATTCGTCTTTATTTAATCTCTCACTGTCCATCCATCTCCCTGGTTAAGGTGTTAACATGCTAGGCTTTGACCCAAATGTTCCCGGGTTCGATATCTGGGCAGGCCTTGGGATTATTTATAATATCCACTGGTTAATTCCCCTGGATCTGCGTCTGGGTGTTTTTGACGTCTTCACCATTCATTTAATCCTCATCACGTCATCTCTTATTAAATCCTCTCACAAGACTGGGGTCAGGGAGGGCTTCAAGTTGTAAAAACTTTCTACTACTTAGAACACAATCTCACCTCATTCCCAACCCGGCATCAGGAAGAGCATCCAGTCGTAAAAACAATCTGCCACATTGAACCTCATCCCCAACCCGAAGAAACGACAATAATAAATGACAGGAATACAAGGTACAGTGGAGAACACTTTCGGGCAGGGACCAGACGTAGGAATGATAAATTCTGATATGAGCAAAATTTTAACGGAGAAATTTGTCTTGGAAATATTACGAACAAATTGGAATAGCATATGATTGAGTGACATTATAAGTTATACTCTACTACATTTGGGTTTTTGAAAAATGTCTAGATAATTAACATTTAGAAACAGGTGCTATTTCACATGTACATGAATGCTTGTGTATCTCGCGATTCTTGTAGCGTAGGCTACGTCAGTTTCCATTCACACGGGACCAAGAACTGTACACTGTCCCTTATGAGGGCCAAGGAAACCGAAATGCTTCGGAAGAATTCCAGAATTCTGGTACTCAAAAATTCACCATTTCTAGGTCATTATCATCATTATCATAATCATCATCACCATCAGTAATTTCATTATCTTTTATTTGGGGAGGGGGTGAGACATTACAATTCCGCTTTCTTTAGCCGATCATTTCATTAATATATCTAACCGCAATTAAAAGTTAATTCTGAAAAACAATCTTTAGTTTTGCTTATAACTTATGAGTATTGTTGACATCCTATAGTTGCTAGCATTCTTGGCTGTCACCGTGGAGGCCCCGGTTCGATTCCCGGCTCTGCCAAGAAATTTAATTCTGGTCTGAGGGCTGGACCGGGCTACAGTCAGCCTCGTGAGGCAACACTGAGAAGAGGCGGGTTCGAATCCTACCTCAGCCATCCTGGAAGTGGTTTACCGTGGTTTCCCACTCCTACTCCAGGCAAACGTAAGGCCACGGTCGCTTCCTACCCAAATCCTACTTCAATTACAAATACACACACTAGTACAGACATCACAGTGACACAGGTTATCAGACAAATTCTACACACATCCATGTACACGGGGCTACATGACCACGATATCGCAAAGCCCCCCAAAAGAATAAACAACAACTACAACGAGATCCTGCAAATTGCCATTTCCTGCTGAGACTGAAGCCAGTACGCATCACGGTACACTAGTTGGGCATTTTGCTTGCCGATACAGCTGATTCCTTAGCCTTGACAAATCTGCCATAGTAGTAGTGCGAAACGTCGGCTTGTTTACAAACATGACGTGTTATAGCACTCAGAAAACCAACAGGTTCACGTCTTTTTAGCCTAAATTAAACTATTGACACTTGTTACATTTAAATTTGGATCCAACCCTTTGATATACCAAAGTGCCAGTTGCGCGTTAAATCGCTCGTCCCGAACGTGATGGGGAGCTGCAGCAAGTCCGGAGATCGGAAGTTCTAATGCTGGCGCTGACAGTGGTTATCCTTATTGTAGATTTTCCCCGGGAGTTTCCACCCTCCCAACAGGAAAATGCTTGGGTAGTACCTTATTTGAAGTCTCAGGACACCTACCCCATCCCCTACCTTAATAATTACATTTACACACACTACTACAGAAACACAGGTTATCAGACAAATTGAACACACACCCAAGTACACAGTGCTGGTGACCAAGATATCCCAAGCACCTAAAACTGATTAACAATAACAATATCAATAACAATTGCTACTAATTTGACACCAGCTATTCTAACGTTGCAAGTGGTACTCAGTTCCTTTGAAGTCATCCATATCCTCTGATGGAGGTGGGTTACGTTCGACCAATGATTTACGTAACTAACGGACACCATTCATTCAGTGCACGAGGTCGATGACTGCGTATTCCCTATTTGGTAAGACAGAGTGAGAACAAACCAATGTTGTGAATTAATCCCAGAAGCAGAAGGAATCCTTTTGAGAGACTTGTGGAGACAATTCGGACCGGACGTTACGCAAGCTACAATGTGATGGAATAGAAATTAGGATGAGCCAATGTGCTGCTACTTGGAAGTGCTTTGATGACGTACGTGGTGTAAAACACCGAACGACGCACACTGAGTATTATGCAAGGATGTTGGTCGAGCTTCGTGTTTACGTCAGCAACTTCTGCGTCGCGTCCTCAACTTCGGCACCAACTTGACCCTTGACATCGCTAGAACATAAAAAGCACCTGTCAAACTAATTCTGGAAATAACAAAGAGAGGTTATTCATTCCCAAATATAGAACGACCCCTTTATGAAATGGAGTCGCTTATGGCGTATGAAGGGTGCCGGGTTCTATCCCAATAACTTATACAGTTAGCTTGTTGTTGCTGTTAATTCCTTTTAAAGGCTTGGGGTATATCAGCCTCATGTACTTGGGTGTGTGTTCAATTTGTCTGAAAACCTGTGTTTCTGTAGTGACTGTAGCATTGTGTGCAACTATAATTATTAAGGTAGAGAATGGGGTAGGTGTCCCGAGACTTGAAATAAGATGCTATCCGGGCATTTGCATGGAGGAAGTGTGGTAAAACCTAAAAAGAGCACATTCCGGACAGCCGCTCTCAGTTTCGGGATTCGAAACTCTGATATCCAGATTTGGTACGGCTCCAAATCGCGGTCCTGAGCGATTTACTGCGCACGGCTATGCCGCAGGGTAGGCCTAGACAGTTAGCATTTCAGTGACGCTGCAGATGTCTCCTATCGATTCATAAATACATAGAATTTCGTCACAGAGTTAGTTGTGCGAGAGGCGTGATAATGCAGCAGTGCTTCTCAACAAGGTGGACCGGGTTCGATTCCTGGATATTGCATGTGAGATTTTCGAGTTGAGATGCCACGTCCAGGGGTTTGGATTCAACGTAAAGTTCTCATGGATTTTGATCACAAGGCTGGGAACCATGTTAAATTACAAGCCTACGCAGTGGCGTATCTAACGTTGGTGTCGTCCGGTACGGTAACTCATGATGTCACCCCTGGGGTTGCGCACCCCTCGCCACCCCGTCCCCCCTCCCCTTCCACCCTCCCAGTGGCACCACTTAGCTTACGCTTGGTTGGTGATTGTTCAATTAGATAATAATGTTATTGGTTTTACGTGCCTTTTAATTGCTCAGACTTTTAGAGATGCCGAGGTGTCGGAATTTTGCCTCGAAAGGGATCTTTAACGTGCAAGTAATTCTACTGACACGGTTCCCTCACATTTGCGCACCTTTAAATACCAACTGACTGCGCCAGGATTCTATCCTGCAACCTTGGGAACAGCAGGCGAGAAGGTTACTGCTGGGCCACGCAGCCAATTGTTCAATTAGGGGATTGGGATATGTTTTGTCATCAGCCCAGAGGACTTGTGTGACTGAAGTAAAGAGTTATTAGGGTTAAGATTGGGCTTGAAATAAGGTTCATGTCCCATGTGGTTGGGTGTGTAGGAACTTGTCTGTTAACCTGTTTCTGTGATCACTGTAGCAGTGTATGTAGTTGTATTAGGAACAGCGATGAGGTAGGTGCCCCGGGAGTTGAAATGAGGTACTATCCCGGCATTTGCCTGGAAGGAATGTGTATAAATCTGGGGTAAACCACACTCAGGATAGCCGCTGTCAGTGTCAGGATTCGAACCTGCGATCTCCGAACTTGCTGCAACTGCCCTCGCAGCCGTGGTGCATGATTAACGAGTATGGCTACACCACGGGACTCATACTCATGGGGGTAAGTATGACAAATCACGGGGGAAGCCACATACAGAATGGCCGCTTCCTTGGAACACCAGAAAGTAGCTCTCCATTTAATGGCAAAACCAGGATTTGCTTCTGGGGAGTGGGAGCGAGGGGTGTGGAGTCAACACTGCATTAGAATGTATCAGAAAGTGTGGAGGCCAACAGTTCTATACTTTGCACACGTTTGGAACATGAAATTAATTATTCATCGGCATTCTCTCCAATTAGCAGTAATTCCAGCGAGAATGCTAAGAATAGCGAAACCATCTCCTTTAGGACCACTTTGTAACTAATATTATTGGGATCTCCATGACAGATTGATTTAGGCTATCAATATACCAGTATTATTATTGTGTTGGTAACGTGCCTAATGGAATTGATCAGTTCACAGTAGATTCAGTGTCATTATTTCCTCAAATGATTATTATTATTGGTCATGTTTTAATTCAACGGTAAAGAACAATTTTGACTGATGATGGTATTCTGATTCTTGGTTTAATTCTACGTTTTTTTTCGCGTGTCCTCCCCCCACTTACCTACTCCTAAACGGCTGTAGCTATCGAAACCAATTTTCGTATGAATGAAGATCTATACCAGGATATCTCAAGGTCATATCTAAAAAAATATGTCAGTGCTACCAACTTCTGAGAAAACACAATTGAAATTTGAACTCTATGTTGGATATCTCAGAAGGCATGCATGCGAACGGTTCCGAATTCGGCTCACTTATACAGTAGGGCCTAGCTCATAATATTTCAGGACCATCTCCTGTGGTTAGCATTCTTGGTGGTCTCCCTTGAGGTCTGGGTTCGATTCCCATCTCTGCAAATATATTTTTAATTTTGTCAGCCTCGTGAGGCAAAACTGAGAAGAGACGACTCAGCCATCTAGGAAGTGGTTTTCCACTTCTGCTCCCGACAAATGCCAGGATAGTTTCTAATTTCAGGCCATGGCCACCTCCTTCCCAATCCTTGCCTGAATTACAAATACACAGATTAATACAGCCATCACAATAACACAGGTTATCAGACAACAATTTCACACACACCCAAGTGCATGGAGCTGAATGACAACGATGTCCATCCCCCTCAAATGAAGCTGCAACCACATAATATTTCAGGTTAATTTTGAGCGACCCATATATGACAGTGTTACCAACACGATTCTACGCATGCTGATAGGTTCAAAGTTTAACTGCAGGTAACGTTCATACTGCTGTATGTATTGGGCTTTAACTAAATTTCGTATGTGCTTTTTGTACCTTAACAGATATGACTTTGCTTATTCTTTAGAGTTACCAGGGCTGCCATCTGTTGGTAAATGCTCTCTATAATTTTGAACCCTAGTCTCAATGTATCAGAAAGTATGGATTAATTTTGAGCAACCCATAGGTCTACATGACAGTATTGCCATGATGATTCTACGCATGCTGGTAGGTTCAATCTTTAACTGCATGTGATGTCCATACTAACGAATGGATATCTTTCAAAATTGGCACATTTATACAGTAGAACATTTCAGATTAATTTTGAGTAACCTATGCATGACAAAGTGTCTAACATGATTCTGCGCGTGTTGATAATTTCAAAGTTGAACTGCGTGCAACTTCCATATTAACAAATGGATTTCATCATAATTTTGTATGTACAATGTATGTTTTAGGAAATGTGCTTATTAAAAGGTCACCTGGGCAACCAACGTTGTATCAATGGTCCCAAAATTTTTGAACCTCGGAGTCAATAACTCGGAATATGTGAATGGAAAAATCTTTAAACTTAGCACAGTATACGTCTACGTAATTTTAGACATATTAAGAGTAAATCGTTAATAATGATAGCTACCAGCATAGTTCTATGCATGCGCATAATGTTCAACTGCATACAACTGCCATACAAATTTATGGCTTTATAGAAAATTGTGCACGTGCAATGTAAGCCTTAAGTGATATAAGTGGGCCTATTTACAGAGTCCGTAGGACTATAAACTGCCTAGTAAGATTCTGAGTATATTTGAGCCCTGGGCCCAATAACATACAATCTGTTCATAAAATCAATTCGGAACTCTATACACTATCATGTCTTAATATTGTGGATGGATTTTGAGCATCACGTACTGTATATGTACTGAACGCTGTTGATGTAGGCCAAATAAATAGGTTCATTGTTATGAAATATAATGCAAAGTGAAAGTGAATGCTTTAAGGACACGACGTACTCTTGGGCATACAAATTGTGCACATTAGCTGGCATCAATATACTATGAATTTCCTAGGTTTCTGGTAAAGGTACATCTATGATTCTTGTAACATACACTGACGAAAATGGAAATTGCTACACCCAGAAGGAGTGGTGCTACATTGCTGCAATTGAACATGCAGGACGAGTGTTGGGTTGTGATTCGATGATTACACTTTCAGGTCCCTCTGACCGCAAGTTTGGACAACAATCAATACAGGATGTGCCCACCACGAGCTGCAATACATTGATGAATTCGGCGAGGCATGGAGTCAATAAGGCCCTGGGTCGCTTCCTGAGGAATTGTGGCCCATGCTTGCTGCACTGAACGGGTCAGTTGTTCCAGAGTTGTGGGTGGCTGAGGACGGTTGGCCAGTTGTCGACCCATCATGTCCCACACATGCTCAATAGGACTGAGGTCCGGGGATCTGGCGGGCCATTCTAAGGTTGTGATGTCGTGGAGAGCTTCTCTGGAGATGCGTGCAGTGTGAACCCGGGCATTGTCCTGCAAAACATCCCATTAGCAATGTTCGCCATCATAGGGACAACCACTGGATTGAGTACCCTATCAACGTACTGTCGAGCAGTCATAGTGCCCTCAACAAGCACTAATTGTGATTTCACGTTAAAGCCAATAGCTCCCAAGACCATAACGATTGGTGTTGGCCCTGTGTGTCTCTCGACAATACGGTCTGGGAGGCCTCTCCCCGGTACGTCGGCGCACACGCTTCCGGCGATCACTGCGGGCAAGACAGAAGCGCGATTCATCACTAAATACGACCTTATGCCATTCGTCGATCCACGTCGATCGTTCTCGACACCAGGCCAGCCTTACGCGTCGCTGTTGTGGGGTCAATGGAACACCTTCTGCAGGGACACGGGATCGTAAGCCAGCTGCACGCAGGCGATTACCAACTGTTTGTTGTGTAACGTGAGGTGCCACAGCTGCTCGAATTTGCGCTGCTGTTGCATGGAGTTCATCCGGGCCATCCGAATGATGCGGCGATCCTCTCTCACAGTTGTCTGTCGCGCTGGGCCTGTGCAGGTCTACGAGTGTGGGTACCTTCTATTCATTTGACCACTGCTGCCATACACGTTGTACCGTAGATGCCTGTCGGCCAACACGTGCAGCGACAGTACTTAGCGATAATCCAGCCTCACACAGCCCAATTATCCGAGCCCTCTCAAACGGCGACAGTTGTTGATAGCGTGCTCTTCTCTGTCGTCGAGGCATGTTTGACGGGGAACACTTCACTGCATAGACTGCAAGTCAACTACGCTACACCAGAGTCCGTATACTGGAGTTGATTCATCCGCGACCAATCACGTGGGGAGACCTGTAGCAACAATCCAATGGGTCTGAAACTTTGATCGTTTACATACCTACATGGCATCGTTCCATATCTTGAAAATCAACACAAACGACCAATGCCTTCATGGTGTTGTAATTTCCATTTTCTTCAGTGTATAAACACCAGTATACTCTTAGCTGATTATGGCCATAAAATGCTACTTTGCTTTTATAGAGTGTGTAAAATGAGTACGATTTTTACAAAGAGATTTTCAGAGAAACGTTACTTCAGGTACACATTTTTCAGTTGTTTACCGATCAAATACTCTCACATTTTGTACACAAACTGGGAATGGACAATGACAGACGAGTAACCACTTTTTAAATTAATATTGGGTTAGAATGTAAGAAAACAAATTCCAACAAACATATTTTAAAATTTATAAGAAATCAAAATGTTTGTTCTCTTTACTCACAAGAGGGCCCATTCATAAGGCATTTTAAACTCATTTTCACGCAGGAACATTATCAAAACAAGCAAAATATAAATGAAACTTAATTCCGTAATGCAGTATTATTGGAACGTGGAAATAAGTCACCATCTTGTGCACAATATTTGCGTAGTCGAAATAGCCGTGTGGTTAGCGCCCATGACTGTGAATCTAGAGATCTCAGATTCGAATCCCGGACGGGGTAGATATTTTTGAAACCAGATTATCATTTTATACGATATATATCATATCAATATGACTCATTTTAACAGAATCCATATGAAATTACTTGTTGGTCTGTGAATGAAGAGGACCTGTTCATAAGGAATTTAAGTTTATGTGCGGTGTCGCGTCTATTAATCTAGTTGATCCATATCGTATTCTTTATTTAGGCTAGTGCTGGTGGAAGCTACAAATCATCTAATAAAATGAGTTCCGTATTATAAACTACAATATCTGTAATACACTCCCTTTTACAATAGATTAATATTTGTGCCAATAATAGTATAAAATACCGGTGTAGCAACAATTTCACGTGAGGTTTCTTCTATGTCAGATGTTACACATCATATGCGACTACTGTAAGGCTCGTATTTTATTCTAAAATTATAACCCAATAATAATTTTAAAAAAGTGGTTACTTGTCTGTCATTATCCATTCCCATTTTGTGAACAAAACTTGAGCGTATGTGATCGGTAAATAACTGAGAAATGTGTACCTGAAGTATTTTTTTTTCTGAAAATGTCTATGTCAAAATTCTTACTCATTTCACACATTTCATTTCATGGCCATAATCAGCTCAGCATATGCTGCTTTTTTATATGTTACAAGAATCATAGCTGTACCTTTACCGTAAACCCACAAAATGCATAGTATAATGATGCCAGATTGTGCACAATTCGTATGCCCAAGATTACGTGGTGTCCTTAATACATTGGAACCTGCAAAAAAACGGACCCTGGAAAGTGCACTAAGATGGCAAACGGGCGTGTTTATCGGTTTATGAAGACAAACCGCGAGAGATTACACTCAGAGCTAAGAAGGCCGGGAAATACCATTCCTTAGTAAGCATGCAGTAGGAGGAGCCATCTTTCGGATAAAACACGTGACTTCAATGGATATGCTGTATTAAAGCTGATTTGGATCAATTACAAAGGGATGAAAAGACGCCCGTGATTTAAAAAATAAGATCCTAATTATGAAAGGATAAAAAGCTAATAGTGTAAATGAAGTACATAAATTACGCATTTAGAGGCCAAAAATAATTATGCACACGCAGGGGTGACAGGAGTGGGAGGCCAAATGTGTGAATCCCCTAACCATCTCTTGAGTATGTGAACTCCCAAAACCGACGCTATCCAAAGTCTAGGAATTTGAATGATCGATTCTGAAAAGAAGTACCGCATTTGAAATCAGCGAATCGTGAACATTAAGGGAATGCCAAGCCTGAGTTCGAAGACCCAATTTTAGCGGAGCTCAGATAAAAACATTCATGCCAACTCCAGGGTCTAGTCAAGATTTAATATAAGCAGGTTACTGGAAGCCATTGCCTGTCAGTTCGAAAACGTCATTAGCGGCGATAGCGTGTGCCAGTCAATCCCAGATCGAAGTTGATTTTCCTTAAAATGTCTGATTCTATGCAGAGAAGACTTAACATGTCCAGTTGTTCTTGTCGCATAGTAGCTCTTCGAGGCGCTTTAATTCGTTTCAATTGTGAAAAAGAACGTTCCGCAGTACAGTTCGTTATCATTAAAGTTAAAAAAATTCGGAGAGCTATTTCTACAATCGGAAATACATTTGCCAATTGGTCTTTCATTAAAATCTCATACAACTGACTATGAGATTTTTCGGCAGCGGTGTATCTGTTGTTTATATAAGAATGAAAATGTTTCAGTTCAGCTGAAAATTCTTCCAAATCTTTATCATAAAAGCCAACCAAATTGTTTACCGCTTCACAGAGTTCTTTATCGCTCATTAAAAAAATATTCAAAAATGCAAATTTCTTAGAAACGTCCATATAAACTTTTGCCCTTTTTTTAAATTTATTTCAACGTTGAGTTTATCGATGATTTCGAGAAAACCTGTTATTCTGAAATTCTCACGAGGCGAAAATTCGACTTCAGGAGCGTCTCTGTCGTTCGGTTGTTTTTTTCTTCTACGCGACGATTTTTTAGTATACGATACATCAGGTAACAATTTCTTAGTTTTTTCCTCGAAAATATCGAACTTATCACGAAACTTGCCTAACTTTTCGTCTTAAGTTTTATACAAGGCACACGTTTGTAAGTCGATCTGTTCAGCTAGTAATGATTTACTTACTATTTGAACGCATAGATGTCAAAATTGAATCCCACAAAATTAACATGAACCCGAATTTGATTTTTTGAATTCTGTTTGCAATGCACCCCGCTTCATGCCGAGTGTCATTATTTTCCGACTCGTCATCTTCAATGCTTTCTAAAGTCTCGACAATTTTATGAAACGAATCATAAATCGCGTTCGTTGCATTAGCATGTGCTTTCCAGCGCGTATCTGACAATGATTTCAAAGTTTTTGCGTTTTTGATATAATTTTTCAACACCGCCCAACGGTGAGGGTTTGCAGAAAAGGAGTTATACAATGATTGCATTATCGAAAAAATCAACTGCGTAAAACAGCATTTAACAGCAGATTGTCCAACTAAGTCGAGGGAATGTGTACCGCGAGGAACATAAATCGCATATTTATTCAGTTCTAATACAGTATTTTGGCTTGCAGACCCTGATACTTTCCAGACATGTTTGGTGCGTTGTCATAGGATTGTCCTCTACAATCTTTAATTTCCAAACCGCAATCTTCAGTGACGAAGTTCACAGTTTGAGTTTTCAAACTTTCGCCAATATGACCTTCTGTTTCAAGAAAAGATATAAACCTTTCAACTGGTTTGTGATCTTTTGGTGAAGCATACCGGAGCACAACTGACAATTGATCTATATGCGATACATCGGGAGTCGAAACAACGGAAAGGCTGTAATATAGAGATAGAGACACCTCATCTAAAATATATGATCTAACTTTTTGCCCATGATGTTTATTAACTCTTCGCAGATCGTTTTGGATAAATACGAAGGAACACGTTTTTCAGCATTTCCGTATCGTACAATATGATCCCGAAAAAATGGATCAAACTGCCCAAGAAGTTCAAGTATACCTAAATTATTCCCATGATCCGGCTTTCCAAAGCGCTTGTTCGTACCTCGGAATGACAATCCTCGTTCTGCCAGAGTGATGATAACAGCAACTACTCGTTGTATAACATCGCACCAATAGTTTTTTTCTTCAAGTAGTCCATTTCTGAATAGATCTGGCAAATTTTCATGTTTGCGTTTCTCCAGGTAATTAAGCACACTCTCCCGATGATTCAAATTCTTCTCATGCTGCTGTAAATGAATCCCGACGTTCTTCCGATCATCATACCCTTCAAGCGCAATTCTGTTCGATTTTTCTGGCGGCAAAAATAACTTGCAAAAAAAGCAATAGACTCGGCATGAAAATAAAACAAAAAAATATTATTATAATTTGAGAACAAAAATGAATTGAACGGTATTCAAGACATAAAACCCGTAACTGAAATATTAACCCTTTTAGTCTGGAGATTAAAAAGTAGCATCACCTGTCCAAAAACGATGCATTTTCGATCATTTATTGATCATAAAAATGTCGATCATTATTGAATATCAATGAATTTAATAAATTTACCTGAATTTCTTTTCTTTTTGTATTTTTTTGGCGTTGCGTTTTAATTTTAATGAAAACGTTTATTACATTTTTTAATTCACTTTTTTGTATTTTTTTGCGCATCAGTTGTTTTTTTTTTGGGTATATTTTTGAATTTTTTGTATGATTGTATTTTTTTGGACTAAAAGAGCGGTTTTTTAACAATTTATTTGTAATTTTAAGTTACACAACTATGCAAAATTTGATTCGTTTTGGTAAGATAGAAATATTCAAAATTGTTGTTGCAAGATTTGATTTGCCAAAAGTGAAGTTAAATAAAAGCGTTTATAATTATTTATAGTAATTTAAAAAAATAGAAACGAATATGATTGACTAAAATTCCGAAAAAATCAAATTGATCAACAAAAATGATCAACTGTAGCTCCTTTTCCTTGGCCGGTTGGCTGTAATAAAACTTATATAAAAATGATCTAAAATATGTGATCTTATTCTTGACAAAAATTCTTAAGTTTTGGTTGCATTTTAATATTCTTGATACGCTCGTTGCTGATAATTTGGACCAAGCTACCAGAACGGCACAAGGTGCTCAAAAATACCGCGTTGTTACACATAAGGGAGAACTTATTGAAGTCTGGAAACGAATAAAATTGAACTAGAATTAAAAAATAAAAAAAAAATAAAAATAAAAAACAACCATAATTTACAATCGGTTTTCATAAAAATAGCATAACCTTTCAAAAACTGTCAATGTACAGTATCATAAATACACGGAGGGCTCAATTGTTAATCAAAGCTTACCTTTCGCAGGTTCGTTCTGTATTCTCTCCATTCGGTTTCTTTCCAAAGAATAAATTTTGGGAGCAATATCTTGACGTTGATTCCTTATCATATCGACGCTTGGACGATTCAAACGGTCCAGTCAAATTTTGACAATTTGGCGGACCATGTGTAACCCAAAACTGTATGTCTTCACTGGTTATTTTTTCCCAATGTCCTGGATCAGTGAAACTGTTCAAATTTTCGGCACCTGGCTGTCCAGCTTCATTTTTATCCTCGGAAGAAGAACTGGATGTTTGAGACCTTGAAATGACCGGATCATTATCCGGGTCTTCTGCGTGACCAGTGTCCGTTTTGTTTTGCTCCTTTGATCCATCGCTAAGGCAGAATCTTGATTTCCCGATGAATTTGAAGAGGTTTCATTACGAAGGAAAAATGTAGTCAGTTTTGGCACTTACTCTAACACCACACTTTCTCGGTAATTTTTGTCTTTGGCAAGTTTTCTTTTTTGTGCACCACTCAAATATGCACGTAAAGATATTTTTGAGTTGGGGTTTTAATTCAACCCGATACACAGATAAAACTGTTAATCGAACACTAACGAATTAAAATTGTCGATCACAAAACTGTCGATTTGAAGTCTTAGCTCAAGCGGGAAGCACATTACTTGTTTCCAAAATTACACTTCAGACCAGAATGCCAGAACTTGGAAAAACTCTTTCCGAGCTTATCTATGGCTAATAAAGTGGAGGGGATGGCGGGGGGACTTATCAGTTAATTCAAATAGTCATGGCATTTTGGGAATTTTGGGACCCGACCATGGGAGTATCATTTAATTGCTTCCAATCCTTAAACAATAGAGCGAACAGATAGTTGAAATTTCGGTTGACTTGGAATGTGGTAAACAATAGTTAAGTTATTTATGAATTGGAAGTATAATAAGAAGACAAAGTTTATGGGAAAACCCGGGCAGAGAGAATTTACGAACAGCACTTTACGAAGTATAAACCAAGAAATTAAACTCTAAAATTAGAACTCAAATGTATTTCTACGTTTCATATTTTTTTTCGGTACCTAATTTATTTGACTTTTTTCCACAAAAAAAAATTCTTCGTGGGATTTTTTATATTTTTGGGGGGCCCTTTTGAGCCGGGGGCCCCAGGCAATTGCCTATTGTGCCTTATGGTTAATCCTGCACTGAGGATAACAGATATAAAGAAATCAATACATGACGTTCTTGTTGGAAACAGTTCAGATTCACAAAATGAAGGTAGATAGCAGCCTCTCAGTAAGGAATATGCCCTCCTCGGACACGAATGCACATTGTTCACCTATTATTCATGCTGTCTACTAAACTGTTGAGGAGGCCTTGGGGGATGTTTTCCCACTCCTCTCTCAAGGTGATTTTAAGGTCTTGTGCAGTTTGGGGAGGGTGTGTGTGTTGAGAAACACGTCTGCCAAGAGCATCCCAGGCATGTTCGATAAGATTCAAGTCCGGGAGTATGTAGGCCATTCCATACGTTCAATATTTTCACTTTCCAGTGTGTCCGCTACTGCAGTGGTCCTGTGTGGGTGGGCATTGTCGTCCATAAACAGAAAGTCGGCATCTACCGCACCCCTAAAAAGACGAACGTGGTCCAGAATAATCTCACTGCAATACCGCTTTGCTGTAACGGTACCTCGTTCAAAGATATGCAGCGGTGTTCGGCCATTGTGCATAATGCCTGCCCACACCGTAACGCCGAGGCCATACCGATGACGCTCATGAACATTCTGTGGTGTTCCCCTCTTTCTCCACACTAACTGGTGGCCAGAATCACTTGTCATGGCGAAGCGGGATTCGTCAGAGTACATCACTGTGAACCACTGTTGCTGACCCCAACCAACATGTTCCTTACACCAAGTAACTAACCCTTCCTCAATGATAGCGTGGTTGAAGTAGGAGGCATTTAACAGGCTTCGGAGCATGCAAACAGCCAGATGAAATCGCCATGAAATGGTTCTGGCAGATACACGTGTACCGGTAGCGGTTGCAAGGTCTGCAACTATCTGACGAGGAGTGAGATGTCTGTTCCTTTTCGCTGCAGATAACACGTCCCGCCCTCTCCAGTGCCATTTACTCTCATTGGTCTGTTGTTCCTTCGCATTTTTCCGCCGTTCCTGGGCAATAGTCACTTGTTCCTTAGAAATTGTCAGGTAGTGTAATAATAATAATAATAATAATAATAATAATAAATAATAATAATAATAATAATAATAATGTCTTAATGGTGAGTGAAAATCAAGATTAATAAGATTAATATTAATAATAATGTAATTACGTAGAATGAAAGTCAAGATTATTAATAATGTCTATGTTGAGTGAAAATCAAGATGAATAATAATAATTAGAAGGTCTTTACTTTGAGGAAAATAAAGAATGTTAATAATAATAATCACATTATTGTGCCATGGGCAAATTACCAATAATAATAATAATAACAATAAGCTTATTACGTTATGGAAAAATCAGGAATAAGAATATTAATTATGTTAATAATAATAATAATAGTACAAATGCTAAATACAGGATGTTTAATAAGTGATTGTGAAATGTGGAAAATGGGTGCATGTTATGTAGTACGTACGGTGGCTATTCGGCCAAGTGATTAGGTGGTTCGGGGTAAGCCGATTGGGTGCCAAGGTAAATCAGCGTACGTGTTGTGAAAGTGCAGAATCTTCCAGGAAATAATAGGAGGCCATTAGGTAAGGCCTCAGATATAGGAGTTAAAGTCAGGGTGGAACAGTCCCTTGAAAAGTGAGTACGTCGGACCTCATATAGGCTATATAAAACTCAGGGGTGGATAAGTCCTTTGAAAAGTAAAGTAATTGCACTGTAAACACGCTAGGAAGAAGAGAGCACTCAGAAGAAATTCGACAGAACCACAAGGTAAGTGACATCGTCCATATCCAGTTGTATTTGACACGAGCTAGGTTTCAGTTTTATCAGAATATCTATCCTTGGTGATTATGAAACAGTATAGACGGCAGTGAAGTTTATATTAAGTTTTATTGAGATTTTATATTGAGTTTTATGCAGTGATTGGAGATTAGAATCTTTTAATAAATTTCCAATACATCTTTATTAAAAACCATTGATCAGATAAACGTTAAGGTATGTGAAAATCCTAACCATCAATTGCTATTCCAATTGCAAAATATTAATTAGCCAATACCAATGTTATCAACAATTTGTTATAAACAATTTCAATTTTATAAACAAATACAATTTCATCTAAATTAAAATTTATCGACAATTTTACAAACAATATTTTTATAAACAATTAAAATTTTATAAACAATTAAAATTTTATCTACAATTAAGTTTTATACACAATTCAGTTCTTAACATTTCAAATTGTATAAACAATTAACATTTTTAAACAATATAGTTTTATAAACAAATAAAATTCCAAATTAAGCTAAGTGATTCATTGCTAATTCTTGGAATTGGTGCTAATTTAAGTAAACATTGACAGTTTGCGTAAATATTGAAAAATTAAAGAAAGTATTGGCCAAATTAAGCAAACATTGGCATATTGAAATAACTTTTGAAATAAATGACTGTGTGTAAGTTATCCGACTCAATATTATAATTAAGCATTATAGATGGCAGATTAATGGTTTACTGTAAGGGAAGGAATTGTGGTCGTGAGTGAGGCCAGATGTTAATGTTTTGAAGACTTTGTATAGTTACATTAGTGTATTTTGTTTCTTGTCAGTTATTCAGATATTAAATTCATTTTTCTTATTTATAAATCCACCCAAGTGTATGTGTCTTTATTTAAGTAGTTCTGATAATCCCCAGACTAGAATTAGTGCCAACGTGATTCCCAAATTTTAACCCGGCACGCCCCGAGTGACCGACTGATTTTATTTTTGTTTTTATTTTATTTTGCCCCCAAATTGAAGTCTATACCACCAACAAAAGGCTACAGTACAGGGTGCCTTTAATCGGTCTTGCAACATAGCACCGTAGTGGGAAAATGCATGCGTAGCCGGGCGGCTAATTGCCGAGAGATAATTATATTGCTGCGCTGCGTTGCTAGACCGATAAAAAGGACCCTGCATATTAGTTACCAAGTGAATATAACTTCCATAACCTTCAGTGGATATCTTTCAATTTTTTATGTACAATTACGCAAACAGAGATATTTGTTCACATTCTCAGTCCTACCAACTACCTAATAACTATCACTGATCATTTGAGCTTTATCCTCTCAATATCTCAGAATCCATGCAAGAAAACAATTTCGAACACACTGCACTGGTCTATTATGCCACAATATTCCAGTTATATTTGAGCAAATCTTATAATGTCAGTGCTAGCAGCATCATTTCTTAGCAAAGTTATTACTCTAAGTCGGTCTAATTAGAGGAATAAGGATTGAATCTTAAATTTTACGAAAAGTAGGATTTTTAGTTCATCATGGAACTACTTGTTATATTGAACATGTACAGTAGGCTACATAATTCAAATGTGAGGCATATTAAGTCTGGCATGCTGAAGTTTTTGTTTGGTGAATTGTGTAAAAGTCGTCAATAAAGACGGTGTTTTGGTAGTTAGGGATTTATGCATGACTCATGGGAAAATGCGGTATTTGAATTTAAGACTCCAGCCCGGAGCCGCGGTTGCTGGGCCGTAGAACTATTTGTCCCACAAGCGGTGGAAGATTAAAATAGTGTCGGGAGTTTATAAGGTGACATTGTGTGTGTGCTCGATACCTTATCTTGAGGGCAAGGGACGTTATCTGTACCGACTTTACTCGTATGACTTTACTTTTATTGTTGTGTGGCCATGAGGCTTTTGAGCCTGTGACAACCTGTTGGTGTTGGACTTAATAGTCATCAATTGATAAGTTCGGCAGATCTTACGGGCACCTGTCGTGGACCTCATTCTTGGAGCAGTTGAAGGGCCAACAATCAATAGGACATAGAATAGGAGGCAGGCTAGCTAACCTGTGACCAAGATTCCGCACAACATTGTGCAGGTGGAAGGGGATGCTTGGTGATCTTCAATCATCTGGGACGCTGCGAACGAGATAAGACATCGTTGGGTAATGTGCAAAATGTATGGAGGAGTTTTTTTTTAAGTTAAATGCAGTCTTAATTCGTATACTCACATTTCATTCTTGCATTTCATTTTGAAGACCACATATCGAACGCACAGTGACATTTACTCGACATTTATATTGTCACAGGTCTCATCTGCCAAAACCGAGACACACTTTACGTTATTAACTGCTTGTACAAGTTTGTTCATTATAACTGTGTTGCATGAGGAACCTTTCCACTGCCGTCTAACATCTTCCGCAGTTCATTATCCTCTTGGCTTCTGTACTTTAGAATGGCCTCGAAGTTTGCTTCATTGTTCGCGCTACACTCAATCGATACATCAATACTTCCTTAAACTCTATGGCCTCTTGCCGCCCACAGAATATCATAATATCAATTACGGGCCTTAGAAACTGTCTAATTTTGTTAATTGCACTGTGACGTGCACTACCTATTTGAGGCTTTTAAAATTAAGTGCACAATTACTGTGACACTCAGTTGATGCATGGTTGCTAAAAACATTTTCCAGTTATTAAACTTGGACTGCACCAAAAATCCAAATTTTTGGCAGCATCACGTTTGTAAAATATCGAACAATATTTACAAACAGCTCCCTCCACCATTTCTGAATAACTGAGCCACGATTATTCATTGTACAATGATTTGTTGAAACTGAAATTTTCTTTCTTTCTTTATTTTTTCTATTATGGGGAAATTATACATCGTTAGTGGCTGCCATAATTTATCAGAAGATATACTGTCTCCTTATAAACAAAGGTTAACGATTGGATTAGGAGTGGGAGGCGGGTAACAATTAAGAAAAATAGGACGAAAGTAGTTGAAATATAGTATGAACCGTTTTTTTTACCTATATGAATCTGGGGAATTTTAGGGAATTTTGGAAAACTCCTGGGAATTTTAGGGAAATCTGGGGAATTTTGGAAAAATCTGGGGAATTTTGGGAAATTCGGGTAAATTTGGGGAATTCCGGAAAAATCTAGGAGAATTTGACGGAAATCTGGGACATTTTGGGGGAATTTTGGAAAAAACTTGGGAAATTCGTGTAGGCCTGAGTGAATTTTGGGGGTAGAATTTTGGGAATCTTGTGACAGCTTGATCATGAAGACCTGTGACAGCTTTAACTCACCCTCCATACGACCTGCATGGGGGTAGTTACCCATTTTCTTCATGTAGGGGTAGGTTTAATCTTAGGGCGGAAATGACTTGTCCCACGGATAGAGGGTGCGGCCCCTCTCTTTTGAGCCATCATACAACTTTTTACGATTCATAGTTTAGGGGTAATTGCCTAGTGCCGCCGAACTGCCACTACATAACTACTCCTAGAGTACTTGGTTCACTTGGTTCCTGTGCTGTACCCAGTGGCGGACCCAGGCTTTGCGGGGCCCTGGCCGATATGATAAGGTGGGGCCCACAAGAAGAGGAAATTAAACAAGAAGTTCCGTGACGAACTAAAGAGCCTACTTTTCTTAAAATTTAAGATTCATGCCAATGATTAATCTAAATGGATCTATCTAGAATAATGACGAAATTAAGTTGGTAATATCGAAATTTCTAATTAGTTCGAAATACTGTATACCTGGCATAATGTGGCCTAATAGAGAACTACAGTTGGCAGCCCTGGTGACTGAGTATATTCTTAGTTCCATCTCTTAAGGTACAGAATACAAAATTTGGTTGAAGTCCAATGGATAGCATGGACGTTCCATGCAGTTAAACATTGCATTTAACAGCGCGCGTAAAATCATGTTGGCATCAATGACATGCATGTATTGGTCAGAAATAATCTGAAATAATATTATCTATTGTTGTGTCAATTTAGAATGAAATCCATTAGTTAGTAGAGAAGCTACATGCATTTTAAAATTGGACCTATCAGCAGGCTTAGAATCATGTTGGCAGCACTGGCGTAGGCCTATATTAGTTACTCCTAATTCATCTAGAATGCCAGGTACTATACGTGCGCAAAGTTTAGAGCTATTGGCTTGCATACTTTCTGATATATTGATATTAGGGTAACAAAAATAGAGACAGTATTTATTAACAGTTGGCAGCCCTGGTTGCTCCTAAGAATACGCATAGTCATATCTGTTATGGTACACATAATACACACGAAATTTGGTTGAAATCCAAATGATAGTATAGAAGTTACGTGTATTTAAAGTTGGACCTCTCAGCAGACTTAGAAACATGTTGGTAGCACTGACG
Organism: Meconema thalassinum; assembly: GCA_946902985.2. NCBI lineage: Eukaryota > Metazoa > Arthropoda > Insecta > Orthoptera > Tettigoniidae > Meconema > Meconema thalassinum. The sequence continues at coordinate 464,196,504 of OX336389.2, read as the reverse complement.
TATATAAGTTACTCCAAATTAATATAGAATGTCAGGTACTATGCGTGTGCATAGTTTAAAGCTGTCTGCTTGCATACTTTCTGATATATTGGTATTTGGATAAGAACAATAGGGAGTGCATTTATTAACAGTTGGCAGCCCTGGTGGCTCTTAAGAATATGCTCATTCATATCTGTGTATGTACACATAGTACATACGAAATTTGGTTGAATTCCAATTGATAGTGTAGAAGTTATATGCATTTGAAAATTGGACCTATCAGCAAGCTTATAATCACTTTGGCAACACTGCCATGTATGGCCTCCTGGAAATTAAACTGCATTATTATTATCTATATGTGTGCCAATTTCGAAATAGCTCCCATTCATACCTTCCAAGATATCCAACATGGAGCTCAAATTTCAATTGCGATTTTTCAGCAGTTGGTAGCACTGACATCATTTTCAAATATGGCCGTGAGATCTTTACTCCTACCAAATTTTGTTTCGATTGCTCCAGCCGTTTAGGAGTTGATAGGGGGGGGGGGACACACACACAGCCAGACAGACAGACAGAAGGACAGACAGACAGACAGACACACATTTGCCCGATCTCATAAGTCTACTTTTTCCTCATTTTTGCAAAATGTGAAAAGTAGGCTAAAAATATCAAATCAAATGGAAACTAGTTTAGTAATAATAATAAAATAAAGAATAGTTACAATATTTTGAATTTGAATTCACTACAGTACATTTTTAGCCTACTATCGATTTTTGCAAAAAATGAAAGTAGACTTATGAGATCACTACAGGGCGAAAAAAAGTGTGTCTGTCTGTGTGTGTGTGTGTGTGTGTGTATGTGTGTGTGTGAGAGTCTGTGTGTGTGTGTGTGTGTGTGTGTGAGTGTGTGTACTCTGTATGTCTGTCCCCCCCTATCAATTCGAACACGGTGAGCGCAAATTGAACGAAATTTGGTACAAAGGTAGCACTAGCAAAGGACACCTCAGTGTCATGTTTTATATCGCCGCCATCTTGACGGAAACGTAATGGCGGCCACACAAATGTTCAAAGCTTAAATCAAATTACGACTAACCTAATCATCCGATCTCTACCAAATTTTGCAACAACATACCTTTATGGGGGCAGCATCCTTTGACCAAACTAATAGGTCATCAGCCTAATAGTTTGCGGATGGCGGCCATCTTTGTGTGAAAATCGATTGCCCCTATTAATTCGAACACGGTGAAACCGAATGGATCGAAATTTGGTACAGAGGTAGTACTAGCAAAGGGCACCCCAGTGTCATGTTTTATATCGCCGCCATCTTGACGCAAACGTAATGGTGGCCACACAAATGTTCAAAGCTTAAATCAAATTACGACTAACCTAATCATCCGATCTCTACCAAATTTTGCAACAACATACCTTTATGGAAGGAGCATCCTTTGACAAATCTAATAGGTCATTAGCCTAATAGTTTGCGGATGGCGGCCATCTTTGTGTCAAAATCGATTACCCCTATTAATTCGAACACGGTGAAACCGAATGGAATGAAATTTGGTACAGAGGTAGCACTAGCAAAGGGCACCCCAGTGTCATGTTTTATATCGCCGCCATCTTGACGGAAACGTAATGGCGGCCACCCAAATGTTCAAAGCTTAAATCAAATTACGACTAACCTAATCATCCGATCTCTACCAAATTTTGCAACAACATACCTTTATTAAGGGAGCATCCTTTGACAAATCTAATAGGTCATTAGCCTAATAGTTTGCGGATGGCGGCCATCTTTGTGTCAAAATCGATTACCCCTATTAATTCGAACACGGTGAAACCGAATGGAATGAAATTTGGTACAGAGGTAGCACTAGCAAAGGGCACCTCAGTGTCAAGTTTTATATCACCGCCATCTTGACGGAAACGTAATGGCGGCCACCCAAATGTTCAAAGCTTAAATCAAATTACGACTAACCTAATCATCCGATCTCTACCAAATTTTGCATCAACATACCAATTGACAAATCTAATAGGTCATTAGCCTAATAGTTTGCGGATGGCGGCCATCTTTGTGTCAAAATTGATTCCCCCTATTAATTCGAACACGGTGAAACCGAATGGAACGAAATTTGGTATAGAGGTAGCACTAGAAAAGGCCACCACAGTATCATGTTTTATATCACCGCCATCTTGACGGAAACGTAATCGCGGCCACCCAAATGTTAAAGGCTAAAATGTAATTACGACCAACCTAATAATCTAGTCTCTACCAAATTTTGCAACAACAAATCTTTATGTGGGAAGCATATTCTGACCAAACTGCTAGATCATCAGCCCAATAGTTTGCAGATGGTGGCCAAGTATGTGTGCAAATCGATTCCCCCTATCAATTCAAACACGGTGAAACCGAATTGAACGAAATTTGGTACAGAGGTAGCACTAGCAAAGGCACCTCAGTGTCATGTTTTATATCGCCGCCATCTTGACGGAAACGGAATGACGGCCATCCAAATGTTAAAAGCTTAAATCAAATTTCGACCATCCTAATAATTTGATCTCTACCGGATTTTGCAACAACATGCCTTTTTGTGGAAAGCATCTTATGACTGACTACAAGGTCATCAGCCCAATAGTTTGCAAATAGCGGCCATGTATGTGTGCAAATCCATTCCCCAGATCAATTCAAACACGGTGAAACCGAATTGAATGATTTTTTTTTACAGAGGTAGCACTAGCAAAGGGCACCTCATATTCATGTTTAATATCCCTATAGCACGTTGTATTTCAACAAGCTACTACAACTAACATTCAATTATACTCCTTGAAAAGGACAAAGAGTTATAACAATACCCATGCATTTAGGAGAAAGTAGGCTATATGTTCTTTACTGAACATCTTGTTTAGCCTACTTTTCAAATTTTGCAAAAATGAGGAAAAAGTAGACTTATGAGATCGGGCAAATGTCTGTCTGTCCTTCTATCTGTCTGTCTGGCTGTGTGTGTGTTCCCCCCCCCCCTATCAACTCCTAAACGGCTGCAGCAATCGACACAAAATTTGGTAGGAGTCAAGATCTATACCTGAATATCTCACGGCCATATTTGAAAATAATGTCAGTGCTACCAACTGCTGAAAAATCGCAATTGAAATTTGAGCTCCATGTTGGATATCATGGAAAGTATGAATAGGAGCTATTTCAAAATTGTCACACTTATAGATAATCATATTACAGTTTAATTTCCAGGAGGCCATACATCGCAGTGTTGCCAAAATGAATATAAGCCTGCTGATAGGTCCAAATTTTAAATGCATATAACTTCTACACTATCAATTGGATTTCAACCAAATTTCGTATGTACTATGTGTACATAAACAGATATGACTGAACGTATTCTTAAGATCCACCAGGGCTGCCAACTGTTAATAAATGCTCTCAATTTATTTTATCCAAATATCAATATATCAGAAAGTATGCAAGTCGACAGCTTTAAACTATGCACACGTATAGTACCTGACATTCTATATTAATTTGGAGTAACTTATATACGTCAGTGCTACCAACATGTTTCTAAGCCTGCTGAGAGGTCCAACTTTAAATACATGTAACTTCTATACTATCATTTGGATTTCAACCAAATTTCGTGTGTGCTATGTGTACCATGACAGATATGTATATGCCGATTCTTAAGAGTAACCAGGGCTGCCAACTGTTAATAAATACTGTCTCTATTTTTGTTACCCTAATATCAATATATCAGAAAGTATGCAAGCCAATAGCTCTAAACTTTGCACACGTATAGTACCTGGCATTCTAGATTAATTTGGAGTAACTAATATACGTCAGTGCTGCCAACATGATTCTAAGCCTGCTGATAAGTCCAATTTTAAAATTCATGTAACTTCTATACTAACTAATGGATTTCATTCAAAATTGACACAACAATAGATCATATTATTTCAGATTATTTCTGACCAATACATGTATGTCATTGTTGCCAACATGATTTTACACGCGCTGTTAGATCCATTGTTTAACTGCATGTAACGTCCATGCTATCCATTGGACTTCAACCAAATTTTGTATTCTGTACCTTAAGAGATGGAACTAAGAATATATTCAGTCACCAGGGCTGCCAACTGTAGTTCTCTATTAGGCTACATTATGCCAGGTATACAGTATTTCGAACTAATTAGAAATTTCGATATTACCAACTTAATTTCGTCATTATTCTAGATAGATCCATTTAGATTAATCATTGGCATGAATCTTAAAGAAAAGTAGGCTCTTTAGTTCGTCACGGAACTTCTTGTTTGATATTATGAAAGAAACCTTTAAGTCCCATTGAAGAAGATTATGTAAACTATGAAATATTAAAATATTACTTTGCGACTTTCTTTCCGGCTGAAGTCTTCTATTATTTCACTGAAATCTAAACTTGCTAAACGATCACGGGAGGTCATAGCTGCACTGAAAATAAAAAAGAATTATAACTTAGTTTGAAAAGTATAATTAATTAATTAATTAGTTACCGGCAATTAAATTTTAAAAAATCCACGGCGCGGGGCCCTCCGGACCGCGGGGCCCCGGGCGGTCGCCCTCCTCGCCCTCCCCTAAATCCGCCCCTGGCTGTACCATCTACCATTGTCTCTCAAAAAGTATGATATTAAAGACTGCACCTGGTCCTTTCTTTTCCCCGACATAGCACAAATGTTAATTAACCACAGTTTCCAACCAACTAAAAATAGCATTCCACTTTCGAAAATTACACTATACTCCTATCACCCATAACAGCATGAGTGAAGAATATGGGTTTTCGGGATAAGACAAATGGAGGGAGGGAGGCGGAGATGCTTTCATTTTCGCCACACCACAAGGCACCAGCTGTGGTGCGTACATACTAGTCGCGAGGCCACTGGCAGAGGGTTCATATGCTGCAAATGTAATTCGTAATACAGTAATAAGTTCTTTAAATATTATCATAATAAATAATCTATTTAATTCTGCCATTGCTTGAATAATTAATCATTTTGGTAAAAAAAAAACTAGGAAAGGTGGTAATCCACCTAGAGATTGAAGTAAGGAAAATAAACAAAATTTATACGGAGTAGAAAGTGAGATTTCTATTTCGGGGAGAGCGGGAGAAGGCGAAGCATTCGCACTCCATGCGTAGCGGTCAACATTTTGCCAACGCCGCCTCCGACATGCAGTTATTTCTAAGATAGTTGAAAAAACAAATGGGGGTTCGGATGGGGTAGCCCTTTTTGCCTGTCCCAGTTTCAGGCATCATTAGGTAAAGTTAGTGTGTATAAATAATTTGGAAAGGTTGATTAAAGTTCAGGCAAATGTATGGATGTTTACCAACTCTAGGCCATGGCTGTCTCATTCCAACGCCTAGCCTTTATTTCTATGTCACACACTTCTTCATACACCCAAATAACACAGGTTATCATACAAATTCTAAACAAACTTAAATGAATGGTGCTGATGATAACGATGCCCAAGCCTCTAAATGTGAAACAACAGCGAATAGCCCTACTTGCCCTATCAGATAGCTCCTCGATTGCCTTCACGAGGATGAGCGAGCCTCATGCCAGACCTACCTTGATAAAGCCACCTTGAAAGAATGTAGCAACGTTACCCTATAGAATATAGATCAAGTAGTGTTCGTCGATCTGTCAGTGGCGACTTAATTTGGCACATTAGCCTAAATAGATATCAGACGAGACGAGCCATTTGAAGGCCTTGATAAGTGTCTCATGATTGTCTGAATCCTCGCACTGCTAAGGATTTGCTTGACGGATGGCAGGCGCCAGCACTGGCAGGGGCAGGACGATGCAAGAAGTTCAGATATTAGTTACACAATTATTACAATGTATTAGTGATGTTTGAATACTATAAATATTTGCAGTTACTAGCAATTTAAGTAAAGCCCGCCTCGTTGCGGAATGGCTAGCATTCTTAGCTGTCACCGCGGAGGCCCGGGTTCCATTCCTGGCTCTGCCAAGAAAATTAATTCTGGTCTGAGGGCTCTCTGCCTCGTAAGGCAAAACTGAGAAGAAGCGAGTTCGATCCCTACATCAGCCATCCTGGAAGTGGTTTTCTGTGGTTTCCCATTTCTACTCCAGGCAAATGCCGGGATAGTACCTAACTGAAGGCCACGGCCACTTCCTACCCAAATCCTACCTATAGTACACATACACGCACTACTACAGACATCAAAGAGACACAGGCTATCAGACAAAATCTACACCTATCCAAGTACACGGGACTTCATGACCACGATGTTACAAAGCCTCTAAAGTCTAAAGAATCAACAAGAAGTTACTTTTCAATGGTTACAGTAACAATTGTCGAAGTAACGAATCGTTATATTTGTAGAAAACAAGTTGTTCCGTGAAGAACTAGGCTATTTTCATACATCCCACTGGTCTTTTCCATTAACATTCTCCTGCCTATTACAAGGATTTTCCATGCGATATACTAAATAGCTTTTGGTTAACGACCTATGTCTTCACCAACACCATTACAATGAAACGTTACGTGCTAGAATATGTAGCTTTCAATATCGGTGATTAGAACTCCTCCCGCGAGATGGCATCTTTCTGTAACGAACAACGGGAATTCATTTTTAGAGAAGTCAAATGCATGGCTTCTATGATTTATGAAAATTAAGCTACAATATTTAGAGCCATTAGATAAGGATTGTTATCATAGCCCAGCATACGAATCATCTATTCAATCTCCTGATTAAGTAAGATACGAGAAATAAAAAAAAAAAAAGGTTTTAAAACTTTGAAGTAATTTATCTTGAATTTTTGAAAACAGTTGAACATCATGAGATGTCTCTCTACTAATATTGATTCGCTGTGCCGAGTTTCATTGTACTCGAGCAATTAGAACGCCAGAATCGTTTTGCAATATTTGAAAATCACTTGACCGCCATGATATTTTTGTGTGTCTCCGGATTTACAAAGTCACATATGTGTGCTTAACCGTCTTCTAACACCGCTCAAAATTTCAGTTTAATATCAGAAATAGTTTCGAAGATATTGAGAACCTGTGAAATGTATCGTATGGACGCCATGTTGGATTGTTTCATATATATGCTATAGAATTATATGCCAGCACATGAGTACTATAATTGGGGCTTATTATACCAACCTACATTTCTATAGCCTGTTTAGGATACAAGAAATATAAACGGGATTTAAAAAATTTAGCACAGCCTCCATTTTGAAGTTCTCAAAGATATTGAACTAAAATAGGCGCCAATATGTTAAGCCTTGTATGAAAAATTACCGTGTTAAGTGCCACTGCTCTCGGATAATAATTAGGCCACGAGAAATACCCATTTAAACATTCAAATTTTACTTCGCCGCCATGTTGGATTTGTGTTCATCAGGTTATTAAGAGTTTGATAGCTGTAATAGATTTGCAGATATTGAGAACCGCTTAAACATTTCGGATGATCGCCATGTTGGCTTGTTCTACATGTAGGCCATAGAGTTATGTACCAATATATGAAGGTCATTGCCTAGGTTTATTATTCAAACGTTCACTTCGATCGCATGACCAAGACACAAACGATAAAAACTTAATTTAAAATTTGGCACTGCCGCCATCTTGCTCGTATGAGATGAATTGAACTGAATTAGATGCCAGTAGATTAAATCTTATATAATCATTTATCTTGCCAAGATACACTGCGCTCGGTTGATTAAATCTCGAGAAAATTACATTGAAATATTTTAACTTCTTTTGGCCACCATGTTTTTTAATACTTAACATGTTCTTAAGCTCCACTCATCTGTACTTACCTTGGTATTGTCTATGACCATACCAGTAACAGTTTCGGAAATATAGAATGCCGGCGAAATAGGTAATATCATAAGCCATTTCTTTCATATAATGAAAATAGGCCAAAAATATAGTTGCTTAATAAAATTTTCCCCACTACTATAATTTACTTGATTTGAATGGAATAGTGGATTCCAGTAATATGGAAAACAAAATGAACCATCACAAAACAAAACTATCACTACAACAACCTGGCGCTCATCGTGCGGTGGCACACCTCATGTCTTTAAAATATTTCATTTCATAGAAAGTAAATAGTATGCAGGTAAACTATAATAATAATAATTATTATTATAATACAAATAATAATAATAGTAATTGTGAACTATCGAATTACCGATGTCTTACCTGCACATGCTTCTTTAAGTTCGCTGCAGAACTACAACTGCTCTGTATTGTTTATAAAACCTATGCACACCTTACTATTAACGTTATCAATCTTCCCATCCGAGTTTAAGAAATTAAATATACCGACGTATGACGGCCAAAGCATCACGTTTTCTTCTTCCTGCTCCATAACAATCCCGCCCCCTCCCCAAACTTTCTTAACAGGTTGGAAGTAGTAATAAAATGTTTCTTTGTGTTCTCACGTTCTCTAGTAGAAAATGTGTTTAACAGAACTAAATGCAGAAACATGTCCAAAATATAGTTGCTACAGGAGCTATTTGGCACGTTTTGACTCGAGAATGGTTCATTAACCCTGATTGAGGGTCTGGTCTAATCCCTTACACACCTTTTACATAGTCCGAAAATATATCGAAGAAGATTGTGGGAACTTTTCTATTCCCAGGCCAGCAAGTAAATGGTCTACATATAGACATATCAGTATTATTACGGCTTAAACAGCACTTGGAATGCTTATGGCACCATTGTGGGCGTTCGTAAAGGCTAAAGATAGACGCAAATGCTCAAACCTTTCAAATCCGTCATAAATTTACCAAAGGCGATTCGTTTATGGTTATTTTTTGTATTCAATATAGAGATAGGCTAGTTCATAAGAAAAAGTTGTTGGTTCCATTTCCACGAGCTATGGACAGCTGATTGCGCCATCTTGAAAAAGTAACGTCGTTTAAAAATTAACTGTTACTACTAACATTACTCTGTGTGTAGGCTATCTATTTTCTACTGCAGGCGTTCTCACAACCTGGTGCTCTTTAAATAAAATTTGGTCTCTCGTCAAACGAGCTTAAATGTGCTCGCGAGCATAAGACCCCTTTGTATTAGCTGGAGAGTGTTTGCCCTCTTTGTCATATTTATTGAATTGATGAAGGTAACATAGATTATGTTATTTATTTATTTAATTTATTTCATTTCTTATTTATTTAACTTTATTTATTTTACTCTCATTGATTTATTTCTTTATTTTCATTAATTTATTTATCTACTTGTTCATTTATTTATTTATTTATGTGCCGTATTTCGTTATTTGAACGTACTCAGCGTTGACTCAAGATCGACATTTAGTATATGTTACGTATAATTGTACCGAAATAATAATATCTGACGTGTAGCCCGAGTTGATTTACAACAACAATGAAACCTTGGCAACACAGCTCAACTATTCCAAGCTTCCGCCATATTCTTCACGTTCTGTCTTTCGAAATACATGGTATATTTCCTCCTACTTGGCATTCTAATTTCGTGTGTTTCTTCCCTACCAACATAACCTTCATCTTTGAAATGCTGATCTCTATACCATACTTCCTACATCTCTGTTCAAGTTCTAACAGGTTGGCTTCCAAGCTGTCATTACAACCAGGTCATCAGCATAGGCCAGGTTGCTTACCTGGTTTCCACCTAATTGAATCCCACCTAGCCAGCGTATGCCCATCAGAAAATGGTCTATATATAAAATAGACCAGTGGTGAACGTTTACAGCCTTGCCTCACTCCTCTAGTCAACGACTTTAAACCAAGAGCTCATCGTACCATCAACTCTCACTGCAGCCTGAATATCAACATAAATACTTTTGATTTCCTGTAGCTGCCTCGCTCGATACCATGAGCCCTCAGGATGATCAGCATATTTTCCCTTGGTACTCTATACAGTATGTATGTACGTAGGTATATATGTATGTATGTATGTATGTATGTATGTATGTATGTATGTACAAGTCATTTCGAAAGGAATGCACTGGACACTAAAAATACTGGTAATTGGAGCGTAACAACCGAAGAGAAACTTTTTTTTAATTATTCATATTTTTAATAGAAATAATCTTTCTAATTCACAAATAACAAACACTCCTGATGCACGCTTCGGACGTTCTTTCAACCGAAGTAGCACCGTTTGTTTACGCTGAGCGGCATTTGGAATGCAGTGAAGGCGAACAGGAGCAGGATGCAATGTGCACTGTTGGTCTAAATACTGAGCAATGTAGATAGAGTTTCGTCGCTACACTAGCTTCTTTCTTGCAGAATAGCCTACTGTAGATCACAACTGAGAGCTCACTACATTGACTTTATCACTTTCACTATACAACCATTCTGAGAAAATACACAGCCCAAGTGTATTACATACATCTGTTTCACCTCGTTGGGTGAAAATATCACTTTTTCTGATTTTCACAGATTTTTGACACCTTGTAGTCTGTTCTATCTATTTTGGTAAATCGTCCGGAACATCCTGTAATGTCTTTTAAATGTTATAGTGACGGCTAAGGTTACAGCCTCTTTTTCTGTCATTTCAACATCGTAGCTTTTAGTTTGTAATTTCGCGGCATCAATTTTCGTAGGAAAATTTTGTGTTGGCTAACCTGTCCAGTGACACTTTGCTGCATTCATTTGTTCATTAGTGTGTTTGCTTCAAAATGTCGAACATGTGTGGATTGAAAACAAATGTCCTTGAAGATGGCTAGATCACAGAGAGTGTACAAAACTGTCGCGGAGGTCCGGGGAGTAAACGCAAAACACTAGCAGATAGTAATAGTAAATGGTGCGTCAGGTGTTAGTGTACTACCAGTACTTTGAGTTTAGATAAGACGCCTGAAAGTTCTGCCAAAGGTGAACCTCTAGTTACTAGTTCTTCAAGAAGAAAACTCTTTTCTGATCATAGTGATAACAACTCTCAGGTAAACACAGAGTGTGAAACTGGTCAGGGGAGCTATGGAAGTCACATAATTAATATTGATCTTCTTTCCAGTGCTCTGAGTGACTGTGAAGTGCAAAAACTGTAGTGAAGGTAAGGTAAGCTTATATGAGGATAATAAACAAAGGAAAGGCTTAGCAGCTAAATTAGTGCTGAAGTGTATGAATTGTGACATGGAACATGACTTCTACACTTCTGTACAGACTCCACAGGGATTTGAGGCAAATATTAGGTTCGTGTATGGTATGAGGTCAATTGGAAATGATATGAAGCAGGAAATAATTTATGTGCAATGATGAACTTGCCCAGACCCCCTACTAAATTCATGAAATTCAGTGCTGTATTGAACAAAAGCATAAAAGACTGTGCAGAAATGTCTATGCATGATGCTGTAAAGGAGGCTGTGTTAGAAAATGGAGGTTCAACAGATTTGACTGTTGCTATAGACGGGTCTTGGCAGAAACGTGGACATACATCTGCAAATTGTATAGTTTCTGCAACTAGTTTAGATACGGGGAAGGTCATAGATGTAGAACCTTTGATCAAATACCGCCAAAAATGTGAAATTGTGAAGAAATGCAGTGATAAAATGAAACAGCATAAGGACAGTGGTGAATGCAAAGCAAATTATGTAGGTGTTAGTGGAGGGATGGAGGACACAGGAGCTCTTGCAATTTTTAATCGCTCAGTGCAAAAGTATGGGGTTAGATATTCCAAGTATTTAGGGGATGGAGATAGTAAAAGATTTAAAAAGGTGCTGGAAAATAAACCTTATGAGGATATGGAAGTTGAAAAATTTGAGTGTATAGGACACGTCCAAGAGGATGGGATCTCAGCTTCGAAGGTTACGGAAGGAATATAAAGGCAGGAAACTGGAAGATGGGAAATTAATATCTGGGCTTGGTAGATTAACAGAAAAGGAAGTTGATAATATACAGACTTACTATGGAATGGCTATAAGGAGAACCATTGACATTGTAAAAGATATGCAGCAAGACATTTAGTCAATTTTTGTACACTTTCTATGCCCTAAAGGACCATCAACATGGTGCAAATTCAACAGGTCAGTTCGTACAAAGGAATCGTATCATCATAATCATTCTCTTCCCGTTGCTCTTGTTGAAGCTATAAGACCAGTTTTCAGAAACCTTACCAAGCCAAAACTCCTTCGCAAATGTTTACACGGAAAAACACAGAATCTCAACGAATTTTTCGACAGTATGTGGAACCGTGTGCCCAAAATAGTGTTTGTTGGGTATGACACAATGTGCATGGAATTATATGATGCTGTACTGACTTACAATGAAGGGTTTATTGGTCGAGTGAAAGTGTTGGAGAAGTTAGGCATTGATCCTGGCAAGAACTTGCGACAGAAAAAGTGAGGAAATCAGATCTGCAAGCTGAGGCGGCCGTTAAACAGGCCAGGGTATTCAAAAGAAACAAGGAGAGGGCCAGGGAAGATGAAATTGATGATCCAGATGATCCTGAATATGGACCAGGCATGCACTGAGGTATTGTTTCTTTGTTTGAATTTTATTCCAAGTTACAGTTTTCAAAACCTATTTACGCTAGAAAGATGACATTTTTTTACCAGTTATTCTCTTGCGGTTGTTTAACTTTAATCCATTTTGTTAGGTCTCTAACATAAATAATGACAAAGTTGTTGTATGCAAACTACTAAAAATTTTGTGTTTTTTTAAATTTTAATTTCTGGTATCTGTGTGGCTAGAAACTCTTTGAGAAAATGGGGTAATGAACAAACTTCATCATTCTATTAGTATGCCAATTTTTATCAACACAGGTTTACTAGTTTAGTCAAAAACGGTACATGAAGAAAGCATACATTAACATTGCAGAGATAGGGTAAACCACCTCCCCTAATAAAATAATCTTTCTAATTCACAAATAACCAACACTCCTGGTGCAAGCTTAGGTCGTTCTTTCAACTAAAGTAGCACAGTTTGTTTACGCTGAGCGGCATATGGATCACAGTGAAGACGAGCAGGAGCAGGATACAATGTGCACTGCATAGCCTAGCATAGTGAAGTCCTGTCATAATGCATGAATATGTTTAGTATTGCCATGCAACATGCATGTTCATATTTATTCTGGTGACTGTAGATTCCTATTAACCACCTCTTTGTGTACTGGATAGCATTCTTGGCTGTCACTGCGGAAGCCCAGGTTCGATTCTCGCCTCTGCCAAGAAATTTAATTCTGGTCGGAGGGATGGAACGGGGTACACTCGGCCTCGTGAGGCAAAACTGAAAAGAGGTGGGTTCAATTCCTGCCAAAGCCTTCCTGGAAGTGATTTTCCGTGGTCTCCCCACTTCTATTCCAAGCAAATTCCGGGATGGTTCCTAAATTAAGGCCACGGTGGCCTCCTTCCCAATCCTCATCTTAATTACAAATACACACACTAACATAGTCATCACAATAATTCAGGTTATCAGACAAAATTCCCCACACACCAAGTACACGTGGCTACATGACTACGATGTCGCAAAGCCCCCAAATCAATCAACAACAACAAATTCCTTTTGTTATACGAGCGGTAACTGGATCTACCCAGTATCAATGACATTAAAACTAGCCGATATGCCCTTGAACCCTTTGCTCTACTCCCACGGCCATGACGTGACGCGCTACGGTAATTAGCTCCCTGCAAGGCTCATAAACCGCCTGTCGTATAACTACAGCTGGACCAGAACATGATTTAGGAAATCTAGAGTATGCAAACATAACAAGGTGTTCCATGAAGCACTAAATCGTCTATTTTCTTTATATGTTATACAAGCGTGTTCTATCTCAGAAGTGAATTAAATCAATCTCGTCTGTAGTGAACAACTTTACTCTAGAACGGTAGCGCTGATTGCAACGTTGTTATCGATAGCGCTTCGTATCGGCGACGCCTGCGATTCTAGAAACTGATAATAAATACCACTTACGTCCACTTTTATTCATTCTCTAGGCTAGCAGATTGGAGACGGTTTTTAAATAATTTTGTTTGATATTTGTTATTCTTTTTTATTTATTTATTTATTTATTTTGGATTTTGACTATTTTTAATTTTCTTTTTTCTTTTGAATTTTTGAGCTGGTTTTCACTAATTTTGACTAATCGTAATTGTTTTCTTTTTGGATCTCGACTAATTTCGATTTTTCTGATTTATTATTTTGTGAGTTTTTTTGACTAATTTCGATTGTTTTTATCGTGTCCCCCTCTAATAATTTCTAAACGGCTTGAGCGATTTCAATGAAACTCGGTAGGACAACAAGACAACAATCAATTTCCTTCCAAAATTTTAATCATATTTATAAATATCGTCAACTATTGTAAATGGGCCACGGGCCACCCCTTCCCTCACACTACTCTGCTTAAGTTTCACATTATTATCACCTTTAGATCTCATTACATTTTCTATACCTATTTGTTGTTATTTTCCTACTTTTGTTAATAAATGCTGTTTTGATTGGGTTCTTCCCTTGCATTCAAACTTCTTATTTAATTCCCTACTCTGTTCCGCAATCTACTTCATCTTCCCTATGGTGGTGATTGGAATCTCCCTCCAATTGCTCCATAATCTTGGTCCCGGAAATCCTTGGAACCCAATTTGTCAATAACTTGCCAAATACTAATATCTACTTGGAATGTTCAGCTCTAACTCTGAACTACTCAAGCAGTGAATGCCGCGGACAGACGCCACTCTTGCAGGCCAACATTACGGTATTCACTCTTCTTTGCTGCCCACTGGACAGCCTGTTTACATCTTTCTGCAGGAAGCGTAAGTTGGACTCCAACTTCCATTTTTTAATATGGCACACCTGGATGGTAATTTTATCAACAGACGCGCTTCATATAAAGGGCAACTTACTCGCTTAAGGAACATTTCTTAAAGACCAAAATCCTCAAGAATACAACTTGGACATAATTTCTCAACGTCTAAAAATTTACGAACGGTCTTACGAAAGGTATGACGCATGTCAAACAGAGATCGAATCTGTCGCCCTTAATCAGGAGGGAGACAGGGATGAAGTCGAGACTTTGTATTATGAGGGTTTTGCTGCTGCTCACGCTCTAATCCGAGAAATTTCAGCTGAGCAAAAATAGAATATTCTAGCTTCTGGCTCTACTCAAACTCAACAAACTCCGCCACGCGATAGAACTCTCAGGTCTAGAACGTTGCTTCCAAAGATTGAACTGCCCCATTTCTCGGGCGACGAAAATCAATGGGACTCCTTTAACGAACTTTTTTGTTCCCTAATTCATGATAATGATACTATTCCAGCTCTTCATAAGTTCCATTATTTAAGATCATCTCTTCATAATCAAGGGTTACAGCTGGTCGACCGGGTGAGTTAGCCGTGGTCTTTACGGCATGACTGCTGGCAGTCGCTCACATCCAGGAGGCGAGGAGATTCGAATCCCCCCGCCGGCAACCTTGAAGATGGTCTTCTGTGGTTTCCCATCTTCCTTCCAGGCAAATGCCGGGGTTGGTCCCAAACTATAGATCACAGCCGCTAACTTCCAACTCCTCGACCTTCCATTCCACCTTTCCTCCCCAACGGTACTTGTAACTGACCCATTGGGTGTCCGTCTCGAAGCAGCTACAAAACTGGCGAGCCGAACATGTCCTCGGACACCCCCGGCACTAAAAGCCATACGCTAGAAAAATAAACAGCTGGTCGAAGCTCTTCCATTAAGTGCTGACAATTACCCTATTGTTTTAATCTCCTTAACGAAAGGTATGCCAATACTCGTCTCCGCATACAGCGTCATATGAAATCATTATTCAACTTGCCAGCTACATGTCATAATGGCGTCAATGCCTTGAGAACTCTTGTGGACACCACTCAGCTTCATGTCAAGGCTTTATATAAGCTTGAGCAGCCCACCTAATTGGGACACCTTTCTTATTCATCTGGTTACTTCGAAATTTGGCGTCGCCACCTTAAAAGCATAGGAAGTCGAGCTTTCCCATGATTATTCCTATGGGCATTTAGTCACGTTCATCAGTTATTGTAGATGTCAACTTTTAACTGCGCTCTCAACTCAAGGTGAACACGCCTCCAACAACTCACGACGTAATGTTTCTTTCGCTCCGAAATCTAGCGCTTCCTCAAGTAGCCACAAGCTTACATCTTCAGAAAACAGACATAACACCTCCGCTGCATTCAATAGTCAAGGTGAAACCCACAAAATGCCCAATAACTTTCCGAAATGTCTACTCTGTCCGAACTTCCATGCCTTGTACCATTGTACTGCTTTTCGAGCACTTACTATCGATGAAAGGAGAAAGCTCATTGCCCAACTTCGTCTTTGTTTTAATTGCCTTTCTACGAAACATTCTGCGTCTAATTGCCAATCCACCAGACTTTGCTTTCATTGCCAAAAGCCGAAGTCATCAGTAACTTCCCCTTCCACCTCGAAACAAAGCGATGACGTTGAGAGGCCTAATGCTTCCTCTCTCGTTCAAAATTCCAAGCCTTGGCACAGTGCTCAAGTACTGTTATCTACAGTTTAAGTGGAGATCCAGGATAGGTCGGGTAACTGGATTCGTGCGAGAGGCCTCTTGGACTCAGCTGCGACACACGATTTCGTGTGGAGTCATTAATCAAAAACTTGGTCTTCCTGTAACACCAACATCCATTGAAGTATCCGGCAACAATTATTCTAAAACTCAGGCCTTACAATTCTCCTAGTTACAACTCATAGCCACTTGTCTGAGAAACACCTTTCTAAAATTAAATTGTCTCTTTCCTAATAACATAGGCGAAGATACCCCGAGTCGCTCTGTCGATACTACTCGTTTAAATATCCCTCGTCATTTGAGACTGGCCGACCCCCTTTTTAACGTTAAAGGTCCTGTTGACATCTTGTTCAGTGCCAGTATCTTCTTGAATAGCGTACGTAATGAAAAGCGCCAGCTAGCCTCCGATGTTTTCGGTCGAGATACAAATTTTGGTTGGATTATCACTGGTCAACTTCCTCATTGCGATTCTCAGCCTACTTCTCAATGTCATTTCATCAGTACTGACTAAGAAAAATTCTGGAGATTGGAAACTATTGACTCCTCTAGTCCAACCTCATCTGAAACTGAATTCTGCAAGCAGCTCTTTGTTTCCACTACCACTCGCACCCCTGAAGGCAGGTTCGTTGTCACATACCTTGACCACTAAATCCGCCGAAGATATTAAATTCTCAGCCCAAAGCTCGCAAAGCCCTCTTCGCCATTGATAGCAAATTTAAAAAAGAACCAATCGTTAAAGAACAATACACCAACTTTCTTGAAGAATACGAAAGTCTTGGTCACGTGGAATTCGTTGACAAAGCCGACGACAAAAGTCACCCTCCAGTCGAAACCGTCTTTTTGATACATCATCCCGTATGAAAAACACCACTCATTCGTGATAAAATTCACGCAATCTTCAATGGATCTTCACCTGAAGTTAATGGCAACAGTCTCAATGACACTCTTTACTCTGGTCCCGCTATTCAAGCCGATTTCTCCGCTGTTCTCTTGAATTTCCGTTTATTACCCATAGTTGTAATCGCTGATATTAAACAAAATGTATCATCAAGTTTTAGTTAGCTCGCAACAACAGGATCTCCAACACATCATATGACGTGATGAACCCAACAAATCAATCAAAATTTTCCACTTAAAAACTGTCACCTATGGGCTTAAGCCTTCAGCATGTCTTGCTATTCGCTCACTGCATATGCTTACAGCTCAGGATGGTCATTTGTTCGACCCGAAAGCTTCAGAAGCCTTGACCTCGTCTTTTTATGTTGATGATTATTTGAAGTCTTTTGAAACCCTCGAAGAAGCTCCTCTTGTTTCCCGTGAATTGAAGGCGTTGCTTAGCAATGGAGGCTTCCCCACTTCACAAGTGGAACTCCAATTCCTCAGAATTTCTTTCCCAGTTTCCCACAGAAGAGGTTGGTCCTTCTTCGATTGAAATTTCTGATGATTCCGTTTCAATTAAAACACTGGGCGTTCATTGGTGTACTTGCAGTGACACGCTTACCTATAGAGTCTCTCTTTCGGAAGATCTTCCTAACATAAAAATAAATGTCCTATCTGAAATCGCTAAAATGTTCGACCCTCTTCAATTTATAGCTTCCGTCAATGTCATTGCTAAACTATTTATGCAAGAGTTATGGTCCCTCAAGTGTGAATGAAATGAGGCCATTCCCACCTCATTTCTTAGCAGATGGCTTTCGTTTCGTGATAGTTTACTTACTCTTTCAACCATTAAAATTCCAAGGCCGCTAGTCAGTACTTCCTCTAGTACACCTCTTGAGCTCCACGTCTTTGCCGATAGCTCTGAAAAACCTTATGGCTGTTGTGCTTATGTCGTTTACCGCACCTCTCCAACAGACTTCTCTCGTTCTCATTTAATCTGTTCGAAATCCAAATTAGCTCCTCTTAAAACCATTACTCTACCTCGGCACGAGTTATGTGCCGCTCTTCTAGCCACCGAACTTTCTGACGAATTGCGTAAAGTTTTGAAGATTCAGTTTTTTTCAAATTTATTTGTGGAATTACTCGATGATTTCCCTTTCTTGGATAGCCAAAACTCCCACTCATTGGCAAACTTTTGTAGCAAATAGAGTTGCAAAAATTCAAAATCTCTCTCAAGGTTGTCAATGGAGACATGTTCCTAGTGCTGATAATCCCTCTGACATAATCTCTTGCGAGTGCTCACCTTCCTTTTTAGCCGCATCTAAACTCTATTGGCAAGGCCCTGCATGGCTTATAGATGATCCTAACGATTGGCCCTCTAAACCTCCTGTTTTGGTTTCCGATTTACCTGTTGCTAAAGCTGTCAAAACCACCGCTGCCTGTCATGTTGCTACTGCCTCTTTTTCATTTTTTTGTTAAAGCTATATTCTTCTTTCTATAAGCTGGTCCGTGTCTTCGCGTAAATTCTAAGATGGAAGTATTTTGTAATAGATCAGCCTTTGTTCCCTAAGTCTTACCTAACCAACAAGGAGTTGAATCTAGCAACAACTAAAATTTTGCAACTTACTCAACAAGAAGGATCTTCCTGCGAGCTTTCCTTGTTATCCAAGACGAACGATCTGCCGAAGTCTAGCTGTCTCCGTTCTCTTGATCCGTTTTTGGATTGTGAATGCTTGTTGAGAGTAGGTGGTAGACTTTCTTACTCCACTCTTGTAACGTGTTTTTCGAGGGTATTTTACGCCACTGACATAAGTCAGTAGGAAGCCATTCAATGTTTATTTACGCGGCAACTTGTTAAGCCAAGATATGTTTCATGTAACTTATTATTATTATTAAGGTATTTTTTGGAGCGTTTTTTTAAGATTATAAGTATACAGATAGGTTTTCGATGCTATAGAAAACACTATCAAGCGAATTATTACAAACAACATTATCGCGGAAAATTATATGATTACGGAATTTTACGGATTTTAGTCAGTTAGGGTGTATTGCGAGAGAGATGAGTCATTGGGAATTCAGCTACAGGTATATTCTTGTCGAGAAGCGTGATGAAAGCCGTGGGGCACTTCCAGCTGGCTGCATCAAGAAAAGGCGAAATGGCCTGGACCGGAAATCGACATTGTCGCGCTGAGTATATTGACCATTATGTCGGGTGTATCGCGTGGTGTCTCAGCCAATCATAGGAGACCGGGCGACTTGGAGACGGCTCCGGAGAGGGGATTCGACGAGTGCATATATTGTTTGCGCGCCGAGAAGGGAAGACGATTAACATTGTAAAACTTGACCGATGTGGTTGCTTGTTTGGTTGGTTCCGGTGTGATCGGACCATAACTTTATCATTTCTACAACAATCTCCAGAACTGACGAAGAAGATGGCGACGTCCAGAAGGCTGTTGGAAGCTCTCTTAAAGAACATCAAGTACGAGGGAAATGCTATGACAATTTCCAATGGTAAGCGCGAATGACTCAGAACTACATAATCTCTCGCTTCATTGTTTCATATTCAGTATTTCAGTAACTTCTTAGCTTGAGAATAATAGTAAAATCATTAATTCATCCGACTCCGTTTTCACGTAATTCTCTAGTGGTAAATACAAATCGTTACGCTCCAATTTAAATTTATTATTATTATTATTAAAATTGCCACTACTTGTTTTTTATTTAATAAATTCATTTCTTATACTATGCAATCTTTGCTTTCAGTAGGTAGCATTAGATATAGACCAAATTCCTTCTCCTGATACAATTGTTAGTTGGGTTAATGATCAAATCATACCCCGATCTGAGTGTGAAGATTCTTAAAGGTGTTCTGCCAGAGCTAGGTGTTGTTAAATATAAATTTAGATTTCAACATAGCGTTGAGGTCTTGGCGCCCATTAATACAACGTATCTTAGTCAGAGTAAACATTACATTTATCACCTCAAACGTGGGACTTGTTGTGGTTTTTCCACACTCTCTCCAGTGAAACGTTACACTTGTCACCCAACAGTGGGGACGCTAGTAAAACCATTACACTTGCCGCCCAACTGTGGAGCTTTTTATACATGTATTTTAAAGGGCAAGGCAGGGCTAAAGAAACCATTACACTTTACGCTCAACGTGGAGCAAAAGAAACCATTACATAATGTCGCTACCAACGTGAGGCCGAAAACCTAATAACATTTGTGGAAGGAGAAGGGTATATATTTCTGTGCCTGTATTTTTTTTTATTTATCGGTGTGTATCAGCATGGATAGTGTTGAGGAAGAGATGAAGTTGCGTAGTGGTCACCAGTTGGATAGTGAAGATACGAGCAGTATGGCTAGTCTTGAAAATGAAAGCAGTACAAAGATGTCGGAGGTAAATCCCGATACTGAAGGGGGGAATCAAAACGGTCAAGCAGGGTTAGAGAGTTTGCTTCTTCAGTTTATGCAACAAAATAAAATTAGCACAGATGCTTTAAATGCTAAACTAGAACAAAACAGAAGGGAAAATAGAGAGAGTACTGAAACTTTAAATGCTAAACTTGAACAAAATAATGCTAAACTTGAACAACATAATGCTAAACTTGAACAAAACAATAGAGAAAATAAAGAGAGTACTGAGGCTTTATATGCTAAACTTGAACAAAACAGTAGGGAAATTAGTGATAAATTTGAGCTGAATAGAGGTGAGATCAGAGGGGTGATGGAAGAGAAGGCTAAAGAGATTATTGCAGATGTAGACAGAAAATTAGGAAAAGTACAGGAGTAGTTAGAAATTAGAATCAGTACACAGGCTGAAAATTTAAAAGAACTAGTGCAACTTGAAACACAGCAGGTCAAAAAGAAATTGGGGGGAGAAATTGACAAAATTCAGGTAGCAACTAAAGAGGTTAAAGAACAGCTGGGGGGAAGAATTGATAAAGTTCATGCAGAAATAATCACTGAAGTTAATACTTTAAGGGAGAGGAATAAGGAAAGCATTAATGAGATTAATGAGAAACAAGCTAAGTTAAGTGGTAAAGTTGAAGCATCGGAAGGGAGCATTAGGTTAACTGTAACTAATATTGAAGAAAAGCTGAGGAGAAAATTGCTGAATTAGAACAGAAGTTGAAAGCTAGAATGAGGCAGGAAAATAGTCAGAGAAGGCCAGTTTATGTGAATAGCACACACAGGGAAATATGACTAGGCAAATTCAGTAATCGGCAGGGTTGTCCAATGGAGTTCATGAATGCAATAGAAAATAAATTCAGGGAGAGGTTGGAAGATGGTTGTATTGAGTGGTGCCAGGTAGTTGAGATTTTAGAGCAAGCGTTTGTAGGGGAGACAAGAAACTGGTTTGCTGTCTACAGAGACAATTTCGAGAACATTTCAGATTTTAAAGTTAAATTTTGTGAGAAATTTTGGAATGAGGTAATTCAGTCTCAGCATCGTGAGGGAATTGTGTGTGGTAAATATAACCCGAGAGGAAACTACACTATGACCGAGTGCTTTTTAGGACAGGTATTGACGTGTAAATATCTGGATGGTTTGAGGGAGGAAAGTGATGTAGTCAGGCTATTACTAAGACATTTTCCATATAGAATCAAAGAAGCTGCCTGTATCCAAAATGTTAAATCTATTTCACAAGTGGAAAATTTATTAAGTACATTCGATGCTCTGGGAAGAGGTGGTTACGAGGAGAATTTCGGTAGGAACCAGGGTAACCATAATAACAGGCCTAATGAGAATAGGAATCAGGAAGTTCAAGGGAACAGTGGCGAAGGGGCCAACGTCCAAAATAGGGGGAACCAGAATAATAATAATAATAATAATAATCAGGAAAATCAGTACAGAGGAAATGGGTATGATACGCAGTACCAAGGTAGAAATAATGATTTCAGGGGAAATCAAGGCCGAAATAATGATTTTAGGGGTAACCAAGGGAGGAATAATGATAATAATAATTATAACCAGAACAGGGGTCAAGGAGGGAATCAGCCCAATGGTAATAACGGACAGGGAAATACCGTTAACACAACCCAGAACAACCAGACCAGTGCAGTAGTGAGTAGTACTACACCAAGCGGTAGCGGTACTTTAAACACGAACCAGGCTGCGATATAAGGTCAGAATCTCAGTCTGTAACATGCTCTTTCCATACACTTATACAGGAACCCTATGACCTAAATGTAAGAAGTGAATTATTACGTGAACTAAATGATGAAGGTATTAGTCAGGAGGTGGCTAGTAAGAGCCCCATAGTTAAATTTAACGTGTCCGAGGCGTACACAGATGTTTTAATTGATAGTGGTTGTATGAAGAGTTGCATAAGTAGTGCATTTTATGATAAAATGAAAGGAACTGGAGTAAATTTTGAGGAGATGCCAATTAAAAGCACTTTTGTTATCACAGCTGTTGGGAAAAGGTCTAAAGTAATTTCTAAGCAAGTTTTAGTAGACATTAAAATTAATAATCATGTAGAAAAGCAGATTTGTCTTGTAATTCCAAATTTAGTATTCAGTGGTATTTTGGGTTCAGAGTGGCTAAGTAGAGTCTGGTAACATGTTATGATGTAGGGAGTATGAAATTTAAATGGGGTGATTCTGAAGTAGAGGTAGCGTTCAATGACCATATTCAGAGAAGTAGTGTTTTAGGTGTGATTTGTACTTTAAATGAGATATTGCCAGCCGTAGAGCGGGATTCTCCATGTTTTGTGGGCAGTGTGATTACGAACGGTAGTCTAGAGGACTCGTTACGTGATGCTGCATTTCAGGGAAATATAGAGGAAGAACAGTGTGTTCGGCTATATGATGTGTTATTGTGTAATAGGAGAGTTTTTGAGGATCGCATTGGTATGGCCAATTGCTATACACATTCATTGAATGTTATTGATAGGTCAGTATTCACAGGACATAGATATCCTGTACCTTTCGCTTACCAGAGTGCAGTTGAGGCACAAATTAACCAGATGTTTGAAGATGGGATTATTGAGCACTCTAACAGTCCATATGTTAATTCTTTGATCACCGTGCCCAAGGCCGATGGCACAGTTCGTATTTGTTTAAACGCTCGTTTGGTTAACAGTAGAATTAGTTCAGATCAGCTGAAATCCATGTCAATAGAGGAATTAATGCAAACATTTGAGGGAAGAAATATTTCACTTGTGTAGATTTGAGTTCCAGTTTTTGGCAAGTGCCACTTATGTACGAAGATAGACCATTTACAGATTTTAGTCATAAATATAACCTTTATCAATTTTGTAGAACACCTTATGGGTTAAAGAGTAGTTCAGCAGCTTTAATTAGGGCTTTAAACATCGCATTAGGGGATGACACAGGAGAGTTTGTAACCATTTACATTGATGATATGGTAATTAGTTCACGCAGTTTTGAGGAGCATCTACGTCATTTAGATATAGTTTTTCAGAAGTTAGATCAGGCAGGGTTCACTTTGAAGCTGTCTAAGTCGTCATTCTGTCAGTCAGAAGTGCCATTTTTAGGTCATAGAGTGTCGAGTAGAGGTGTAACACCAGAAGAAAGTAGGGTTAATAAGATACTTAACGCAGAGGTGCCACAGAATGTTAAACAGTTAAAAACATACCTGGGAATTTGCAACTTTTTTAGGAGGTTCGTTCTTAAATACTCAGTGTTGGTAGAACCATTCAGGGAATTGCTTAAAAGTGGGACTCGGTGGAGATGGGAGTCCAAGCATGATCAGGCTTTTAGAGCGCTGAAGGAAGGTTTTGAGAAAGCTGTAGTGCTGAAATATCCTTTGAAAGATAAGGAATATGTGGTTATGACAGATGCTTCGCATATAGGCATCCCTAGAGTATTGTGTCAGAAAGATGATGAGGGTAATCTGTGCATTGTATCTTTAGCCTCGCGAGGACTGACAGCAGCAGAGAAAAGATTCACGATTACTGAGTTAGAGCTTTTAGGTATTGTTTTCAGTTTGGGGAAATTTAGAATGTATTATTAAGGGGGAAATTTGAGATCCATTCAGATCACCATGCATTACTGTATATGAGGACTTGTAAACTCAGTTCTAACAGAGTTAGTAGGTGGATTCTTGCTCTGCAGGAATACGAATTCACAGTAAAATATATTAAATGTAAATATAACATTCTTGCAGACATGCTATCAAGGGACACTAATTTATGTAGGGATTATCCTGTGGTTAAAGCAGAGGACGGTATTTTATTATGTGCATGTGTGGACAGTAGCAACAGGGCATCGTTACAGACACTGAGAAATATGCTAGTGGAGCAACGTGATGACGTTAAGTTAAGGTAGCCACTGGCTAGGTTGGAAATAAGTGAAGAAGAGTATGTGAAAGTAGGGCGGTTCACGTACAAGATGCAGGATGGGCTTCTTGCACGGAAATGTAGGAATAATCGGTGGACAATATGTGTTCCTGCCACTTTGCGGGGGGAGCTAATTTGGTTCATTCATAGGGAATTAGGACACTTTGGTGTTGCCAAGGTCTTCTATGAAATTGGTCGTGACTTTATTAGGAGTAAAATGGGAAGGGATGTTAGGAGGATTTTAGCTAAGTGTGACACCTGTCAAAGGAGCAAGTATCCAGTTAAATATTTAGTGGGGGAGAGATCTGCAGTTCTCACCAGTAGTCCCGGCGAACTACTGTGTGTGGATTTATTTGGCCCGATCGTTAAAGGACAGTACTGCTACGAGTACATTTTTATAGTTATTGACGCTTTTAGTAAGTATGTCAAGCTATATCCGCTAAGGAAAGCCACGGGACTAGCGTGTAGCCGTCTGATCATTAATAAGTATGTACCTGAGTTTGGCCTTCCTCTCAGGATACTATCTGACAGTGGACCACAGTGTACTGCAAAGAAATGGAGAACCAGTATGCAGGATGCTGGTATTTCACACGGTCATTCATCTGTAAGGTACCCTCAGGGTAATTCTGCAGAGCGTCCATTAAGGGAAGTGGCTCGTCTTTTTCGGACTCTGGTGCATGACAAGCATTCGGCCTGGGTTGGACATCTTCCCAAAGTCGAGACTTGGCTGAATTCTGTCCAGTATGAGAGCACGAAATTGACGCCATACGAAGTTCACTTCGGAAAGAGACCACAAAATGAACTAGCGAGGGTGTTGGGTTTAAATGGGGGAAAACGACCGGGGATGGATTACATTGTCCAGTTGGCGAAACAGAATTTATCTAAGTCAGCACAAAAGAGAATTCGCCAACAAAAATAAACTAAATTTGACCTATTCGAGCCGGGAGACAGAGTCTTACTTAGAGTGCCGAAACTGTCAAATAAGCTAGAGAAAGTCATGTCCAAGTTCTTTTATCTCTACGAAGGCCCATTTATAGTTTCCAAACGTATTGGCAAAACAGCATATGTGCTGGAGGATGGTAAGGGAATCAGATTATACGGGACGTATAATATACATAGTCTACGAAAGTATGTGTCATAAAGTGAGTGTGTTTAGCTGGCGAGCCAGCCTATCAAATGAGTAAGTGTTGTGTTTGGTGCGGGGGAGATCTGGTCTTCCAGGCAGGCGTATCAGAAGTCACAAAGGGGGGGGGGGGTAGTATATAAGTAATTGAGAGTTTTTAAGGTACAGGGAAATACGACGGGTTTGTCGGCTGCTCTTGAGCACTAAAATGTCTCGATACACCAAGGCCAGAATTTGGTAGCGCTGGTGAATTCCCATTTGTCTCCTAGAGATGGGAAAGCGCTTGTACAGGGTATTTTTGCTTAAGGCGTCCACGAGACAAAAGATGGGCCACCAGAAGGCGAGACAGTCCTTCATGAAACTCATACATAACAGCACACGTGATTTCTGTTTACGGCCTCGCCATGTAAGTGTTGTAGGTGTGTAATTTAAGGTAATTAGTACACAGGTATTATTTGAGTGAGGAGAACTGGTCTGGGTTGTGAACTAGTATTAAGTAGAATATGCTCTACGGGAACTTAGTAAGACAGGGCGATTATGGCACAGAAATATTTGGTGTTATATGTAATGCGCACTTACTGTTTTTTTTTTCAGAAATCAATATTAATTTTATCTAATACACAGAGAGATTAAGTATTATGGTCACGATGCGCAGCCACAATAGTGAGATCGTGTGCTCGTGTGATGAGTGAGATTAAGTTTCACCAGAAGAAAGCGACCTCCAGTGATATTAGGAAGTTCTGTGGTGATATATATATATATCAGAACACCTTTGATGCGTGTGATGTGACATCATATATACACAGTGCGTACACATTATTTATGTACATCTTTCCCAACATAGAGATATTTGAGTGGCGGAAATATCCGTGGAACATTAATCAAAATGAAAAACATTGGACTGATTGCAACAGACTTTGACGCAAAGTGCGTAAAGAAAATTATGAGTGAATATATATGTAATTTAGGGTGATTTAATTTGTGTAATATGTATTTTGGATGGGGATTTTATTAACGTGTCTGGGATAATCGCATGATGTACCGTCGTCACGGTAAATCATCCGATGATCCGAGGCGAATATGTAACGTGTTTTTCGAGTGTATTTTACGCCACTGACATAAGTCAGTAGGAAGCCATTCAATGTTTATTTACGCGGCAACTTGTTAAGCCAAGATATGTTTCATGTAACTTATTATTATTATTATTAAGGTATTTTTAGGAGCGTTTTTTTAAATTATAAGTATACAGATAGGTTTTCGATGTTATAGAATACACTATCAAGCGAATTATTACGAACAACATTATCGCGGAAAATTATATGATTACGGAATTTTACGGATTTTAGTCAGTTAGGGTGTATTGCGAGAGAGATGAGTCATTGGGAATTCAGCTACAGGTATATTCTTGTCGAGAAGCGTGACGAAAGCCGTGGGGCACTTCCAGCTGGCTGCATCAAGAAAAGGCGAAATGGCCTGGACCGGAAATCGACATCGTCGCGCTGAGTATATTGACCCTTATGTCGGGTGTATCGCGTGGTGTCTCAGCCAATCATAGGAGACCGGGCGACTTGGAGACGGTTCCAGAGAGGGGATTCGACGACTGCATACAGTATATTGTTTGCGCGCCGAGAAGGGAAGACGATTAACATTGTAAAACTTGACCGATGTGGTTGCTTGTTTGGTTGGTTCCGGTGTGATCGGACCATAACTTTATCATTTCTACAACAATCTCCAGAACTGACGAAGAAGATGGCGACGTCCAGAAGGCTGTTGGAAGCTCTCTTAAAGAACATCAAGTACGAGGGAAATGCTATGGCAATTTCCAATGGTAAGCGCGAATGACTCAGAACTACATAATCTCCCGCTTCATTGTTTCATATTCAGTATTTCAGTAACTTCTTAGTTTGGGAATAATAGTAAAATCAGTAATTCATCCGAATCCGTTTTCACGTAATTCTCTAGTGGTAAATTCAAATCGTTACACTCCAATTTAAATTTATTATTATTATTATTATTATTATTATTAAAATTGCCACTACTTGTTTTTTATATAATAAATTCATTTCTTATACTATGCAATCTTTGCTTTCAGTAGGTAGCATTAGATATAGACCAAATTCCTTCTCCTGATACAATTGTTAGTTGGGTTAATGATCAAATCATACCACGATCTGAGTGTGAAGATTCTTAAAGGTGTTCTGCCAGAGCTAGGTGTTGTTAAATATAAATTTAGATTTCAACATAGCGTTGAGGTCTTGGCGCCCATTAATACAACGTATCTTAGTCAGAGTAAACATTACATTTATCACCTCAAACGTGGGACTTGTTGTGGTTTTTCCACACTCTCTCCAGTGAAACGTTACACTTGTCACCCAACAGTGGGGACGCGAGTAAAACCGTTACACTTGCCGCCCAACTGTGGAGCTTCTTATATATGTATTGTTACGAACCGCCGCGAACCGGCAGGAGACTTTCGAGTGAGTGACAGTGTGACAGACCAAAGCAGCTGTCTCGTTGGCCTTGAACCGAACCATCAGCCGGAGAGAGAAAGTTCCCACATCCTCCCGGCCCCTCCCACCGGCAGACACAATAGCGGGACATCTGTGAGTCATCGCGGGCGGACCAGAGAATACGCGAAAATTCTGGATGTGGAACCAACCAGAACAGACTCAATGCGGCAATGGGTTGTGACATTCGAACTTTCCAGGCCAGGGACTGATCCCATATAAAAGAGCGAGCCGCGGCGAGGAAGTAGTGTATTGCAGTGTGCATTGGAGTTTATTTGGGAGTGTGTATTGCAGTGTGTATTGGACAGTATTGCTCAGTGCTAGTGTGTACTGAAGTGTTGTCGAGTGAGTGCGTACGGAGCAGTACAGCGATTATTACTGGACGTCTACGGTAACAGAGAGGAAGCCTTTCTGCCAAGGTGCAACTTGGAGTCAAGACTGTGAGTGCTTGGACGTGTCGCGGTGCTTCGTGGAATACGTGGTCGTGGGATCGACACGGGACGAGCAAGAGTGCACAAGGAGCAGCAAGAGGACTCTGGAAGTAAGTGAAGTGGCAGTGGCAAGGCTGTAGAGTACCTGTGTAGACTGTACGTGTGAGTGTAAGCTGGAACACTGTAACGCCTCACGGACAGGGAGAGCATACATAGCGAGGACAGTGGTAGATTGTAAATGTGGAAACTAATAGTGACTAGTAGTGTTTTCTGAGGTTAGACTCAGTGTGTGTGTGTGTGTATGTGTGTGCACTGTGTATGTTTGTAGGCCTGTAATAAATTATATTGCGTTAAAGGAACAATTGGTGTTGTGCTTTCAACCCACCGTAATCCAGTTAGCAAAAGTGCCACTAGGGGGTGGCACGTAACAACTGGTGTCAGAAGCCGGATTACGAACCCAAGCAAGCACAACACCTAAAGGTCCTAGGTTCAAAATCGTGCAGGTCTTTGTATCACAGTTCATTATTCTCCTTCGAGTGCATGCCCGTCACAAGTCAGACAAATAAAATGGATGCGCAAATACAACTCTTGCTAGTAAAGTTAACTTCCAAGATAGAGGATATGGAAAAGAAATTGACAGAACATTTCGAAAAAGTGGGTAAGAAAATGACGGAACATTTTGAAAACACGGGAAAGAAAATGGTGATATATTCAGAAAATTTGGAAAAGAAAATTGGGGAAAGTTTCGAAAATTCTGAAAAGAAAATGGAGCAGGGAACTAGTCAGGACAAGCTGAAATATGACCTGAAATCAAGACCGGAGTATAACAAGCTTGGAGGTGATATGGAAAGTGGGACGGCCGAGGACGCTGATGGCCAAGACCAACAGTTCGTGGAGTCCGGAGTTCGGAATGCTCAGCGAGTCAGGGACGAGCCACTGGGAAGCGCCACGGGCATGGAAATCGGGCCAAGGCTTAGCAGCTCTGATGGCAGGAACAGCGTCACGAGTATGAGGACGCCGCACGTCGATGAGGCTTCATCATGGCAGATCTTCGGGACCGGGTTCGATACTGTGGCGAACCATGCCAGGTGCACGCTGGAGGACGGAGCCGTTCAGCTCATCACAAGACTTCGCATGACGGAGGTGCTACACGACGTCCGGACGGGGACTGGGTACAACGGGATCGTCGCGACGCTGGAGGAGCATTGTGGGGACTACCAGCTACCTGCCATGTACCACCTACGGCTAGAAGGGAGGAACGGGCCCGCGAGTAAGTCAATTGAAGAGCTCGCACTGGCTGGCTCGCCTCCCGAGCACGTGCACCGAGAGGCGGCGTACATCTTCGTGGATGGGCATCGCGACACCATGGTACATGAGTATTCGATGCTCAGTAGAAGGCGCTACCCGCGGCAGGTAAAGACCATCGCGTTGGGAATGGCGGCGACGAGGAGGACAACATGGGTAACGCCACCGAGGAGGAGTGACGCCGCCGGAGACGAAGAGGCAGTGGAGGTTGGCTACCCTCCACCAAAGCGGCGTAAACCATCACCGGGACGCCGCGCCGTTGCAGTAGGAAAGCCACCTGTTGGCTACGGTGTAAAAGGGGCCATCTAATGAGCAGCCGTCGGCAAGGAACAGCCTCACGGTTAAAAAAGCGAGTGAGGGCCAGGGCCAGCCAAAACAGGGGCTTGTCAGCGCCGTCGATGCCACCCCTTCGGACCTCGGACAGCTTTTACGACGAACAACTCGAGGCGAATTGCTTTAAAGAGGGGAGCAGTGTTACGAACCGCCGCGAACCGGCAGGAGACTTTCGGGTGAGCGACAGTGTGACAGACCAAAGCAGCTGTCTCGTTGGCCTTGAACCGAACCATCAGCCGGAGAGAGAAAGTTCCCACATCCTCCCGGCCCCTCCCACCGGCAGACACAATAGCGGGACATCTGTGAGTCATCGCGGGCGGGCCAGAGAATACGCGAAAATTCTGGATGTGGAACCAACCAGAACAGACTCAATACGGCAATGGGTTGTGACATTCGAACTTTCCAGGCCAGGGACTGATCCCATATAAACCAGCGAGCCGCGGCGAGGAAGTAGTGTATTGCAGTGTGTATTGGAGTGTATTGGGGAGTGTGTATTGCAGTGTGTATTGGACAGTTTTGGTCAGTGCTAGTGTGTACTGAAGTGTTGTCGAGTGAGTGCGTACGGAGCAGTACAGCGATTATTACTGGACGTCTACGGTAACAGAGAGGAAGCTTTTCTGCCAAGGTGCAACTTGGAGTCAAGACTGTGAGTGCTTGGACGTGTCGCGGTGCTTCGTGGAATACGTGGTCGTGGGATCGACACGGGACGAGCAAGAGCGCACAAGGAGCAGCAAGAGGACTCTGGAAGTAAGTGAAGTGGCAGTGGCAAGGCTGTAGAGTACCTGTGTAGACTGTACGTGTGAGTGTAAGCTGGAACACTGTAACGCCTCACGGACAGGGAGAGCATACATAGCGAGGACAGTGGTAGATTGTAAATGTGGAAACTAATAGTGACTAGTAGTGTTTTCTGTGGTTAGACTCAGTGTGTGTGTGTGTATGTGTGTGCACTGTGTATGTTTGTAGGCCTGTAATAAATTATATTGCGTTAAAGGAACAATTGGTGTTGTGCTTTCAACCCACCGTAATCCAGTTAGCAAAAGTGCCACTAGGGGGTGGCACGTAACAGTATTTTAAAGTGCAAGGCAGGACTAAAGAAACCGTTACACTTTACGCTCAACGTGGAGCAAAAGAAACCGTTACACTCTTTCCGAGAATAATAAACATCCGATTATGCTACCTTCTAAACATCACGTCACTTCCTTCATCATACGTGAATTTCATTACCGTAATTTGCACGTTGGTACTCGCACGTTGCTCTGTCTACTCCGAGAAAAGTATTGGATCATTAACGGCATTTATGAAGTTTCTTATGCTATTCATAAGTGTATTCCTTGCTTTAAAGATAAGCCGAAAGTTAACACTCAACTCATGATTGACTTGCCATCATTTCGCTCTTCCCCAAGTCGACCTTTTGCTTTATCCGATGTGGATTATATGGGTCCCTTCTCCTACCAGAAAAATATTCCTATGAATTTAAGAGGAGATTGCTTGGGAAACGTTATATCTTCCTCTTCGTCTGTATGGTTACCGGAGCCATTCATCTGGAATTAGTAACTAACGCCGCCACTTCCTTTTTTCTCTCTGGCGTTTCTCGTTTCACTGCTTGGTGCGGTGTTCCCTCCGAAATGTTTTCCGACAATTCGACTACGTTCCAAGGTACAGCTTCATCTTGGAAGAAAGCACTTACATCACCTCCCGCTATGGATCAGATTTTTCATTTCTCCTACTCTAAGGGTTTCAAATGGAGATTTATTCCTCCTTACTCCCTCCATCATGGTGGAAGATGGGAATCTTGTGTTAAATTTACTAAAGGACATTTGAGAAAAGTCCTTGGTGATCGCATCCTAACTTACGAAGCATTTAATTCTCTTGCTGTTGTCACGAGGGTGTTGTGAATTCTCGGCCTCTAACTTCTCTTTCTAATGACCCTGATGATTTGATTCCCTTAACTCCTAGCCCCTTTCTTAAAGGTTGTTCTTTATCTGCTCCCCTTTCTCTACTCGATTCTCGTAGGGACATCCGTCTACCTATTTTCTGGTGCAAAATTGAAGCCCTACGTAACTCATTTTGGAAACTATGGAAATTGGAATGTATAACTTTGCTTCAGAGGAGGCGAAAGTGGCTTCTTTCTGACCCCAGTGTGAGGACGAGTGACCTTGTGCTCATAAGAGACGCATCTCCTCCCTTGGTGTGGATCTCGGGCAGAGTAACTGAGTGTTACCCTGGACGAGATGGTAAGACTCGAGTGGTGAAGATCCTCACAACAAACGGTCATATTGTAAAACCGATATCAATGGTCTCACCTCTACTGGTCGACTCTTAACTGCTTTCTCATTTTCTCTGTTGGTGGTGCCCCGTACCCAGTTTGGTTTATTCTGTGAATGTACGATCCATGTAATTTGGCTCCCGCATTGGGTCTTCTTTAATTCTTTTCGCCTTTCTTATCTTTTATTTCGTGAAAGCCACCAACAGAGATTTCTCTTCATTTAGTTCTCTTGTTGTGCATTTTCTTATGTTTTCCTCAGTTTGTTCCAGAAATCGAGATGTCTTCCCCCTCCCCCTGTTTAGCAGTAGCGTCAAGCTTCACCTCTCAGCGCTCTCTCGCGGCGCCTCGCTCAACTCACTGGTCCCTTGCGGTCAGCGCAGGATCTTTGTCACCAGCTACTGAAGAATGCTTATTACTTCAACTCATGTCATACAGATGGCGGCCTGCTCGCTCCTACGTTCTATGAACTTGGCGTCAAGAAGGAAACTTTTGTATTTGAAATATTTTATAGTGCACATGTCGGTATCTGCTAAGTCATCCTTCCTCCCCTCCCTTCCCCTCATCTCGGCTCGCATAGTTGGGAGCTCGCTGCTCACTCACTTCTCTTGTAAACGTTAGAAGACTCACACGGTCTCACTGCTTGAGGCAACCACCACGCCCGACATCTTGTGAAAGTTAATGTGGTGACAAGCACTATTCGACACCGTCGGATCACCATGGAAAGATACGTTTCTAATCATATTTCAATCTAGCTATGAAGCTATTTTAATGCTGGTTATTACTCAGTTATTGAATTTTTACTTGCTGGCTAGACTGCAATTCTGTAATGACAAAATATCGTTTCATTTTACCCATACATTTCCTCCGAGGGAGTTTATTCTAATGTGAAACTGGACTATTGGCAAGGCGTATCGTGGGAATTTTCATAAACTCTGTCAATTGACAATAAATTGGGCCTCCGTGGGATTTGCATTAACTCCATCAAATCCAAGAAGCTTCATCTAGAAAGATTTCGAAGCATTCTCTTAAAATTTAATGTCTGTGGCGTCACAGTGAAATACACCTGTTTCCTCTTCTAACGGTTTAATGGTTAACTCTGCTATTAACACAAGACTTTCGAGGAACTGCGTCAATGTTTAAAACTAAAATACAATCACAATATAATGCCTCTCCACAGAAAAATAACTCACAACAGTAAACAGTGACATTTATCTACAAAAACTTTTCTATAAACTCGAAAGTGCTTCGTGCCACAAAAACAGTCTGGTTCGTAAGTTACAGTGTAAGTTACAGTGTTGCGCATACGTAAATTACATGCATGAACTGACAGTGACAAGACCCGATTTCCTTCTCTCCCCCATTTAACCCTTTACTAACAAACTTAGCTTTAAGTAATCTACTGTATGTGTAATTTTGTTTGTAATCTTTGAGGCTACGTCCCTCATTTTTGAACTTAAATTCAAACGTAATTCAGTTTAAAATATTCCAAGTGGTATATAAGCCATTTCTATAATCCCAACATAACAGTTGGAATTTTCCTTTTATGCACTCTCGTTATTTTTTACCAACTTGAAATTTGATGTATTCGAGTCAAAAGGCTCAGTTCAGAGTCCAATTTTACTGCCTACGTATGAAAGGTTTCTTATGGAGCTTATTAGCATTGTATTGCTTATGTACTTTCAACTCTCATGTTCTAATCCAAATACTTTCTCTCGATTCGCATTATATTGCTCTAATGTATAGGCACCTGTTGGTCCCAAGATCTCAGGATCAATACATTCTTAACTATCTTAGCCCTTTTCAAGCTTAACTGTGTCTATTGTGGCACGTCAACTTTCAATCTTCTTACTTGTTTATCCTAATTTAAGCAATAACTGCAATTCAACTAATCCTGGTCTGAGACCATCTTTTCAACTGCCACTGCCCTTTTCGGTATGCTAACCTCACAGCATCTGAATTGCTTATATCTATATGCGTGGCTCAGTTTTTAAATTTCTGGTCACGGCCACCCCCTTTTGAATCTTGTAACATTTGTAATCAATATTATTACTTTTACTCCCCTTCCTTCACGCTACTCTGCTTGAGTTGCTTAGAGGTTTCACATTATCATCACCTTTAGATCTCATTATCATTTCTATATCTATTTGATGTTTTTTCCTACTTTTGTTAATAAAAGTTGTTTTGATTGGGTTCTTCCCTTGTATCCAAAACTTCTTATTTCTTTCTCTACTCTGTTCCTCATTCTACTTCGTCTTCCCTATGATGGTGATGGGAATCTCCTTCCAATTCGCGTCGCCGCCATATTAGATTTGTACACACCAGGTTATTGAAAGTCCCATAGGTGAACTTATGTTTATAGCCTTTATCATCATACAAAATTTTAGTTTAATTGCTGTCATAGATTAGTAGATATTGAGAACCATCTAAATATTTCGGATGGTCACCATGATGGATTTTTATGTATGCAGGCCATAGAGTTATGTACTATTAGATGAGGATTATTGCGTTGGTTTATCATTCAAACTGTCATTTCGATCGCATGATCAGGACACAATAAATAAGCATTTAATTTATAAACTTCCCACAGCCGCCATCTTCAGGTAATGTAAACAATTGATCTAAAATAGATGTCAGTGCATTACAATGTGTATAAACATTTGTTGTACCAAGTTTCACTGCGCCCAGATAGTTAAATCGCTAGTTAAGTCTATTTAAATGTTAAATGTTTCAACTTTGCTTGGCCGCCATGTTCACTTTTTTATTAACAGGTTTTTGGAAGTCACATAGGCGAACGTCTAGCAGTGCTTTTTATCACCATACAAAGTTTTGGGGTGATATCGGTTATAGTTTCGGAGATAGAGGATGCCGGTGAAATATTTTGCACAGCCGCCATGTTGGATTGGTGCGATTTCGAAGTTTTAAAGTTTAAAAACCTCCTATCTATTTTCTTTTCGAGTTAGCTTTCGTCAGCATATGATACACTGTTTTGTCACTCATCAATAAGCAAATGCTCGAAAATTAAGTCCAGTATGTTTTTCGGGAATCATCTAGCTCTTTCAATTCCTTGACATTGCACAATTATAAAGTACATTTTCAACTAACGTTTCACTTAAAACAGCGATATATAGCTTAACACAATATTATTCACTGCCCAAAATGATTCTCATTCTCAGAGGCCCCACCCCCTCAGTCACTCCTCTGGATAACTGATCAGTTGACCATTTTGCTCATTCAGTAAGTGTTAAATAACACGCTATATTTTACACGAGTTAAAATAAATGCTTCCAAAGAAAGTATAAAATTACATAATCCAATCATGTGTCATCAATCCTAAGACTGGTTTTATTCAAAATCGTAAACTTCAACAAATTTCATATATTTATTATTTGGCTCTGGCGGCCATCTTTAAATTATAAAATATAAAAACAAATCACTCTAAATATTTTAGAAATAAAATATCTCAAATTAGCCGTCCCCATGGTGTTGGGGGTAGCGTGCCTGCCTCTCACCCGGAAGCCCCGGGTTCGATTCGCGGTTCCGTCAGGGATTTTAGAAACTGACTTGAGGGTGGAACGAGATGCACTCAGCCTCGTGAGGACAATTGAGTGGCCGTCTGACAGTGAGGCAGCACAGCGGTCACGAAAACCAAGATTAAGGGCCGAGGAGACCCGATGCGCTGACCATGCGTCACCCCAAATCTCCAGGCCAAATGACTAGGCTGCGGTCGCTTGGTCAGCCTTCAAGGGCTGTAGTGCCAGGGTTTATGACTATTAATATCTCAAATTAATATTAAAGTATAACCGTAAATTAGCTTTGTATGGCAAGGTGAAAATAACACCCCCACCATATTTTCAAGTTGGTGGCTGAGCATAGTATTAAAACTTCAAAATTAATAACTCAGGATCCAATCGCGCAATTTACTCGAAATTTTGTAGGAGGAGAGATTCAAATAGGATACCTCGCCTGCGTTAGTTATATAATTAGCTCACTGCATATAGTACGCAAGTCGCCATCTTGAATAAATAACACATTTATATCGACCATCCACTATGTTTACAGTTACAACGAGAAACGCGGGAAATATAGTCTCACATAACAGATTTTCTCTGCAGAAGGCGCAAGATAAAAGATTCCATACATTCAATTTGTTGGATGGACAAACTTTTCTAATGTTCCAATCAATTCCTCTGGATGCAAAAGCGGAATTACAACGAAACTTAGTAAATGGGGAGTCTTATATAGGGTGCAACTCTTAACGTTCACCACACTAATATTCAATTATACTCCCTGATAAGGACAAAGGGTTTATAACTATACCCATACATTTTAGAGAAAGTAAGCTACATGTTCCTTACGGAACATCTTGTTTTTAATTTTTACGCAGAATCAATACTGGGATAATGATGTAAATATGGTTTAAGGAGGTCTTCAATATTTGTTTTCTGACTGTCTCGATTAATTTTATTTACTTTTTGTTATGGTAATATTCTTAAGGCCAATTAAACAGCAAGTTGGCTTAATCTGACAACCTATG
Source organism: Meconema thalassinum (assembly GCA_946902985.2). Lineage (NCBI taxonomy): Eukaryota > Metazoa > Arthropoda > Insecta > Orthoptera > Tettigoniidae > Meconema > Meconema thalassinum. The sequence continues at coordinate 464,159,373 of OX336389.2, read as the reverse complement.
CTTCTGTAATGGTTGTATTAGTGTGTCTAATTGTAAAAATGAAAGAGTGATTTAAATACAGTGTTTCTGAAGAAACATTTGCTAGCTGTTAATGGCTAGATACCCTTCCTGACATGATGATGATTATTATTGTTGTTGTTTTATGGAGCCGAACATCTAGGTTACCCGACCCCTAATGATATGGTGATAGTGAAATAAATGATAATGAAATGAAAGCTACCTACTACAACTAACTAATCACTTACAGCTAACTTATGAACTGGAAGGAGAATGGGACAAAAAAGGAATAAGGGAAATAAATGACAGGGAAAAGAAGAAAGTAGAGCTATGAAAGGCAGACTGGAAATGGAAAGAGGTGAGGGTTCACCCCAAAAACAATGGAAATAGGGTGAAAATAGACCGAGCTCAGGAATCCCTTGGGTCGCTAACACCCGAGCTCACCAGCCGTGCCCTTGAGAACGTAGCACCAGAAGTGGTGGGGCTACACACACCCTGCCTGCTTTAGCGCATTGAGCTCCATGCATTGAATGATGAGTGAAATACGGCAAGGAGTAGAAGGAACCGTCGTTACTTATTATACTCTACCGTCCCACAATTTCACATCCCACAACTGTACCTCACATCACTGAGGAAGTGAGATATACCGCGGCTCTTCCTGAATGGCTGTAGCCCAGTATTGAGCTAATCAATACAAATATAATGAGTGATAAACGAACATCAAGTTATCTCATGGAAGTTGTGACGCGTGAGTACAGTAGGTCAGATCCTGCGTGACTCGGCAAGCTGTTGAGCAGATGTTTACACCTCATTCCCGAGTGCACTGCTCTCCAATAAATAAAGTAATCTAGTTTTGTATGTATGTATGTATGTATGTATGTATTTCTGACCACCTCGTGGCGCAGTGGCTAGCATTGTTGGCTGTCATTCCCTTGGTACCGGGTTCGATCCCCGGCTCTGCCAAGAATTTAAAAGTCTTGGTATGGTCTGGTACGGGGTCTCCCAGCCTCGTGATGCAAAATGAGAACCTGCCGGATGCTATGGCAGGAGGAGGAGTGGAAAGGAACTGGCCACCCTACCACACGCAAACACCGACTCGGGATGCCTGGTTAATAATTTCTTGACGAAGTCAAGGGCTCTAATTCAGGTCGCCTACATCCCTGGAGGGGATATGGCACTCTAATTTACATTTTACATGTATTTCTGTCCCTTACTATTCCCGTTTCTATGGGGGTCAGGGATGAGGTGAGATGAGTTTCTATGAGGCAAATGGTTTTATGGCCGGATTCCCTACCTGAAGGCAAACCAATAAGAGGAGTTAATGGAAAATATTAATTAAATAAAGATGAATGAAATTGGACAAGGATGTGGCCATGGCCTATTACCTGGAGTTAGTTGATAATGGGTAACCATGGGAAACTATTTCCAGGACGGCCGACGGTGAGGTTCGAACACTCATCTTCCGAGTCCAGAAATAGCCTGGCCTTGCACCTTAGCTCACGTAGCTATCCCGGTTGCTCTAATTAACCTGTCAATATTATTCACTCATATTTCTCGGGAAGCCTATGCTCTCTAGTTCACTTGTCGTTTGTTGTTGTTGTTGTTTCATTTAGGGGCTTCGACATCAACACGGTGTACTTGGGTGTGTGTAGAACTTGTCTGATAACCCGTGTTATTGTTGTGTTTGAAGTAATGAGTATATTTGGAATTGTGGCTAGGTTTGGAAAGGAGGAGGCAATGATATTATGTTAGAAACCATCCCATTATTTTCTTGGAGTATTAAATAACGAAAAGCTCCTTCTAGGATGGCTGAGGTGGGAATCTAGCTAATATCTTCTCAGTTTAGCCTTACGAGGCCGGGTGTACTCTTTTCCAACCCTCAGAGCAGAATATGACTTTTTTTTGTCAGAGTCTTGCATCGAATGCGGACTTCCGACTGGACAGTCACTTCGCCACGAGGAGGACAGTTTGATACTGCAGCGGTGTACAGTACATTGTAGAACTTTGTATACTGTCAACAGGAAATATATTGCAGAAGAACCCAGTGGCCATGAAATCTCTCGCTGGGTGCGTGAGCCCCGGACTACTCACCCATGTATCAGACGACACCTGCATGAACCCAGGACCTTTGGGATCATATCGCAATGCGATGTCTAATGGACAAAAGTCGTAAAATCAAGTTTGCCGAAAATGAATGCAGGTAACAAGACATCTTTCACAGACTCTAAGGCATTGAGCACATCTACATGCACGTTGATGTGATGACGTCACTCAGTGTATTAGTTGGCGTGACAGGAACAGTGCGTCTTTTTTACGGGCGCTTGTTGCAAGCGAAATAACAGTTTATTCAACGGTTCTGTTTACTGGGGAGAGTGGTCTACAGGGTCATCCACACAACGTGTCTCCGAAGTTGAGGCGGGGTTCCGCTTGGCTGATAGGCTATCGCTTCTTGCCTGGCGGAGCAGCGTATGTGCGGGGGAACGAGAGACCTCTACAGGGTCATCCATACATCGTGTCTCCGCACCTAAGGCGGGGTTTCGCTTGACTGATAAGTAGAGCTAGGATTTTTATGTAATATAAACATGCAAAATATGTACCGTACATATTTATGTAACAATATTAGGTGAAATATGTAATATTGCATTTAAATATGTTAAAATATGTAATATTAATTTAATTTTTATATAAATAATATATCAAACATGAAGATTTCTCATTTTATTCATTATATTTTGAAAAGTAAAGTGTGGTACAGTAATTAATTAATGAATTAATTAATCAAGCATGTCCATATTATAGCAAACTTAAATCAATTCCATTATTATGTATGAAAAATCGCAAAAAATTAATAGAAGTTTCACAATTATTATAATTTTCATAGTCACTGTTTTAACTATCTGTCCACTAAATATTACTTTGCAGACCTCAATCTACTTACTTTACTCCAAATTGCAATGAACTATCAGATACATCTCCAAGTTTTCTATTGCCATGGAATGCCGCCGATCAGAGAGAATGTTTTTGTATACAGCAAATGATTTCTTCACGTCACAGGAAGTTGCTGGTGAAAATTTAAGTAGATTACATTTTTCAGGAGAGATATCGTCTGAAGAATTCTCTTCTTCGCCGCTGAGGATCTTGCACACTGCAGTGAACGTGAAGAAGCCAGGATTTATCTCCATAACAGACTCAAATTTTGTCATTACTTCTACTCCAACAGTCCCTTCAACAGCACTTAACATTGATTTCACGATTTCTTCAAAGGCATGCCACGAGTTTCTAATAACAACCCAGAAATGATGCTGTAGAAAAAGACACTGTGGTTGTCATAAATTATAGACTAGACTAGAGTGTAATAGGCATGCTTTCTTTGTTTATAGGCAACTACAATGAATGTTCTCAATGCTATGGGACAAGCATGTGGCTTAGAGAGAATGAAGTTGAGTGAATTTCCAACGCATCCTCCATTCCGTATTATCAAGATCCGGAAATTGAAAACGGTGTATGGTGAACTTGTACTCTGTGTATATGAGAATTTTGAGACATTTTTCCTACACGGTTTAATGATGTGTCGGAGAGTGTTTTCGAGGATGTGAATAATGGTGTACATCCTCTACACCTAATTTATGAAGGTGTAAGAAACAATAGGCGTATTGGACGTTTTAATTAAATAAAAACACTAATGCTGAATAATATTAAAAATATACAAATGTGATGACAATAAACTGTAAAGAAATCCTTGTGTATAAAACAATAATGTGTTAGTTATTAGTAATGTCTATTGAAAATATTACTATGAATAAAAAAAGTATATAGGCTACATTTTGTAAATAAATATACTGTATTGTACCCGTTCGTCCAAGGTACGCGATGACCCATCTGCTATTACATCGCGTACTTGGCATCCCAGGCCAGGAGTAAAGTTAAAAGTACACAAAATAAACAAGGAATGTGTCGGAAATTCAGTTGAAAAATCACAAAAGCAGAGGGTAACACGAGATAAAATATCTCCGGGTCGATACGGGCTTAAATTTAATCATAGTTTCAAGTTAAAGGTGGGCGCCATCAACTGAATCCCTAACAAACCACATCCTTCCTGGTTAAGCCTTAAGTATGACAAAGGAAAGGATTGGGAAAAACACATCCTCATGAAATCAAAACTTAAAATAAAATAAAATGTATTTAAACTTGAGTGGTCAGACAGAAACAAAATAAATTCCTGCCTAGGAGTATGGTAGATTATAATAGTTATGATGTTAATGTCCTCTCAAATCGTACCATCTCCGCACTGCATCAAAGAAATATTATTATTCACGTGCAAAAAATAAAAAGATATAGTTCTCTTGCGCTCTCAGGGTCACCGTAGCACCATGTCTTTCGTCACTGCATTTTGTGATCCCTGAGATCTATCTTTGATTAATCTAACATCAGGCACGTTAATTCAAGTAGATATTAAACTTTCTAACACACAAGAAATCTTATATTAACGCTAACATGTAAATAAACACTCATAAATGGCTTGAATGTCACTGTTCCAAATGTTGTAATAGATATAATCACTCTTAAGATTAACAATAAATTTGTACACGTTATTCACACCACTTCCAACAACTACTCGGTTGTGAATCAAAATTCTGTTCTAATCATCTGTCATCATTGATCGAAAATTATTAATTGTTCATCACATCAGCTATCATTCAGTTATCTGTTCTATTCAAATCAAAATTATTTATTTCTTATCATCAGATCATTAAAATAATTATTATATTCATCATTTCATTAAATCATCTGCAGATCATCTCATCTAAATTTATTTCATCATCTCATTTAAATTTAATTCATCAATTTAAACTATAATTCACCAACTTATTTTATTTTATTTTAAGTCATCAGCTTATTTAAATTCATTTAAATTCCATCGGCTTATTTAAGTTACTTCAACTTATTTAAATTTATTATAATTAGATTTTAATTATCAGCTCTTTCAATTAGTTACCATTTTATCCATCTATTCATCAGATTATTTAATCAATTATTATTATTTTATTTATCAGGTCAGATTATTAATATGTTTAAACTTCAGATAATAATTCCATAAATTATTATTATTATTAGAGAATCTTGGATTATAAAACTTCCAGAAAATGTTTAAGATCGGTTACCGTACGTTGCCCTAAAAATACACCAGTTCCAGGCTATACCCTTAATATACTCAATTGCCATGCCAAAAATACGTTGCCTCCACTAAATCACGTTGGACCTCACCATCCAAAACTTTACCATTTAAATTCACTTTATCAAATTTCACATTTGAACATCATTATTATTTCACACAATACCACAATTATTCAGCGCACAGTATGAACTTCAGAAATATACTAAACTGGGTTCGACGACCTCATGTCTGCATCAACAACTCACATTGGCAATATTATAAACCTCTTCTGGCAACCTCCCAAACTTTGGCCAAATAATACCTTAACTCATATAGAATGATACACAAAAATTATAACTGGCTTCAGACGGTTGATGAATATGACCTACAAGAACTGCAGTCAGTATTATCATGTCCAGACAACTTCTCAAACAATAAGAAAAATTACCAAAGTAATCGTAATCCAATCCAAGATTTGGTTAATTCAGAGTACAAAATCTCTGTTAAGATCTTCAAAATTTACTTCAAAAAGAACACCCACGTGTTATATTAACTCATATTCATAATATCTGTTCATCATCTGCCTGTAATAAATTTCTAATAAGAAATAACTTGTCGTAAAAGACTCAATTACTTGAAATCCTTATCAAAGGTATAAACTCACTAACAAAAGAGTATCAAACATTAAATATTAAATGACTGTACTCTCAAAAGAGTAATGCAACAAACTATTGGATTGGCAATACAAGAATTACAAAATGTAACCCTGCTGACATTTATTTCTAAATAACTGAACAAAGATCAACTAATATTTGACTGGCAAAATATTGTCTAATTCTCTTACGATCACAATTGCACTCGGATGATAAAATGGTATTCCTATAGCGACGGGTAAGGCGATCAAACACTACACAGCTAATCAAGATAACAGGCCCCATCTACGTAGACTAAGATGATATTTTCCTATAGCAAAGGGTAAGGTGATCAAACACCACACAGTTACTCTAGGTAACAGGCCCCGTCTACGTAGACTAATGAGTGAGTGCACATGATTGGAATCAACAATATTCTACTCGTCTCATAAAAGCGATACTGATTCGCTAGAGCGAATTAAATTCCACATCTCAAAAACAATCCAATAAAGGAAAATTTCCCTACTGATAAATTCCACATACTCGCTAGTATGCAATAAGCTGATAAAAATCTAAACTACCCGACTGCAGATCTCGAGTTTCGAAATACTCGATAAAAATCAACATGATCAAAAATGCTATCACTTAAGAAAAATAAAGATCAAACTCCTGCTTAATGAAGTCAATAAACAGCGAAAAAGTCGAATAAATATGTCTGTCATCTCATATGGCAACACCATATTTTAGCAAACTCCTCAAAAAGAAGTAAGGAAATATTCAAGCCATGTCGTAAATAACACTCCTAAAGATATACTAGTGTGCCCAGAGTCATGTTAGAAAATCATATCAGTAATGTCATAGCTCTTACATTACCTTCATATTCCAGATGTTAAGTAATTTATTCCAAGATCGGCGATAATTCAAGTGTACGCAACAGATTTCTCGAAATATCGGCGAAATCGAAGTATATGCCACTGGAAATGCATTTGGCCCCATCCAAATTCACATCATGACGTAGTCGTTCTCCTTAATAGGAATCGAATCCGTCACTCTGCGATGCCATCACGTCTCTTCATACGCCCAGCCCCACATGGTAGAACGAAGGATATCCATTACGGATATTGTCCAATAATCCCCGCGAAAGTTCAATTCGAATGGGTACCCCATTCTATTCTCGGATGTGTTACGCCACTGTTCAATGTAAAATCGTTAATTTACATTCGCTGATAACGTTCTTGTTCACTGCCAAAGAATTGCATCGATGAAAAAAATATAATTTCAGAATGTGTACATGTTCACTAGACACCTTGTATCTGTGTTTGATGTGTTAATTATTTCCATAAGTGTTCATGAACTAAAGTCATTTGATGCACATTCCGCGTTTACATAAAGTGCATGAAATCCAAAGTCCCATTTGCTTAATGCAGCAATGTGTAAGTTGCCCCATGGTCGCTTTAAAATATGCTCCGTTGGAACACCTCATTTTGCATGCCGTAATAACTTAAAATAATAACTTTAAGTTCGTCTGATTATCCATTGAATGTGTATAAATTGTAAAAGCAATGAGTATCTGGACTGCTGAAAGTCTAAGTCCAAATATCGTAAACGTGAAAATGTCAAAATGTAATGTTCCATTAGATGACCACTAAAGTGTCACAAAATGTCGCCCAATGCTTGACAAGTTCTGCTCCAATATCTGAGTGTAACACAAGGTTAATCACCAGCCTCATTGTATTGCTGTTCTATGCGACTATTCGTTGTGAATACTGCCGTAATAATGTTCGTTATTCCCAGTGAAATACCGCTTATTTCTGCTGTAAGTTATGAGCTGGAAAAAGCGTTGCTATTTGAAACATATGTTAACGCAACTCCACTGTTCAAACTAGACTGCTTTCTATCACCGGCCCCCTTCGTCCCGTTCACAGCCATCGCGACACAATCTCCGGTCAGCCTACTCAACTGCGCCGTGCTTTTGAAGTCACAATGCTAACTTACGAAGTGATCCTGCCAGGCAGGTAATAATTACTGCACTGCACTTTATTGGATCACGTTCTTGACTTGCTACTTGAGCAGAATGTAATAGAAGACTGATTTCTTGTCACTGCGTGCTGCGATCACTCACCTCGCCAAACACGTGACTCGCTACCCCTCCGCTGAAGTGAGGGTAGCCCCTACTTTCGTTCTCTCTCTGACGTCAGACATTTAACCTCGGCCTATCTTCTGTTATCAAGCCGTAATACTCAATTAAGGAGTTATCCATCCTTTCTAATGTTGCTATTATTAATATTCCATATAATTCCTTTCTCATCTGAGGTTAAATAAGACTTCATTTCCGATAAATTCTCATAAATATCCAGTACTTCTCCCGTGATTCCGTGCGTTTGAAGGGTAGTGACTTCTTCTTCCCTAGTCGCCTACGTCATTTCCCTCGACGTCACTGATGCGATCTCAGCGCAACCTTTTCTTCTTAGTAACTAAATCCAACTACAGGTAGCGTAGCCGGTAGCCTCGATTAGATATCGGGTACATCTGTCCCTTACGTCTCCTTTTTTATTAATCTGGAAGAAACAGATTAGTAAAAAAAATTACACTCAGACATTCATTATATACAGCATTTCATGTACTCGATAACTACACAACCATCCTCATCTCAAGGGTAATGATATTTCCTAATGCTGGCTGCATTAAAAGTTCCAAAAACTTCATTCGTGTACTTTCTGTACTGATAGTGATTTCAGATGATTATTCCCACAATGATTACTTCGATGTCTTTTAATCCATTCTTCTCGTACTTGCTCTCTCTCTGTCAATGTCTTCCTGAGGTGCGCTGGGTTGTCTATCTTCCCGCGTCGTCCTCACATTCTATCTCCTGCTCGTCTTTCACCTGGGTAGTTACGATGACCTCCGCTCTGTCTATCGTTTTGACTGGACTGCTGATTCTGATTCTCATTTCCGTTATACCTGCCTCGATATCGGTCATTATACTGGTTTCGATTCTGATATCTGAAATCCTGGTTATAGTTTCGGTATCTACTGTCTCTTGGATCACGATCATATGGTCTCTCATATGGTCCCTGATACCAATCATTCCCACGGACGTTGCTAACATTCCCTCTGTTTTCCTCGTTTCTCCTGTTTTCCCACGAAGCTCTCCGATCTGTTTGTACCGCATTGTCAACAACTACCGCATTCACTTCCTGCGTGTTCCTATTCTCGTTCCTTGAACTCCTAGGTATCATCTGAGCGCTTGTGTAATCTAATCTGCGTAATATATCGTCGTAATGATCAAGTGAATTCGCACCAGATGCTATGAGTGATCTTTGGACCTCCACTGGCTACTGCCTTGCTATCGCTTGCACCAATTCGTCTTCCAGTAATGGTGGAGTTAAAAACTGCAGTTTCGCTAACTGTGAAGTAAAGTAGTTAGCGTAATGCGATGGATGTGACGTAGAATAGCGTTTTGAATACATTTCAGCTCTCACGTTCAATTGATCCTCCGCACTCTAGAATCGTCGTAAAAATGCTATGGCAAATTGTTCTAGGTTCGCAAAGTTGTTTCTAAAGGCGCGAAACCAAATCAAAGCTGGCCCATCTAAGTCGCGTTCGACTACCCTTAGCTCTCTTTCTTTGGATACCCGATGTTGCGCCATATAATCTCGGATATCTCTCAAAAATTCGACTAGTGTGACTCCCGTGTTCCCAGAGAATTTTCTCGGTTTATCATCAAGATTTCTGATTATGGTAACCGGACCTGAGTAACGTTCATTAGTATTGGCCGTGTTCAAAGTCAGATTAGGATTAACATAAGGGTATGGACTAATCCTCCCAGAAGTAACATTTTGTTGAGTTCGATCATTCTCCCCTACATTCACCTCTTGACTATCAACATTATGAGCTATCGGTGTTTGATTCATCGATATATCCCCCGTCGTTACCTCTTGAATTGTTAAATTATTTATGACTGTTTCCAGTTTAGCCATTCTATCTTCAGTCTGTTTATCCCCTAACTTGAGTTTCGTTTCCAGATTGTCTGATGAAATAACAGTATGTGTTCTATTACTTTCTTCGAGATCATTCTTTAGTTTATCTAGCTTTTCTTCGCATGTTGTCTGAACTGATGCAACCTGCTCCTTCAACTGGCCTACATCCGTTCTGAACTGAGCAGAATCCCTTTCCATCATTTCTTTATTCTCGGTGAATCTAGTTTCCAAGTTCGCCATGCCTGCGATTATCTTACTTTCAATCCCTACACGTTTTTCTTTTGCTTCGGCATCGACATCATTATACCGCTCTTCCACTATCGCACCGACTCTATTTTTAAATAACGCTAAATTATCGTTAACCTTCTGATCAATGTTATCCACATTTTTGTAAATGTCCGTCTGCAATCGGTCCTCTAAGGATTCCAATTTGGAATTGACCTCTCCTAAGACGCCCCTTTTGACTGTTCCGATTACTGAACTTAAACCTTTAATTTCTTTTCCTAAGTTCGTTTCTAAATCATTAATCTTGGATTCGAAAGGTACTTCAGAAGACCATTCTTGAATTTTACCTACATCAGTTCTTAAACCATCTATGTCGGATCTTAAATTCGATATATCTGATTTAATATCTTTCTGAATAGACATGACATCTGTCCTCAAATTAATAATATGCTCTTCATCTTTATTCTCTAATACTTGAATATATTTCTTTAAGATGCTTACATTTTCCTCTCCTTACAATTCTACTGCCTTAATATCTGACCGTAACGCTCTTAAGATTTCGTCATTCTTCACCTTTAATCTACTCCGAACTCTTTAAGTTATTTTTCAATTCTGTGTTACTTTCCTCACTACGAGCTTGTAATCTGGTTTCTAATAGTTTTAAACTATCTTCTAAACTATCCCGCAGATTAGCCTCACTAGCTTTCAAATTAGTTTCAGTATTATTCTGTAATCTTTCCTCTAAAGACTTCAAATTAGCTTCATTATTAGATTGCAATCTAGTCTCTAAAGACTTTAAATTAGTTTCATTGGTATCGTGTAATGATTTTAGATTAGCTTCAGTATTATCTTGTAACCTGGCTTCTAAAGACTTTAAATTAGTTTCATTATTATCTTGTAACCTGCTTTCTAACGCTTTCAGATTATCTGTTAATTCATCGTTACTACTGGACTGCAAAGCTTTTAAATTTTCTTCACATCTAGCCTGTAACCTAGCTTCGAAATCATTTATCTGTCCTTTGACTTCAGTCTCCATTTTCTTAACATTAGCCACAATGTTAGACATACTCTTCTGCAAATCCCCTAACACTTTTGCTAAATCGTCCACAGGCATAATTATAATTTGAAACTAAACGTTTTAATTCGGAGACGTTGGATAGCAAAACATTGTGACAAAGCAATTCCTAACTACACTTGGGTATGAGCAACAAGGACGACATGGGGTTAAACATGATATAACACTAATATGATTAACATGATCACTGGTATGGCACACAAGTATATCGTCTGACCAAGTTGAATAAACTTCATAACACCTTTAAATGAAATAGAGATCAATCTCCTCGTAATCTCAATCTGATGTATTCCCATGATTTTTTTTTCGTGTGGCCTCCTGAGAGGCCGAGTGCAGGTCTTACTAGTCGACGCCCGTGGGCGACCTGCGCGTCGGGATGAGAGATGGAATTGAAGATGAATGAAATTGTGCAAGGATGTGGAAGGAAGCGGCCGTGGCCTGTAAGTAGGTACCGTCCCAGCATTTGCCTGGTGTTGAAAATGGGAAACCACGGGAAACCATTTCAAGGACGGCCAACGGTGGGGTTCGAACCCACGCGTCTACCGAGTCAGCAGTGAGCTTGGCCCCATGACCTAATGCTGCGCTTTAGCCAGCGAAGCCACTACTGTCGGTTTCCCATGAAATGAACAAAATCGAAGCCCCACGATTGGGAAAAGCCAATTCTTACACCTCTCTGTACCCGTTCGTCCAAGGTACGCGATGACCCATCTGCTATTACATCGTGTACCTGGCATCCCAGGCCAAGAGTAAAGTTAAAAGTACACAAAATAAACAAGGAATGTGTCGGAAATTCAGTTGAAAAATCACAAAAGCAGAGGGTAACACGAGATAACATATCTCCGGGTCGTTACGGGCTTAAATTTAATCATAGTTTCAAGTTAAAGGTGGGCGCCATCAACTGAATCCCTAACAAACCACATCCTTCCTGGTTAAGCCTTAAGTATGACACAGGAAAGGATTGGGAAAAACACATCATCATGAGATCACAACTTAAAATAAAATAAAATGTATTTAAACTTGAGTGGTCAGACAGAAACAAAATAAATTCCTGCCTAGGAGTATGGTAGATTATAATAGTTATGATGTTAATGCTCTCCCAAATCGTACCATCTCCGCACTGCATCAAAGAAATATTATTATTCACGTGCCAAAAATAAAAAATATAGTTCTCTTGCGCTCTCAAGGTCACCGTAGCACTATGTCTTTCGTCACTGATATTTTGTGATCCCTGAGACCTATCTTTGATTAATCTAACATCAGGCACGTTAATTCAAGTAGATATTAAACTTTCTATCACACAACAAATCTTATATTAACGCTAACATGAAAATAAACACTCATAAATGGCTTGAATGTCACTGTTCCAAATGTTGTAATAAATATAATCACTCTTAACAATAAATTTGTACACATTATTTACACCACTTCTAACAACTACTCAGTTGTGAATCAAAATTCTGTTCTAATCATCTGTCATCATCCATCGAAAATTATTAATTGTTCATCACATCAGCTATTATTCAGTTATCTGTTCTATTCAAATCAAAATTATTAAATTCTTATCATCAGATCATTCAAATAATTATTATATTCATCATTTAATTAAATCATCTGCAGATCATCTCATCTAATTTTATTTCATCATCTCATTTAAATTTAATTCATCAATTTAAACTATAATTCACCAACTTGAAAATGAAAATCCACAGCCTGCTTCCAGTCTCCGACCGGGTCAGGAATGAAATGAATGAAGCCCCCATCTAGCGGCGAGGATATGGACTGTGCCGGCTGCCGAGGCCTGACGCACTCCTCTGGGACAATGATTAAATGAATGACAGATGAAATGAAATGATAGTGGAGAGTGTTGCTGTAATGAAAGTTTGACAGGGAAAACCGGAATACCCGGAGAAAAACCTGTCTGCCTCCGTTTTGTCCAGCACAGATCTCACATGTAGTGACCGGGATTTGAACCACGGACCCAGCGGTGAGAGGCCGGCGAGCTGCTGCCTAAGCCACGGAGGCTTATTTAATTTTATTGTAAGTCATCAGCTTATTTAAATCCATTTAAATTCCATCAGCATATATAAGTTACTTCAACTTATTTAAATTTATTATAATTAGGTTTTAAGTATCAGCTCTTTCAATTAGTTACCATTTTATTCATCTATTCATCAGTTTATTTAATCAATTATTATTATTTTATTTATCAGGTCAGATTATTAATATGTTTAAACTTCAGATAATAATTCCATAAATTATTATTATTATTATTATTAGAGAATCTTGGATTATGAAACTTCCAGAAAATGTTTAAAATCGGTTACCGAACGTTGCCTTAAAAATCCACCAGTTCCAGGCTATACCCTTAATATACTCAATTGCCATGCCAAAAATACGTTGCCTCCACTAAATCACGTTGGACCTCACCATCCAAAACTTTACCATTTAAATTCACTTTATCAAATGTCACATTTGAACATCATTATTATTTCACACAACACCACAATTATTCAGCGCACAGCATGAACTTCAGAAATATACTAAACTGGGTTCGACGACCTCATGTCTGCATCAAAAACTCGCATTGGCAATATTATAAACCTCTTCTGGCAACCTCCCAAACTTTGGCCAAAAATACCTTAACTCATCATATAGAATGATCCACAAAAATTATAACTGGCTTCAGACGGTTGATGAATATGACCTACAAGAACTGTAGTCAGTATTATCATGTCCAGACAACTTCTCAAACAATAAGAAAAATTACCAAAGTAATCGTAATCCAATCCAAGATTTGGTTAATTCAGAGTACAAAATCTCTGTTAAGATCCTCAAAATTTACTTCAAAAAGAACACCCACGTGTTATATTAACTCATATTCATAATATCTGTTCATCATCTGCCTGTAATAAATTTCTAGTAAGAAATAACTCGTCGTAAAAGACTCAATTACTTGAAATCCTTATCAAAGGTATAAACTCACTCACAAAAGAGTATCAAACATTAAATATTAAATGACTGTACTCTCAAAAGAGTAATGCAACAAACTATTGGATTGGCAATACAAGAATTACAAAATGTAACCCTGCTGACATTTATTTCTAAATAACTGAACAAAGATCAACTAATATTTGACTGGTAAAATATTGTCTAATCCTCTTACGATCAAAATTGCACTCGGATGATAAAATGGTATTCATATAGCGACGAGTAAGGTGATCAAACACCACACAGCTACTCAAGGCAACAGGCCCCGTCTACGTAGACTAAGATGATATTTCCCTATAGCGACGGGTAAGGTGATCAAACACCACACAGCTACTCTAGGTAACAGGCCCCGTCTACGTAGACTAATGAGTGAGTGCACATGATTGGAATCAACAATATTCTACTCGTCTCATAAAAGCGATACTGATTCACTAGAGCGAATTGAATTCCACATCTCAAAAACAATCCAATAAAGGAAAAAATCCCTAGTGATAAATTTCACATACTCGCTAGTATGCAATAAGCTGATAAAAATCTAAACTACCCGACTTCAGATCTCGAGTTTCGAAATACTCGATAAAAATCAACATGATCAAAAATGCTATCACTTAAGAAAAATAAAGATCAAACTCCTGCTTAATAAAGTCGATAAACAGCGAAAAAGTCGGATAAATATGTATGTCATCTCATATGGTAACACCATATTTTAGCAAACTCCTCAAAAAGAAGTAAGGAAATATTCAAGCCACGTCGTAAATAACACTCCTAAAGATATACTAGTGTGCCCAGAGTCATGTTAGAAAATCATATTAGTAATGTCATAGCTCTTACAATACCTACATATTCCAGATGTTAAATAATTTATTGCAAAATTGGCGATAGTTCAAGTGTACGCAACAGATTTCCCGAAAGATCGGTGAAATCGTCGTATTAGCCACTGGAAATGCATTTGGCCCCATCCAAATGCACATCATGATGTAGTCGTTCTCCTTAATAGGAATCAAATCCGTCACTCTGCGATGCCATCACGTCTCTTCATACGCCTAGCCCCACATGGTAGAACGAAGGATATCCATCACGGATATTGTCCAATAATCCCCGCGAAAGTTCAATTCGAATGGGTACCCCATTCTATTCTCGGATGTGTTACGCCACTGTTCAATGTAAAATCGTTAATTGACATTCGCTGATAACGTTCTTGTTCACTGCCAAAGAATTGCATCGATGAAAAAAATATAATTTCAGAATGTGTACATGTTCACTAGACACCTTGTATCTGTGTTTGATGTGTTAATTATTTCCATAAGTGTTCATGAACTAAAGTCATTTGATGCACATTCCGCGTTTACATAAAGTGCATGAAATCCAAAGTCCCATTTGCATAATGCAGCAATGTGTAAGTTGCCCCATGGTCGCTTTAAAATATGCTCCGTTGGAACACCTCATTTTGCATGCCGTAATAACTTAAAAAAATAACTTTAAGTTCGTCTGATTATCCATTGAATGTGTATAAATTGTAAAAGCAACGAGTATCTGGACTGCTGAAAGTCTAAGTCCAAATATCGTAAACGTGAAAATGTCAGAATGCAATGTTCCATTAGATGACCACTAAAGTGTCACAAAGTGTCGCCCAATGCTTGACAAGTTCTGCTCCAATATCTGAGTGTAACACAAGGTTAATCACCAGCTTCATTGTATTGCTGTTCTATGCGACTATTCGTTGTGAATACTGCCGTAATAATGTTCGTTATTCCCAGTGAAATACCGCTTATTTCTGATGTAAGTTATGAGCTGGTAAAAGCCTTGCTATTTGAAACATATGTTAACGCAACTCCACTGTTCAAACTAGACTGCTTTCTATCACCGGCCTCCTTCGTACCGTTCACAGCCATCGCGACACAATCTCTGGCCAGCCTACTCAACTGCGCCGTGCTTTTGAAGTCACAATGCTAACTTACGAAGCGATCCTGCCAGGCAGGTAATAATTACTGCACTGCACTTTATTGGATACTGTCACACTCTTGACTTGCTACTTGAGCAGAATGTAATAGAAGACTGATTTCTTGTCAGTGCGTGCTGCGATCACTCACCTCGCCAAGCACGTGACTCGCTACCCCTCCGCTGAAGTGAGGGTAGCCCCTACTTTCGTTCTCTCTCTGACGTCAGACATTTAACCTCGGCCTATCTTCTGTTATCAAGCCGTAATACTCAATTAAGGAGTTATCCACCCTTTCTAATGTTGTTATTATTAATATTCCATATAATTCCTTTCTCTTCTGAGGTTAAATAAGACTTCATTTCCGATAAATTTTCATAAATATCAAGTACTTCTCCCGTGATTCCGTGCGTTTGAGGGGTAGTGACTTCTTCTTCCATAGTCGCCTACATCATTTCCCTCGACGTCATTGATGCGATCTCAGCGCAACCTTTTCTTCTTAGTAACTAAATCCAACTACAGGTAGCGTAGCCGGTAGCCTCGATTAGATATCGGGTACAATATATGATGTTACAATGCTGTTTTATTTCCTACAAAGTTAGGATATTAAACATTTTGTAGTAGGCATAGTAGGCGTAGTAGGATTTTGTATGTAGTTCCATTATGATTAACTTTTGTAAATTAAAAATGAAAATAACAATAACATAATAAATAAGATAAATAATAATAATTAAATTTATCCATTGTTAATATTGAACCTTCAATTGAGTAGAAAGGAATACTTTTGCTATGATATACTGAAATAGAGAGCATTTTTACAGGGAGTAGTTTACCTATAAAGAACAACACATTTGGTAATTATTTACTAAAGCAATTAATACCCATCTTAATTTAACCTAACTAAGATTGGTACTTGTTTATTAGCTGTATTGCATTTTTAGTTCCAAGTAATGTTATGGTAATTATATTTATAATAGAGGGTAGAAAATACTTTGACACACACGCGTTAAGAATGTCAATAACACAGGATATTACAAACGGTTTTAACTTAAGTTCATGGCCGTTTTTTACAATTATATTTCTAATTGTTAAATTTAACTGTTACCATAGTCAGATACAACAATTACACAGGTTAGCTTAACGAACTCAAATTCGATTGATTTAATCCCACTTACTTGAGCGAAGCTCTTCTCTATTATTTTTCTTAACGACCTTTTTGGTCAACGCTTGTTCTCTTTTGTCCCTTACAGTATTTGAATATCGATGTTTTTGGGGTATTTTAATACTCTTGCATACTTACTCACTACTTACATACAACATAACGGTAGACATACTGAAAACTAACTATATCAGCTTCTTCACCTCGACGCTATTTTTTTTTCTTTCGCCATACTATCATACTCTAATGTTCACTTGCTCTATGGGGCCGATAGCCTAGATGTTAGGCCCCTTAAAACAACAATTATCATCATCATCACTTGCTCTAAGACAGCACTTTGCATCTCTCTATAATGCTATTTTTCATTTTATAGTCTGAATTATTAATTGTCGGGTTGGCCGAGCGGTCTAAGGCGTTTGACTTAAATTCAAATTTCATAGCAAGCAAGGGTTCAAATCCCTTACCCGGCATAACTATTACCTTAACATTGGTTGCCAGCACTGTATTATTATGGTACTCAGTATTGTGCCCGTTTTTTCAATGTGACAGGCTATGACTCAGCTCACATCCCGGCCCCATTAGAAGAAACGGCCAGAGAGCGATTAAACAAAAATTAGTGGGCGGATTTTGGTTTGCATAAAAAAGAAAATCAAATGCTCGGGTAGGCAAGAGACAAAGAATCTTGGGTCATTAAAGGGTAGGGGTGAAAAGGGCTCGCCGAACCAAAAACCTCACTAATTAGAATTCAGAAGCAAGAAATCAGAATCCAAAGTAAAATGCACTGATCCTTTATTAGGTCAAAAGAGAATAAAAAGAAGAAAATTGACTCTTTCCTAGCACGCACGAGACTCAAAATTAGGTTGGGACCAAGTCCAAGTTAAAATAAAATCAGAGTCCCTGGAATAGAAAATTGTAACTTAAATTAATTTATTCCAAACTCGTGGACGCCCTAAAGAACAGTCACGACAAGGACATCAGCTGGCAAAAGTTTAAAAAAATGTCGGCACATACGCATATATTCATCACTAACCACCCACAAGTCACTGAGTTCAATTTTGTGGTGGTGAATGGAAAAATATCATATATTTACAATCATCTTTAAATTTATTTAATCATTGACGGCTCTCCCTTATCGGACGACAACAGCAAATTCAGCAATAATAATATTATATTAAGTTGAGTTCCATGTGAACTCATTCAACTTGTCATTAGACTAAGCATGACTTTCTTGCCGTAATATTTTATATAATTAATCATCCTGAGCTCTATTTCCACAACTTCGATCCTCGATGTTTCCAATTATTGAGTTAATAAATCATTCCATCATCTGATTGATAGTTCTAGAACAAATCATAAGATTTATAGAATGGTCACCTGATATCTTTATTTCCATGACAACACTCATAATGGATCTCCATCTCGAAACCATTCCATCTAACATCATGTGTGAGGATTTGAATTACTTTTCAGTTGAGCCAACAATCCTTCACCACAACGCTCTACTCAAATATTCTAAACATTCAAAAATGCGTAACACTTTACTGAGATTAGGGGCCATATCCCCACAATCTAATTCGGCAGCCATTCACAGTACTGCGAACCTCAACGTGGAAGCTTGACGGAATAATACCACATTATATTCATCACTTAATACCTCACAATATTTATCAATAAATCATGCAATTTACATAGATCTTCTTTTAGCATAACGTGTCGACTTTATCTGGACATCAAGTCCTACGGTAATATAAAGGCATATCCAAGGTACTGTGCCCTTATTTACCAGTGATGTGACATCCAGAATCCCAAGATGATGATGGATCGCAGGAATCGGCAGTACCCCGGCTAAAAATACTTACCAATCCAACTAGCATATCGCACACTGAAAATGAGGAACATATAAGGGTGAATCTATAAAATAATAAACACTATGGTCCATCCTCAGCAGGATCATAAAGCAAAAACAACAAGAGCTTAAGAATTCTTCTATCTCGGGTAACATAGGAAAATATGAAATGGGTAAATAGGCTTTGAGCGTCAGTATCTTGACCATAGTATTTATTCTAACCTCCCACTATGATAAATCACAACGAAATAGTTGTATAAAACGTAAGCAAGCAGATGTAAAAACGTGCCTGCAAATTTTATTCAGAAGGAATAGCATATCTGAATAGACAGAAATGTTTAACAACACAAATGCTTTTACAATACTCCAATATCGATAAATAAATCTTACTAAACACCGCAAGTGTTTCATTCAAATATAAATTCTAAAATTCGGCATCTCATTGCTGTGGCCTAGGTTTTCAGGATCGTCGCTAAATAAAATGTCGTTAACTCTATAAACTCGACGAAATGAATGTAATTATCGATGGCCTTTCACTATCACAATATCAATGTTTTACTCTATACACATCCTACTTAATAATTCCTTAATTAATTAATAAAAAGTAAATGTTGAATAAAGAAAAATTATACACACTATTTACACTCTTAAAAATTGTCTACCAGTAATATTTATCGTCTTATGTCTTCTGAGCAATGTAATGCTTTGACAAAATATTGTTATATTTTCCCACTAACAATCCTTTCTATTTCTGGGTTAATTGTCTCAAATAAGGCTAAATAGTCCACTCACCTAAGTTCTGACTATAGTTAAAAGAACCTCCTACTAGTCATCAAGTATTTAATAATTATAATAATAACAAATAAGATCTTTCTTTATATACCAGGAACATTATATTTATGTTGCACATTGTACTCGCAACATTCCACAGTTGTTAGTTCCACGCACTCGACAATGGCGCGCTAAGATTCATTTCTTTCACCAACATCCATTAACATTCGCTTACCTAATATACAACGCTAACATCAGAACTACAGATCCCTTAGGCTTCCTTAAATAAATGCAATAGCATTGGACCGCCCTCGTTTTAAACAAACTGAAAATTCCACTTACAATAGCTCGACAGAGCAATCACATCACGGGCCACGTTGCCACTCCTACTCCTTAAACTGACACTCTTATCCATACGTGAGTGTAGTACTCCACTTGCCAATTCCTTCCATAATAAACATAGTATCAGGCAAGGTAACACGGAACACAACGTCCCTTACAGTGTCTACCTTTATGATCCAACCTCGGTTGAGATCTATGCATACCCAATAACCAACCGCGTGGTTCTTTCAAATAAAATATCAGCTGGCTTTAGTATACTGTAATTCTACGTTTCTCATAAGTAGAGCCCTGCGCGGATAAACAAAACGTTATCCGCATCCGCTCCGCATCCGCACAACTGTTATCCGCATCCACCCCGCATCCGCACGACTGTTATCCGCATCCGCCCCGCATCCGCACGACTGTTATCCACACGTTTGTTATCCGAATCTACTGGCATTACAATACTATTTTCAATGTGTTGCTTTACAGTATAGCCTACTTTATCTTTTAGACATTTGAGCAGCAAGTGGTTCCCCTAGGCTATGTATGTCATGTGCTATGTTTAAAATGAATGTTACACAGACAGAATTGCAACCTTTTTCAGTTCGGAGTGTTGATTATCCTTAATGACATAATTTGAATGGAATTAGCGTAAAACATCATCTTACATTTGTCATGGAAAACATAACGAAAAGAAAGTCATGAACATCTGGGCCCTAGTCAAGGATAGTGGGGGAATTGTGCGCACTTTAGGAAGAATCGGTCTTGTGATGGTCTCATAATAGATAACACAGCTGCTGTTATGAATAAGGGAGCCTTAGTAATCCTATATTCGATGTGCAGAAACAAATTTAATTCAAAAATACATTTGGTGGACTATAATTCAAAATCTCGCAAATAAGTACTTGCGCACCATTACCCCACTCTGCTTTTATAACGTAACTCAATGAATCCCGGTAAACTAATCTATTATATTGAAAAATAAATGCATGCATAAACACTGTAAAAACTGGCATTTAAAACAACACTTAATTTTAAATAATTGAATCACAACTGTAGGCTTACCTTCTTATTTGCTGGCTACAGAAAATTACATGCAACGTGTAAAGTTCCTTCTTCCAAGCCTCACGGCTATCATTTAGCAACTGGCATCATGCTGACTGTCCCTATCTGATAGGTACGATGACAGCTTAAGGGTAGCAGGGAACTGAGTTGCTAGTTGTACTATCAACTCGAAAAACATAAGTGCGCACAATTACCCAACTTTCCCCATGATATTCAACAAGTTCGGAATGTATTCTAAAATCTATCCGCAAATTTACTCCAAATATTATCCGCAACTTATCCGCTATCCGCACAGCCATGCAAACTATATCCGCAAGGTGAAAAATGTTGTGGATATCCGCGGGTTTATCCGCGGATATCCGCATCCGCGCAGGGCTTTACTCATAAGTTCCTTGTAATTCACTGGTATCTTCCTAATAAACTTTAATAGTTAATAGCAATCTCTCAAAGCATCATAGCTTTCTTCTGATATTTCATCACAGCATATATGACATTCTTAAAACACTTCTGTTACAAAAACATTAGTCCTCGTTGCATAAAAATATTTTATCAAAACTAGAATAATTCTCTAACTTCAATCTTCATATCAAAATGATATCATAATCGTGTCTACTCCTTAAGTTTTCATACATATTACAACAATCTCAAATTGTCTTCAAGAATCAACAGATGATTTATCACAACATCTGACTTGTCATAACCGCTGACTTATCAGTCGTAATAAAAATATCTTACATTAAAAACTTCCATGAAAATATTTAAATATCGGAGAATATAAAAATCCGATGAAAAATAAAAATTGAAAATTCAAAATCCTAAATCCTTAATCCTGGATCCTAATCCTGAATCCTAAATCCTAAAATAGGATTTCTCAAATCCAAAAATAGTTAAAGTTGAAAATAATTTCGATCTTCTATCAAAGCTTCAATCCTGAATTGCCAAAACTCCTAGATGTGAAAATCCTTAATGAAAATCCTTCATGAAAATAATCCTTAATCCTCAATCCTTGATAAAATGAAAATCCTTCGTTGCATGAAATCTCCTTGAAGATCCTTATGTGAAAATCCTTAATGAAAATCTCTGTCATGAAAATCGTTGTTATGAAAATCTTTGTCGTGAAGAACTTTCATGAAATAAATTATCACTCCAAAGTAATGGAATTTCAGTTTCTAAAATCCTTGAACTAAGAACTCGAATAGTCCTTCTATAAGTTCACTCATTCAATATGACAAAATGTAGATCTTCAAACAAATAAGAATTAACTTCAAATAACATCCATCCAGGATGACAAAATAAATTTACAAGTCGACCTCTCAAACAGGCTAGAATACAGCAAAATATTACAAAATGAAATGGTCACTACTAGACATGCTCCAACATTACATATCTACAGAACTTAAACTACGTAATTGACGTTCTGTCTTACTTTGAGAAGGCTTACAGTTGTTCAAGCGATGAAAGTTGCGTATTACACTACGCATTGTGTTTTGGTCTTCAAGCCTCTTCCTGAGTTCGACTCCAACGATTCCAAGCTCCCTCCTGCTCCATGGTGATTCGATTCGTCTGACCCGAGAAGTGGCTCCATCACAGCTCGAAGATGATACTCCCGGCAGCCTCGCTCGTTCAACCAAGACCTCGCTCTCGTCCCCGGATCTCTTGGTTCGACTCCCGGCTTCTGCTTCTCTCTTGTGCTTCTTCCCGAACAACTCTTCTTTTCTTGGCCTCTGGAAAATCTCGTCGTTCACGATGTTAATGTAACCTTGCTTCTTCGAAATTGCCATGAAAATATCATGTCTCTGGCTCAACATATCTAGTTATTTATTTATTTATTTATTTATTTATTTATTTATGCCTTTTGCAGTGGCGAAGTTAGGGCTCGTGGCCCTCTCTTACACTTAACCACATAGTTATAATAAAATACACAAATACTACCATTGAATAAGATACGTAAACTAGAAATAAAGTTAGAATAATACAGGACATAAAAAATAAAGATAGCAATGCACATCAAACAAAGAAACATATAAAATTGTTACCTGAAACAATAATAATAATAATGCTTATACTAATAATAATAATAATAATAATAATACGTGATAGTGTTAGATCTAGTAAATAACTGGGTATTTTAATTTTTATTTATATACCATTATGGCTCAATCATGCTGTCTATCATCCATCACCAGTCATACGAAACAGTCAGCGGTGTTCAAAAGGAAATCTCTGCAAGCAGTCTTAAATTTTGTGTAGGTCTTGCATTTCCTTACGTCAGCTGTGAGTGTATTCCAAAGTCGCGACCCGGTCACAACGAAGGATTTATTGTACTTGGAAGAGTGGTTAACGGGAATAGCGAGGGAAGAGCCAGATCTAGTATTAATATTATGAAATGAGGACAGGAAAAGAAATTTCGAAGAAATATACGGTGGGAGATTTTCGTCTAGGGTTCGATATACCGACGTCAAAATATGAAAATTTCGACGCCCTTCAGGTTTCAGCCAAGATAGAGCTTTGTAGCTAGGGGTTACGTGAGAATCGTAATTCAAGTTGAAAGCAAACCGAAGACTAGAGTTCAATGCTCGTTGCAGTTTTTTAGTTTGTTCGCTAGTTGCATCAACAAGGACCACGTCGCAATAGTCAAGTATTGGTAGTATCAAAGTCTCAATAAGTTTTATCACCACGTCTTGTGGTAAAATGTCCTTATGCCGTTTGAGTGGGTGTAGGGTCGCGTACATCTTCCTGCAAGTATTACTTACAGGTGCAGACCAGCCAAGAGTTTCAGTCAGAGTCATACCGAGGTTTTTCACTGTTTTACTAAACGGGATTACGGTTGCATTTAAAGTCACAGGAGGGATAGTGTAGTTTTTATACATGGAATTCAATAATCCCTGCGAGCCGATTATAATAACTTGGGTCTTTTGGGGTTGAGAAGGAGAGCGTTATCACTAGCATACACACTGAGTTGTTGCAGGTCGGTGTTTACATCTCGTATCGCGTTCGCTATATCTTTGATACCAACGTGACAGTAAATTTGGAGGTCATCCGCATAAAGATGATATCTATTATATTTTATTACTGAGGAGATGTCATTAATATAAAGGACAAACAAAAGAGGACCAAGAACGGAACCCTGAGGGGTTCCGGCCTTCCTGAGTCGCCACTGTGAAGCAGCATCTTTTGTTATTACACGTTGCATGCGATCTGTAAGATATGCGGTGAAAAATTTTAAAGCCTCATTACCGAAAAGGCATGCAAGTTTCTTCAACAATGTCTGGATATGTATCGTGTCAAAAGCCCTACTGAAGTCAAGGAGCGTGAGTATTGCCAGTTGTCTTTCGTCCATTGCTTGTCTGATATCATCAGTCACTTTTAGTAAAGCAGTTGTTGTGCTATGGCCCTTCTTGAAGCCAGATTGAAGTGGATCCAGAAGAGAGTGAGCGTGCAGGTATGCCAGTATTTGAGTATGTACCAACCGTTCTAACGCTTTGGAAAGATCGGGGAGAATAGAAATTTGACGGTAATCGGATAGAAGTTTAGAGCCTGGGTTCTTGGGAAGTGGGATTACATTAGCGTACTTCCAAATGCAGGTAATGTGCCGTTTTTGAGACAGTGATTTAAAATATGGGTGAGAATGGGTAGAATAGCGCCAATGATATTATGTATGAAAGTTATAGGAATATCGTCGACACCACTAGCTTTCGATTTAATAGAATACAAGACTTTCTTAACTTCATTAGTGCTGACAGTACGAAAAGCAAAGCATGGGTGACTTTGTGGGACAAATGATGGGTCATTATTTACATAAGGTATGTTAAGCGGATTTGACTGAACTCTCTCTTCCGTGAAATACGCATTTAAATCGTCAAGTGGAATGTCAGGTACCTGAAGCTGTTCCCGTGTTTTGCCTATGCCCATGGCTCGGAGATGCCTCCAAGCACTAGCCGTATTTAGATTCCTTGTTGATTCACGAACATATTTAAACATAAGATTACGGATGATTTGTTTAGTTCTATTCCTCATTATTCTATAATTTGCATAGTCACTTGGGTCTTGGGTACGTTTGTAATGTCGGTAGAGTGTATCACGTTGAGACATCATATGTTTAACATCAGAGGTTAACCATGGATTTGGTTTGCGTGATATTCTTATCTGTCTTTTGGGTGCATGTTTGTTGTATAGACTGTGTATTAACGAATTAAATTTATTTATTTTTGCATCAATGTCTTTCAGATTTAAAATGTCATTCCACGGAAGAATGTAGGCATCGTACCTTAGTTCATACATATCGATATCTTTCATATTCCTGCACGTTATATACCTAGGTTTATATTTTGGAACGCGTAGTGAGTAAGCGAGAAATATAAGATCGTGGGTGGGCACGGCCGGTACTGAAATCTGTCCGTGAGTTACCACTTTCTGAGGGTTGTTAGTCACTTTGAGATCTATTAAGGTGTGGGAAATGTTGTTGGTAGTATGTACATGGTTAGTAGGATTTGAAGGAAGGATAGTCAAGTCACATGAGGAAAATATGTCTTCTAATTTCTTAGTATCGTAATTCTTCGTAAGTAGATTAGTGTTGAAATCCCCTAATATAATGATATGTTTGTACGTTGGTAGCAAGTTAAGTAGATACGTTACAAACTCGGTCATATAAGATACTTTAGGTGGTCGGTAAACCACTCCAATAAGTATTTTCTGTCCACTAGCAACTACTTCAACGAACATGAACTCCGTCCTCGGCAAATCGCCGGTCGATGAGGTACAAATGACACGGCTCTTCAGGTCATCTCTACAGTAGAGAACGATACCTCCTCCCCTCTTATTAGTGCGGTCATGACGATGGACATTATAACCATCAAGTTGAACCATGCTGTTTGGAATTGAAGGCGATAACCAGCTTTCACTCATTCCTATCAAATGGACACTAGTTTTGCTAAATATAGCCTGAATTTCGTCAAAGTGTGCGGGCAAACTTAAGCTGTTCAAGTGACAACACTGGAGGGTGTGAGGATATGATGAAAGTTTGTGTTTCAATAAGCTGCTGGCGTCTATGGTAGGGAGAGGGGTGAGGAGAGTTCTATTCTTAGAGCTAAGGTCGTTGTCATTGGAAAACACCGTAGCTACCTGACTAACGGACATACTTTAACTGAGACCAAAAAACAATCTTACCTGGATTTCCTGGAGAACTGGACCGCTTGCTGGTTAATATACCACACACACACACACAATCACACACGTAAACCTAGTAATAATGATAATAATAAAAATAACAATAATAATAATAATAATAATAATAATAATAATAATAATAATAATAATAATAATAGTAATAATGTTTAGTGGGCACATCACAATGGTCTTATCGCTCTGATAATCCACCTAACCGCCCCATGTGAAAGTTCAATTCCTTAGGTGTGCTAATGTTTAGCTTCTTCCCGTCTTCTAAATGGACGATAATGCGGCCATCCTGCGTTGAAACCCGCCGCATACCCCAGAAGTCTCGTGCTTTACGCAACACTTCCTTCCTTGTGGACGTCAGAGATTCGATAACGAGTAGTTTGGTACCTTTAAGAGCTCGCTTGGCACGCCAGATGCGGTCTCTCTCATGGTACCTGAGAAATTTAATGATGATAGGCCTGTTTCCTGCGGATACCACCTCAGCTGTCGTCCTCTTCATACGGCCCAGTCTATGACATCTATCTATACTGTCCATAGGCAATTCGATGTTCAGTCTAGTTTTTAAAGTTCCCAATGCCACAGCGTAGGTGTCCTCGCCAGGGGTCTCACTTACTCCATGAAGGAGGAGGCAGTTCCTTCTGCTATACTGCTCTGCCTCGTCAATCTGAATGTCCTGCTGGTCGATGCGTTCCTGCAGATGGTTTACTTCCTACTTCATCTCGCCTAATTCACTTGATATAGCTTCACGAAAGTCCTTAAAGTCTGAAGCGACTCTGGTGAGTGTGTCGCAGGGGTTGACAGCACTGGTTGCACTAGCAGCCATGGTTTGTTCAGCCATTCGCTCTTCGAACTTAGTTATTCGTTCATTTACGGCCTTCAGCGTCATAGCACTTCACTTTTATTCGAGTAAACGATTAAGTAGAACACTAGCACGCCCACGAATATTCAAATGCAACTTATCTTGCTGATATGGCAGGTGAATTGCGGAGCACGTTTACTCGCGTTGTACAGCGTCACTTATAAGTATCCTTGAGACCATGCTTTTAGGCTACATTTCCCGCTGCATACTTAGCACGAATTCATCACAACCGCTGTAAAATTACATGTCCCTCTTAACCAGTTCTCAATAAAGTTTTCCATACTCATGATATATATGCGGTATAAATAATTCTTGAACTTCACACGGTCTTTCACGTAAAATATAATGTCTCTCCAGTACACTTATTGTTTCTTTATACAACGCACTCGCTTCAGTTTAATCTTCCAAATATTCATTCGACTGCACTTCATGACACATTGTGAATTTCTTTGTCAGAGTAGCGACAATCTTACTTGCACAAAAATACTTCAAAATACTCTAAAAGTTTGCCAAATTACTTGAACGTGTATCACTTCACTTGCTCGTGAATTTAATCTCATTTATGACCTTTTCTACTCCTTTTCTTATCACTTTCATAGTTATGCAATGCTCCTTTGTTTACCGCGGAGCACAAGACCGGAACTTCTTCACTCGCCGAAGGTCGCTGTAATAATCTCTCCGTATTGGCGGCTCTAGGCTTCTTCTTCCTCTCCAATTCAGCATATCACCCACTTTTTGCGCGCGACTTGGGCGCGAATCTGCTTATAATTGATTTCTGTCAATCTGAAGCAAATCTCCTTAGAAATCTCATCGTAATAATTTATTTAATTTTTACTAATTTTCCCAAACCTCAAATATATTATAAATGTTCAAATTAGCATAATTGCTTAGGCTTTTAATTACTTTAGAAATTCGCCCATTGGTTCCCGTTGTCACGTGATCTCGGCATAGCAACAAACCTTCACTCCTGGATACCAATATATGTTGAGCAGGTAGTCTATTTTTCAGGGTATCCAATCAGATTTATTCTTTCTTCTTGTTGTCTTAATTTCCAGCCATCTAATTTCTAATTGGACAACACCTTCTCACCACGATTCCTTGTCTCTGAACTGGTCTAATGTCCACTTTCTAGCCTTCACAAACTTACAAAACTCTATGGTTAAAATATCTGGGTGAATCTCACATAGCTTATACCACGAATTCGGGTACAGTACCTTAACTATTCATCCCTGATCGTCTTTAGCACATCATCCAATCATAAGTTCCACTGAATTAATCATAATAAATCACCTTTGTGGAAAACTCGTACGGTACATTAATGTCGGAAAATAGACATAAGTTCAATCCTAAACTGACCATAAAAAATATTAGGGATGCCATTCAATCATTGGCCAATATCATCGACCCTACTGTCAATAAACATGTATTGAAGTTATGAATGAACAATGCATCACGTTCACATTGTCCTACAATTTTAAAATTCCTTACAACTATGCACTGTAATGCATTAAATAAATGATGCACTAATGCTTCAGCACTGATTAAGGATCGCTTATGCTCTAACTAAAGAAATCAGGAATATTATGCTGAATTCAAAGAAATAATTAAGTTCTACGTTGCATTATCAAGACCAATATAATGAACTTCAGCTTTACGTTGTCAAAATGAAATAATGCTAAAGGAGTTCTGTTGTACGTCCTCAAAAAGAGAAATAATCATAACGGAGTTATGTTTTACATTCTCAAGTCATCTATGGCATGACTATTCGATGCTGATATTCATTTTCACGAAGTAAAGGACAGAAATGGACCTCTTACATTGTGTGGCTTCACGATGCAACCAAAGCTCTGGATCTCCAATGGCGGCGTCCTCCATCGTTCTGGTGGCGGCATCCTGCATACGCCTCCATCGTCCTGGCGGTGGCATCCTGCATACTACCCCAGCGTCCTGGCGTAGGCATCCTGCACACACTTCCATCGTTCTGGCGTGCGCCCCAGCGTCTAGAGTCCCAATGGCGACGTCCTCCTCCATCCGGCGGCGCGGCGGCATCCTGTTCTCTTCTCAGCAGCGGCGGCATCCCCCGACGTCAAGGCTCATTGCTCACGCTCATGGCTCATGGTTCATGGCGATCACTCCTACCATTTCGGCCCCTTTATCGATCTAGCACTCCATGGTATGACTGGCAACCTTCATTTGAAACATGTTCATTCCGCACATTTTCAAGTCCATGATTTTACAGTTCAGATGTATTTGTAACACTGTCATGAATTTCATCATAATAGAGCACTTTCAATGTCCGTGAAATAGCCGCCTTCTGGCCAGCTCTCTCGTTCGTAATTTTTACGTGAACCTTCACGTGCTACAGTCGATCTAGTGTCCACTCGGGTGCAAGCAGCCACAATGAATAGAGACTTCCGCAACATTTCGGCTCGCGCCTTAAATAACACGCAACGTTGAACTGTCTCTCCAACATGTGCGGTCGCAATGCCAGCTATAACAATAATGTTTCTGCGTTCGTTATTATCATCTTAATTCGTGTTCGAGCATCTAGAATGTTCTATTTTCACGTGACATTTATCTCTCACTGACGTTATTGTAATCGTGTAAGCTCACTTCCAAATGACGGCACTCACTCGTACACTCAACTATACTCAATCGCGCGAGGCTTTTATCTACCATGCACGTATCCAATACTTCATAAAACACCAATATTTCACACGACTTCTAGTAATAACTTCCAACAGTGGAAAATGGCGAGTTCCAACCAAATATAATATTTCGCGTGCTTCAGTCACGATAATCTCGTCACACGACACTGACCAAATGCCTGTCGCCTCACTGGCATAGATCGGACCGGCCTTCTCGTCCTGATTCAGACAACACAATCCCTGCACATGCAGGAAAATGAGCGACTTCTCCATGCAAAAGGGGTGGGGTAGGACAAAGTTCCAGACTCCACACTCCCTGCTTTATCGGACACGCCGAGAAGTATCTTCATAAATTCCATTCCACAGTTCAAATTCCTCTCTGTCGTATCAAGGCAAAATGATTCATTATGGGCCACGTTTACGCCCATCGTGTAGATAAATAAATGGAATTGTCCCAGGCCATAAATCAAAATATAATACATATTTCCATACAGCACCATCACTCGTGCTTTACAAACATATTACCCAGCATGCCAAGTTCTGCAGGAATGGTCATCCGGAAATCAGCATAAGACGTTGCTCCTGACGTCATACTAGCCTCTCTGATCCAGCAATGTCCCGAATGTTCCAAATGCTGGGATCGACCCAACTCAGACCTCACAGATTTTTTTTCGTTTAGAGTGAGCAGTAAACACTCTTTCCAAAAGGCTTTGGTTTAGCCCAGGATAATAAACATTTCATTTTTTTTTTACTATAAACCCTTACTATAAACACATTGCATTGTCACATCGGCTCCCCGGGAATCAGTCTCCAGAGGCTCGCTACTTTAGAGGCTGGCATACTGGTTCCAGGCCGAACAATATAATTGTTCAATTCAATAAAACACTATTCTATATTAATTAACTACCAAACCGCCCCGGCTTCGCCCGGGAACAGTTATGAATGCATTACATGATAAGCGCTCTTTTATCCGATGTCAATGAACTACGATCTATATCCGTTTTACGTCTCGGCATGACAGGTTGAAATCACTGACTGGACTATTAATTATGGTGTCATGGAGATGCATATGCAACGAATTCTTGTCACACGTAATTTAAGAATGGCGAGGTGCAAGAAACTGATATCCCCCTTCCGTACAATTTTAACTTGACTGTGTATTTTGCGGAACGAAAAGTTCACAGGCGAAATGAAGGAAACCCGAGTTGCACTTCCAGGGAATCTCTAAGCACAACCACTCTTCTCTAATGTCTTAACACACGACTCGACAGTTTGCTTCTGGCTGTATCTGGGATCATAGGCTCGCCCGCTAGCTAGGCCGTAACTGGGGTAATAGGCTCGCCTCTAGCCAGCTCGTAAACTGTCAGTAATTGAATAGAGATTGTTGGAAGAAATGGAAACGTAAAAACACTTATAGTGGGCGATGTCTTGAAGATAGAGACATGCTCTCCTGGACTTTTTTGTAGAACTTTTCATACTGAACAATTCTTACACCGTAGTATCTAGATATTGTTAATGGTTTGCCCAGTGTAAGCTTAAAAAATGCACGGACGCCAGGTCTATTTCGACATTTTCACTGAAATCATTACTGCTTGGCTTCCATTGATCATAAATAAATTGTTTTCTACAGAAACCTTCCTCGAGATACCCTTTACAGAATGGTGAAAACCGCATCAAAATCCATCCAGTGGTTCTCGAGATTACCCGTGACATCCAAGAATCGGGGACTTTGTTTTATACTAAGTAGAGATAGGCTACGAGTGAATAAAGAAACTATAAGCTACGTCTTGGCTATTCGCAAAGTCTGCCATAAATAAAATCCCACTTATAATAGTCCAGTAGTCTTGTATTTCGACAAATTTGTAAAAATAAATAATCCACGGTAAAGAGGGCTTAATTCCGTTTAAAATAAGCTAACAAACGTCTTTCAAAAATTACTGATTCGGGAAATATCGGGCAAAAAAGCCGATAACCTAGTTGTTATGTTTCATGATAAAAAGAAACATGGAAAAATAAGTGGTCTACGGTAAAGATGAGCAAAAAGCCCATTTCTCCGATAATTGGTTCGCGAGATATCAGAAAAAACGTCAATTTTTCTACGATTAATAAAAAATACTTTCCGAATAATTGTTTTTTTTTAATTTTTAGAAATACAATGTTTTGTTCTAACGATTAAGGGTATAGGGGCCTTCTGTATAGACCAACATACAACCATTTGTAATGAATAGTTTTAAAAATATAGACTACTTTCCAAATAAAACTTTTTTGCAAAAATCTTGTAAATAAGTAATCCACGGTAAAAAAAAGACAAAAAAGAGCCCATTAAAACGATCCATCGTACAAGGGCCACTAAGTGCTCCTGCGTATAAAAGAATTGCTATTTCACCCCGGGCAAGGGTAGTTTTTTTCTTGGGTTGAAAATAAGTATTCCATAGGAAAGGGGGCCTTATCCCGAGTAAAACTAGCCGTCACATAACTTTATTCGATGACCAGCAGGAGTGCCCGGCTTCGCCCGGTGGTTTTATTTGTTTTGTGGATGATAATGAATACTACTACAGAACTGGCACATGATACTTAAACTAACAGAAAAAAACCTTTTTGTGGTGGTGGTGGTGGTGGTGGTAGTGGTGGTGGTGGTAGTGGTGGTGGTGGTGGTGGTGGTTGTAGTGAGGGTGATAAGTAGTACAGTATAATAGACGTAACATTCAGGTCATTTTCCCGTAATGATAATAATGATAATGAATAAGGAACCGGCTATTTACTAACTACAGCACTGACACATTAATTTACAAACAAATTTAAAACAAATGATTAGAAAGAGGAGTAAGTGAAATAAAAGACACTGCCTAGGGCCTATGTCTCATTGGCTGTTAGAAATGTGGAGACCAATAGCGTCGTATAGCGCCGTATGAAAATAATCAGAACACTTTGGAAAACTTCGGCTGTCCTGAGCTCCTGAGGTAGTATCATTCATCGCTACATAGCGCTCAACGATATGTTTCGGAATAAATTAAGGTAAATTTGAAAGCACCAACGCTTATTGCAGCTGATAACCTCAATGTACGCTCCAACACCATTGCACTTATTTAGAGGCATACTATTTTCATGATATTAACTGTTTTAAGGGGCCTAAGAAATCTTTTTTCGCTAATTACTCCCCGTGACTGCAATTTATAAGCAGCGCAAGATTTTACTATTCTCGCAATTCTGCACCAGAACACTGGTAGGGGCGACGTGATGCAGCCCGAATTGCCAGACAACAATAGACTTATTAAAATACTCTTACAGTTACACTACTACGGATATGAATGGTTCTAGGGCCTTAATACGTGGTTTTCAAGTTCATTTTGTCTGTTATTCTAAATGTAGAGGATGGAGAGCGTTGTCCAAAATATCAAGTAGACAGTGTTACCAGCAGTGTTTCAAAGTGTATGTAAATTTGGTGCAATTAGGAGGAACGGTGTGGATTTGTGATAAAGGGCCTAAATGAAGGGAATGGAGTGGTCTGTCCGAAATTTAAAGTGGACAGTGTCACCCGCAGGGTTCCAAAGGTTAAGTGTACAAAGTGTGAATCAGATCGGTGAAACGGTGTAGATTTGTGCCAAAGGAGATAAATGCAGGGTATGGAGTGGTCTGTCCGAAATTTCAAGCAGACAGTGTTACTCTTCGGGTTCCAAAGGGTAAGTATACACATTTTAGTTCAGATCGGTGAAAAGGTGTAGATTTGTGCCAAAGGGCCCAAATGCAGGGAATGGACTGGTCTGTCATAAATTTCATGTAGACAGTGTTACTCGCTGGTTTCCAAAGGGTAAGTATAAAAAATTTGGATCAGATCGGTAAAAAGGTGTACGTATCACTAACCATAAGGCCAGCGCACGCGGATAAAGCTGTTCTGGAGCGCTTGTTCGTCCGACTTACTGAACAAAAATTGATCTTTAAGGTTACCTGTGAGGTGTAGTCTAATTCTACATAGCCTAAACTATTCCTCTTGAATCTGGCTATCATATACAAAAAGAATTTTTCGAATCCGACTGGTAGTTCCAGAGATTAGCGTGTTTAAACAAACAAACAAACAAACAAACAAACAAACAAACAGACAAACAAACTCTTCAGCTTTATTATATTAGTATAGATTGCTTCGCAAGATATCGAAAAAATTACATACTTGAGGATATGTACAGTCTGGTACAAATAAAGTGGGTGGGGTAGGATAGGCCTTGCTACACTACTCGCCTCCTTTCCAATCCGCACCTGAATTACAAATTCATACACTACTGCAGCCATCGGAATAATACAGGTTATCAGATAATTACACATACACCCAATTACACGGGGCTAAATGACCTCGATGTTCAAGCCCCTCAAATGAGAAAAACAACAACAAAAAGCAACATCTAAACGCATTGTAGTGAGTGTACATCGGCAATGAAGAAAATACACACATATACTGTATATTTATTAAATAATTAATACTGCAT
Organism: Meconema thalassinum; assembly: GCA_946902985.2. Lineage (NCBI taxonomy): Eukaryota > Metazoa > Arthropoda > Insecta > Orthoptera > Tettigoniidae > Meconema > Meconema thalassinum. The sequence continues at coordinate 464,125,060 of OX336389.2, read as the reverse complement.
TTACATGGAGATTGGCTGCATAGCACAACGGTAACGTTCTCACCGGCTGTGCCCAAGGTTGTCGGATTGAATCCTTGCTCAGTCGATGGGCATTTGAGAGTACTTAAATGTGAGGGATCTGTATCAGTAGATTTACTGTCACGTTAAAGATCCCCTTCGGGTCGAAATTCTGGCACCCCGGCGTTTTTAAAAGCCACAGTAGTTTATATACTGTATATTGTCTTATTGTTTCGTTTTTACTTTTGCTGTTTACTTTATTTGTTATCTTTTTTTCGCGAAAACGTCACATATATCGAGTCCCGAAGCCAGGGGAATCAATCTTATAAGATTAAAATCCCCTCGGTCCAGCTTGGAATCGAAACTAGGATCCCTCGGGCCAAAGCCTAGCATGCTAACCAGTTTGTCATGGGGGGCGGACAAACATCTTGATGACTTGCACTTCATGTACACAACACGACCTAATAGCTGAAAACCCGCATTTGGTATTTTAACAGTGCACATTTCAATAAAAGTAGTAGTATTATTATTATTATTATCATCATCATCATATCATATCATATATGGAATTATATTCCTAATGGAGCATGAATCGTTTTGAACAATTAAGTACACATAACTTTTTCCAGCGTGATATTGGTAGATGACCAGACTTTTGACCACTTTTAATTGCCGATTGTCCTACTGAGAGGCTTGACATGCAACGGGCAGTTCCCAGCCTATGCAATACCTGTTCCTGGTGTATGTGTGAGCCACTTGTAACGTACATGTTCTTTGTGTCCTTGCTCGTTTACGGATTCATTCCGGATACCCACAATTAATTGTCTTCTAACCCGTGACTCATTCCCCTCTGATTAGGGAGAGGGACCGATGTTGTTCAGAACTATAATGAACGCAGCGGATTGAAAAAAAAACACAACAAGATGTTCAGTAAAGAACATATAGCCTACTTTCTCCTAAATGCATGGATATAGTTATAACTCTCTTTCCTTTTCAAGGAGTATAATGAATGTTGGTTGTAGTAGCTTGTTGAAATACAACGTCCTATACGGATATTATACGTTGATTGATTGCATCCTCGCCTGAATAATATATACACATACTAATACAGCCATCACAATAACACAGGTTATGAGACAAAATTCAACACTCACTCAAGTACATGGGGCTAAATGACCATGATGTCCATGCATCTCAAATGAAACAACAACAGCTTGCTACCCACATCCTTCCTCGTATAAAAGTACACACACTAGTAAGCCAACAGACATCACAGTGGCACAGGTTATCAGGCAACTTCTACACACACACACCCAAGTACACGGAGCTAAAGACCATGATGCCGCAAAACCCATAAAGAATCAACAACAACAACAACAATAACAACAACAACAACAACAACAACAACAACAACAACAACTATAGACTCTACCGCAGGTCAAGGACAACGATTTTTAATAGCTGAAGTCTAGTGTTGAAATATGTGGTGTTATAAGTATATACTATAATATTTTCGATTGCAAATACCCACTATATATGCTTAACATTATAACGTGTGAGTAGTTATAAATCAATAAATACAAAAAAAAAAAAGACGAAGTAAAAAAAAAATGAACCTGATGGGATTTGATCCACGAACCTCAAGACTATGAGCCCAGGTCGCTACCACTACACCATACATGCGCTGCACTATTACTTGGGATTACCTAAACAGCAACAATAACTGCTTAATATTTTGCGTTGCAATCAACGATTTGATTAGCGTTTTTTTTGCCGTTTCTATAAACCATTTGATGCTAAATATGTATTATTTGGTTCAGTACATTCCTAAACGGAAATCGCCTCCGTATCGTAGCGGTCAGCATGGTTAGCTGCCGCACCGGAGGTCCTGGGTTCGATTCTCGGCTCTGCCACGAAATTTGAAAAGTGGTATGAGCACTGGAACGGGGTCTACTCAGCCTCGGGTGTTCCAAATGAGTAGAGGGGGTTCGATTCCAACCTCAGCCATCCTCGAAGTGGTTTTCCGTGTTTTCCCACTTTGTCTTCGGGCAAATGCCGGGATGGTACTGCCCCCGTAATTGAATTATGTAGAGACCACGGTGGCTATATTTGAAATTATGATTAGAGTTATGGCTGTCATAGTTATGACGTGGGTAGTCATGACGTAAGCACGGATGACGTAAATGTTATGCCAGCAAGCTACTTGAGCTGAGATTCTCAGTGACGTCAGCATTTTTGTCCAGAATGTTCCAAGATGTACGACGCAGTCGCAGGAAACGAGGAATTCTGCTGAGGAAGAAACTATGCTATTGGAGGAGAGGCATGAACCAATGAACGATAGTTTAAAGGAAGACGGAGATTGCTGAAACTATGGTATTTTTATGACTTTTTGAATGCAGAATTGTGGAAATCCATTTGCAGTAAAAGCATTGATTTGGAATTTTGGTGAAATTTATTTTCAGTTTTTGAATTTTGAAAATCCGTCATGTATTAACGAAGTTGGAAATTCTAGCGATGACGCAGTATCACGCTTTGGAAGGGATGGTAACGCCCCTCGAGAAGGTAATAAAAGGGCTTGCGCAGAAGACAGGAGCCTCTTCTCTTCTCTTCTCTTACGTTCGCTGATCATTCTGAGATCTAATGCTCAGATCATCGAAGTATTTGTGAAAGTCAGTTTATTATACATTCAATATAGTGAGACATCAAAGTGAACAGCAAGTGAAAAGAATCGTTTTTATAACGCGTGGCGAGGCCACTTTGTTAACGAGAACCAGGTCAAACTAGGTGAAGTTGAAACGGACCTTAGAAAGCTTATATAAGTTTAGCTTCAAACAGTTAGCGGTCTACGATAACATAATTGTATTGTGCAGTACTACATGCAATTATAGAGAAAAGCTGAACAATTTCGACCGAGTACTTCAAAAGATATTAGCTGTTTTATACGACTGGCAAAAGTGATTATCTCACCACTAGAGAAACACTTTTGTATAAGCCAGAATCAACGCAAGGCTAACGCTGTGAGTGGAGTAGAAAGACTTCAGATTGCTTGCCTACAGAACGATACAGTATAATGGAGCATTTGAATACGGCAGTTTGTTCTTCTGACACTACAACTGAAGAGCGAATGGAAGGCTAAGAAGGATTATTGCAATTGGGACATACTTCATTGGAGTAAGATAGCGACATGGAACTTCGCTAATTGCTATTCCACACAAGCGAACATGCGGTGAATACCATCTACACCCATGTTTCGTAAGTAAAGGCTGAATACCATCGAACAGCCATAGAAACAATTTCATACTCTGAATATGAATAATTTCTTCGGAAATTTCTACAAAACGTCATGATGACTGTCTACTGGAACTTCAGGGAATTTTTCAAGAGAGGTCAGGGTAATCCCGACTCACAATGAAGATTATTGCCGGAAGGATGTCTATTCGTTTTCGAGGAGCAGAGCGATTCACGGAGAAGGAAGCAGTTCGATTCTCCGAAGGTGCTGTTTCCTATTTCGAGGATGGAGCTCAGCTTTAACGTGGTGAAATGGATCCATCAGCAGTCTTCTTTGGGGAATTTTCCTCTGGAACGTCAATCGGCAGATAAGGTAGTCGTGAACGTTTATTGTATTTGAGTAACCTAGTAATGTTTGAGCAACCATTTTTCCCATATTTTTAATCCTCATGTATTTTGCCTTATTTTCTTGTTGAGATTCTTATTCTCAGTACACCTTGTTGAATTTTGCATTTTTCGACGATTTATTAAGACATTGTTATGTCATGGGCATAGTTAACGATTTTGAATCAGTTGAGACTGATATTTAGATTTTTTCAGTAATTAATATTTTTTTGTAGTCACGATTTGACTGTAAGTTAATGATTTTCATGGCAGATTTAAATTCAGACAGCGTGTCATTTTATTAAAGTAATTCAACCCCAGTTTAATTACTTTGAACAATTTTCTGTCATCATCAAGAAGGAAGAACATTTAAATGATTTTAGAGCGTTAAAATCTTACGTTATCGACGATCTTGGAAATACTAGTCGTTATTTGTATTGATTGCAACACAGACATTTATCGTCAGTTATGAATGAACATTGCATCATAGACAATTTTGTGAAAGAGTAATGTTAATAATGAATTATTGAATGCATTAAAGTCAAGTACTTTTGTTAGGAGTTTTTCTCAATTAGAGAATTATATAACGATGTTTGCATTCCCCAGTCTAATTGGATTCTATTCGACTACTTTTCATTTTAGTCGCACTTTATTTGAAGATAGTATTTTCATACTACAATTTCTTTTAAGATGTTAATCTTAAATTTTGATAGACCAGATAGGCGTATATAAGCGTATTCACTATTAAATTTGTTTGTGATTGGCAAGTTTTGACTTCATTTCAGTTCATGAATGAAATCTACGAAGGTTAAATAGAAAAACAGTTTTGAAACAATTTATGATTATAAAATTTTTAAGTGGAACTATGAATGTATAATCGCTAGTGCAGCGCGTGTTGAAAGTCGCTGAAATATAATGCCCTTGAATATGAAGGAAGTTCCCACAGGAATTAATGTTAAAGAATTATTTGTGGAAGTTTTGTAAGTGATGTGAAAGTTGTAAATGCCATATAGATTAATATATGATGATTTTGGGCATATTTTTAATGCAGATTGTGCATTAACTTGTTAGCGAAGGATTTTCCGCTGGAGTAAGATTGTTATAGTTCGTTGAAAATTAATCAAGTGATTTACTGTTATAATTAACACGAGTTTTGAAAGAATTTGAGACAAGATGTTGAATGAAGGTTGCCGTCACAAATCATTATTAAAAACTTTATTAAATCAGATTGTGACATTAACATGTATAACTAACCTTCATTGGTCGATTATATTAAACAGGATTATAAAATTACCAACCGAATGAACATGTGGCTAATGTATTTATTAAAGTAATAATTTAAACAATTTAAATATTAATATTGTAAATAATTGTTGTAAATATTTTTGAAAGTAATGTGAAACGAGAGTGATGTTAAAGGCGTGCTTATAATATCTTTATTGTCTTTGACAAATATTATAAACAATTTCTAATTGTTATAAATAATTTATCTGATTTTGTTATAAACATTTAAGAGCTATTTAAACATTGGGATTGAAGTTAACAAGTTTAAGAAATTAATGTAATGATCCATTAGGATGTGATCAAAGTACTTGAAAGATTTGCGTAAATATAATGTGAGTTGTCTTGTAAGACATTTAAAAGCTTGAGAGTGCAGGCTGGATTCTTACGTAACTTAGCGTGTGAGAAGGGAGTGCATTTGACCAGTATGCGTCAGGCTGGAAGGTAGCCCGCAGCTGTGTCAACATATGGTTTTCAGAGAGTGAGGTCGTACACTCCGGCCTTGCGACTATAAATACCATTCTCTTGTTTATTAAAAGGAAACAAATGCTCTATATATGTCACACCCTGACGTCCTTTTCCAATCCAATAGTGTTATGAATATTACGTTATTTGGAGCTCTTGGGAGCTGAAATGTTTTATATATCATGTTGTATAATAATTTTGCAAGTCCTACTGGAGGACGTAGTCAGATTGACTTGGGCTACTGATAGCCACGTATATTTTGTTGTGTTAGGAAAATCAGACCCTTTATTAGAAATAAAGCTTTTGTACAGTTCAAAGTTCTCGTCTTCGTTTCTGGTTCATTTTTAAATGTCATGGCGGAGATTATTGTGTGAACAGACTTTTAGTGATCCTGTTGTCAACTCAAACCCCGAGATAATTAAGAGGTAAGCAACGGTAAGTATGCACCCCCGTCTGTTTTGGTGTGTTCCACAATGATTTCCTGTGAATTTCTGTGCTCTTATCTCGATAGTATCTGTCAGTGCCATTTTCATTGATGTAACTGTGCCGGTGCGATTGATAATTGGCAATCCGATTGAGGGGGCGGATATCTGACAGCCTACTATCCAGGTAAACGGGGACAGTACTGTACCCGAATTCGTGGTATGAGCTATGTCAGACTCACCCACAAAATTTAACCATGAAGTTTTGTAAATTTATCGAGGCTGGAAAATAGACTCTAGACTTGTTCTATCGACAGAAAGCGCAGTGAGAAGGTGTTGTCCAATCAGAAATTGGATGGTTGAAAATAAAAGATAAAAGAAGAAAGAGCAAGTTTTATTGTAATCCCTAGGAGCCCGCTCAACGAATATAGGTGAGTGAAGGTGTTCGCTTGTTGCTAAGCAGAGATCACGTGACGACAGGAATCAATGAACGAATTTCTTGAAGTAATTACCCGCCTATGTATTTATGCTATTTTGACTATTTATGATAAGTTTAAGGCTTGGAATAATAGGGATGTATAGAACTAGCACCGATAGAGTGCACTGCTGTTGTACTGGGTAAGCGCAAGGTGCTCTTCATTTGTCTCCTGTGTTCTCATGCCGCTAATATGTACGGATTTAAGTTGTTTAAATTGTTATTTTCGTGACTTTGCCGAGCTATTGACGTGTTCCTCTTTGCAAAAATCAGGGAAGCCCGTTTTCGTTTCACCAATTTCCACGAAATAAAGAAATGAGGAAGAAATGGTCACATGTTATTAGAAGGAAAAATTTCGGTGAGAAAAATCTGACCGAATATATTAAAGTGTGTTTCCATCATTTACAACCCGATGACTTAACGAAAACTGTGTTGGATAAGTGTGACTTACAATGGGGAAATAATTCCTATTTTGTACCTATAAACTGATTAGACATTTCGATAACAACCACTGAATTTATGCGTTTGTATTTGAAGGTCAGAGAGCAAGATAAAAACCGGGCGCTGTTCCATCGCTTTTTCCGTGGACCACGAGCACAACAAAAATAATTATTTAGGAAAAGGCCATACACAAGAAAATTGCCGGATTATCACGATAAGCCTACAGTATCGTAATCTGCAGAAATCATCTCCATTGAAGTACGGGAAGAAATCGTCAATATACACGAAGAAATGAAAGTAACATTTCTGACTCCCATTTTCAAAGACATCAATAGGCTACTCGGTCAAATACTTCAAGAATAAATGTCGCAACATTAACAGTCACAAACGTATTATGGTTGGTTTCTTGAAATCGGAATTAATCGTCAATTTCCATCTGCCTGACGGAGAATGTGGTAGCGACTGACTTCTACATTCTTGAGACATAGTCAGATGAATGGAAACAGTTCGTGGCCCTAAAGCAGGGATTCTCAAACTTTAAAAAAATTGTACCCTCAAGTCATTTCCCAGGGGTAAGGGAACGATTCTTATTGCGAAATTGACAAAATTACATAAGAACCAAACGTTGCGATGCATTTTCGAGGTACACATTTAATTACCGGTATCAACTTTCTTTGATTATGTTTACCTTAAAACACGACAGTTTCATGTTAGCTATCAACCTAAAAATACATGAATCGAAGTCTGTAAGCAGGGGGAGCAAGTGAATATTTAAATCTCAATTTATGATTTAAGTCTTTTGGAGATATATTTATCAATATAGGCCTACAATACTCTAGTAATTGTAATCTTTAGGAGAAAGCATGCTGACTCATATTCATTATTTGAATAATAAAGCGTGTTAGAATTTTGTTATTACCGCCGTAGGCTATTAATTCTTCCTTCCTCCCGCTGGTTTTAGTGCCTCTAGTCCGTAGCTCATTTTGCAGCTGTTTAACGCTTAAACGCTGAAAATCGTCCATAATATATTAGGAGATATACCTATAGAATTAATTAACATAGTCTTGGCGTAAAATTAGAGAAGATATAATTTACTTTCGCATAGAAAACTCGGTCACAATTTATATATTCCTCGCAGCTGACTGGGAGAAACATAAGACGATCGCCTTGCGCTTACCCAGTACTACACGAGCGCTATCTGGCGCGAACTTTCTCCCGCTACATCCCTATTAGCAACATTTATTTAAGGAATTATCACGGAGAGATTTCCGGAGATATTTGCCTCAGAGTGACGGGAATTAAATATATATGCAGATTCGCGCCAGATTCATGCGCAAAATGATGGGTGTTGTGCAAGAATTGGAAGGGAAGAAGGAGCGATTGGCGGCCATTATGGGGAGATTATTACGGCGACCTTCGAGGGGGCAAGACGTGTCGGTCTGTTGCTCCGCAGTGCACAAGTAACATTGCCTAATTGCAAAGTGATTAAGAAAAGGCTTCGATTCAGTGATACATGATTAGATATTTAAGTGAAAGTGCAGTGATGAATGTACAGGTATTTTGGCAACGTTTTGAGAGTATTTTATGAAGTATTTCTTGTGAGAAAGATTGTCGCCATAAGACAAAGAAATTCACCGTGAGTTGTGAAGTGCTGTCGAGTAGGGTGAACGTTTGGAAGATTGAACTGAAGCGAAATTGTAAGCTTATATTGGAGATACATTATATTCAAGTGAAACGTCGTATGAAGCTGAAAGCTTATATATATATAGATATTGCACAATATGATTATGGAAAATATTATCGAGATTTGGTTGAGAGGGACATGTGATTCTTCGGTGAAGATGATTAATATGTGCTAAATACGCAGTGGGAAATGTAGTCTACATCATGGTCTCGGGAATACTTATGAGTGACGTGACCTAAGATGTCGAGTTGTAGACATGATATCTACACGGCAACTTCGTGTGCGCAGAGCTACGTAACATCATGAACTGAACATTTAAATTACGAGTATGGAGTGCGACTACGAGGTCTTCAAGATGCCAAGAAAAGAAGAACTGAACGGGAAGAAGCACAAGAGAAAAGCAGAAGCCGGGAGTCGAACCAGGAGGGAGTCCGAGGACGAACGAGAGGTTTCGACTGGTCGAGCGGTCCTGCCGGGCGTATCGACTTGGACCCGTGACGGGGTATCTTCTGAGTGCGGGCAAGGTGTATCACCATGGAGCTGTGAGGCGTCCAGGGGTGTTGGAGTCGAACCCAGGAATATGCTTGAAGCTCGAACCACAGCGCGTATAATACGCAACTTTCATCGCTTGAACAACTATAGCCTACTCAAAGTAAGACAAGATGTACATTATGTAGTTTCAGTTATGTATTTATGTGATCTAGAAGCATGTCTGCGAGTGACCATTACAAATATTATAATATCTGCTACTTTTAGCAAGTTTATATCGTCGACTTTTGAAATTATTTTATCGTCTTTGATGGAGGTTTATTGAAGTCAGTTTTATTGTCTGGATTTCTACGTTCTCGTCATGGTAACTGATGAGTTAATTTATAGAAGGGCTATTCGTGTCCTTGGTTCGATAGTTTTGGAGACTGAACTTTTATTACTTCTGAGTAATGATTTATGGATGGAGGATTTTCACATTGAGAATTTTCAGTTAGTTAGTTAGTTATTGTTTTAAGGGGCGGAACTACGAGGTCATCTGCCCCTGAGGATTTTCACATTAAGGATTTTCACAATTAAGGATTGAAGTTTTTCAATTGAAGATCGTCATTATTTTTGAACTTTAATTATTTTTGGTTTTCATATTTCGATTGAAGATCGAAATTATTTTTGATATTTCGCAATTTTCAAATTTTTGGATTTTGAAAAATTCTTAGGGATTTTGGATTTTGGATTTAGACATTATCTGATTTGATAATTCTCAGATATTTACATATTTTTCATTGAGCTTTGAAGTTAAGATTTTAAAATACGATCGAAGTCAGATCCTTAGTTGAAAATCAATTGTTACGAAAAAGTCAGCGGATGATTTTCTCAAAAACAATATGAGATTGTTTTAATGATATGGAGACTTAAGAAATGAACACGATTATTGTATTATCGTGATATGAAGGCTGTATTAAAGAATTATTCTAGTTAATGTTGGAAATATTTTACACAACAAAGGTTAATGTTTTTGAAATGGATGTATATAAAGAATGTCACATCTGTCGTGATGGATTGTTAGAAGGAAGCTATGAAGCTTATGAGAATGATATTGTTTATTAAAGTTTATTATAATACCCGAGAATTGAAAGGAACTTGAAGGTAATGTCGAAGTGTAATTACTTTGACGAACAACGCTTTGTTTATTAAGGTGCGCAATGATTTCAACCGAGGTTGAACATTGAAGGTGAACACAGGTTGGAGTATATATTATTCCGTGTTACCTTGCCTGGTATTTGTATTATGGGAGGAATTGGTAAGTGAAGTATACACTCATATTGGGAGGAGTGTCAGTCTACGAAGTAAGTAAGTTTGGCCACGTAGCCATGTGCGAAGTGAATGTTACGTCGAAGGTATTGTAAGTTGAATATTCCGTTTGTTGAAACGAGGTAGGCCCAATAATGTGTTGTGGATTATTTAAGAAGGCCTGAGAGGTATTTTGTTGTATATGAAGGCAGCGTTGTGTATTGGTAAGTGAATGTAAGTTACTGTAGGAGAGGGGACAGTTTCCCAGTGCCATTTCGCGTGCGTGCAGCGATCAGCTGTGAATAAGAATGTTGGAAGTACAGCCTGGAACATAAATGATATGAGCGTGTAGTGTTCCTGGTATTTTAGTGAAAGATATTATTTGTTATTATTGTATTTACTAGCATTACCCGTCGCGGCTTCGCCCGCGAATATTGTAGTTGTAAAGAGTACAATTAGCAACGTCTCAATCATGAATGCTATGACGGATTTATCGTTTAATTTTGAATAATAATGATAAGAATTTGGTAAAGACCGTAACCAATCAGACAATAAAGACAATATAACACAACAATGGCACATAAATATCAAAATCTCACGAACGTCATGTCCTCCTCAGTTTAGGGGCTGCGACAACGCGGTCACGTCGCATCGCATGTATAAAGTTCTACTCAAAATCACAACACGGTTTCCGACCACAAACGAAAATAGGAAATAAATGAGATGCAGTATATTAAACACACTGAGTAAACACAAAATCCATTTGCCTAAATTCCTATGAAAAAAGTACACATCATAAAATTACACAAGTAAAAAACCTCTAAGCCCACAGTTTCTCCCTTTCACCTCATAATATACACCACATCGAAAATCCCTTAGACACGTGTCTGCTTATTTTTTAAATCATTAGTTAATATGCCGAGTATCACATCCCCGAATAAAACCACTTGTGAGATATTGTTATTCAATGAAATGCACGTTTACCCCCTAACACCTCCTTAGAACCCGAATATCCGAAAATCCTACCTTAGTGGACGTTTTCGACATACAGCGAACATATCCCCAATATGCAATAGTTGTCGCTGGGCGATGATGAGTGAGTGAGTCAGTCAGGACATTTTCCCCCCAGAATTTCACCCCTCTCCATGGGCCCCTTAATTGGATTGATGAAGAAACGGTCGAACACCTATCTAGTTATTTTTAATTTGATTGTTTTCCTCTGAGTTTCAAACTCCTCGCCTATGTCGTTTAAGAGATACACGCTCCGTTAGGAATCCTTCAACCCCCACTTTTCACCCCTTTCACCTCATAATATTGACCACATCGAAAAATTCTCAGACATGTGTCTGCTTATTTTTAATGATTATTTTATATGCCAAGTAACACATCCCCGAATGAAACCATTCGTGAGATAGTGTTATTCAATGAAATGCACGTTTGCCCCCCTTAACACCTCTTTAGAACCCGAATAAACAAAAACCCTTCCTTAGTGGACGTTTCCGACATACAGCGAACATATTCCCAATATTTCATGTTTCTAACTTCAATAGTTTTCGCTGGGCGATGATGAGTGAGTGAGTCAGTCAGGACATGTTCTATCATTTTATTTTCAGAATTTCACCCCTCCCCATAGGCCCCTTAAATTGGATTTACGAAAAAACGCTTGAACACCTATTAACTTATTTTTAAGCTGTCTTTTTCCCCTGAGTTTGATGAGTGAGTGAGTCAGTCAGTCAGTTAGTACACTTTCTTTCGTTGTGTTTTTTTTTCTTCAGAAATTCACCCCACCCCATTGGCGCCTTAAGGCTAAATGTCCCGTTTTTTAGTTTGTAATTCTGACACCACGTAGCAGCACCAAAGTGAGACAATTTTTTTTCTGTTTTCTCTTGAACGAAAGCGCTTATTTGTGATCTGAAAACCACTACTAATACTAGACTGTAATTGAATTGATATTAATTCGATGCATTTACCAAAATGTGAAAAACAAAAAGTTACTAACAGTTTTTTATATCTCTGCTTAAAATATGAAAAAAAAAACTGGTCATACGAAAATGGAGATTTATTTCCTGTTTCAGATGCATTTTTCAGAATTAAAATCGGGTGAATGGAATCGACAGCATTAGTTTGGGAATTGTTTTGAAAAGGGAAATGAAAGGAAAATGATGAACACGCTGACAGGGCGGAGGGAGAAGGGAACAAGATGACGACAGGGAGGAGTTGTCATCCTCTTGTCACAAATATTATAGTTCGACGAGTTACGTGTACAAGTGCCTAGGCGTGGAACAATATCTGAGCAATAAAATTATGCTGTAGTAGTGTCACAATATATAACGTTGACACAATGTATTCGTACTGCGCCCGAATTCACCAATCAGTACCTATATCCGCTGCACTGTAAAGGATTGCAGACACGTAGCTACCCAGCTCACAAACTTACCATTGTCTGCTAAGTAAAAATTGGGAATTCCAGGAACACACAGGGTAGATCTATAAAATAAAATAGTACTACCAGCGTAGGTACAAATTTCTACTAGCATTTACATTTAAGCAAATCGAGAAACTCCAATCTCGAGGGGTGATAAGGTCTGTCTATAGTGAGCGCCTGTATCTTACCTAGCAATACTATTTTCGGCGATGACAAAATGAAAACGATGTCAGCTAAGATAAAAATTGGCTAATTCGCTAAAGAGCGCCAGCCATTTATTGTGCTAAGAAAATACACACATATCCTGACTGCATATCTATCATTAGTGTCTACTTGACACTGCAAGAAATAAAAACTCAACATAAACTAAAAAACGTGGCACTAATACTACATGTCCTGAAAATAAAGATTGGAGAATTCGGTACTCCACTGAAATATGAGAAAATTATGAAACGGCGTGATTTCAAACATTACCCAATATTATACATTGCGTTTCATATTTGAACCGTAGTTCCACATCTAAATATGTAAGATCAAAATTTACTCAGTATTAAATATATATCCATATGTACAATGATTCGTGATTCGCACAAATATTCACATAACTGCGTTGAAGTGATTTAATTACCTATAATATAAACGAGTCTTTACAACTCAAACTTCCGTAACAAACACCGTAACTCTATCGGTTGAAAGTATAAATACTAGTCTGAATCAAGAGAACATAGGTGACAAACATTTAAGTTCAGCAATGCTCTAATTTTGTCTTCTCCCATTTGATTATTAAATCTCGAAAATTCCTGAAATTCTTTGCTCGGCTTACATTTTCTTTGATAAACGTGAATATTCGAAGTGCATGGCATTTGACCTTCATTCCACACTCCTATTCCAAAATTATACAACAATCACATTATTTCTTAAACACCCTGTACAGAACTTGCCTCAAATACAATTAAACAATGTCACATTCGCTGTGATCAAAACTAGGAAACGTGACTTCTCAGTCTCCTTTCGTGAAAATACGTAACTCATTTACGTCTACGATTCCTTTCTTGCACGGTATTCCAAATCTAAACTCCCATTTCAGTGCATTTTCTCAATCAATGCAAAGAAAATTAGTAACTTTATTAAATATCCACGACCATTGTGAATATTGTTCAAGAAACAAACTTTAACAATCTCCTCTATCCTTATACAAAATTTCATCGTGCCTATAACTTCAATTCTTTAATTACTTTCTGTACAGTTACTTTTATATCACCCTGTGATTTAACTTTCTTAACTCCTTTTCACGTATTTAAATTCAGTTATCACATTATTGCAACTTTCAAAGAATTGTCAGCAAGAATTCATATTTAACAAATGATATAAGTGTGTCCTCCTTGTTTGTGAATATACTTAAGTCTTAACTATCTTCGTGGAATATTTGTTTAACAAATTTATCTAGGCTTTTTAATGCTCTAAATGTTTTATTGGACATATATATAAAGGTTCTTGAAATACCTTTGTTACTAGGAAATATGGTTTATTACGTTACAGCATAGTTCTACATATCTATCTGTTTCATTACAGTGAATTTGTTATTCATTGATTTAATTATCTATCAAGTATTTGGACTATCTTTTACCAGATCGTGTGTCGTGTAACAATCCATTTTTGTTCACAGTTGGTTTAAAATAAATTTCTGACACTCGAATCAACATCTTGAGTTGTCGAAATATTTGACACTTCGTGACATAGCTTTTTGAATATACGGTACTTAAATTGTTCAATATACGTTCCATCGCTGCGCATAAAACAGATTTATTTAATTTAACGCAAGTATCTATAATTCTAAACGATTTTATATTGAAATGATTTAACGTTGACAAGTGCAATACGCAAATAAAATTTCGTCCAAATGACGGAAATTTTCAATGAAAATGACTCCTAAGAAAATACTGAAATACTGGATTAAAATCTACACAATTTTAAATACAATGACAAAATTATACGATTGGTCAATTAGGATAAACACAGAACATGACTACAATTCTACTAAATATAAATCAATCTCTTCTCTACCTTGAGTTGGAGACGGTCTCTGATGTATCATGTCTCGTCTGGCAAGCCAAATGTGTGTGTGAGCACCACGCCCACAGCTGTGCGAACCGGTTGTGACGGGGCCTGCTGGATAGCTCTCACAGTGGGGCAAGGTCGGTGACATAACTGGGTTAGCGACCTCTCCGTGTAACAGCAAGTCTCTTCCTCACTCCTTCGCTCGTCTCCCGCAAGTTGTCCGGATCTTCTGACGTTACCCTTTCACTGCGCCAACATCGCTTCTCAAGGTTGAAATTCGATTGTTCTATAAGAGTCTTTGAGAGTATACTGGATGTATATGAACTCGTGTTGAGAAGTATAGAATTGTTCTGCATTTCTGTGCATCGCGTAGATGTTCAACTGCGCCGTCCATGTTGTGGAATTCTGGGTTCAACTCTTCATTTCTGTAGTTTCTACTTCCCTATAATGTGCATCTTAGCACGAAGTCATAATCAGTTTAATGATTACACCTGTATGACTTCCCCGTTGCCAATTCATAAACTGCATTCTGTATAGTTCCCAAGTATGAGCTGAATTGTAGGAATAATGAAGCTCTTTTCCTGAAGTGAATCGTTTGCATCTATCTGCGTGAGATGTATAATAGCTTCGTATTGAAATACCGAAGTAACAAGCTGTGTTTCAAAATCACTGGTCTATATGCTGTGCTGGTCTTAGTTAGAATGTCCCTTGCTCCGCAAGTCACAGCCTTCTGACTTCACACTCCTCCTCTCCACTTTCGTGATGCGTGGCACTGTTCTAGAAACTACTTGTTTCTACACTCGCGGTCTTGTCTCGTCTCGATATGAATTTGGAATGAACTGCTCGTCCTTGCCCTCCGAGTACGGCAAGTTCCTCGCCTTTCCTCCCCTCTCGTGGTGTGACATAGCTGCATAGACTTCCCCACACTCAGTGTGTCATCAACCTTGATCACTTCTCCTCCTGCACGACGTTTCTCTCACTTCTCGTGGTGTGACGCATTCTTACAATGTAGGCCTCCCTACATTCAGATAATAAATACACAACCATATTTAAATAGTTCCTTCTTGCCTTCCGTAATTGTTTAATTATTAATGATGCATGGTATTACACTCTATTTCAACTTAGGTTTTCCATGTCTCACAAATTTTGAAGGAATAAGAGATTTTAATTCGTTCTTTTATTTTTCCTGGGTCCCGGTTCATATCCCGTCTGGATCTTCAGTATTGGCCTTAAATAAATTCGGGCGCAGTACAGATACCTTTCTTACTTCCTCTTACATTCTTGTTGATAATAATACATTGTAGGGGCTTGGGGCATCTTGGTCATCAGTACCTTTGGCTGGCTGCGTGGCTCAGCGGTAACGTTCTCGCTTGCTGTACCCAAGGTTCCAGGATCGAATCCTGGTGCAGCCAGTTGACATTTGAGGGTGCGCGAATGCGAGGGAGCCTTGCCATTAGATTTACTGGGACGTTAAAGATCCCCTTCGGGGCAAAATTCCTGCACCCCGGCGTCTCTAAAAGCCGCAGTATTTAAAAGGGACGTAAAACCAATATCGTTATTACTATTATTATTATTATTATTATTATTATTATTATTATCATCATCAGTCCCGTGTAGTTGATTATATGTGTAACTGTATTAGAGTCAGGGATGGGGCAGGTGCCCTAAAACTTCACGTACGGTACTATCTCGGCATTTACCTGGAGGTATTGTGGAAAAACCGGCGAAAACACACTCAGGATATATGCTGACAGCGCTGGATTCCCTTCTAGGTAACTGTTTAAGAGTTATTTGATGATAAACTCCTGAACAAAAAACATATTGTTTTTACATAAGTAATATTTTGTAGGGCATAATTCTTACCGCACAAAGCGGCGACTGGTTTCACTCGATGCGAAATTGAATACTGTATAGAAAGATATGACTGTTTGTAGTTGGCACTTTCTTGATATTTTAGAAAAAAGATGGACAAGATATGTTCGTGTTCAGGTTTATTGGGAATATCCAATCTAAAAACCATCCGATGCGGACGTCCAACTCTAGGTATCTTCTTCTTGACATAACAAACAAGACCACAAACCGTGAAAATCCTAATCAATTTAGCCAGCTATTATCGATTTGAGGCCAAATTCGCACGCACAGAGACCTACATACATACATTCATGCATACATACTGTACCCATGTGAGTAATCTCGTTGGATAATATGCATCTGCCTCCAACTAGCATCAGCTCTCAGGCGTGTACGGTAACCCCAATTTTGCAGTGCATATTTTGGATTTGAGGCAAAAAGGTATCAACTCTACAATGATAAAGCACAACTCTATTCTAAAACTTTAATTCATTGAAATAAATCATGGCTTCAAACACAACACAATACCCAAAAAGCATAAAATAAAAGCAAACAAAATTTTTACTTCCACAATCCACAAGTAAACAAATATGAAATCACCACAAAATCATACCTAGCCATAATGCTTTACCCTTCTGTGAACTTCACAAGGATATACTAGTGCGCTGGTGCACCTACGACTTCAAAACAAGCTGTACATTAACATAACAGTCATACAATGTGACTTCTTTAATATTACAACAAGGATTATTCCTTAAACCTCTTTACGTTAAACAATTATGTGTGCCGTGCGTGTTTTAATATTTTTCTTCTCACCAATGAAATGCTTTGCATGCATTTACCTATTTGGACGTTGCACCAAAATCAACGTGCAACTCCATAATTATGTAAGCTACCCCCTACACATCCTCCAATTATATGGTTTCACCGCATGCTGTCTGTGATTCCTAGATAAAACGTTACGTTATAGCTTATGTCGGACTGTACGATAGACTACCTCGCGCTCATGGCGATTGGCATCTAGTCACCAACTACATGACTTGGTTCCAGTGACAGTACAAATATATCATGTAACTATTCGTCAGATAGCTAAATTAATGAACCATCAGGATGAACTATAATTATCCATGTGTTCACAAACCACATGGCTCTAATACTCAAGATAACAATCTTGCATTATATGTCATTTTAACAAGGTCTAGAATCTCTTCCCTTTATAACTCGCCTGGGCGGTCCGAGTGGCTGGCCCCGACCCTCGGCTAAGGAAGTCGCTACACAATAGAAAGTGGAATGGGTCGTTTCACCAATTATCTCGACCTTTCTAAAAGTTTGAAAGCCTCCCTCTCTCTAAGCAGTGGAGATTTACAAGACAAATACTGTGTCCACACCGACACACATGTTCCCAAAGGATCTTAATTGACTATTATGCCAACAGGTATTGAATGAGCTTTTGTAATTATTCCTACGTCGAGGATAACGATTAATTAATGGCCTCCCATGGGTCCATTCAACATGAAGGTTCGGGGTTCGCAATGCATGAGCCTGGCGGTTGACCGATGTCTCAAGTATGATATAGGCGCAGAAAACCACTGTCGCCATGAGTTTTCGCTGCCCACGAGCGTAAATAACTCATCAAAAAGTTCTCGGGAAATCATAGAGCTGCGAGGTGTCCTTGTTTCCTCGACTCTTACCAAGATTCCAATCCGGAACACATTTCAATCCTTTCTTCAGAGTTAGGGTCCATTCACTAGAACTCTGGAATAAATAATATCTCCAACAATGTCCACGACATAGGAGAATTCATACGTAGAATAGACTATCTGGCCCCTAATGCTCCATGCTACGACACTCCGACCTATAATATTAAGAGAAATCTAACATTTACTCTATAAGCTTCTCAATTAAGCTGCAAATTCAATTCACTAAAAGCTCTTTCATTACTGGTATCATTACTGAATATCTGCAATATTCTGATATAAAACTTCTTTCCATAATTACTGTAATGTAATCTCACTGTAACATCTTCCTGCTTAGATTGATAAGTCCTGCACTTAGCGTTAATAATTCTCGATTACAACATTTATTTGTTTCCTGATGTGTTCATTCATACTCTTAATAACCATTATTATTATTATCATCATTTCTCACTGACATAAATGACCAAAATCATTATTTATTATTATTCTCACATAAATTACCAAAATTTCCGACATAGCTAGACGTTTTAAACTCGAACAATCGCGTTCGTTGCATTTACATAACTGATTGCCATTCTTAATTCATAGTGGGAATAATTACTCCACTTAATGATGCAAATCAACATTTCAACTCTATCAAAAATCAACTCAATACTGATTAAACATGGAGGATCAGCCTCCTAACTGATTTTTACTGGCATCTATAAGGAATTCACAATATCTTTACGGAATCACAGACATGCATCGGTCCATACTTCTACATAATCAGAACCATAATTTGTGGGGTACTTACATCTCTATAGGCATCTAAGGTGGCTCCGACCAATCATATTCTTCCATGTCGCCCGCCATAATGGGTTTAACGCGACATATTTCTCTTGTTTACACACATTTGATTACACATAATTTCTATCACCAACACGACACGTTGCATACCTTTCAGGAAGTTATCACTCCCCAAACATGTGAAACACTTCATCAAACACTACTTTAAATGATATTTTTACATATGCATTACACTGAACACTCGTCACTTTATACACACTTCAATGCTGAAATTCCCTAGCAGAGATCGAAATTGCAGGTGTCAACGGCATCTTACGTTACCAACTCCTGATTGAAAGTCTGGTTATCTGCTCTCGGAACTCTCCAACAGTTTTATGACGATCATTACTCCTACAGTAAGCGTCCTGCGTTACATCAATACGCTGGCTCCCAAACATGAGTGTTAACATCTGGTACTCTCATGGCAATACCAAACACTTAGTAGAGTTTCTTTAGCGCATTCTATCGTAGTTACACATATACGATTAGTTAATACTATACACACTGCGCTTAATAAAGTTCAACACTTTCACAAATAATTATACACAATAATTCTACCGTTAGTCTATACGGTGCTTCGTAACTGAACACGTCATAGTTCGTGCGGCTGATTATGCCTGTATCACGACTATTATTCATACAAGCATGTTTACTGTTTCTATTACACATACCAGTCTTTGTTCGGCGTCTTGATGAATAGATCCGTCATGCGTTTTGCCTTGACGAACTTGCTTCAACCAATCATAGCTGTAGCTGACTGAAGTTTCACTCGAAGACTGCACGTAACTTATTTGAAGACTTCTGTCTGCGGCTTACACGCTGTCTCGTACTGCTGCATATTTGCTGCATACTGATTGCAACTTATTGCCATTGTGCTACAATTGACAATTGAGTAAAACTATAACTGGCTGTAACTGCGCTTGGCGGCATGTAGACTGCACTTGGCTGCGTCTCGACTGACTTACAACTGGGCTTCAAATGAGTAACAACTGAGAGCTCCTCCTGGGGTCTACTCCCTTATATCGGATTTCCACAGAAAGTAGAGCAACATCTTCCCGCGTAATCTTGGCTCCTCTCACAGCATGATTCAGGTCTTCAAACCATGATCATTGTGTTCCTCTCTCTTCACAGGTCCCAAAACTATCCGTGTGCAAAGGAATCGCTCGTTCAATTAATTAATATTAATTCCTTTCTCCATGGCGTGGGACGCTACCTAATCGGGAAGTCCCCGGCAACATCTTCACATCCATCCGCGAACAATGGTCGTTTTACAGTCCTTACGCACATCACTAAATATGCACCAATTTCGCAGGTAAAAGACTCTAAAATTATCTTCTTGCCAAAATATTCACCTGTGTGCAACTCTCATCTCGATTCGTTACTCCAATCACGAGTAATCAATGATTTTTCTGGGCATTTCTCCGCCCCTACTCCAAATCTATTCTCCGTCGGGGAATAACTATGTCATTATTCAGGCCTCTCCCCTGCTCCAGACGACATAATGGGGTGACAGAGATGGACGTGGCTCCACTGGGACCAACCCACAATTCTGGGCCGATTAGTAAATGTCAGCTCTGCCCTCCTCTGTGCTTCAAACCTCCAATAGCTTACACCAAATCGTCTTATAATGATATAATCTGTTCATTATTTCCTACATTATTTTAATAAATAATGCCATTTCATCAAAAATCACACCAGTGATTAAATATACATTTCTTTCGAGGGGTTTTCACCAAGAAACTCCCTGTACAGATCTCCGGTTCGCTTCCTGGTGGAACCTTTATACTGAGATCACAGTCTCTGAGAACCATGTTCGATTCCAGTCAGCATAACCCCATCGGGTTCATGTTCCCCTTGCAAAACTTATAAAAGTCCAATGCAAGTGGCTTATATAAGTAACCAGCTGACTGTCGACCACCGTCTTGTGTTTACATCTGGGGTCCTTCACCTTGTCTGGCTGCGAGTGGGTTAGTAGTGTTCCCCCTTCCACACTCGGCCTTGTTTCTGAGCTGTCTATTCTCCCTGCGAAGGGTCGCGTTTACAGCCTCAACCTCTCTGGCCACTCTGACCATTTCTTCATAGAATTCTCGCAAACACTGGCATTCTTTCTGCTCTCCGCTTACACTGGGTAAACTGTCTGCTTCTCGTCCCGTCTCGCCGTTCCAACATTCAGGTCTGCCTGCTTGGCTGCCTCCGCTCTCCACGTTGAGTTGGGTGTGCGTTACTAATTCTTCTTCTGGTTCATCGAATTCTTCTGGCAAGTAATAAATTTTTAAGTTGGCTATGTTCATAACGACCTCGTTTCCATTCTCTAAATGCCTTAACCTGTATGCATTGTTCTGGAGGTCTCTTATCACCTCGAACGGGCCGTGGTAAGAAAAATTAAACTTTTTATACTTCCGTGCCTCTGGATCTGAACTGGCGGGTTTCTTAATTAAAACTTTCTGTCCCACGAGAAGCGGTTTATGATACCTCTTCGCACGATTCCTTCTCTGACGTCTCTCCGCCTGTGCTTTGAGATATTCACAGGTTCGTCGGATCCTCAATTCTCTACCGGGCTGTGCGTCTACTGGTAATGGAATAACACCATTCCACGGTCTCTCTGGTCTCTGATCCAGATGTAGAGTAACGGGAACCTGACCTGTCGCCTCATGTACAGTATTATTTATACAGTATTCAATTACTTCTAGAAATTCAATCCAACGCCAATTCGCTTCAGAACAGTAGATCTTCATGTATTTCTGGATCTCTCTCATTACTCTTTCAACGGGACTTGCCTCAGGATGGCGAATGGTAGATAAAATCTGCCTAATTCCTAGAGTTTCCAGTTCTCGACGAAATTCTGCACTAGTAAAGCAACTTCCGTGGTCCGAGAGAATGTTATCCGGCTTCCCAAGAATCGGAATAACTCTCTCTTTCAGGCGCTTCAAGACCTGTTCTGAACTTGTCTTTTGAATGGGGCACAACACCACCATTTTCGAAAATACATCCATGGCTACAAAAATGTGTCTATTGCCTCTACGTGCTCTAGGCAATGGTCCAAAGTTGTCGATACTCAATAGCTGCCTTGGCTTCTCTGGTAACAACGGGATAGGTCGTTGCCTCATTAAAAAGGGATTCGGCTTTACCCTTTGGCAAAGATCACATGTTCTAATAGCATTTCTCACCGTTTCTCTCAATTTTGGCCAAGTAAATGCTTCCTTCAACAGAGCACAGATTTTATCTATCCCCGGATGGCCAAATGCTCTGTGGGCTAGCCATACCAATCTTCTCTGCAAAGATGCAGGAATTACAATCCTTTGACGTGTGTGATCTACATCGTCCCACTTGTGTAATATCTGATTATACCATACATAATCTGTTGCCAATGCCTCCGCCTCTCTGTATATCGCAGTTCCCCTTGCTAATCGTCCCTCAAAGTAATCGATTATCATCTTCAACCATGGGTCTTCGCGTTGTAGGTTGGTAATGTTCCTTAAGTCATCCAACGTCTTCTGATCTCGATTCTCAATTTGGACCGCTAGTACTTCTTCTTCTCTAGGGTAACGACTTAATATGTCCGGTATTACATTCTCTTTCCCTGGACAGTATTCTATTTCCACATCAAATTGCTGGATATACAGGGACCATCTTGTCAATCTCTGACTAGACAAATCTGTCTTTAACAAAAATGTTAAAGCTTTATGGTCTGTTCTCAGAACTATTCGGAAGCCGTACACGAGTTTGTGCCACGATTGCAACGCGTACAAA
Source organism: Meconema thalassinum (assembly GCA_946902985.2). Lineage (NCBI taxonomy): Eukaryota > Metazoa > Arthropoda > Insecta > Orthoptera > Tettigoniidae > Meconema > Meconema thalassinum. The sequence goes on along the minus strand of OX336389.2, from coordinate 464,102,301 downwards.
ATTGCGAGCAATTCTATCTCTGTGATCGTGTAATTTTTCTCATGGGCTTTCAGTCTTCTGCTGATAAAGGCGATAAAAACTTTCTTCTCAGGCTGGTCAACATTTTCCTGGAATAGCATCGCTCCAATCCCAATAAGTGATGCATCCGTCTGTATGATGAACTTCTGGGTATAATCTGGGTATCCCAGTTTCACATATTCCAAAAGCATTTGTTTTGACCTCACGAATGCTTCCTGACATTGCTCCGTCCAATTCCATCTGCCGCCTTTCTTCAATAGGTCCTGCAGTGGTGCTACTGTCGCAGTATAGTTTGGGCAGTGGTTCGAAAAGAATCCAATTACTCCCAAATACTGTCGGACGTGCTTAACTTTCGTGGGTCGAGGGAAATTCCGAATTACCTCCAATTTATCTGGATTAGGCTTCACTCCATTTGCATCAATAACATGCCCTAGGAATTTAACTTCCCTCTGACAGAAGTGCGATTTCTTGATATTGACCTTAAAGTTCGCTTCTCGAAGGTCATCTAGCAACTTCTTCAGGTCTCTCATGTGCTCCTCCAGAGATTCTGATGTGAGTAGAATGTCGTCTACATATCTGATGGTACTCTCTTTAACCTCATCTGATAGATTGCGATCTAACGCTCTTATCAGGGCTGAACCAGCTGTTTTCAACCCAAAAGGTAGCCTTAAAAATGTGAATGTATGTTGATCAAACATAAATCCTGTCAACAGACTAGTTTTCTTCTCTAATTCAAGATGGTGGAAACTGGATGTGATATCTAAATTTGAGAATATAGTTTTCCCTTTAAACTTCCTGAGGATCTCTTTAATAGGTGGCACTTGGTCAAATTCCGGAATAACTCTCAAATTTAAGCGTCTCAGGTCCAAGCAGACTCTGACAGATCCGTCTGTCTTTGGTACAATTACCAACGGACTTACATAAGGCGTAGGTGTTTTCTCAATAACACCGGCCTCCAACATCTCCTGAATTGCCTCTTTTACTTTAGCATAATGCTTTTCAGCTATAGGGTAGGGTTTCTGCCTAAATGGTGTCCAATCACTGACTTGAAAAGCATAAGTGAAGTTCTTTATCCGACCAGGTCTCGAATCAAAGACTTCCTTCTGTTCCAGCAATAACTGCTTTAAATTTTCCTTCTCTTTTAGCCCAATTTTCGCTTCTTCTAGCTTCTCCGAAATGTATTCTTCCAATTTGGGTTCCAGATCTTTTTCCAAGTCTGTGGCTAGTGTTTTGAGCTCCGCTTCTAACTGCTCAATAGCTAACACTTCTTCATCAGCCACATCTCTGTATGTATGCCATACTTGTTCACTGGATCCTGGTTCAATTTCATTGAGTGCGACCTCTAAGCCTTCAGCTTCTGCATTCACATGGAACATAACCCTGTCCTGTGCTAGGTCAATTATCACTCTGTATTCCCTTATAAACTCTGCCCCAATAAGTAGGTTATAAGGTAGTTTGTTTACTAACAGAAAACTCTGTGAGAAAATAGAGCCTCCTATCTGTAAATCTAGGAATACCTGGTATTTACATATCATTGTTCTGTCTGGAATTACCCCTTTAATTTTGACACTGGAGATCGGTATCTTCAAAATGTTCTCTCTCCGGGCTATTTCATTATATAGAGCTTGTGTCATCAGGCTCACTGTTGATCCTGTGTCTAGCAGACTTCTGACTTTTAATCCTGCCACTCTCACAATTATAATAGACAATTCTCTCTTGACCATGACCTGTGGTCCTCCTGTATCCTCAATCAATTCTTCTGGTTTGGCTATCCAATTGACGATGTTAATAGACTTCCATCCATCAGTCTCGAGCTCTTCTAATTTTGGCGTTTTTTTTTTCTTCAGCGCCCGCCCCTTTGGAGTTCCTTCTCTCCTGTTCGCTGCGCTGTAGTTCCAAACTCTTAGCTCCATCTCCATATCTGTCTGGCGATGTCCTGTTCTGCATGACTTCTTGCCAGCGGACTTGTGATTTCTGGGGCTCATCTCCCCTTTCTTCGAGGTATCGCAAAGAAGCATGATATCGCTCTTCTGCCTCGTCTTCGAAGTTATTTCTTCTCTCTTGGGGTCTCCAATTTCTATTATTGCCTTCCTGGCCATTATTACCTCCATTGTTATGGTACGGTTTGCCCCTGTTATTGTGTTTATTCCACGAACTTCGACCTCTTCCTGCTTTATTAGCATTTCCTTTGTACCTTGACTGCCATTTTCTGGGTTCCTGTTCCCATTGCCGTCCATAGGAATCTAAAGTTTCTGTGCTCGTGGCCTTGTTGTTCCTTGGAGCTTGCTGTTGGTCAGTCTGTGTGTTGGTCACGTGGACTTGTTCCACGGTTCGACTCTGACGCATAGTATTTGCTGTGGTGAGGTCCAGTTGCCTTAGAACTGTCTCCATTTCCATAGCAGTTTTCGCATTAGCCGAGATTAGTAGCCTTTGGATCTCGTATGGAAGCTGTTTGGCGATAGCAATGCATAGCTCCAGTTCACTAGGTTTTTGATCCAGCTCTTTAAAACGACACATCTGCGATATGAAGAATTCTGCGTACTTCGTCGGGTTGTTCGTGCTGTACTTTTTGGCATACAAATCCAGCCGTAAATTCTGCTGAGTCGCGGCGTCCCAATATCTCTTCAAGAATGCCTCGCGGAATTCCTCAACAGTATCAAAAGTGTAACGGAAGCTGCGAAACCATAATGCGCACTCCCCCTCTGTTAACTTCTCTATAGCACGTAGCCTACGCTCCTGCGGTATTCGTGCATCATTGAGATATTCAGTCACTTCCTTTAACCAATATTTTGGTGTCATACTACAGTGACTACCTGAAAACTTCCTAGGTTTTTCTTCGCTTGCCCTAATGACGTTTATCACCTGGGTGTGCATCGCGTTTTCATGTGGCGTCGATGCCGCAATTGGTACACCTGGCGTCATGTAAGGACTTTCTCCTGCGCCTGTAGCATTTCTGCTTATAGGTTGGGTTTCTAGGTCTGCCCACCTTGTTTTTCTTATATCCTCTATGCTGCCTTCACTTGACTTAGGATATTTCAGAAGTGTCTCCTCCTGTGCCATTATCCTAGTCTCCATTTGGTTATGGCGCATTTCTGCTCTTTCTAGGCGAGTAATGACTTCTTTTTCTATTCTCGTAAGCCTATCTCGGTTTTCCTCGGCTACTTGAAAAATTTTCACCTTGTCTTCTTTCAGACTTTGTTCGATATGGGATATTTCATCCTCTACGTCCTCTTTAATTTGAGCAAGGGTCTTGTCGCTTGCCTCTGTTTTCTGGCCTTCTCTTATTTCGAGTTCTTCTCTCAGACCTTTAATTTCATCTTGAATGTGTCCATTGACTTTAGACAATTCATTCCGGACCTTGGTGATCTCGCCTCTATTTTCCTCTTGCCTTTTATTGACTATGATAATGTCGCTTTGCACTTGGTCCAGTTCTTTATGAACTTTACCCATCTGACTTTTCACGTTGCCTACCAGCTCCTTACTTTCCTGAGCGATAGCCTTAATTTCGCCTATTTCCTGGCATTGACCTAATATATTCTGGTCCTGTTTCTTGAGGTCACCGTTAATTGCTCTAGCGTAGCTTTTCAATTTCTGGTCCCATTTGGAGTCGTTCTCCTCTAATCTCTGGTCTACTGTTTTCGTAAACTCTGCGAACTGTTTCGCTTGGCGTTCGAGATTCGCCTCGTTTTGGATCTGAATATCCTTAATATCGTTAGACAACGCCTCTAATTTACTGTTGGTTTGCTCCTGAGCATACCTACACGCTTGCAAATTACCCTCAAGTTTGGCTTCGATAGCCTCGAAACGTTTTGTAACGGCTACCTTCGTCGTTGGATATCGCTCTACAAGTTGGGCGATCATTTATAACGTTTCTACAGATATTACACTCAAGACTCCTTAAAACCACCTCATCGTTCTTATTTAGCATTGGCCTGTCTAGACAGACGACATACACTTTATTAATTTAGATTTACTGGGCGCCAGTTATCGTAGAGATAACACATTAAAATTTTATTTAGCCACGGCCGCTCCCTTCCTTGAGCCAAGATCTATCATCGGAGCGTAGGGCAATAAACTTGCTCTATGAGATACTCTTTGCATTCCAACTATCCTATATATTCAACTCCCAATGAACAAGACATTTTAACTAATACTGGTTTATTTACAACAAAATTATTAACATTTGATCTGAGGTTTCGAGCTGTGTACAATATGTGCATTAATATTCCCTAATTGCGGGGCAATATTGACTGTCTTCTCGCTAGCGCTGATCTTCTGTGTTGATAATAACTCGGTCCACATACCTGGTGCCTTGTGGTTCAAAGTCCATCTCGTTGGTCTGCTTGCAGTCTAATTTGAGATCTTACGCCAACACACGTTTATTGACCTTTGAAAACATATGTTTTCTTGTTGTTGTTGTTGTTGTTGCTGCTGCTGCTGCTGCTGCTTGTTTCTGAGTTTGATCACCATGGTAAGCAAATTTGAACAAACCAGGCTAATTGAATTCACTAAGTCCCATCTTATTGAGGGACTGACAGAGTCTACTACTCACAAAGTCAATGAGTGAGTGCGTGATCGAATATGTGAATGACAGAATAGAATCTATAGAATAGCCAGTGCTGAAGTCGCGCTGGGCTTTTATACACTCTGAATGGTCCCGATGTTTCGCGGCATAAATTTGCCCGCGACCCATCAGACCAATTATAGCAAAGCATTTCTCAGTCCTCAAGCGACGCTAAAACTTCTCCGAGCGGGAATACAGGCCCGCGTACTTCAAATATTCCACTCAGAACCCGCTATTCCTCTCGTTGCGCATATATATATTCCGCCGAAATCTTTCTCCAAGCCCTTGTCTCCAGTCAGCGTGGCTTCGTTCCAGAAATACATTTTCTTGCAATATGTTGCTTCACCGTCCGTAACTTCTTCCAACCATGCCCGTCCTGTCTTTACAATTTAACTAATAAAACAGCCCTAGACCTCTATAAAAACCCTGTTTCTTAATCTAAGCACTTGACAATATTATATATGATTATGGTAATGACGTGAATATGGTATGGCCCCTCCCTTGATATTAATGGGTGAATAAAACGATATAACTTTGATATTTCAATAATAATAATAATAATAATAATAATAATAATAATAATAATTACACAATGACTTTAAAAATAATAATAATAATAATTTGTACCGTAATCAAGATTACGTTACAAAACGTCCCCATGGTTTCATAAAGAATGTAATGAATGATGAAATCACAAATCTTCCCTTTAAAACTTAACAGGAAATACACTGAATATACATATATGACCCTTCAAATTACAAACATAATGATTATACCCTTTTCATTTTCCTTGATTGATCTGCACTCTTCTTGCAATGTTACATAAACATTCTGATTGTCCTGTGCAGTCATACAGGATTTACATGCTACATTTGTTCTTGTAGTCCCTTACAAAAACAGAACGCAATATATTGCTTCTTGTTTCACGCAACACAAGTGATTTATCTCACTTCCACCAATTCCTTAGAGCCACGGCACGACTCTAATTATAAACACACGGCAGTCTGCCCTTCTTGCTGCACTTGCTCTTTTCTATGATATTTCCTCAGATTGTAAATGTTATATGTACCTATGACACAATTTTCCTGATCTTTCAATAAGTAGGCATTCTTTCCTATCCTCTTCGAAACGACATAAGGTCCAGTAAACAATAAAAACAGCTTTGACATTTTCCCTTCCAATGCACAAGATGGCAACGGCTTACGTAACAATCGTTGCTACAAACTTCCATGTACTTCCTACCTCTCAACAAAACACTGACTAGCCTGAATAACATCAAATGAGTCAACAATACATACCTGAAATAACTACCTAGTGTCCTACCTAATTTCCTAACTAAAGTTGAGCAACTACTACTAAAATCTACTGTTGAGAACCACTTCCGCCCCTGAAAACGTTGAACTAAATCCTCCACTGCTTCAGTTCTCAACTGGTCGCTTTCGATTCTGGTATTTAACATTCTGGCGTCTATGCACAGTCTCACTGAATTGTCTTTCTTGGCTACTACAACTAATGGATTTAAACAATGGCTAGCTGAAGGCTCAATTATGTCGTTTTCCAACATTAATTCTATCTGTTCTTCGACGGCTTTCATATATTTAGTTGCGACAGGATACCTAGGCCCTACGAAACTACTTGTGTCTTTAACGACAAAACTATGCTCATATAAGTGTGTTGCTCCGGGTTTTGAGCTGAAAATTTCCTTATATTTTATTAATACCTCATGTAACTGATGACCTTGCTCATCATCCAGCTTACACTGTGACAATGCATCATGGATCCTACTCTCAAGTTCAGACTCCATTGCAACCTGACACACCTTAAAAACTTTGCTCTCACTAGCATCTCCGCGGTCTACCTCATTTACTTCAGGAAACTCATCACTCACAACCACGTTGCTTTCTTCCTCAAACATACACACTTTCATCTGCTTGTCAGTCTTAGACACCTTATACGTAACCTGAACTTCTTTATCCTGCCAAAATAAACATATCCTGCCAAAATGAAAATCTAATTTAACTTGATATAATGATAACCATTCCGCACCGAGAATCACCGGATATACTAAATTTGGAACTGCCAAACAGGGCTGAAATTTAACTAACTCACTAATGTTAATTGGAACTGCGACTTGCTTAGATATTTTCTGAGACCTACTACCTACAGCTGTGACAATGAAAGTGGACTTAACTGGAATTATATCAACATGAATACCTTCTCTCATTACATCTTCCAAAAATCTTAAATTTATACAAGAGTTTTCGCTTCCACTGTCCAATAAAACATCAACTTCTTTACCCCACACATTAAGTTTAATTACTAGTGACATAATCTCATTCTCAACATTATCTAAATTTCCACCATTTAGGTCATAAAGCAGTTCTTCTCTAACATCTATATTAAAATCTCCTAAATACTCAATATTCCTAGGACATTGAACTGCAATCACTTCGGGCTGTCTGTTGACCTCACTGCAACCCGTTATTCGTTTAAATTAGGCCTACCTGCCCCTGATGTAGATTGTTGTTGTTGACCTGTACGTCTGTCTGGCCTAGTACCTTCCCCTACTCTGTTCAAATTCTCGTTCCTCGTATTTGCTGTGCGTCCCCCATTGTCAAGTCGTCTTTCGTAATTCGCATTCCTGCCTTGTTCTCTTCCCCTCTCTCTCTCACCCTGCCCGAAATTATCTCCTCGACTTATTGGCTTGCGTTCGGTCCTACTATTTTCAAGAGAGTCAAAGTTTTCCAATAGCTTCTCGAACCCGTCAATAGTAGTAATATTCTGCATGAAGAATGCTTCTTTAATTATATCAGGAAAATGCCTTAATAATGTTTTAATTACCTGTGATTCAGTCTCTAAACCTTCTAAATTCTGGCATATAAGTACATGCGCTAAGAAATACTCTGTGTACGAAACACCATCTCTCCTTTGGTACTTCCCAAAAATAATGTTACATCTTTCTCTTTCTTGCACATTTTCATTCCAGTAGCCTACTTGGCTATGAACTTCTCTTTAAATTTTCTAAAACTAGTCATCTGGTATTTATACACACTGAACCATGACCTTGAATCCCTAACAAAAGATTTATCTAGCATCTCAAGTACTTGTTCCCATTGAACGATCCCCTCTTCTAAATCTTTAGCGAACTTCTTTTCTACTGTTTTTAAGAATTCCATTGGGTTATATGCCTTGCCTGTGAATACTGGCAAATCTGCCTCTTTAGTTAGAAATCTACTTAAATTTCCTATTTGTACATTACCGCTATTTGTTGCTATTTGCTTCTGACATCTCTGCAATTTCTCCTCCATTTTATCTGTCTTACTCGCTACTTCTTCACTGATACTGTTAAATTTACTGTTAACCTCTTCCCTTATTTCTTGATTATCGCTCTCTAGTTTATTTTCTAAATTACCTATTTTAGCAATATTATTATCACACTTGACCTTCATACTGTTGACTTCTCCTTCTAAGTCAACCCTAACCTTACTACATTTAATTTTCACTTCCTCGTCAATTTTATCAACTCGCTCCGACACTTGTTGCATTCTGGCGTCAACCTTAAGTGACCATGATTCCTCCACCTCACTAATCCTGTTTTCTAACTTATTGTGAAATTCTCGGCCTACTTCTTTAATTTGTCTATTGAAGTTTTCTGTGGCTTCATCAAACCTCTTACCTTGTTCATCTAGCTTCTTACTCTGCTCAGTGAACTTAAGATCTATTGCTTTTTCTAATTGATCACTACGCACGTCAAATTTCTTACTTTGTTCCTCTTGCTTCTTACTCTGCTCAGCTAACTTATGATCTATTGCTTTTTCTAATTGATCGCTACGCACGTCAAATTTCTTACTTTGTTCCTCTTGCTTCTTACTCTGCTCAGCTAACTTATGATCTATTGCTTTTTCTAATTGATCGCTACGCACGTCAAATTTCTTACTTTGTTCCTCTTGCTTCTTACTCTGTTCAGCTAACTTTGCACTTTGCTCGCCTAACTTAATATCTATGTTTCTGTTCTGTTCTGTTATCAGCATCGTCAGGTTTCGAAGCCAGGAAGGATTCTCCCCCTCATTAATCTGGATGTTTGTAGCCCCGTCTTGTTTATTTTCCTCAGTTTCCTGATCTTCGCTTACTTTTGACATCTCATCATTGGTACCCTGCACATCTAATTTCGACATTTTAACAGATCTTATAATACTACGGTTTCTCAAATTTATGTTCCCCAAATTATCCCCGTTACTCATTACCCAAAAAAACAACTCATCAAAGGAACACTCCTAATTTATAACCGTAGTTCCCTAACTTGATATATGCCTCTTTATTGAAAAACTCGGAATGAATGCAAAGAGAACTCGTTTATATCGTACATGAAAACAACTTTAAACTTTAACATACTTGAAATAAACTGGATTTATACATAATATCCATTCACTTCAGTACGATATTTCGTAGTCCCACGTTGGTTGTGCCATTTGTAACGGCTTTCTTCGTCGTTGGATATCGCTCTACAAGTTGGGCGATCATTTATAACGTTTCTACAGATATTACACTCAAGACTCCTTAAAACCACCTCATCGTTCTTATTTAGCATTGGCCTGTCTAGACAGACGACATACACTTTATTAATTTAGATTTACTGGGCGCCAGTTATCGTAGAGATAACACATTAAAATTTTATTTAGCCACGGCCGCTCCCTTCCTTGAGCCAAGATCTATCATCGGAGCGTAGGGCAATAAACTTGCTCTATGAGATACTCTTTGCATTCCAACTATCCTATATATTCAACTCCCAATGAACAAGACATTTTAACTAATACTGGTTTATTTACAACAAAATTATTAACATTTGATCTGAGGTTTCGAGCTGTGTACAATATGTGCATTAATATTCCCTAATTGCGGGGCAATATTGACTGTCTTCTCGCTAGCGCTGATCTTCTGTGTTGATAATAACTCGGTCCACATACCTGGTGCCTTGTGGTTCAAAGTCCATCTCGTTGGTCTGCTTGCAGTCTAATTTGAGATCTTACGCCAACACACGTTTATTGACCTTTGAAAACATATGTTTTCTTGTTGTTGTTGTTGTTGTTGCTGCTGCTGCTGCTGCTTGTTTCTGAGTTTGATCACCATGGTAAGCAAATTTGAACAAACCAGGCTAATTGAATTCACTAAGTCCCATCTTATTGAGGGACTGACAGAGTCTACTACTCACAAAGTCAATGAGTGAGTGCGTGATCGAATATGTGAATGACAGAATAGAATCTATAGAATAGCCAGTGCTGAAGTCGCGCTGGGCTTTTATACACTCTGAATGGTCCCGATGTTTCGCGGCATAAATTTGCCCGCGACCCATCAGACCAATTATAGCAAAGCATTTCTCAGTCCTCAAGCGACGCTAAAACTTCTCCGAGCGGGAATACAGGCCCGCGTACTTCAAATATTCCACTCAGAACCCGCTATTCCTCTCGTTGCGCATATATATATTCCGCCGAAATCTTTCTCCAAGCCCTTGTCTCCAGTCAGCGTGGCTTCGTTCCAGAAATACATTTTCTTGCAATATGTTGCTTCACCGTCCGTAACTTCTTCCAACCATGCCCGTCCTGTCTTTACAATTTAACTAATAAAACAGCCCTAGACCTCTATAAAAACCCTGTTTCTTAATCTAAGCACTTGACAATATTATATATGATTATGGTAATGACGTGAATATGGTATGGCCCCTCCCTTGATATTAATGGGTGAATAAAACGATATAACTTTGATATTTCAATAATAATAATAATAATAATAATAATAATAATAATAATAATAATTACACAATGACTTTAAAAATAATAATAATAATAATTTGTACCGTAATCAAGATTACGTTACAGTTTATCAGTATTTACCTGCATTTCCGATACAATGCTTACAACAGTATCTGTTACTTCGGTCTTAATGACTTCTTGCATTTGACCTAACTTATTATCTAGTGCAACCTGATTTGCATCTAACCGATTACTCAATTCAGCTTTATATTCAACTTTATTTGCCTCTAAACGGTTGTTTAATTCAATCTGGTTATTGTTCATTGCAACCTGATTGGCATCTAAACGAGCATTTATACTATCCTGGAAAGCTTTGGTTTCCAGTTTGTTCTGCACGTGAGCAGCATCAAAATGTTGTTTCAGTCCTGCAATAACTTGCAAGATCTCCTCCGTACCTGACATTTTACAATAACACGCTTAAATATGCAGGCAGGCTTCCTGGAAAAATATGTGGATACGTTTCGAAGAGAAACATCAAACACTGCACACATATTGTGAAGTCGTACAAAACCTGATAATATTATGGTAGATTGTGGATTGGGTAAGTAACGCTAGTACCCTTAGGCCATTCTCTTCTCAATAGAGAGATTCTGCGTTACCTCAAAAAGCCTACTGAATTCAACAATCACTCAAACACAGTTTGAGGCAAAACAATTACTATGGTTTTCCCCATGAAATACCATAAAAAATCTATGGGTTTTCCCTAAATCCCATAAGTTCCACGTATTCTGGGCGCCATGATAAATGAATAGTGATATGCACAATCTATCGTTGCCCGGTTCGTGCAATGCCAAAATCGCTCATATTGCACTGACGCAGGCGGTTCCATAAAGAGTTAATACCGCCCCACGTTGCTTGGGCCATGATAAATTAATAGAGCTTTTACTACCATAGACCCCACAGACGGGCGTCATGATAAATTAATAGACTCTATTATGTCTACAGGTATCTATCAAAATTTATATATACGTATCGGAACTTAGCTATGGATTAGGAGCGGTCACACCCTACTTCGTTAATTCTTACTTTAATAGAGTTGTGTGCATTAAATCTGACCGACTTTAGTCGTACCTTTAGCTCAAATCACAGTATAGGACATCAATTCCCATGTACCCATGTGAGTAATCTCGTTGGATAATATGCATCTGCCTCCAACTAGCATCAGCTCTCAGGCGTGTACGGTAACCCCAATTTTGCAGTGCATATTTTGGATTTGAGGCAAAAAGGTATCAACTCTACAATGATAAAGCACAACTCTATTCTAAAACTTTAATTCATTGAAATAAATCATGGCTTCAAACACAACACAATACCCAAAAAGCATAAAATAAAAGCAAACAAAATTTTTACTTCCACAATCCACAAGTAAACAAATATGAAATCACCACAAAATCATACCTAGCCATAATGCTTTACCCTTCTGTGAACTTCACAAGGATATACTAGTGCGCTGGTGCACCTACGACTTCAAAACAAGCTGTACATTAACATAACAGTCATACAATGTGACTTCTTTAATATTACAACAAGGATTATTCCTTAAAACTCTTTACGTTAAACAATTATGTGTGCCGTGCGTGTTTTAATATTTTTCTTCTCACCAATGAAATGCTTTGCATGCATTTACCTATTTGGACGTTGCACCAAAATCAACGTGCAACTCCATAATTATGTAAGCTACCCCCTACACATCCTCCAATTATATGGTTTCACCGCATGCTGTCTGTGATTCCTAGATAAAACGTTACGTTATAGCTTATGTCGGACTGTACGATAGACTACCTCGCGCTCATGGCGATTGGCATCTAGTCACCAACTACATGACTTGGTTCCAGTGACAGTACAAATATATCATGTAACTATTCGTCAGATAGCTAAATTAATGAACCATCAGGATGAACTATAATTATCCATGTGTTCACAAACTACATGGCTCTAATACTCAAGATAACAATCTTGCATTATATGTCATTTTAACAAGGTCTAGAATCTCTTCCCTTTATAACTCGCCTGGGCGGTCCGAGTGGCTGGCCCCGACCCTCGGCTAAGGAAGTCGCTACACAATAGAAAGTGGAATGGGTCGTTTCACCAATTATCTCGACCTTTCTAAAAGTTTGAAAGCCTCCCTCTCTCTAAGCAGTGGAGATTTACAAGACAAATACTGTGTCCACACCGACACACATGTTCCCAAAGGATCTTAATTGACTATTATGCCAACAGGTATTGAATGAGCTTTTGTAATTATTCCTACGTCGAGGATAACGATTAATTAATGGCCTCCCATGGGTCCATTCAACATGAAGGTTCGGGGTTCGCAATGCATGAGCCTGGCGGTTGACCGATGTCTCAAGTATGATATAGGCGCAGAAAACCACTGTCGCCATGAGTTTTCGCTGCCCACGAGCGTAAATAACTCATCAAAAAGTTCTCGGGAAATCATAGAGCTGCGAGGTGTCCTTGTTTCCTCGACTCTTACCAAGATTCCAATCCGGAACACATTTCAATCCTTTCTTCAGAGTTAGGGTCCATTCACTAGAACTCTGGAATAAATAATATCTCCAACAATGTCCACGACATAGGAGAATTCATACGTAGAATAGACTATCTGGCCCCTAATGCTCCATGCTACGACACTCCGACCTATAATATTAAGAGAAATCTAACATTTACTCTATAAGCTTCTCAATTAAGCTGCAAATTCAATTCACTAAAAGCTCTTTCATTACTGGTATCATTACTGAATATCTGCAATATTCTGATATAAAACTTCTTTCCATAATTACTGTAATGTAATCTCACTGTAACATCTTCCTGCTTAGATTGATAAGTCCTGCACTTAGCGTTAATAATTCTCGCTTACAACATTTATTTGTTTCCTGATGTGTTCATTCATACTCTTAATAACCATTATTATTATTATCATCATTTCTCACTGACATAAATGACCAAAATCATTATTTATTATTATTCTCACATAAATTACCAAAATTTCCGACATAGCTAGACGTTTTAAACTCGAACAATCGCGTTCGTTGCATTTACATAACTGATTGCCATTCTTAATTCATAGTGGGAATAATTACTCCACTTAATGATGCAAATCAACATTTCAACTCTATCAAAAATCAACTCAATACTGATTAAACATGGAGGATCAGCCTCCTAACTGATTTTTACTGGCATCTATAAGGAATTCACAATATCTTTACGGAATCACAGACATGCATCGGTCCATACTTCTACATAATCAGAACCATAATTTGTGGGGTACTTACATCTCTATAGGCATCTAAGGTGGCTCCGACCAATCATATTCTTCCATGTCGCCCGCCATAATGGGTTTAACGCGACATATTTCTCTTGTTTACACACATTTGATTACACATAATTTCTATCACCAACACGACACGTTGCATACCTTTCAGGAAGTTATCACTCCCCAAACATGTGAAACACTTCATCAAACACTACTTTAAATGATATTTTTACATATGCATTACACTGAACACTCGTCACTTTATACACACTTCAATGCTGAAATTCCCTAGCAGAGATCGAAATTGCAGGTGTCAACGGCATCTTACGTTACCAACTCCTGATTGAAAGTCTGGTTATCTGCTCTCGGAACTCTCCAACAGTTTTATGACGATCATTACTCCTACAGTAAGCGTCCTGCGTTACATCAATACGCTGGCTCCCAAACATGAGTGTTAACATCTGGTACTCTCATGGCAATACCAAACACTTAGTAGAGTTTCTTTAGCGCATTCTATCGTAGTTACACATATACGATTAGTTAATACTATACACACTGCGCTTAATAAAGTTCAACACTTTCACAAATAATTATACACAATAATTCTACCGTTAGTCTATACGGTGCTTCGTAACTGAACACGTCATAGTTCGTGCGGCTGATTATGCCTGTATCACGACTATTATTCATACAAGCATGTTTACTGTTTCTATTACACATACCAGTCTTTGTTCGGCGTCTTGATGAATAGATCCGTCATGCGTTTTGCCTTGACGAACTTGCTTCAACCAATCATAGCTGTAGCTGACTGAAGTTTCACTCGAAGACTGCACGTAACTTATTTGAAGACTTCTGTCTGCGGCTTACACGCTGTCTCGTACTGCTGCATATTTGCTGCATACTGATTGCAACTTATTGCCATTGTGCTACAATTGACAATTGAGTAAAACTATAACTGGCTGTAACTGCGCTTGGCGGCATGTAGACTGCACTTGGCTGCGTCTCGACTGACTTACAACTGGGCTTCAAATGAGTAACAACTGAGAGCTCCTCCTGGGGTCTACTCCCTTATATCGGATTTCCACAGAAAGTAGAGCAACATCTTCCCGCGTAATCTTGGCTCCTCTCACAGCATGATTCAGGTCTTCAAACCATGATCATTGTGTTCCTCTCTCTTCACAGGTCCCAAAACTATCCGTGTGCAAAGGAATCGCTCGTTCAATTAATTAATATTAATTCCTTTCTCCATGGCGTGGGACGCTACCTAATCGGGAAGTCCCCGGCAACATCTTCACATCCATCCGCGAACAATGGTCGTTTTACAGTCCTTACGCACATCACTAAATATGCACCAATTTCGCAGGTAAAAGACTCTAAAATTATCTTCTTGCCAAAATATTCACCTGTGTGCAACTCTCATCTCGATTCGTTACTCCAATCACGAGTAATCAATGATTTTTCTGGGCATTTCTCCGCCCCTACTCCAAATCTATTCTCCGTCGGGGAATAACTATGTCATTATTCAGGCCTCTCCCCTGCTCCAGACGACATAATGGGGTGACAGAGATGGACGTGGCTCCACTGGGACCAACCCACAATTCTGGGCCGATTAGTAAATGTCAGCTCTGCCCTCCTCTGTGCTTCAAACCTCCAATAGCTTACACCAAATCGTCTTATAATGATATAATCTGCTCATTATTTCCTACATTATTTTAATAAATAATGCCATTTCATCAAAAATCACACCAGTGATTAAATATACATTTCTTTCGAGGGGTTTTCACCAAGAAACTCCCTGTACAGATCTCCGGTTCGCTTCCTGGTGGAACCTTTATACTGAGATCACAGTCTCTGAGAACCATGTTCGATTCCAGTCAGCATAACCCCATCGGGTTCAATACATACATTTATTTTGGTGATTCGTATGGTTCTTTGGTTCTTTTGACTCTAATTCCTTTTTTTTCGTGAGATCTGAAACGACTCCGTGAGACCAATCACTATATCTTACTTCAATTTTCATGGAGGTAATAATAAAAGTTCATTTATGTAGGACATTTTATTATAATAAACAAATTATGAAAATGTATACCAAGAGCAAAATTATTATGTACATAATAGAATTAAAGTTCCTAAGATATTCTCATCTGCCTATTGTTAGCACAGGCACTAGTAATGCATACCATAAAAAAAAAAATATTATACCTAATTATTTCCTGTTCTTGAAATCAATGCTTCAATTTTTTCCATATCAAAGATAGCGTTTCATGATTTACACACACTCAGTATTTTACTTCACCTCAGATTCTCTTATATCCATTGATCTGGTCATCCTGGGATCAGTGATCTCAGGCAACAAGATTTTCTCGCAGCAGAATGTCAGTTACATAAGGATTTTTTGTCTCCAGAACTTTTCGTCCCTCTTTGTTGTTTCTATGTGAATGTCCTTAGGCGTCCATACCTCAAAATTACATATTTCCCGCTATGTTATTTCCAACTGGCCCTGGTTCTGGAAATAAAAATCATGCGAGTGTTAGAGAGTTATCAATCTGTTCTCTTCTGAAAGGCGCTGTTCTTGACATTCTCTAGGCTTTCTTTTTCGCTTACTTTCTGCCAAACAAAATCCCTTTAGCTTCTTGCAGTCTTCCAGTATGGTCATATTCCGTGCAGAATAAGGGCACTTGACTTCGACTATAACGTCGTCTCCTTTAATTAATCGGTCTGGGGAGGCACCTAATAACCCATAAGTTTTATGTATGAAAAGACAACATTCTTCGACTTTTCTATCGATTTCTCCTCAAAATTTCGTTTTGCAATTCGCTCAATATCACAGTCATACTGCATTGAGTTAAATTCGCCGTACAGAATGTTGTTTCTTTTGCCACTGGAGCCCATTTCGAAATAGGATTCCCCTTGCATACATATCCAAAATTGGATGCCGTAAGTCTGCCCATTCTAGCTGTGTGCCACTTTTAATTTTCCCTTTGGCCCCTTGTTTCCTTTTCCAGTTTTTGTATATGGTATTCACTAATCGTTAGTTGCTTGATCACTAAACTCATCACTAAACTCTCTCAACAGCACCTCATCGAAATCCAACTGCATTGATCGGTTTCCATAATCACGTGAGACAGTTCGTTTCATTTCATTAGACTGTTGTCGGGACATTCCTTTCCCTTCTCGCGACGCAAATAAACTTTTTCGGAAAGCTGCTTTCCTTCTCTTTCTGCTGAGTGCAGTGTCCTTCACTATTGTGGCATTTTTTTTTCTAAACTGATTTCATTGTTTTATGGTGCCAGGATGGCCCAAACTGAAAGACAAGCCCGGCAGCTCTGGTTATATGAGTGAAGGAACCTCGTTTCCCTCGATTGATCTGCTTACCTCCCATGAATTTTGCAACAAGGGACGTATAAATTTCGGCAGCATTGCTGGTGTGTTTGATACTAGCTGGGAACTTTTGCAATTAGGGGCTGCAAGCAATTACGCATAAGTTTGGTTGCAGTTAGCTGTTTGTCTTCACTTGCCCGCTGGTATTCAAAAGTACTGTTTGCAGTCTTTATGGATCCCAATCCAATCCAGTATTTCCGCAAACCAAGTTTCCATTTTCACATTCGCTACGCCTTTATTTTTCCACACAGCGCATTATTTTCTTTGAAGTCGTACTTGCTTCTCTGAAAAAAATTCACACTGAATAATTCGTAATCTTGTACTTCTACACTTATGAATTAGAAGTAAAAACAAACTACACCCGTGGCGCATGAAGGGCCTTGGCCTACCAAGCAACCACTGCGCTGTTCAGCCATGTAGCCCGCAGATTTCGGGGTGACGTTTAGTCATCCAACTTGTAGGCTACAGGTAAAATATAAGTGAAATCATAACTGCTCATTGCATTGCAGATTCTCTAATGCAAGCGTAAAGAATTATATAATTTCCAATATAAACTAGGAAAAAAACTTAGGGTGTGAAGAGGTCTTTTTCTTTTTTGTTTTTAGGGCCCGGCTTGCTTTTCTTGGTACTTAGTCGCAATCTCCCCTGGGATTCAGTGGAACGCCCTTGAATCGGTTTTGGTGGTGGCTCCATTTATCAACAAAAAAGAAAAAATAACTCCACGTGATGACCAGTCGTAGCCTACCTATATGCACATGTATCTATTCTACCTCCGTAGCGTAGCGGTCAGCATGATTCGCTGCCGTCCCGGAGGTCCTGGGTTCGGTTCCTGGCTCTGCCACGAATTTGAAAAGTGGTATGAGGACTGAAACGGGGTCTACTCAGCCTCGGGTAGCCCAAATGAGTAGAGGGGGTTCGATTCCCACCTCAGCCATCCTCGAAGTGGTTTTCCGTGGTTTCCCACGTCGTCTTCGGGCAAATGCCGGGTTGGTACTGCCCCCGTAATTGAATTATATAGAGACCACGGTGGCTATTGTGGAAATTATAGCGAAAGTTATGGCTGTCATAGTTATGACGTGGGTAGTCATGACGTAAGCACGGATGACGCAGACGATATGCCAGCAGGCTACTTGAGCTGAGATTCTCAGTGACGTCAGCATTTAGTCGAGAATGTTCCGAGATGTACGACGCAGTCGCAGGAAACGTGGAATTCTGCTGAGGAAGAAATTATGCTATTGGAGGGGAGACTTAAACCAATGAACGATAGTCTAAAGGAAGACGGAGATTGCTGAAACTATGGTATTTTTATTACTTTTTGGAATGCAGAATTGTGGAAATCCATTTGCAGTAAAGGCATTGTTCTGGAATTTTGGTGAAATTTATTTTCAGTTTTTGAATTATGAAAATCCGTCATGTATTGACGAAGTTGGAACTTCTAGCGATGACGCAGTAACACGCGATGGAAGGGATAGATACGCCCCTCATGAAGTTCATAAAAGGCCTTGCGCAGAAGAGAGGAGCCTCATTCCTCATTCTCAGATTATAAATCAATCGTCAGATTTCAAATAAGCATTTCAGTGAAACGTCGAGTGAGATTATTAGTGAAAAAGTCGTCTTTGTAACGCGTGGCGAAGCCACTAGTCGAACATACAAGCAGTGCAGGTTTACTGTGAAGTAAATCTAGGTGAAGTTGAAACGACACTTATAACGCTTCTACAAGATTAGCTGTGAACAGTTAGCGGTCGCCTATAAGCTAATTCTCTTGTGCATTACTACAGTAAGGACTGTAGAAAAGCTGAACAATTTCGAGGAAGTATTTTGGAAGTTATTGACAATATTAGACGACTGACAAAAGTGATTTTCTCGCCACAGAAGAAACACTTTTTGTATAGCCAGACTCTACGCTACGGCTGACAGGGCTAGTGAAATAGGGAGATTTCAGATTGCTTTTGTGACACAACACTGCAGTATAATGGAGCAATTTAATAAGGCAGTTTGTTCTTCTAATACTTCAACCGAAGAGCAAATGGAAGGCTAAAGGACTTAATGCAATTGGGACATATTTCAACGGAGTAAGATAGCGACATGGAACTTCGCTAATTGCTATTCCATACAAGCGAACATGTGGTGAACAAACCATCTACACCCATGTTTCGTGAGTAAAGGCTGAATACTATCAAACAGCAATAGAAATGATTTCATACTTTCTGAATATGAATATTTCTTCGGAAATTTATACAAAAACTTCATGGCGATTTTCAACTGGAACTTCAGGGATTTTTCAAGAGAGGTCAGGGTTGTCCCGACTCACAAAGAAGATTATTGCCGGAAGGATGTCGTTCGTCTTCGTGAAGCAGTTCGATTCTTCGATGGTGCTGTTTCTGGTTTCGAGGATGGAGCTCAGCTTTAACTTGGTGAAATGGATCCATCAACAGTCTTCTTTGGGGAATTTTCCTCTGGAACGTCAATCGGCAGATAAGGTAGTCGTGAACGTTTATTGTATTTGAGTTTATTAGCAATATTTGAGCAACCATTTTTCCCATATTTTTGTCCTCATGTATTTTTGCCCGATATTCTTGTTTGAGATTCCTATTCTCAGTACACCTTGATGAGTTATGCCTTTTTCGACATTTTATTAAGACATTGTTATGTCATGGGCATAGTTAAATGATTTTGAATCAGTTGAGACTGATATTTAGATTTTTCAGTAATTTGCTTATTTTTGTAGTCACGATTTGACTGTAAGTTAATGTTTTTTATGGCAGATTTAAATTCAGACAGCGTGTCACTCTATTAAAGTAATTCTACCCCTGTTTAATTACTTTGACCAATTTTCTGTCATCATCAAGAAGGAAGAACATTTAAATGATTTTAGAGCGTTAAAATCCAGTACGTTGTCGACGATCTTGGAAATACTAGTCGTTATTTGAATTGATTGCAACACAGACATTTATCGTCAGTCATGACCGACCATTGCATCTCAGGCAATTTTGTGAAAGATGAACATTAATTATGAATTATTGAATGCATTAAATTCGTGAAACTTGTGTTAGGTTTTTTCTCATATAGAGATTTTTATAATGATGTTTGCATTCCCCAGTCTAATTGGATTCTATTCGACTATTTTGCAGTCAGTCGCACTTTGTTTGATGATAGTATTTTTATACTACAATTCTTTTAAGATGTTAATCTTAAATTTTGATAGACCAGACAGGCGTATATAAGCGTATTCACTATTAAATTTGTTTGTGATTGGCAAATTTTTATTTCATTTCGATTCATGAATGAAATCCACGAAGTTTAAATGACAACAGTTTTGAAACAATTATTGATATATGAATTTTTAAGTGGAACTATGAATGTATAATCGATAGTGCAGCGGACATGTTGAAAGTCGCTGACGTATAATGCCCTTAAATAAATGAAGGAGATTCCCACAGTAATTAATGATGATAAAGATTGTATTAGGGGAGTTTATTGTAAATGCTGTAGATGATTTTAATGCCATATAGATTAATATATGATGAATTTTGGGCTATTTTGAATGCAGTTTGTGCATTATTTTGTAAGCGAAGTATTTTCCGCTAGAGTGTATTGTCATAGTTCGTTGAAAATTAATCAAGTGAATTTACTGTTATAATTAACAAGAGTTTGAAAGAATTTGAGATAAGATTTTGAATGAAGATTGCCGTCACAAATAATTAAATTTATTACAACCTTTATTAAACCAGATTGTGACATTTACATGTATAACTAACCTTCATTGGTCGATTATATTAAACACGATTATGAATTTACCAACCGAATAAAACATGTGGTTCAATGTATTTCTTAAATTATTAATTTAAATAATTTAAATGTTGATAGTGTAAATAATAAATGTAAATATCTTTGACAATAATGTGGAACGAAAGTGATGTTAAAGGCGTGTTTAAAATTTTTGTAATTATTTTCGACAATATTATAAACAATTTCCAATTGTTATAAATAATTTATGTGATTTTGTTATAAACATTTAAGAGTGTGTTTTATACTCTAAACTATGCTGATTAAACATTTGGATGATAACTTAACAAGTTTAAGGATAGTTAAAATAATCCAGTGGGATGGAAGTTAAACATTTGAAAGATTTGCGTCAATATGTATGAGTTGTCTTGTAGACATTTAAAGCTTTAAAAGGAGCTGAATTCTTACGCAAGTGTGGGGAGGAGTGCGCCCCATTTGACAGGTGTGAGCCAGGTTAAAGAGTAGACCAGCCGGCCTGACATCTGGTTACAAGCAGGCGAGGTCGATACTCCGGCCTTGTGCCTATTAATAAAGGTGTTATGTTTATTGAAGGAAACCAAATGCTCTATATATGTCGTACCCTGACTTCCTCATCCAATCCAAGTGTGTTTTAAAATGTTACGTTATTTTGAGCTCAAGGGAGCTAACATATTGTTTGATAAATTTGCAAGTCCTTTAGGAGGACGTAGTCAGATTGACATGGGCTACTGATAGCCACGTTTATTTTGTTGAGTTGTGAAAATCATACTCTTTATTTGAAAATAAAGCTTTTGTACAGTTCAAAGTTCTCGTCTTCGGTCTGGTTCATTTTTAAATGTCATGGTGAAGGTTATTGTGAGAGCATACTTTAAGGATCCTGTTGTCAACCCAATCCCCGAGATATTTATAAGAGGTAAGTAAGAGCAAGTATGAAACCCCGTCTATTTTGGTGTGTTCCACAATAAGTTTTCTTGGTAACTTCTGTGTTCAAACCTCGGTAGTATTTGTCAGTGCCATTTTCATGGATGTAGCTGAGCTGGTGCGATTGATTGTTGGCAATCCGATTGAGGGGGCGGATATCTGACAGCCTACTATCCGGGTAAACGGGAACAGTACTGTACCCGTAGCCACATGGTCTTACCTGTTGAAATCCGATGGAAAAACTGGATCGTAGAATCTGGAAGTACCCGGCTAAAATAAACCCCCAAAAATTCTACCAAAATGGATCAACCTGGGATAAGGACACAACAATATAACAGAATGTGTTAAGAAAGTCCCAGTGGTAAAAGAACAAACTAGCTCAAAGTGAACTCGAAAAACTCTAAAATTAATCTCGGGCATATGGCTGAACGTTGGAAATATTGCTCCACTGGTTCTCCTAGCACATCCTGTTCCTAATATAAATCACTAAATCATTTGATATTTAAAATGTATTGCTCAGTTTATTGACTGTAAACGTAGTATAGTGTAGATCAGAATCTACTATCAGCATAACAAAACAAAAATGGTTCGTCTTTAATTCTGACGAATATCATTGTATTGCATCGACACGCAATATTTCTTGTCATGGAAAAGTTCATACACGATTTAACGATATCGTCAATTAAATATACACAAATACCCTTGAAAATATTAATTATGAATTATTTACAAAATTTTACAGTCTTATACTTTCACCGAATCTTGCTATGATTCTCTTATTATCCATTGACATTATTATTTTGACATTATTTTTAACCATTTTCTGTCTTATTCGACAATCAATAAAGTTCATAGAACGTAGTGTTTCTCAAGTAAATTCCAGTCGTATCTTCAATACAGTACAACATTATCGTGTGGTTTCCAAGTATTGTTTCACACTAGATATTCGTTAATTTAAACAATAACTTTCTCTTTAATTAACATTTAAATGGTGGGTTATATTTAAATTCCAGCATTGTGGCTTCAATAATAGTGCTCTATTCACGAATAATATTCATCATCTTATACAATTCAGCGACTGCTTATCAGCTCCCATAATTCCCAAAACTTAATTACATCAATGGCAATCTCTCCACACTCGAGATTCCTAATACAAACTTCAAACTATTTCTGAATATCCACTGATATCGAAATGTATCCAAATTATTTCATTAATGCCTGTATTGCTTCATTCAATACGATAATAGCGCTTAATAGCTGTATATAATTTTCCACACCTAAATAAAGTTGTTAAATTTTCAATTATTCATCAAGAAATATCGTGTTTCACAATTAACATGACTAAGGAAGAAGATTGTAGTTTTAAGTGACCGTGAAAAAATTAACATGACTATCAAAGTGTTATTCCACTCTTGGAAAAACAATCATTATAGTTCTATAATTCTTCAATTTAATTCATTACATCTGTAAATTCCAACAATATCAGATTCCTTCATGACAGAATATACTTTACTTGACATTGAGATACACTTCTCAAATATAATTCATTTCATTTGGAATTTCCACAATCACAAAAATATTTTACAAGAGATTACAATTTAATAGAAATCGACATTTAATTCAGATCCGTAAAATCAATTCAAAATAGGTCTGCCTCTTAAGAAAATCGTACAACTCTACACCATGGAAAAATGCCTAATATTAATAGGTTGCGATATAAACCATCAGAATCATACGAAATCAGAAAAGGACTAAACCAAAAAGAACTATAAAAATCGAAAACTTAATTAACTCTAATCCAACAAAAAATATCTCTACTCAAAAACTTGACTCAAAAACTGGCTATAATGATTGCCTAATCCAAAAAGTGCCAAGATTCACTTTAAAAATGTTATTCGATTGCAATGCATGTATCTAGCTTCACGTAGAATAATACAGTCATACGAAATGCAATACTGTATAAAATGTCGAAGTAATTCTGTTTCGAAGTTCACGATGTAACAGAATTAATGTTGTAAAAAGTTCATAGTAATGTAGTAGGTCATCATCTTCCTAATTCCTATTCTTAAACAAAGATATCGTAGTCTTCTTCCTAAATATTTCTTCTCAACTAATTATAATGCTCGTAATTTATTACCAAAATTTTAATAGCAAAGTTGCAAAACTAAAATTACAAAAGAAATTATCTACTCAAAAATTGACTACATAAGTGCATCCGTTATCGGATCAGAACTTAAAATAGACTATCAAACAGAAAAGACAGAAACGTCAAGTCTAATCTTCAAGTCCATTTTCAACATACTAAATAAATATGGTGAAAAAGGCAATCTACAGATATGACATGATTCATACCGTCTACTAATAAAGAAATCTCCCAGCTACCTTATGTTGTTTTGATGTGAGTAAATGCATGTAAGAACATACATAACTGTTGAGACCGAACCGTCATCCTCGGCGTTGAGAAGTTGAAGTATAGGTCAGTAATACAGGTGTTCGAACCCGTCTCCCTCCTGTCCGAAACAGCTGTCCGTAACTCAAACCCCGTCTCATGAACCCGCCTGAATGGGTCTGTAGCGAAGAGGTAGTTGACACCTCCATTCTTGTTTGAAGATTCATTATAGTTAGAGGTGTTAGAAAGTGTTGTTATTTTTTTGAAGATTTGTTGATTTAAAATTCAAAAGGTGGTGTTTTGTGTTTTTATTATTTTTTCGGGGGATGACATGTTAAAATTTGGAAAGCGATAAGGTTTGTACAATAAGTGCATTTAAAAATATAAACAATTAATAAAACAAAGTAAAAAACAAAACAGCAGGGTAAAACGTTAAACATGGCTATGGAAGAATGAGATAATACTTATATGGAAGTCACATTTTTATTTTACATTCACCATCTCGAAACACATTTCAGTGAATACCTTTTTCAGTTTTATCCAAATACTGCGGTGAAATCACTGGAAGTAGATCATGGTTAAAGTCTCAGCATTTGCAGCTGTCAATTTTCGCCTCCTATCACTTACTATGAGACTGTATTTCGAAAATGACTTTTCAGAATCCACATTTGAACAAGGATACCACACACACTTTAATGCAGCTGTTGCATAGTCTCGGTGAGCAGGCCTTATCCCATGAGGATCTCTGGAACATTCACATTATCTTCATGACGCAGTTGGTTCTTGATTGCAGTCAGGTAAATGCTGTGAGCCTCTAAAAACTGCTGAGACTCCATCTTCGTAAGAAATGGGGCATTCTTCTTAAATTGGAGCAGTTCTGTGGGAGATACGTTCTTAGGTGCATGCCGAGGATCAAACAATGACCCGATGGCTTCTACAGTCTTCCTGGCTGGATCCGTGGTCCTTAAAGTCCTGACTTTCACTAGAGCTGACTGGGCAACACACGTAAGCTTGGACTTAACCTTTATCTGCATCTTTTGAGGAAGCTGTTCCAAGTTCTGGAGGATCGTATGATTGAACATTCCACCATCGCCTAATAGCTTGAGCTTTACCTCAAGGTCATCTAGCTTCCCAGCCAGTAAGTGAATTGTTGGGTACTTAGATCCCTCCAAGAAATTAAGCAAGTCCATAAGAGAGGCACCAACAACAGAAACATACAATGCTTGTAATTGTATAAATTGTATTGTAGAAGTCGATGCTTGTTGGAAAAATTTGACCCCAGAATTTGAATCTTCCAATGTTTTGAAAAATTCGACCAGATCTTCGACATGCGTGGCCATATACATTGCAGCCTTAAACCATGAATTCCATCTTGTACATACAGGCATTGGGAAAGCTAGAATTTCATTCTCTTTTTCTGTGTTTTCATATTTCTCCCGTAGAAATGCAACGTAATTGCTTTTTCTTTTTCGCGTATTTAAAAAGACATTCTTTGTCTTTACTATAGACATGTTCAATTCGACCAGCTGGTTTTCAAATACGCAGCCGATAAGATTGACTTTATGAGCCCAGCACTGGACATGACTTACTTCTTCAATCAATCCTTGAAGAGTAGTTACACATTTTGTCATGTAGCGTGCTGAGTCCGTAACTACTGCCACTACACGCTCCCGTTCAATTTCATAGGAATTCAAGGTGTCTAATATCGCATTGGAGCAATTTACGCTATTGGCAGAATCTAGAACAACAGAGGCAGCCAGATGGGTGTTCATTTCAGTTGATGGTACTGATGGACGAAAAAGAATGTTGAAAACACACCTACCATTCTTGTCAGTTGTTTCGTCACATAGCAGAAACACGTCTTTGTTTTTTATATCTTCCCTAATTTCTTCCCTCCTTCTTTCGCCAATCATGGGGATGTATTTCTGACGAATCTGATTTGCTGATGGTAAATCTCCACTTCCGCGAACGTACTTATTAAACCAAGTACTGATAGCAGGATTGTCTAGTTTCTCTACTGGTATATTAGCTTTCACAAACTTAGTAGTAGTGTCCAAAATAAACTCTTCTTTCATATCCTTCACACGACTAGCATTTGATAATGTTTCTTTCAAGGTGGCCACTCTAGGAACACTAACTTCAAGACGCCAATTTTCTCGGCGTTTTGAATGCTTCTCCGATTTGCAATGTTTGTCTAATGCATCTTTCCTGCGATAATCTAACCGACAATCACAATATTTGCACATAAGAATGCCACAAGAAATTATAAATCCTTCATTCTTATATTCTTTAAGTCTGTCTGTGGCAGAAACAGCTACCTTCGGCATTTTTAAACTCAACTGAGCGATGCCCAGTAACAAACAATGTTATCACACGGTTGACTGTAGTCACACGCCAGTATAAATTCGTAACCACACGCAAAATGTATTTCTGAATTCGTGTCATAATATTTAAATTACGTCGCGTCTCATCTTCCTGTACTGCTAAGTTCGGAACTAATACGACGAACACGTGGTCGCCAACTGATTCACGCAAATAACACACTAGCTTCGATGATAACGCACAATTTGCGCACTTTTTATTAAATTATATAGAATTCTCTACTATAATTTACACTCGCTACCGATGTAACAGGAGGCAAACGTAGTTTACATTATGAACAACTATCACATAACCTTTTGGAGGTAGTCGGCCAAACTATTCACGCCGCGATATAACAGCTGTTTACCACAGCGCTAAAATCCAACGAGTAACGAGAATATCGACAGCATATCGTAATATGACGTATATCGTAGTATTACCCCTCGCGAAACTATACAATCGATCATTCTCTCGAATTGAACACCAACCAAATTCGATTATCGGCTTGTGGACAAAAATGTTCGGATTGGTGTGGGGAAAAAATATGAAAATTTGTTTTTATTTCGCAGATTGCGGTATTTGTGGTGTTATTCACAAAATTCGCGTTATTTCGCGATTTAATTTCACTCCTGGGCGGTACGAAACATGTAAATACGTGAAAATAAAACATCCTAACCTCTAAATATGACTTTTCGTTTTATCGCGAATTAACAAAAACTAACACCTCTAATTATAGTAGTAGTAATTATCTCAGTATCATTTCGGAGAATGCTTCAGTCTCTTCTTATATAGACGTCTGCTTATGTATTCCATAATCAAACATCGGTCACCATTTGAATCTCAATCCTGCTTATGTGTTGCATTCCTTATGAATGCTTTAGCAACTCATAACTACACTCAAATTATACTGGTTGACTATTCCCCTCAACTCAGTACTGTTGATAACTGGATAATAATATAAGTTCACTCGAAGTAGCGTACACGCTAACGAAACGTTTATCAGAAGCACAATGTTCATTCGCGACAATTTTCTAGACCGAACTGTTTTAACACTGGGCTATGCGATCGTCCCGTGTTCTACGCAGCTGTGCCTGCTTGAATGCAGTAAAGCACTATTCCCGTGCCGGACTTAACGAAGCGCACAATTTCAATGATATTTGAGACTTGTTGTCGGAACAGAATCAAGATGTGAGTGTCTGACTTAATACAGAGTTCACCTCAGCTGTGCTGGATTTTCCCCATAATCCACTGCTTTCCGGTCGATATAAATCGAAGCTGCATACCGTTAATGCGATAAACACCTGATAACGTTTTAAATGCATCTATAACTTCGTAAATGTCTTTAAATTACTCCTCATTATATATCATTATAATCCCAAGTCGTAGATCCCCTCTGTGATCTCTGTAAATGTTAATATTTGTAAGTTTCATGTCGCAGTTGTATAGCAGTCTTCTTGTGAACGAACTCGTCCTTCAAAAACATATGTGAGTTGGGTCACCAAGGACTGACCGAAACGTAATCTCTGCTGCGTAGCAGGGTTGCCTATGCGATTCCACTACGCTCGCGTCTTGCTTGCTGTATTTCTCAACTGGAAGTTGAAATCTCCACACAAAAGTGTAATATTCGCTTCTTAAAAATACATGTGATCTGTTGCTACAGAAAGTATGGTACAGTACCTACTGTAAGGCCACGGCCGCCTCCTTCCCTCTTCCTTGCCTATCAATCCCAATTTTCCTTTCCCTTCCCATCCCTCATGAGGCCCCTGTTCGCTTTGCAGGTGAGGTCACCTGGGCAAAGTGCTGATCACACCTCCCCAGTTGTATCCAATCCTACCAGCTCCCAGCTCTAGGACACTGCCTGGAGAGGCGGTAGTGGTGAGTTCCCTCGCTGAGTACGTGGGAACCACCAACCTGGAGGGTAAAATTTACAAAAAAAATCTATTCTACCAGAAATACTGTCCAAAAATTAAAGTGCCGAAAATAGAACACCTAATGGGCGTTAAAAAATAATACTGTTGCAGGTAAAATAAATAAAACATAGTAATTAATGAAATCGATGAACTAAAAACAAGAAGTCGTAACTAGGAACTGGTAAAATATCAAAAGATCACTCAGAAATATCCAGACCTTGACAATAATTCAGAACTAACCAGCACGTCAATCGCAACATTGGACTAGATGCTCGGGAATTCCGTACCGTCTGGCAAGGTTATTGCTCTCTCAAATAACTCGAGCTCTGCTCCCCTCCACCAACCCGCTCTCCTTGACCTTGTTCTACTGCCGCGCCTTGTTGCAAATACAGTAACACTTTTATTCACAAACTTCCCAAAGTGATCCCCCCTGAATTTCACCCCTCCCCATGGACCCCTTAAATTGGATTTATGAAAAAACGGTCGAACACCTATTTACTTATTTCTAAGCTGTTTTCCCCCCTGAATTTGATGAGTGAGTGAGTCAGTCAAATAGTTAGGAAACGTTCTTTCCTGTTTTTTTCCCCCAGAATATCACACCTCCCCATGGGCCCCTTAAATTGGATTTATGAAAAAACGGTCGAACACCTATTTACTTATTTTTAAGCTGATTTTTTTTGCTGAGTTTCTAACTCATCGCCTATGTCGTTTAAGAGATACACGCTCTGTTAAGAGTCCTTAAACCCCCACTTTTGACCCCTTTCACCTCGTAATATACACCACATCGAAAAACCTTCAGACACATGTCTTCTTATTTTTAATGATGAGTTTATATGCCGAGTATCACATCCCCCAATGAAACCAATCGGGGGAAATTGATATTCAATGAAATGGAGGTGTACCCCTTTAACACCCCTTTAGAACATGAATATCCAAAAATCCTTCCATAGTGGGCGTTTCCGACAACGAACATATCCCCAACATTTCAAGTTTCTAACTTTAATAGGTTTGGCTGGGCGATGATAAGTCAGTGAGTCAGTGAGTGAGTCAGTCAGGACACTTTGCTTTATATATATAATAGACTAGCAACCCGACCCGGCTTCGCTCGTGAACAGTTATGAATGCATTACGTGATAAGCGCTTCTTTTCCAATGTCAATGAACAACGACCAATATCCGTTTTACGTCTCGACATCATGGGTTAAAATCACTGACTGGACTATTAATTATATTATCATGGAGATGCATGTGCAACAAATTCTTGTCAGACGTAATTTACGAATGGCGACGTGCATGAAACACAAATCCCCCTTCCGTCCAATCATAACTTGACTGTGAATTTTGCGGAACGAAAAGTTCACAGGCGAAATGAAGAAAAGCCGAGTTGCACTTCCAGGGAAACTCCAAACACAACCACTCTTCTTTAAAGTTTTTGACTCAACATGACTCGACAGTTTGCTGCTGGCTGTATCTGGGGCAATAAGCTCGTCCGCTAGCTAAGCTGTAACTGGGGTGATAGACTCGCCCCTAGCTAGCTCGTAAACTGTCGCCTCAGTAACTGAATGGAGATTGTTGGAAGAAGAGAAAACGTAAAAACACTTATTGTAGGCGTTGTATTGAAGATAGAGATATGCTCTCCCGGGCTTTTTTTTGTAGAACTTTTCATGCTGAACAATTCTTACACTCATAGCATATAGATATTTTTAACGGTTTGCCCAGCGTAAGCTAAAAGAGCGCACGGACGCCAGTTTTTTCGATCTTTTCACTGAAATTGTTAGTGCTTGACTTCCTTTGGTCAAAAATAAATTACTTCCTACAGAAACCTTCCTAGAGATACCCATTGCAGAATGGTGAAAACCGCATCAAAATCTATTCAGTGGTTCTCGGGATTACCCGTGATATCCAAGAATCAAGGACTTTGTTTTATACTAAGTAGAGATTATACGCCAATCAGTATAATTTAATATAATATAATCCCCCTTCCGTCCAATCTTATATTGACTGTGAATTTTGCGGAAAGAGAGTTGCACTTCCAGGCAATGGCGAGGTGAATGAAACTCAAATCCCCCTTCCGTCCAATCTTAACTTGACTATGTTTCACAGGTGAAATGAAGAAAACCCGAGTTGCACTACCAGGGAAACTCCAATCACAACCACCCTTCTCAGAAGTCTTAACTCAACACGACTCAACGGTTTGCTGCTGTCTGTATCTGGGGCAATAGGTTGGCCCGCTAGCTAGGCTGTAAGAGGGATGATAGACTCACCCTTAGCTAGCTCGTAAACTGTCGCCTCAGTAGTTGAATGGACATGGTTGGAAGAAATTAAAACGTAAAAACACTTATAGTGGGCGATGTATTGAAGATAGACATATGCTCTCGCGGCCTTTTTTGTAGAACTTTTCATGCTGAACAATTCTTACACTCATAGTATATTGATATTTTTAACGGTTTGCCCAGCGTAAGATTAAAAAGCGCTCAGACGCCAGGTTTTTCTTTCGACTTTTTCACTGAAATCGTTACTGATTTGCTTCCTTTGATCATAAATAAATTATTTTCGACAAAAACCTTCCTGGAGATATCCTTTACAAAATGGTGAAAACCACATCAAAATCCATCCAATGGTTCTTGAGATTACCCGTGACATCCAAGAATCGGAGACTTAGTTTTATACTAAGTAGAGATTATACGCCAATCCGTATAATTTAATATAATATAATCCCCCTTCCGTCCAATCTTATTATAAAGTGACGGTGAATTTTGCGGAATGAAAAGTTCACAAACTAAATGAGAGTTGCACTTCCAGGGAATGGCAGAGGTGAATGAAAGTCAAATCCCCCTTCCGTCCAATCTTAACTTGACTGTGTTTCACAGGCGAAATGAAGAAAACCCGAGTTGCACTTCCAGGGAAACTCCAAACATAACCACCCTTCTCAGAAGTCTTAACTCAACACGACTCGACGATTTGCTGCTGGCTGTATCTGGGGCAATAGGTTCTCCCGCTAGCTAGGCTGTAACAGGGATGATACACTCGCCCTTAGCTAGCTCGTAAACTGTCGCCTCAGTAGTTGAATGCACATGCTTGGAAGAAATTAAAACGTAAGAACACTTATAGTGGGCGATGTATTGAAGATAGACATAGTCTGTGCTCTCGCGGACTTTTTTTGTAGAACTTTTCATGCTGAACAATTCTTACACTCATAGTATTTAGATATTTTTAACGGTTTGCCCAGCGTACGCTTACAAAGCGCTCGGACGCCAGTCTTTTTTTTCGACTTTTCCACTGAAATCATTACTGCTCGGCTTCCTTTGATCGTAAATAAATTATTTTCTACGTAAATCATCCTCGAGATATCCTTTACAGAATGGTGAAAACCGCATCAAAATCCATCCAGTGGTTTTTGAGTTTACCCGTAACATCCAAGAATCGGGGTCTTTGTTTTATACAAGTTGAGATTAATGTGGAAAGACTAGAAGGAAGTTCATTATACGATAGTCTGAGCTTAATTGATTGGATTATTTAGCCCAATTAATGACGAGTAATCCAGAGTCGGAGAGATAGTTAGTGGAAAACATAAACAATGTTTAGAAAACTTTTGACAGAAACATTAATGGTAGATAATGTTGTCAATAATGTAAATGATGTAAATAATTCATGTTTATTCAGTATTATTATGTTATTGATAATTAATTAATTAATGCAGAAGTAGGATTCAGGATCCGATGTATAGAGTAATACGTTGTAATTGTAATAGCGAAAGGCCATCGCTATTTAGCTTCATTTTATCGACATTTAAATCTTTAACGCCATTCTTAATGATGTTCCTGAAACTTAGAGCACAGCAGGACGGTGCCAGACTTTTGAGTTTGTAACAGTTTAAATGTGACACTTGCGGTGTTACTTGAAACATAATTCATGATGTAAGAGTGCTGTAAAAATTTGTGTTGTCAAATCTTATTGTGATTTAGAGGCTGTTATTTTTTCTGAATAAATTAGCAGGCACGTTTTTACGATTTCGTGTTTTCATTTTATAGAAATCTTGCGTTATGATTTATGGTAGTGGGAGTTAAAGTTAAATGCTATGGTCATTATACAGAGTCTCGAACCTATTTTTCTATTTCCAATTTCCTGTTAAGCCCTGAGATAAAAGAGTTCTTAAGCTCTTGTTGTTGCTTTTGTTGTTTGATCCTGTTGAGGATGGGCCATAGTATTTATTAATAGGTTTAATATGTTCCTTATTTGCGGTGTGTGATATGCTAGCTGATTTGGTAAGTATTTTTAGCTGGGTACTGATGAATGCCGCGATCCTTCCCATCCTGGGCTTCTGGCTTTCAAATCACTCGGAAATAAGGGTGCAGTACCTACTGTAAGGCTACGGCCACCTCCTTCCCTCTTCCTGGCGTATCCATCCCAATCTTCCTTTCCCCTGCCATCCCTCATGAGGCCCCTGTTCGCTTTGCAGGTGAGGCCACCTGGGAGTAGTGCTGATCACACCTCCCCAGTTGTATCCAAACCGACCAAGTGTTCCCAGCCCTAGGACACTGCCTGGAAAGGCGGTAGTGGTGAGTTCCCTCGCTGAGTCTGTGGGAACCACCAACCTGGAGGGTAAAATTGAATACATTCCTGAACGGATATAAACTTACGAAGTTATGGAACTATATGGATTTACGAGCAGACAACACCCACAATTTTGTTCCAACGAGACGTAACGGACAGGCACAATAAGGCACGGTCAGCATGAATTGTTAGTCTCTACTGCGGTTACATATTCTATTTTTAAATGCTAATATCCTACTGATCACCTCCTCGAGGACAGTTTAAACCTCCCTATGTACGATGAGCGTATTTGGGAAGGCCAGGCCTTGTTGAATCGTAAGTTTCGGTTATGCTATAATACTTGCTTGATTCATACATCCACCTTCTTGAAACTATTTGGCTGATGAGCTATTAGTTTTGGGCAAAGGACGCTTCCCACATTAAGGTATAGTGTTGCAAAATTTGGTAGAGATCGGATGATTAGGTTAGTGGTAATTTGATTTAAGCTCAGAACATTTGGGTGGGCGCCATTTCTACTTTGTTATCATGGCGGCGATATACAACATGACACTGAGTTTTCCCTTTGCTAGTGCTACCTCTGTACTAAAGGTGGTTCGATTTGGTTTCGTTGTGTCTGAATTAATAGGGGGGATCGAATTGCTCACATACACGGCTGCCATCATCAAACTATTGGACTGATGACCTTGTAGTTTGGGCAAAAGACGCTTCCCACATGAAGGTATGTTGTTGCAAATGTTGGTAGAGATTAGATGATTAGGTTAGTCGTAATTTGGTTTAAGCTTTGAACATTTCGGTGGCCGCCATTACGTTTCTGTGAAGATGGCGGCGATATAAAACATGACACTGAGGTGCCCTTTGCTAGTGCTACCTCTGTGCCAAATTTCGTTCAATCCGGTTTCACCATGTTTGAATTGATGGGGGGGGGGGGGGGACAGACATACCAAATCTCACACACACACCCACACACACACACACTCACACTCACAGACTGACACACACTTTTTGGCCCTATGTAGATCTCGTAAGTCTACGTTCAGGCTAACTACATTGAAACGGGGAGGAGGTACCCGGTATCTAATAAAGCTGCAAGTACGAAGATTGGAAAGATAGTAGGTTCGTATAAGTAACCAATATGTACTGTTAAGTGCACATAACATTTTCAGCGTGATGTTGGTATATGGCCAGCAATTTGACCATCTTAATTGTACTGAATCTTACGGAGCAATAAGGGAATAAGATAAAAACTTTTTTTTTCGTGTGGCCTCATCAGAGGCCGAGTGCAGGTCTTTCTATTCGACGCCCGTGGGCGAACTGCGCGTCGGGATGAGAGATGGAATGGATGAAGATGAATGAAACTGAGCAAGGATGTGGAAGGAAGCAGCCGTGGCCTATCAGAAGGTACCGTCCCAGCATTTGCCTGGTGTTGAAAATGGGAAACCACGGAAAACCATTTCAAGGACAGCTGACGGTGAGGCTCGAACCCACGCGTCTACCGAGTCAGCAGAGAGCTTGGCCCCATGACCTAACGCTGCGCTTTAGCCCGCGTAGCCACTGCTGTCGGTAAAAAAAACAACGAAATAATGAATTCAAAAGAAAGTAGACTGTGGGTTTTTGAGCCTGAGTAACATTTTTTCCTTTCTCTCTCGTGAGATTAGTTTCTGAGGCTTAGAGAAATTTTAGGTGTTGGGACCAAGAACTAACCGTACCTCAAACTTTTACGGGGTCTAGAAAATTAAGGTCATAAATCCCATCGGAATCATGGTCTTTTCAGACTTCTTTGAACCAAAGGCTTCCAGTCTTATAATTTATAATCAGCGAGAAGATTGTGAGAAGTGAGAAGTATTGTTTTTCTTTGTAAAAGGTTCCCGTAGAAACTCGCCCGCCCTTATCCACTTCCAGCTGTCGCTACAGTTTGACTTTTTATTTTGTTGTTGATGTTGATTCTTTAGGGGCTTTGCAACATCATGGTCAATTAGCCCCGTGTACCTGGGTGTGTGTAGAAGTTAACAAATAACCTGTGTCTCTGTGATGTCAGTACTAGTGTGTGTATTTGTAATCAAGGTAGTATTTGGGAAGGAAGTGGCCGTGGATTTAAGTAAGGTACCATCCTAGCATTTGCCTGGAGTAGAAGTGGAAAACCACAGAAAACCACTTCCAGGATGGTTGAGGCAGGAATTGAACCCGTCTCTTCTCAGTTTTGTGTCACGAGGCTGAGTGTACCCCGTTTCAGCCCTTAAACCAGAATTAAATTTCTTTTCAGAGCCGGGAATCGAATCCAGACCTCCGTGGTGACAGTCAAGGATGCTAGTCGCAACGTAACGAGGCGTACATTTTTTTCTTTTAGTCAGTAGGTTCCGTCTGGGAGTATTCTAGTTTATGAATTTTCCGGAAGATATGTCTTTCAACTTTTTCCAGGACTCGCATTGCACCTTTCCTATTTATCTTCAGAGTCTCTGCTACATATATGAACTGGGTATTGGCTACAGTCTGTAGTGGCTAATTCCTTGAAATTCACTTCTTGTATAGGTTTTGGGAGAGTTGGTAGGCTGCGTGGAGTTGTGTACATAGGAATGAGAAAATAAATAAAACACTGGTATTTCAGTTGGGTGCTATAACGTAAGTACAACGTTGCATCTTCGTGTCTCCTTGAAATTTGTGACCACCTGCTTGCTAAACAGAGTGTTCTTGAAATGAGTGCAGATCTTTTGTCTGATGGTAGAGAACATCCATAAGGGTATTATAATACAATGAACCTTGAGTGTAAACACAGTACAGTGTGTGAATCTGAATTGCACTTGTTTGTATGATAAGTTGTCCTACTGTGGTATGTTTACAGTTTGATTCACCTCTCATCCCCCTTCCATGAACACAGTTTGTAGTGAGAAATTGAATGAAGAGAGAACCTGCGTTTGTCTGCACAGCTTCTTCACGTAGCAGCGTGGCCTTTTGCGAAATACTTCGCCCGCTATGCCCATCAGGTACCGACACTGCAAACTCGGACTGGCTCGGTCTAAGGAACCTGAGGAAAGCTTGAGGTCCTAGCGAACTCACCAGAGGAATCATTTATACCCATACACCCTCTAGCCCGGAGTTCACACGCAGGATAGACGCAAAGGTTAATGACTTTATTGCTACCGCGCCTACGCCGGTGGTAAGAAATATAAACGTATATGAATTCAAATGAATCATCCGGGACCTCCCGCACAAGAACGCCCCGGGCCCAGGCGCCTAACATGAACATCATTCTGGCATGGCTGACTAACAAGGCCCTCCGAATAGTAACTAGCATCTACAATGCCATACTTAAAATCCAATATTACTCGCAGCAATGGAAAGGAGCAAAAATACTAGTATTCGGAGAACCGGACAAATACAAATCTGACCCTATCAACTACAGGCCAATTAGCCTACTGGACTCTGTCCGCAAAATATTTGAGTAAATAGTCCTGAAGAGAATGGTAGGGCACGTCAAGGAGAAAGGACTGCTTCGAAACGAGCAGCTTGGCTGCAGAAACACCACTCCTCGACGCAGCAGCTAATGCGGCTAGTAGAACTCACCACCGTGAGACTCAACAAAGGGCGGGACAAAAGAGCGGTCTTTCTAGATATCCAAAGAGCATTTGCCAAAGTATGGCCCAATGGACTCCTCGCTAAACTCATCGATTGCGAGCTACATCAAGGCAACATCAGACTCCTAGAGTCATATCATAAGGTCATAAGGACCATAAGTTCTAGGTTGGTATAGGCTAGTTCACGGCCTATCAATTAGAAGAAGGGTAGGGGTAGCAGTGCCACAAGGCTCAGTAATGGGACCCGTGTTATTTAATCTATAGGCCAAAACAATGACATGCCGACGCCAGTGAGGCAACTAACATCACTGTATCTCTACGTGGACGACACGGCGATAAAAACCCACTACTTGAGGCTTGAATGCATCCGAAGAAGGCTGCAAGAATTGCTATGGGCACTGGAACCCTAGTTCACCTAGTGGCGGATGAAAGTAATGTGGACAAATTCCAGGCGGTGTTATTTACTACAAAGGCCAGACACACGCACCACGCTGATAACATCCAGCCACTTTTTCTTTTCAACCAAACCAAACCCAAACCACAGTCCATGAAGGGCCCTGGACTACCAAGTGACCACTGCCTAGCCATTCCACCTACAGATTTCCGAGTGATGCGTGGTCAGGGCTTCGGTTCTCCTCGGGCGTTCATCTTGGTTTCCGTGATCTCGCTGTCAGACAGCTACTCAATTGTCCTCACGAGGCTAAGTGTACCCGTTCCAGCCTTCACACCAGTTTCTAAAATCCCTGGTGGAGCCGGGAATCGAACCCGGGTACTCCAGGTGAGAGGCAGGCGCGCTTCTCCAACACCATTGCTGGTACTGTGTTCAACAGAGACATCAAATGGACTGACACAGTTAAATATCTAGGAGTTACCCCAGATCGCAAACAGACCATGTATTACCACATACAACACCTTCAGCAGAAGGGACACAAAAGGATACTGCAACTGTACCAATCCTTAATCAGAGGAGTCATCGTCTTAATAAAAGGGTAGGCGTCAACATGTACAAGGCACTCATTTGGCCTATACTGATATATGCATGCCCCACTCGAGGAGACACGGTCAAGACGAATCTCAAAGAAATGCAAATCATCCAAAACAAATGCTTGCGGTTAACACAATAGCTCCCACGCGAAATGCCTGATGCAACATGAATTGTGAATAATTTTCTATAAACGCAAGACCGAGTGCACTGCACCCACTCCCTAGGTTAGCAGTACATTAGTTCAACTTAGGATAAAATATGTGTAAGGATCTCCCCCTCGGGCTCAACGATAGGAAGGAATTTACAGAATATGTATGCTTAATTTTCTAGGGCGACTGTTGCAGCAGCGGATCATGTGATAGACGATCATCTGTTCAGGACAAGAGAGAACAAGTCCTTGCTTCGCAGGCGTGGCTAGTCCCTCTCGGATTCCGGAGACTTGGCACCAGGACACTCTGGGTGGTTGGACCACAGCCCTTATTCAAGGGACACAGCCCAATCTCCATTGTGGAAGCGATGGCCCCAGCACTGCGAAGCTGCTCCTACTAAATGAAATCTCTACGAGTCAATGAACTATGTAACTGTTGCCTAGTCCACCTCCCGCACTAACATAATATCCTACCACATCCTTGCATGTGCTATCACCAAGAATCCAGGTTTTATTGTAGGCAATCTTCCTTTCTACCTATGGGGTATTTCCCTGGCTCTTCATCTAACCATATCCATATACCAATGTTACCCAAATATCATGATGGCTGGTAAAATACTATGTATTCGGACAGGTACTGATCCTCAAAAGGCTATCGCATCTCAACCCCCATCTGTTTCTCTTATTTTCTTAGTAACTAACAGCATGTCACGGGATGGAGGGCACTTTCGGGCCTCCCGCAGAAAAACACCACGTCGTTCAGTGTCAACAGACACGTACTGCTGTCATTCGTACAGCAAGGACCTTTTAATATGATCACAACTCTCTGACATGCTTCATGCGTAAGCTGCTGCTGGAACGATGGCTGGAGTACAGCACAGCGCTTCCCAAACAGACGCTTACCAAATCCGAGGACACTTCTCGCGATTGATCGACGATTGAGAAAGTATGACATGCCAGTGAGGCAACTAACATCACTGTATCTCTACGTGGACGACACGACGATAAAATCCCACTACTTCAGGCTTGAATGCATCCGAAGAAGGCTGCAAGAATTGCTATGGGCACTGGGACCCTAGTTCACCTAGTGGCGGATGAAAGTAATGTGGACAAATTCCAGGCGGTGCTATTTACTACAAAGGCCAGACACACGCACCACGCTGATAACATCCAACCACTTTTTCCTTTCAACCAAACCAAACCTAAACCACAGTCCATGAAGGGCCCTGGACTACCAAGTGACCACTGCCTCACTTTCATGGTTAACGACCGGCGTCTCAAACGGTAAGCATTAGCACGAGCCGCAAAAGCCATTAATTATGGCTGACAAATACCTGACGGTTCTTGACCAATAAGATGCTTCCTCCATCTGTCCCCGAGGAGTGCAGACCATGCGATGACACCAGCCCTGTCTACCTGCTCACTTTACAGTTTCCAGTGTTGCACTGTTGCACGCTGTTTTGTTCAGTCTCGCTACTGCTTGCTCTCGTGACTATTTAGATAAAACGTTAGACTTTTCCTTGTTCATTTCAGTGTAAGTTGTGTTCGTCTGTGCCATTATTAGTGATGTGGAGGCCTTGGGAAGTCTATATGGTCAGTGGAGTACCTTCAATTGACCGCAGTAATGAGGAATGCGCAGAACGTTTAAATATTAATATTAATGACTGTAGCGTGGTGCCCGATTACAGTATTTGCGCTTCTTCAAGTTCAACTAACGGCTCCGGATCAAACGATTGTGATGGAACTACTTCAGGAACTGAAAGCTGTGAAGAAGAAACTGGGCATGGTATTAATAACGATGTTGACATGGTAAAAACTGTAACAGCCACACTATCTAAACAGTCTCAAAAGTTCGTGTGCAGTACGTACGATTACGTGAAAAAGAATAAGTTAGGCAAGGGGTCAATTACAGAGACAGCAAAAATTCTTAAAATGAGTAGACAAACTGTTAGTAAATGTGTTAAGAGGGGGCCTAAAACACCTCAAAAAAGAGCAAATAAAAGAAAATTATTTGCTAAGATAGACGATTTCACGTGCGATGTTGTTCGGCGCGAAATATGTAAGTTTTATGCGAAAGGACAGCCGCAGTGCATTGAAGAACTATTGTTTAAATTGCAGAACGTGTGTGAATTTCCGTGCAAACTTACTATGCTTAGGAACTTGTTACTCAAACTTGGATTTCAGTTTCGCACGTTAAACAGAAGGCGTGTAATTATGGAATCGGCAAGAATAGTGGCTTGGAGGTACAAATACTTGACAAGACTACGTTCGTTGAGGGCTGCAGGACATCGCATTATATATTTTGATGAAACATGGTACGATACGCACAATGTGGTAAAACGGGGTTGGGACGATGGCTCATGTTCTTGCGCCCTCAAAGTTCCCATGTCGAGAGGCAAAAGAATAATGGTGTTGCATGCTGGGGGCAGTGAAGGCTGGGTACCAAACAGCTTATTTCTGTCCGCAAAGAATATTGGCGATGCAAAAGCAGACTATCATGATGAAATGAATGCCGATGTATTTGAAAATTGGTTTGTAAATACATTACTGAAAAATCTTCCTCGAGACAAGAAATGTGTAATTATTCTTGATAAAGCAAGCTATCACTCCAGATTGAAATTCCAAATTCCTAACATGTCCACCAAGAAAGAAAATATTGTCAACTTCATGACTGAACATAACATAGGCCTTCAGGTACCGAACCCAATCGCAGTGAAGTCAGTCTTATTAACGGCTATCAAAGATGCTAACTTAAAAAAAGGAATTTGTGTTAGATGACACTGCAAAATCATTAGTACATGAGGTGTTACGGCTGCCCCCTTACCACTACTGTATATTTAACCCAATCGAACTGGTCTGGGCG
This sequence comes from Meconema thalassinum, assembly GCA_946902985.2. Lineage (NCBI taxonomy): Eukaryota > Metazoa > Arthropoda > Insecta > Orthoptera > Tettigoniidae > Meconema > Meconema thalassinum. Next base: position 464,061,811 of record OX336389.2, on the reverse strand, counting down.
CGTTTGAAGACTGATGTCAGGAAAACCAACAAAACTCCGTCATTAAGTTCTAGTGTTTGCAATGCTATCCGTGAATGTATAAACAATATAAGTGTTGATTTGTGGGGGTAAATGTGTTCAACGCACTATAAAAATTGAGCAGAAGTACATGAGACAGGATATTAAAAACGACAATGGAGCTTTTGTGATAAATCTACAAGAAAGTGGAAGTGAGGAACAAGGCAGTTCTGAAGATGAATAAAATGACTAAGGTATGTGTACATAATACAATAATAATAACAATAACATATTACAAAACATACTACAATCAGCACTATCGACTACTTCAGGACATACATTCAGATTAGCCTATTATTATTATTATTATTATTATTATTATTATTCACGAATAGTTCGATTCCCGGTCAATGCATGCAAGATTTTCGAAGTGGTTGGGATTCCACGTAAATTTGGAGGTTCCGTAGTTCGTGATCGCGAGATTAACGTTATGCAAGCCCACACGCTTCCTTATTATTATTAGTCTATTATTATTAGTTTACCACTATTCCAACTGTTCTCCAACATAGAAGCATTTTGCTGCAAATCACCAATGTTGTTGCTGGCCGTGGAGACGAGTAAATTGCTGCTACGGTGATGGACAGTTGACAACACTGCCTGCGAATGCCTCAGCACCCCGCAGCTATGGAATGTAATCATATCAGTCCAAGTAGGTTTCAAACACGAGCCGGTCGTTAACCATGAAAGTGAGGCTACTATAATGTCAATGTAAATCATCGTACACGTGATAGTAAAGCATGGGTTCGTACATCGTGGCAGCGGACGCGGAAAAGCAGTCAGATATGCTACCGTTGTTCATCAGTCTATTTCCAGCAATTGTTGCCAACCACGTGTAATGGCTTTGGTTTTTTGATTTTCGTACAATAAACAATATAATTTGTGGTGAACAATCTGCAGTGCATTTTCTTGTTTACACCTACAACGGTGAATTTCCGACCCAGCGTCATTGTATCATAATACTCGTATGGATATTCCCTACCAACTCACGAATAGTCTACTCTCGTTTCGAGACACCCTGTAGATAATAACACTCGGAAAGACCAAAAGTACGGTTGCATTGAAAACCACGAGGCAAAGTATCATTCTACGCCGCAACAAGGATATAAAAGAAGGAACTCGGAAGGAAACTGAAGGCACTCTCATTGTTTGGTTGGAAATAATAATAATAATAATAATAATAATAATAATAATAATAATTATAGCATTTCTATTAGAATAACACTGACCTAAGTCTGCCATTATTGGGCACTACGTTCCAAAACAAAGTTTCTAAGAGCGGTATTTGACTTATTTGTTGTTGTTGCTTCAAGAAAGGCATTTTTTTCTAATCCCTATGTACCTAGTGGATATGCTAACCTGTATGTTTCTAGTGACTGTTAGCGTAATTATTTGGGGTTAGGATTCGGTTAGGTGTATCAGAACTTGAAGTAAGATACAATTGCTTGGAGTGAGTATGGAAACACCCTGGGAAAGATCACCATTGTCAACGCTGGGATTGAACCTCGTACCTCAGAATTGCAACACCCCATTGTAGTCGTAGAGCGTGCCTTAACACGCTGGCTACATTGCCGGGTTATTCCATATGCCTCAAGATCTCGCAACAGCAGCGCACCGATTGCCCGACAAACGTGACCTGGTGATATTCTTGGATCATTCATTACGTAAGGAAATGTACGATAAGGAGTGATATGCACAAGACACAGTAGTTGAATAATTTTTAATATGGAATCACAAAAGATGTAACACATCTGTCCTTCATTGATGAAGGTTAGTGCCCTCTGAGAGAGTTGAGAGGAGGCCAAGACTGATCACATCATATAGCATTGGACGTCAGATCGTGTAAGGGATCGTAATAATCAACCCCGTGTATTAGGGTGTGTTGAAGCTGCACAAAACCTGTGTTATTGTGATAACTGTACTATTGTGTGGACCTGTCATTGGGACTAGGATTGGGAAAGAGATGGCCATGGCTTTAAGTTAGGTGCCCGGAATTGAAATTGGAAACCATATAAATCCACGATTAAGGGTAGGGTAGGAATCTACATCTCTTCTTAGTTGTCCTCACCTCATTCTAACCATCATACCGGTAGTTAATCCTCCTATGGATGATCCGGGTACTCAACCCGGGCCGTCTGGCTGATAGCGGCTGACTACCCTGATGGTCAACAACGGAGATATTTGGTCTGTTTCTTTTCTAGGTATTGTGTTGCCAAGTATTATCTATTCCATACAGGCACCACTGAGTGTTCTAGATTTGACTGTAATTAGAGCGACAATTCTCTTCTTGTCTACTGAAAGTCCATTGCCACGGTAGCAACAAACGAACATGAAATTATTATTATTATTCATAACAATAATAATAATAATATGGCCTCAGCTACTTCGTGTAGATCATTTGAGTTGGAGGTGATCTACTCTCAAATTTATACGTTTCGCTTTGCACTTCTTAATCAGCACTTAATTCTAACGAAGCATAACTCCATACGAGGTACAAGCAATTACATCGCAGATTCTGGTCAAACAATCTCTAGCAAGTCCGTCAAAGCCACGGCAGCCCTCTCGCTGCTGTTACCGGGAGTGTTGTGGACAGATGGTTACACAGTTGTGTTGTTTGATATTGTATCGTATCGTATGGACCCATCAACGAGGATAAGGGAGTTCAGAGGATCCGCTTAATACAGTAGTTTGTGTGTTTGTCCGTCCAGAATGGAAGACAATTGCACAATCAGATCCTCTCTTATTTCCCCAGACATGACACGACTTTCGTGACACATGCGACATGCCAAGTTACTCGCGGTGAATTGAGGACTTATTTCTGACGTAGATAGGCTATGTCACAAGCAAAGTCATTAAAGCAGATATCAAGTCACTCACCTATACGGAACCATGGGTGCAAGTGGTTCTGACAGCCGAACCAAGACTTCCTTCCTACCAAGGTTTAGGGTTCACCAAAAGTGAAAAAGGAGATAATATTACCAGGAGGTAACAAGTATGCAAGTGTATCATCATCATGCTAAATATTGCTGATTATGAACCATTAGCTTCCAAGAAACACACTGTTGATATTTGAGCGTTTTATGAAAGAATGAGAGCCCAGAACAGCATACAAGCATGAGTCGGAGGATTCTACTGGAATCCCTATAATTAAACTGAGGCCTACAGGAAAATACACTGACCGGCAATAAAAATCGAACACTTGAAAAATTCAACATTACTTTCATTGAAATCATAAATATGAACGGTATAGGCCTAGTACAGTACATACAGTAGTTATAGCATGGAAGTAAGGTTAATTGGTTTCCTGGATGCATTCCCATTCTTCATGTCATTGTTTCACTTAACAAGAGCGATTCATTGACATGATGATGTTTCCCGCGGAAAGATGTGCGTGCCATCGATATCGTCAACAATGCAATGTTTTATTCTTTTTTCTTTTGCCACTTGTTGGCATAGGAAAAGGGCAACACAGTCTTATCCTCTGTTGTTCTTGTGCAATTCAGAAACGAATATGCGCTTGAGGCCTGAAGATGTTGTCAGGGCAGTGGCTCTGATCGAAAATGGTGGCGCGCACATCTTTCCGCGCGAAACAGCATCATGCCAATGAATCGCTATTGTTAAGTGAAATGATGATGTGAAGAATGATAACACATCCAGGAAAACAAGTAACCTTACTTCCGTGCTATAAACAGTAACTTATGTACCAGACCTAGAGCGTTCATATTTATGATTTAAATGAAAGTAATGTTGAATTTTTCAAGTGATCGGTTTTCTGTGGTACTCTCACTGCTGTGTGTTCAGATTAAACTTTCCTGTCTATCCTTGCACTATTTTTTAGCGTATGGCTGTTAGTGCCGGGAGTGTCCAAAGGACATGTTCGGCTCGCCAGAATTTGTAGCTGCTTTTATGTGGACACCCATGGGGTGAGCTACAAGTACCGTCGCGTGTGGAGTGTTGTCTGGGGAGGAAACTTTTGAATTTAAGGACGAGGAGTTGGAAGGTTGCGGCTGTGGCCAATAGTTAGGGATCAACCCCGGCATTTGCCTGGAAGGAAGATGGAAAACCACAGAAGACCATTTTCAAGGTTGCCAGCGGGGGGATTCGAACCTCCTCGCCTCCCGGATGTGAGCGACTGCCTGCAGCCACGCCGTAACGACCACGGCTAACTCACCCGGGCTTGCACTAATGAGCATGCATCATGCAATGTGAATATACTGTATTTCCTGTTCTGTAAGTATGAAGGGGACAGGGAGACTATCAGGCTTACCACATAGAACTTTGTTTAATTTTATTTTATTGTACTTCATTCTACTTTAATTAATTTTACTCTATTCGCCACAAATGTTAAATTGAAAGTTAAATATCGCTATAACGTGCACTATATATACCGTATGTCTTGAGATATAAAACCATAATGACATTTTCGAGGTATGATAGTTGGTGAGTAACTGGTGATATTAAATGATGCCTAGCTGAATTCTAGCCAGGTCTGACGACAGTATTATTTAATTTCATATTGCAGTATGTTTCACTCTGTCATTATCTAACTCATTATATTTCTGTCCCATTTATCAGAGCTTGTTCTTTTACTTTAGCTTCTGTATTGTCTATTGTGTTATTGTAGATTGTGAATGAGAACATACAGTATAATGGTTATTGTACTAATTTCTGTAACATCTGAGTGACTAGGCAATGCCTTTCACTACTTCGCACGATATTCTTAACTTGTACCCATGGTAACAACTGACCATAGCTTATCAGACATACTTTCCTCTATCAGTCTGAAAAACACAAACCTTCTGAAAATTGCTCAATCATTAATTGGTTCCTCGCACTATTCTGAATTTTGTCCCGTCTTTGGTGGATTGGCTATCAACAGAACTCCACTAGGTGAGTCTTTTAGCAAGCCTTCAATTCCAGATGCTGCTGTCTCTCACTGGCTATAAAGTCATTAGAAATGGCAAATTAAACTTAGGTGAAGGTGATGTAGTGCACCTTAGGAATAACATAAAATATAGTGTGCTGATTCAATCTCCTGGTGAATATAATAAGAGACCTGAATACATTATACTTGACACTTCTCCTACCGAAACTAAAATTCTCTTTGTGTGTACCGTCCATTAGGAGCTATTGAGTAGCGGTGATAAATACAGAGTGGCCGCAGTGTTCGATATGTGAACACTTATTGAAATTTAAGAGGCACGGTTGGAGTCAGATGAGGCAGTAGTCAGTCCTTGCCAAGTTTTATTTAAATCACTCCATCCTAATAATATTTATTAGACACAGACAGGCAAGAGGTGATCTCATAAAGCCTATATTTCATAATGATGAAAATATGCTCAAATTTGCTAAGTCGCTATTTAGAAATACTAGATTCATAATGTGTTGCCAAACATATGATAGGTCGTATCTATTGTGCCCATCAGACGATAGTTTCAGGGAGCTGCCGGTCTTTAACAGCCCTTCCAAGACCCTCTTCTGACCAACACACAGGACTTGGGGAAAAATGCATTCATAGACTGGCCTAGTACAAGAAACTGCACTCGGGGGGTGTCAGGAATAGGAAAGTTCTATTCTTACGACCAGCCAAGCGGAATGCATTCACAAGAAAAACACAAAACAACCATGAAATAATGAGGCCAGGCTTACGTTAAAATCTCACTAAATTTATTGATAAAATCACAGATCCCTAGCCTACTTCTGAGAGGTAAATTTGGCTAGTCCAAATTTAAACTGCCCTGAAAGGGAAATTAAAAATATCTCCTATCTAAATGTCTGTCTTAAGCCTCTAGAAGTCCTATCCACAAAATCGAAGAAATAAATCAATCACTAAGAGAGTAATACGTAACGATTCCTAAGCAATTACATCGGAGATTTATTCAATAATAATACTAATGACAAGCATGTATCTACCAGCTAGAAAGATATTTACTTGTTTACAATGCAAGGTAGCACAATAAGAATAGCTAAGCTACGCTGGTATTCCCTCCAACATTTAAATTTACGTTAAATCTGAGCTACCCCAATGTGACGTTAAAATACTAAAGATAAACGAGATGCGTTTACCCAAAGAAAATTAAAAACACAAAGCTATGCACATTATTATCCTAACTGGATCAATAAAAAAATAACAAAGCTATTACAACACAAATATCACATCATAAAAACATCCTCCTATATAAAGCGCAAGTGGCGCTCCTGTCTACCCAATTTCTTGCTGTTTACAAAGAAATGGTCATGAGTATGAGGAGGAAAAATTTATGTTGGCGACTGCAGTGACGGGCCGCCACGTCTTATGTCACTTATCACCATAACGACCGGGTTTTCAAATTATCCCGTCATTAGACGATCGTCGTCTCAAAATCGGGAGTAGTCAAGAGTGTATTTAAATCAGTGTCGAAGATCACAAATTCTAAGAAATTGGTCAGAAAGGAAATTTAAGTTTAGCATTCATCAGGTTAGACTTCATAACTATTTAGTTCATGGTTTACTTCAAATATCCTGTTTCATGATTATTATTTTCATTTTTAATTCATAATTAATCCTCAAAGTATCATTGTGTTTTTACCGAACAATAAACGTGTCTAGTATGGGAGAAATATCTAGAAAGTACCTCAAAACATCTGTGAATCACTGTTCACCAGGTTCATGGACACCCTGTGTTCCATAACAATAACATGGACTCGTCGGTCCTCAATCATCAGTCGACATGCCAAAAGCGCATAATGCCGCTTGAATAGTACCATAACCACATAGTTGCTCCAAACCTCGAGCAAAAACGTCTCCCAGAAAAACTCAACTAACTCTAGACAACACAATAACATGATCCTACATTATTCAGAATGTCCCATCCATGGACTCAAATTCGCAATAACTGCTTTAATGTTCATTCAATCAGAACCAGAAATCGTTCATGATAATAGTAGAAAATAACAATAACATCAATAATTATTCATTGTCTAATACACTATGGAATGCTGTACTCAAATCTGTTATGGAAAATCCCAAGTCCAGGCCTCCATCGAACCAGCGATATCCCGCATACAAAACACTCAATATCATTCTGTCTTATAGAGTCGTCGAAAAGTCGTATCAAAAAAATAACAAAACAAAGCCTCCTCTCTCGTGTCATGTGGCTATAAACAGGTTGACAGCTGACACAAAAAAGCAAGTTCCTCAGCTCACAGCCTTTACAATACGCATTCAAAATCCTGCTACAAAACTAATGTGCTCCCAAAGTGAACAATAATGTTGGCCTCCACACAGCCTTGAAAAACACATGTTGGAATTCCACTGCTCTCGCTATTATATCATAGCCTCCTACAGTTTAAACTTGACAATCCAACGATGCCACTCCCTCGGCTCGTAATAAAAATTATGTGCAAAAATATTTACAAATCAGCCTTCCTCCAGGCTTAACATGGAATGATACGTATGACCAACAGTCAATATAAAAATACACCAAAAATATGCCTGCCTATAAGAATGTGCGTAGAGTAAGACCATATAAATCTAATCTACTCTTTACATCCACCCATATAGTATAGTAGTTGAGGCGATGTTCACTTACATTCTGCCAGCGTTCATTTGAGCCTCGCCTGGGTCATATGGGCGAATTATGGCCTTTTCCCTAGCCATATTTAAAGCTCCAGCATTATCCAACATCCGTCGCTTCCCCAAACCATGGTAGATTATTCCATCACAACCGCTTCCATAGAAAAAGGATGCATTTCCAGGTTGGCTGGGCTTCGATTACCACATGCGATCATGATGAAGGTAACGTATTCTCATTGGATTTAATTTTAACATATTTAAATAATACTGGTTTCACAGAAGTTACACATGTGTGGTCTTAGTAAATTGGCATATCACTCCGCAACAGGCTTTAATAATATCATTAGGATAATATTTTCCAACACCAAAAACTGTACCTTTTACACACTGTCACCACGTGATCGTATAATATCGTGTTAATCTTACGTTGCAAAACTCGGATTTTCTACAGTTTCTCTCTCCAATTTGTCCAATAATAATATTTCACAATACTGTTGCGTAGACTTCCATTTATACTCACAAATAACTTGCTCTACAGGCTAGCATGTGGTCGCGATGTTACTTAAGTGCATGCACCATGCGCTCAAAAATGCAAATCACTGGTCAAATAACTTCCTCACTGCACTGTGCTTGCAGTGGTGCACAAAAAAGTTACACTTTGACAAATATACCGTGTAGAATATCACTTCCACGTTCTTATACGTTTACTGATATAAAACACGTCTCCCTACCATGAGGGTTGACAAATCAAGTGTGTCACGTCGTAGATGACGGAAGCAAGCTGTGAGAGTTTGAGTCAAGTACTGATTTGATAAATCCGTTTCGCATCTCCACGATGTTATACCTTTACCAAATGCATTCAATAATTCCAAAAGTGCAAAATACTGCTTCCAAATGATTCAAAATATTTCAAAATATGATAAAAATACAGGATGCTCAAGAAATAAATTAGCAGGGTAATCAAGTCAAATTAAAGTACTCAAAGAGATGCCATCGTACTTAGGTGCGCTCAGTATTGTTCCAGTGTGACTTCTTAGCAATTAATCTCTTGCTGAATTCGATCTGAAAATCGAAAATGCGCAATCGGGCGCACTATACTGACTGAGTTCGTGTGGCTCATGGCCGAAGACACATTTGTACCAGACTGAAATTTACACTGATGGAACTCATGCCAATCCACGAAGTTCGACTCCAGGCACATGTTCATGCTTTGGAATGTCGTAGGAAGTACTCTGGGAAGCCTTACCACTGTTTTAGAAATGTAATAAATTAATCACTTTTTGTTATGTAATTATAAAGACATTTGAGATCACTGGGACATTAATACGATTTGTCTACGATTCTTGAAAGTATATTTTGAGAAGCTGTAAACATCGCAAATTAGCTAGACAGTATTTCTAGAGTCAGGAACTGACCTAAGTGGTACACACTTTGTGGTCTGCCATGAAGGTAGACGCTATTGCAGTTTGGTAATCGTGGACTGATTGCCACGTTTCTTTTGTGTGTGAGTAAGAATGTATATCAGAGAAGTGTTGGGTTGATTCGGAGAGTAATTTTGACACCCAGGTGTAATTACTAAGCGATTAAGTAAGTGGTGAATATTTGAGAAACATTGTGACAGTGATTTTGTCATTTTTAACATATTTGTAATTTTTCACGACGAAGGAGTCGAAACGAGAACTCGCACGTGGTGCTACGATAAGTTGGAAAATTCGAGAAATTATTTTAGAGATAGTTAATATGTTATCTGTTAAGAAAAATCTGAGTTATTTACCGAACAATAATCATGAAAACCAATGAATTTTGTTACATGGTTGACTTGATAATTGGTGAATATTTTCGGAAAGTAGTAAATTCTGTGAAGCACGTTGCAAAAGAAAAGTTAAATCCAGTGGCTGAACAATAAGGGTAATCTTAACTATCCGCAACAGTGTAGAGTCAGTGTAGACATTTCCCAGTATAAAATTTAGGAACAGTGAAGTCGCAACAATATTTTCAAGATGCTGAACCTAACCATGCCGGATAACCACATGGCATATTCCTCAGTTCCATTGGAGAGGACGAGTATGCAGTAGCGACCATCATGATGGGGATAGCCTATACCATATTGATACCATGAAACGCAAATGGAAACGTTGACTGGGATGGTTAGGAAGGCCGAGTCCAGGAACGATTTCCCTAGCCCACAGAGACGAGATGTGAGCCAAACAAACTTCATTCATGTACGGTGGAATTGTTGATGGAGTTTGATTGTTGTACTTGACCACACTAAATACACAATTGGACAGGCAGACATTATTTAAGGGAGATAGTCTAATTATAGTTAATTTTCCAGACAGAACTTGGTCTATTATTTGGCAGGAAATGTAATCTGCGAACAACCATAATCGAATTGGGAGCACAATGCCGTTTGAACCAATTCTTCGTATCATTTCAAACGTCAGCAGGAAATAGTGATGTTTTTATCTTCGTTTTGGTATTGGCAGAGGCAAGTGTAATGTCTGTAAGTTACTTCTATTGGGAATTATTTGGCAATTTGTTAAGTAATGAATTTGCTACAAGGAAAGGCGAACGTCAGATGTGAGTGGGTATTCAAATACAAGAGAACATGTGCTGATCGAGAGGCAGCTTACTAGGAATTCAGTTAGTTTCGTGTGACAGTGTGCGCTTCACAAGGCTTAGACATTGAAACATCTCATAGGCACGTCACACTGGTGACGTAGGGCAGTAGGAAGTGTTGATTATTTCGCTTCATTCATTTCCACTATTATGAAGCCGATGTTATGTGGTCATTTGAAGGAGACTTTGAGATTTTATAAGCAAATATGAATGCAGTGTTTTCTAGCAGTTAAAGCTGCAGGGTAGGAATGCTACAAATTTATGTTATAGTTTCAAATACATGTTACGTTAAGAGCTGTGAACAACTGTTCTTATTTAGCCATCTTTGTAATTTTGTAAAGACAAATGGACTATTGTGTAAAATGAGGGCAACTTTATTCTTGTGTCTATTTGAAATAGTTCATATGAGAGCAGGCATAGATCGCTCATATTAAGGGTGTATGGTATTACGGCAACAGATGATGGATTTCTCACTGTTGGCCAGTATTAAGGCGAGCTATTGGTAGCCGCAAATGTTTTGTCGTTGAAGATATGTGTTAAGTGGTGACTGTCGTGTATTGAAATATTGAGTGTTTTTGCTGACGGTATATTGGTGATATGAATTGAGATAGTGGTTTTGCTACTCGATGTTGGTATTAAAATAAATGATTTAAAACACTATGAGGGCTAAATAAATAATTAAACTTAATAATAATAATAATAATAATAATAATAATAACATGATAGATACTTTCTCAAATAAATAAGCAAATAAATGATTTCATATTTAAATAAGAGTTAATAAATTTGAATTTAATAAAAAAAAAACCTTTAATCGTCGAACTTCATCCATCTGAGATGACACCTAAATACAAGTCTAGGACAAGCTGACACTATTGTATCGACTCATTGCAACTTCCAGCACAATCCCTGGAAGTCCAGAAACTTGCAATAAGCAACGTCAGTCGTGATTCTTTAGCACGCCTTTACCAACATAACTGTCTACCACACACAGATGGCAATGACTGCAAAGAGCAGGTGATTCGCGTAGGAAGGACGCAAATTGCGTAACCATAGGAGGATTTATTTATGTTGTTGTTGATTTGTGTGTGTAGTTTTGTATATTCGAATGCTTTTTTAATTGTTAGAAAACTAATTGTGTGTAAGCTTTGTTTTTCATTGTGATAGGCGCTTCTCGCCTATATATAACGTCAGATAGGATTAAATAGAGATTATTAACGTAACGATAAATGTAGGAAATGACACCAACGTACCTTAGATTATTCTTATTGTTGCAAATAAATGTATTTTCGATTGTCGACGTTTAGTATAACTTGTTTTGCAGTAGATTCAGGGATGTGATTATTAGTATTTTTAATTGAATTTTGCAATTGCTTAGGGTTAATTATGTGTCATTTTCTTAGCATGCTTTTGATATTTCTGTAATAGGACTTCGCGAGGGAGTAACTTAGCTTCAAATTAGGGACGGATCATGTTTTAAACTTTAGTTTTGTGGATTAGCCGACTTTTACCCTTGGAAGTAGGGTAGGGATTTGTTGTTTAATAAATTTCCGAAATATATTTTAAGTCTGGACTATTTATTTCTTAGCTTTTTGTTTCTGACGTGCTTCTTGGGCTAGTTCCTAATATTTTCATCTCTCTACTAACACCGCTAAGACCCTGAGATACTTGTCCCGTGCGAGCTGGTCCGAGATCACACATACAATCCTCTCGGAGATGTGGGTTCGACGGATAAGGGAGTCGGAAGGGCTGTTGTGGTTAGCAGTCCCCTGATCTCCCTCTCTAACGGGCACATTACATGCAAAAATCACTACATCCAGCAATTTGTCACGAAGTTTAAAACTGTATGTACAGGGTAAAACAGATGCATACACTTCAGAAAGTTGGCCTGCCTACAGTAATACGAGCTTCAGATAATCAGATGTGCAGTCTGAACCCCGTGACGAGTCGATAACTTCTCTGCTTTAGATGTGCAGCGGGACAAGGCAGTCTAAAAGCCGAAAGCTTGAAATTCAGCCACTTGATGTTTTCCCCTTTAGACTCGTCCGTCCCGCTACACATAAAAAGCAAAGCAGCTGCCGGCACATCAGGGGGTTTAGACTGCACACACATGATTTTTCGATGCTCCTATTACTGAAGCTCTAGGTATCTATTGGACTATACCCCATACAGTGATTGAAATTATGAATCCACACTTTAAAATAAAACATTTTGTCGCTTTAAATCTGGTGATTGTGAGCTGTGGAACCTCCTTACCCTTACGTGAGATCCTAGTTTCTGGACATAACATCTTATAGAAATAGTAATCCACCTGGGTGAGAATAGAATAGGCACACAGCTATCTTATAGCACAATTGTCTTAACATTAGTTTAATATTGTTGATAATGTCCAGTATGATTCACTTGATCTTGTTGAGTCTGATAAAATGTTCTCCAAGTTACAGACAGGAACAGGCAAATATTCAACATGGGGCACAGGCAAATGTAATGCATTTTATATCTAGTTATGCTTGAATACTTTGTAAAGCAGAAGTAACAGTCTGCATGTTCTATTTTCTTACACCATACCAATGGAACAGCGAATGTGCTTTCCTTTGTACCATTTTCCCATTGTGGTGGCAATGCATATGCAGGCAGCATGAAGTGCGATCGTTTTAGCTTGATCACTAAGAAGGCAAGCAAAACAAAGCTAAAATGCCTTCTTAATTAAATCAGTGATTGGCTTTCTTTTAGTTTTCGGAGTGAATTTTCCACATAAGTAACAAAAATTGTCCGGGTGGTTTTCAAAAGAATGAAGTTAACCAGTTGCCATTTCTGTACTGTATTCTACGCACCACATATCTCTCACAAGACACACAAAATGCATTTAAATACAAGCCGAGGTAACAAAAATTTACATTACTCAGATTAGGATGAGGTGACTACGATAAGAATTGCATCATGCGTGTTTCTACATGATTTAGAACATAAAGTTGTTTTGGGGGACAGCCTGCCATCAAGTGACTGAAATTTTTAAAATGTCCTACTATTCTTTCAATTTCTTGAACCGTAATACTTCTTTATACTGGAGAAAGAATAGGCAACATAAGAACTAAAAAACAAATAAATCACGAAAACAAAAGAACAAATCTAAAACTCTATGGTACTAGAAATCCTGACGTGCCAGCACATTTCAAAAGGCAGATTCGGATTGTACACACAAATTACGTACTAACTGATTTATAGCATGTCACATGCAAAATGGCTGTTAACGTGTGTAATTAGCCCGCAGGAACAGTTGACAGACTGAAAGTCAATTAATTGGAGTTGCCTGTTTTTAGCCTAATTTCCAATTTTATAAAAAAATAAAGTAGACATATGAGTATTACACGGGACAAATGTTCGTGTGTTTGCCTGTGTGTGCCTGTATGTATTGTAACCGTTTGTCCTAACACCACTTGAATTCGCTCAATCGGATGTACGGGGCATGCACGGTTCTTTTGGATCATGTAAACTAGTATATCTCAAGAGTTATCTGGAGGATTCAGGATCAAAATTGTGGAACATACTCACGGGTAAAGATAACACTATTAAATGTTAAGCAATATAATAAAAACATAAACTTCTTTTCAGTTAAACATTATACCTGCGCTAGATAAGACATATAAAATAACAATCCTCAATATAAATTGAATCTCTGACCCTTAATCTACATATTCCTTGAATCAAGCATTTCATATCTTATAATATGTGGCTCAACAACAGCAACAAATCTTGCTGGAAACTCTCTTAACATAATATCAATTTCTGAACACAAACTCTACTTGAAATTCACTAACTTTCGAATATTGCAATATATCCACACAATGATTAACATCAGAATTAAAGCAATTGTTATTAATACTACTTGCGCTTGTGCGGGATCATATTATCATTGTAGTCACTTTCTCCAGGTATAATAATTAGACGAGTAAAGGTTATCGTTTAGTAATAGCAGAGAGAGAGAGAGAGAGAGAGAGAAATCAATCTACATGGCTTGATCCTAAATAGAAACAAACCTATTTATAAAAGACTAGCAGTAGTGCCCGGCTTCGCCCGGTGGAATTGTTTCTTTTATAGATGATAATGAATACTACTTCAGAACTGGCACACAATACTTAAACTAACAGAAAAAAAATTAAAAATATAACTTTTGTGGTGGTGGTGGTGGTGGTGGTGCTGGGGGTGATAAGTAGTACAGTATAATGGACGTAACATTCAGGTCATTTTCCCGTAATTATAATGACAATAATGAATAGGGAAACGGCCATTTACTAACTACAGTACTGACACATGTAATTTACAAACGGATTGAAAAATATGATTAGAAAGAGGAGTATGTGAAATAAAAGACACTGCCTAGGGCCTATATCTCATTGGCTGTTAGAAAAGTAGATATCAATAGTGTCGTATTTTGTCACATAGTGTCATAGGAAAATAATCAGAGCACTTTGGAAAACTTCGGCTGTCCCGAGCACCTGAAGTAGCAATAGTGGCACGTATCGCCACATACCGCTCAAGGATAAGGACCTGAATAAATGAAAGTAAAATTGAAAGCAGCAACGCTTGTTGCAGCTGATTACCTCTATGTACTGCACCAACACCATCGCACTTATACAGAGGCATACTATTTTCATGGTGATAACTGTTTTAAGGGGCCTAAGAAATCTTCTTGCAATAATTACTCCTAGTGACTCCAATTTATAAGCAGCACAAGTTGTAACTATTTTCGCAATTCTGGTAGGGACGACCAGATGCAGCTCGCATTGCCAGCCAACAATTGACTTATTAAAATATTCTTACAGTTACACTATACGGACATGAATGGTTCTAGGACCTTAAAACGTAGTTTTCAAGTTCATTTTGTCTGTTGTTCTAAATGTAGGGAATGGAGAGAGTTGTCCAAAATATCATGAGGACAGTGTTTCCCGCAGGGTTCCAAAGTGTAAGTACATTAAATTTGGTTAAGATCGATGAAACGATGTAGACTTGTTCCAAAGGGCCTAAATGCAGGGAATGGAGTGGTCTGTCCGAAATTTCACGTAGACAGTGTTACTCGTCGGGTTCCAAAGGCTAAGTATGTAAAATTTGGTTCAGATCGGAGGAACGGTGTAGATTTGTGCCAAAGGGCCTAAATGTAGGAAATGGAGTGGTCTGTTCGAAATTTCATGTAGACAGTGTTACTCGCAGGTATCCAAATGGTCAGAATACACATTTTGGTTCAGATCGGTGAAACGGTGTAGATTTGTGCCAAAGGGACTAAATACAGGAAATGTAGTGATCTGTCCGAAATTTCATGTAATAAACAGTGTTACTCGCAGGGTCCCAAAGGGTAAGTATACAAATTTTGGTTCAGATCGGTGAAACGGTGTAGATTTGTATAAATAACAGATAGACAAACCAACATTGAGCTTTATACCGTATTTACACATGCTAGTGCAACAATCACAATAACGCAGGTTATCACAAAAATTCTACACACACACCACGTACACGGAGCAACATGACCACGATGTCTAAGGCCCGCAAATGAAATATTAACTGTGCATACGATAGCATAAAGATTACTACAGTCCAATACAATCCTTGATTGTCATTCGGTCAGTTTTCCCATGTGTCCTTTAGCAAATTTTACCGGACTATCATGATACAGAGTAAATCGTTGTTGCCTAGTGACAACCTGTCCATCAATGGTGCGGCGTTGACTATCATGATACCGTGTTAGTCGTTGTCGCCTAGTGACAATATGTCCGTCAAGTTATTAGAACGGTGAAACGGTGTAGATTTGTGCAAAAGGGCCTAAATGCAGGTCTGTCCGAAATTTAACATAGCCTAAACTATTCCTCTTGAATCTGGTTATCATATACAAAAAGAATTGTTCGAATCCGACTGGTAGTTCCAGAGATTAGCGCGTTTAAACACATAAACACACAAACACACAAACTCTTCAGCTTTATTATATTAGTAGATATCGCAATACAACACGAACAACCCAATCAAAAATCATTAAAATACGTAAATTAGCACTAACTAATCTGAACTATACACAGTGAAGTTTGGCCCTGAATTTGTCTTTGCGACAAAAGGAACATCAATACATAATCGAAGCGAAGCTTGTGGTTGAACGTGACTGTTAATCTCGCGATCATGAGACACGGGACCTCCTTTTTACGTGGAATCCGAACCACAGGACATGGCATTTCACTTCGAAAATCTCACATGCAGTGACAAATACATAATCAAAAACTCATCTACTGTATCTGTCTTAAAATAGTATTTTTCATATTCATTCATTTATTTGAAATGGGGGGTGTGTCCCCCGGTGGCAAATTGTATATACATAACAAATAAATAATTATACATAACAATTCAATAACAATTATACAACAATTAAACTGGATTATTTACACAAATAGTCAGTCTTTTCTTAAACACACCTATATGTTTGGGAAAAGGCTCTAAGACTGCGGCAGGTAGAGAGTTCCAGTTATCAATGGCACGGTTTACAAAAGAATATTTACCATAATTTGTTCGCTGTGGTCGGCCCTTAACTTTGAAAGGATGATCGCTCCTACCCATGTAAGTGGGCTTTCCCAATCGTTTGCTAAGCTCACCCCATGCTGGTTGATTTGTATACGTGTTGTACATAGCGCGGAGTCTAGATTTCATCCTCCTAGCCTCCAGTGATTCCCACCCAAGTTTCTTTAACATACGGCTCACACTGCTCCTGGGATTAAAGTCACTGAGCACAAATCTAGCGGCCTTTCTTTGTACCATTTCCAACTCATTGATGAGCCCTACTTGATATGGATCCCAAACCGCCGAGGCATATTCCAGAATAGGCCTTACAAGTGACAAATAGCCTAATTCTTTAGCAGAGGTACTACTTCCTTTTAATACCCTCATTAAAAAGTGCAGAGATTTGTAAGCTTTTGAAACTACACATCTTACATGACTACTCCATTTCATATCATTCCTTACGTGAACGCCCAAATATTTGCAAGAATCTTCTTCTACAAGTATTTCCGAGCCAATGTTATATTGAAAATCCTGCCTTCGCACTTTCCCTATTTTTAAGAGACTACATTTTCTTGTGTTTATTTTCATTTTATTTACAATCGCCCGCTTATAGACCAGGTTCAGGTCCTCTTGAAGCACTGCATTGTCTTGTGAGTCATGTATCTTTCGATATATTACACAATCATCCGCAAACAATCGACAGTCACTGCGAATCCCATTTGGTAAGTCATTTATAAACGCCAAAAATAACAAAGTTCCGATTACGCTGCCCTGAGGGATACCCGACGTTACGGTAATTTCATCCGAGAATATGCCTTCGACTTTCACTTTCTGGGAACGACCCGTCAAAAATTCTTGGATCCATAAAATTACTCTTCTATCAATCTTCGTCGAAGCTAATTTATGGAGTAGCATGCCATGCGGAACGACATCAAATACCTTCGCAAAATCTATAACCACGGCGTCGACTGAAACTCCATGGTCTAACGATTCGCTAATGTCTTGAAAAAGTGTTAGCATCTGACTCTCGCATGAGTAACCTTTCCGAAATCCATGTTGCCTATCATTAAACCATGATAATGTTTCCCACTGTTCCCTCAAGTAGTCGCAAATGATATGTTCCATCTGTTTACAAACGACGGACCTAAGGCTAACCGGCCTGTAGTTGCCCAATTCAAGTCTGCTCCCTCCCTTGAATATTGGGACTACCGTAGCTCTTTTCCAGTCATCTGGGATTTGCGCATTGTTTATGGACACATTAAACATCACCTCCAAGTATCGTGCCACGGCCCTACCTCCTAGTTTAAGTACTTCACTAGCAATATTATCAGGACCCTTGGATACATTGAAACGTAGTTTTTGTATTAGCTTTACAATTGCTGACTGGTTTATTTGGAACAGGGGAGCCCCTGATTCGTCGTTAAGGTCCAACACACAGCTATTGGATTTATTGAACTCACTACCGTAAAAGACATTTAATGCATTAGCAATGGCCTGTTTCTCAGTAATTAATTTACCGTCACCGGACATTATCATCGACAAATTATTTGAATTTCCCTTTCTTCTCCTAACATAACTGTAAATTTTTTTCCACCCATCACCTCCCGAACCAAGTAAACCTTGCATATAACTGTCATGAGCAGCCCTCTTTTTTAAGACGAGCTCTCTTGATAAGGACTTAAATTTCAACATATACTTGTCACTATCATGTCTTTTATTGTATAATTTCCTAATTTTCCGTTTTAGACTCCTAATTTCTCGTGTGTAATACTCAGGATCTGGGTTTTGTTTCAGCAATTTAAATGGGACAAATTTATCAACAGCGCTATTTAAAATTTTCAAAAAGTTAGTCCACAGGATATTAATGTGATTTCCTTCCGATGCCCATCCTACAAATAGCTCATTCAAATACCCCTGAAACTTGCCCTGATCCGCCCTGCGATACTGGAATATGATCTTTTTTGCTACATCAGAGTCTAATTTTGTAATGACGCCATATCTAATATTTAATTCAACCCCAGAATGGTCACTAATTCCTGGTACTCTCAGACAGTTAATATACAGCTCTACAGGCCTTACGAGATAAACATCTAAGGTATTATTGTCTCTAGTTGGGAAGTCAACTACTTGGGAAAATCCCCCCTCCCTTAAGAATTTATTTGCAGCGCTCTGAGCCTGACCACAGCTAGTTGACTCACCAGACCAGTCTACTTTGGGGAGGTTTAAATCTCCAGCAATTATTATGCTCTTTTTCATAGCATTACACGTACAAGTTTTATCATACAGTGTTTCGAGGAGAGAAAGGTTATCTTTCGGTGCTCTATACGCCCCTATCACCTGAAGAGGGAATTTATTTCCTTTATCCGAAATTTGTACACATAACATTTCATGATCCATATCAGCCCACTTTAAGGAACTAGCTATATTTTTGCGCACACAAATAAATAGCCCACCACCTCGCTTCCCCCGATCCCTTCTGTACATCTCGTAGGTCCCTTGAATTATTTCGCTACTATTTATGTCCTCATATAACCAAGATTCAGTTGCAATGACAATGTCCGGCGAATACGTCTCTACAAGATTCCAAAATTCAATTAATTTATTTCCTAAACTCTGACAATTAACCTGCAGTAATCTTAGAGTCTTACCTCCGCAGCAAATATCTCGAAATAGCTCCTTCTGTTCCCATCGGCTGACAACCTCTGGACCTGCTCCTCCTCACAAAAGCCGGCACGAACCGATGACCCTGTCATGTAGGCTCCCTAGATTGAAAGCGCCCCGTCGATTTAGATGCAGCCCGTCTCGGGCGAAGTCACGGCCACCAATCCAGCAGTCAGCTTCTACGTACACTAATCCCAGTTGTGCACATACCCAGTCCATGCGGTCATTTACAGTCTTAACTCGCCTCAACGGAACATCTCCCCGCCGAACAATGACACTCATTATAATTTTTGCATTTCTAAACTTGCTTTTAGCTTTTCTGCCTAGTTCGTAGAGCTCCCCCATGATGTAATCAGCTGTAGCCCTCTTCTTCAAATCGTTCGTCCCAACATGGAGCAACAACACTTTAACTTTGTCACAGTCCTCTACATTTGCTTCTTCCACTTGTTGGGCAAGCTGGTCAATCTTAATCCCCGGGTAACACCGCACTTTCGCACCTGATTTCCTCGAGATATTCGCACTCCATCGTATCATAGAATCACCCATTATGATAACGTCATCCTCAGTTTGCTCCTGCACGCCCTCTTCCACACTGATCCCAGTAGAAAGCCGTTCAGTTACATCCTTCACCGTTTCTTCTGATTCACGAAGCTTTGCTCTAAGTTCCTGTATTATTTGATCCCTTGCTTTGATTTGCACCCTCAAACTGTCCGGCGTATCACATACTTTACAAAACCAATTTCCGACATCACAATCCTCCTTCTTGACCTTAATACAGCCGAAGTGAAACCATTACCCTATCTTAATCCTTTCAATATTAAACATATACAATTGTACAACTGTGTGTTGCTTTCTTGAAAGATGCCTCGGGACCACATTTAATTCTTATTTTTATTTCAAATGAAATCTAGTATTAATCTAAATAGAGGGGCAATGCCTCCTAACAATCAACGTCAGGTCCGTTAATAGGTAACGAATATCAAAATCTAATTCACCATGGTGATCTCAAAATCACAATCACCACATAGGCAAAAATTTAACATAAAATTCACGTTAATTCCTACTAAAAATCCAAATATCACTGCAATCATTTATTATTATTGTTATTATTATTATTATGGGTCCATGCAACGGAACACCATAATCTCGTAGTCTAATAATCATCACCAAAAACAAGTGCTTTCGATACTTCACAGCAGTATGAGTACTATCATAATACAGGCTGTCATCTGCGAGTACCATGCTCCTAGCCTGAGGCGTGCGTGACTACAGACCTACCTTGAACTCTGGACCACTGTCTTCTGTCTACTCAGCTGTATGTGCCACCAAAATTACCCCGTGTGCATATAAATTCGTTAGTTCTCAGTCATCCATCACCTGGGCTCGTAGACAGCAATAAATACCTACTTCAGGGTTTCCAATCCACTAACATATCGCACATTCAATTACCGCAGCAAACCTTGCTTGGGCTCGTAAGCACATACTACCATAGATTTATTTAGCTCTTAGGCATCCTTTTACCTGGGCTCTTAGACACTTATTACCATAAAACAACTCGAAGCCTTCGTAATTGCACACTGCGCTTCATTACACATTAGACGATTGTAATCGATTATCTAGGGGCAGATGACCTCGTAGTTACTCCCCTTAAAAGAACAATAACAAACTAACTAATCGATTTTAGGCTATGCATACACTGCATAAACTTAACTCCAAGTACCTGCGTCTCGTGATCCGCCTGACTACCATCTGAAGGTGTCTATTCTCAAAAATCACATCATTAACTATAGGTGTTGACCTCAACCAATACGTAAGTGAACCTTTAACTGCTTTCATTACTTCTATCAACTTAATGAGAAATCATTCACTGAACATATCCGGGATGTTTATGTAATGGCATTGGAATATTTGTGGTACTTACCACGGTAGATTTCTTCATCTTCGTCTTCATAGTACTTTAAATGGTGTGTTAAGGTGCACTGATTTATTCGCTGATTAACTCTATCTTCTATCTCTATATTAGGACTTACTGTCGGCCTAATTCTACATCCTCGTAGAACGGGGCTTCTATATGCCATATCATTATGTTCGCTGACTAACTCTCTACCGTCTACCCCACTATCATTCAAGGACTTACCTAAGGCCTCCATTACATTCGTAGACATTGCACATATTAACACACTTACTTACCGAAGTACCTTCTGCTTTCTCAACTGCCGAATTAATTTAATCCCCACAATAATACCTTGAGTGTACTCAGCTGTATGTGCCACCAAAATTACCCCGTGTGCATATAAATTCATTAGTTCTCAGTCATCCATCACCTGGGCTCGTAGACAGCAATAAATACCTACTTCAGGGTTTCCAATCCACTAACATGAACCTTCAATCACAAAATTTACCTACAAACACCCTGTGTTTAGATTTAACTGCTGCCTTAATTCAATGAATATCTCAATTAATGATCTTATACAACTGACCTACTGTGATTACTTTATTGTTATTATTATCATCGTCATTCTGTGATCCATGGCATTTAACATTAAAAGGCATTATTATTATTAAATTTTGAGTGATTATCTTCCTGGGAATGAAAAATATACTCATTCATTCTGTTACTCATACAACCTGTCTTTCACTTTTACAAACCGGCATTTCCAACTTCGTGCATTTTTATGACAAACCATTCTCCTTCTACTCCCCCCCCCCCCCCCCAATCACATGCTTCAATTTAACGTTTTCAAATGAACATATATTTTAATCTAATAAAATATGGCACTTTCCCTCGATTCTTAGAGTAGGATTGGTGAAAATATATCAATATAGTACTCATCTGAACTTGAAATTTTGGTAACTGCGCATGGATTCGTTCCCGGTCATCTCCAACTAGCCGAATATTTCACGGTCGCACTGGTCTTCGTAAACACCTTCATTTCTCTCACCACCTTCCAATAGCACTTGAATACACATTGTTGACATAAATATCAGTTAATAACACAGTATTTACACTTATTTAGTAATTTCTGGGTACTTTTGTGTGTCCACGCGATATTGAACGTATTCGTCACACGGTTGTATGTTGCCACTCTTCACCTAGTTTGCACACATAGTCTTACAAGGAAAACATGTTTATTGTCTCAGTACCTACTGAATTATGGTTTACCTCAACTAGATATACTAGATGTTTGTCGAGCTGTCGGGTTCATTCTCGCACAGTTTCTATTATACAGCTTGGTTAGCTTTAGCTGTTTACGTGATCTCTTTGTCACCCTACCTCAGTGATCAAAGTAACGTAACCTTCGGCGATTACTTTCTTTCCCTCGGTTTTACCCCTACTCGATTCCGAGCAACACCTCGGTTTCACACTTATTCACAGTATTCCTACTGACTTCAGAAAGCTTTACTTATTGACCGGACGTCTTTTGGATAAGCCCTTAGTCACCTTAATCTTTGGGTCGACGTTCACAGGCCCCTGCCTCTATAGGTGATTATAGACTGAACCTAGACTGTCCTGCGTTCTCGATATTTATGTGTTTGGCAGTCGGTCCCTCAGTGAGCCAATGTCACGTGACCTCAATTTCTAGGGAAATGCTTTTAGAAAATTAGGATCATCGATTTCCTATAGATGCTTACTTGCAGATTCCATTAATATATTCAGATTTTCATTTCGATCGTGTGTTTCTTAATTATTCAGTGCGCGTCGGTTTTGATTGCCATATCAAGAAGTGCTCCCCCTTTTAGCTGTGATTTCAGCTATTAGCCCTTGAACGAGTATAACTCAGCTTGGCCCGGTTACTGCGTAATTAATTGGAACCGTAAATTATTAACCCAATTAACTAGCTGTAAATTTCTGTTTTGAATTTAGATTAAGGCCGCTGTTTTCCGTTTTCTTATGCAATTCTTAGTTTGGTCTAATTTGAGTAAAGGCTTATATATCGCGTGGTCTCTCTGTCGGTAAGCCACGCCTACGTATTCCTCCACAAAGGGTGAGTGAACCCCTGGCTTGCGGTCGTTATGTTATCTTCCCTGCGCATGTTTGTGTAGCGCAATACTACTGCCAGAAGTAATCCCCTTCATTATCATTCATGATAACTTACCAATATTAGCTATCACAGCTTCATAAATCATGTATTATGTCACGACAACACATGTCTGACTCATTTAGTACCACACAATAACGTGTAATTTCATTTATCCAAGTTTGAGCAATATTTATATACTTACTTACTCTTACTTACTCTCCTGGCTCCATAAACCGCAGTCATTTTTTAGTCTCTTCAAGTAGCCTCCTCCACCTCGTTCTGTCCTTGGCATCTTCCTCTCACGCTCCTGCAGGGTTATTATGTGTGTGCGCGCCAGTAAACACGGCAAGCTAAGCCGGCTGTAACTAGCGTAGACCGCGGCCGCGCGCATCCGGTCGAGCCGGCGGCTGGCGGCTCCGCTGACTCATATCGTTAGTTCACACGTGTTTTGTCATTCATATGAGCGATTATTTGCAAATCTTAGACGTTAGTGTTGCATGTTTAGTGAGTATTGTGATTACTGTGATTGCTGGTCATGCCTAGACACCAATTCACATTGCACGAACGTGTGTATATCCATAATTCGTATATGAAAAGCAGAAAATCTTGTTCTGTAACGAGACGAAAATTTCGAATCAAGTTTCCAGGACGACCTGTGCCTTTTGCCAGTACAATTAGGAGGCTCGCTAAACGATTCAAGAAAACAGGCTCCGTAAATAATAAAAGAGTCGACAGACATTCTTTCATCAGAAGATGTCAGATGTGTGTTACAAGAGATGAAGGATATTTTCAGCATAGCCTATGAGCACTGTACGTACACATTATTGAACATGTTTGGTAAAAGTGTGAAAGTCCGCCGGCTGAACCGGGCGCGCGCGGCCGTGATCTGCGCTAGTCACAGCCGGCTTAGCTTGCCGTGTTTACTGGCGCGCACACACATAATGACCCTGTAGTAGCTGGATGTCCTTGGCTACCTGGTCTCTCCATTTCATTTTTGGTCTGCCTATAGGTCTTCGTCCGTCTGGCTTTTTCTCACATACTTCTCGCAGTCTAGATCTCTCTTCTCTATACACGTGGGCAACCCATCTCAGCCTTCTTGTCTTAGCTTCCGCAACAACATCGTGTTCTTTATACAACTCCTTTAGTTCCTTGTTCTTTCTCATTCGCCACTCACCTGCTTCACAAATTGATCCGAAAATCTTTCTGAGGATTTTATTTTCTCGCTGTGCATTTGCTTAATCTCCATGTTTCTGCACTATATAGTAATACGGGCCTAATTATAGTTTTATTAGTATTTTGATCCCTCTTGATAACAATTTGGATGTAAGTAGTTTGTTAACTGAATATGATGCTCTGGATGCAGCTTTAATCCGCGCTTCAATCTCCTGTTCTTCTTCGTTTCTATTGTTTATTAGTGTCCCCAGGTAGCCTATTTGAACTCGTCTACTTCTTAAAACACATGGTTATCAATTTGTTAAGTTCCATGTCATATACTAGGTAATTCAATTTTAAAGCATGATTTTGGTAACGCACTGTATAACCTCTCTCGTCAATAAACACATAACGTCTCATATAAATTTAATCGGTCATTTGTAAAAAGGCACATGTCCACAAAAGTACATTTTACAGGAAAAACTGAATAAATTATGAATGAGTTAAACGATCAATGCTGCATTTTGGCAATGCATATGACAAGTAACCCTCACAACGGTATTCTCATCTTGACGTGATGTGGGGGCTTGAGAGCCCAAATGATCCTGCGAGCTATGCCGGCGGGAGCGTAAGCTCCTGGTAGGGCCTCCCATGCCGAACAGGTCAAAGGTGATGGGTCAGACAAATAGGGATCCGCTGGTCCTCCAGGTTGGGGGTTGATCATGGGGCTAACAACCTCATATCGAAAAAAACAGCCTGTTATGAAACTCCAATACAATAATAGCCGGACAGATGATAATGATGAATGACCTATGCAAAGAAAAGGAAAATGTAAACGGAAAAATGTTATGTACATAGCAACCTAGAATGTGAGAACATTGAACAAACCTGGAGCGTTGAAGAGCCTGAAGGAAGAGATGGCGAAATATAGTATAGGAGTGGCAGCGATCCAAGTGATCAGATGGAGAGGAGATGGTATATTGAGAAGTGATAACCATACAATAATGTATAGTGGAGGGGACAGTGGAAGAATAGGTGGCACAGTTTTCCTCGTTGATAATATATATAAAACAGCAGTACTGAATTTTAAGCCTGTAAATGAAAGGATATGTACTTTGAGGATGAAGATACGATTCTTTAATGTCACCTTTTTATGTGTATATGCTGCCACAGAAGAGGGTAAGGATGACGTGAAAGATACGTTCTACAGTCGGCTTGAACAGGAACTCGAGGGTATAGCAAGGCAAGATGTAAAAATCGTGTTAGGTGATTTCAATGCGAAGGTGGGAAAAGAAGAAGCATTTAGAGAGTCTGTAGGAAAGGAAAGTCTGCATGAGGTAACAAATAATAATGGACAGAGACTCGTCGACTTTGCCATGGGAAATGAAATGATGGTGAAAAGTACATTGCTTCAGAGAAAGAATATAAGGGAAGTAACGTGGTGCTCACCAGATGGAACCACATTCAACCAAATTGACCATGTTGTAAGAAAACACGCATCTGATATACTCGAAGTTGATAGTTGTAGAGGAGCGGATTGTGACTCTGACCATTTCATGGTAAGTGTAAAATATGGACCGCGTATAGCAGTGTACAGATCTGGAAAGATGAGGAAAGGCCCTAGAAGGTATAATGTCCTAAAACTAAAAGAAAAGGAAACTGCCGAACAATATGAAACAAGTGTACGGGAGAAGGTGGAGACTAAACAAAATTGGGATTTAGAGGGAGTAGAAGGAAAATGGAGTATAATGAGGGAGCACTACAAGAAGCTGCAGAAGAAGTACTGGGGACAGAAGAAAGGATTAAAATACAAATCTGGTTCGATGAAGAATGTAAAATAGCTATAATGGAGAGGAATGCTGCAAGGGAGAAAACGATAAGTAGACCAACGAGAAATAATACAGAAGAACATAAAAAGAAAAGGAAAGAGGCGAATAGAATTTGTAGAAGAAAGAAATGGGAATCAGAGAAGAAATGGATTGAAGAGCTAGAAGAAGAATATAATAATCAAGAAGTAAGAAAGTAGTATAAAAGAATTCAGGAAGTGAAGAAGAGCTTTTAACCCCGTGCAGTTTTCTGCAGATATAAAGAAGAACATTTCATAGGAGAAGAAGAACAGATTTTAGATCGATGGGCTGAATATTTCAGCGAGCTGCTCAATGCTACTGCAGAGACGTTATTGCTAGAAAAGGAGGATCAAGAGAATGACCAGCCATGGTGCAAGGATAACACTGATGCAATGCCAGTACCCGTGCCGACGCTGGAGGAGGTTAGTTTGGCAATTAAAAGCTTGAGGAATAACAAAGCCCCAAGAGGTGATAATATTTCAGCAGATATGATTAAGTGTGGTGGGGGACATTTGGTAAAGCTGCACCAGTTGTTTGTGGAGATATGGGAGAAGGAGGTGATTCCAGAACAATGGAACATGGCCATTATTTGTCCAATCCATAAGAAGAAAGATAAAGCAAAGTATGAAAATTATCGTGGCATAGCACTGCTTAGTGTGGTGTATATCGTAAAATCCTAGCCAAGGTAATGGCTATGAGACTTACACCTCATGTTGAAGAGAGACTTGGAGAATACCAGTGTGGATTCCGACAAGGTAGATCGACGACGGACCACATCTTCACAATAAGGCAAATAATGGAAAAGTGTTATGAATATAATGTGGATGTGCACCAACTATATGTGGATTTCAAACAGGCTTATGATAGTGTAAGAAGGAAAACTCTGTATCACACCTTGATGGACATGGGATTCCCACCCAAACTAATCGGATTGGTGCAAATGACTCTTACTGGCACAAAATGTCGAGTCAAAGTTGAAGGAAGACTCTCAAACGTTTTTGAGGTAAACCAAGGCTTACGACAGGGAGACATACTGTCCACGCTGCTGTTCAATGTAGTACTAGAGAGAGTGATGAGGAAGGTGGATATTAGCAATCCAGGAGGCACACTGTTAAACCGTATGAGCCAAAATCTAGCGTATGCTGATGATGTACGTATGCTGTCACGAAGACTGAAGGATCTTGAAGAAGGGTTGGGACGGTTAGAAAAAGAATCAGAAGAAGTAAGATTACGAGTGAACTACAGCAAAACTCAATATTTATTATTATCTAGGAGAAACACTGCGGAGAAAGATAAATATATACATTTATTTATAAACCTAAATGGGGTGAATTTTGAGAGGTGTGAAAGTTTCAAGTATTTGGGAGTACTGGTTACTGAAGATAATAGCACAAGATAAGAAATAAAAGCAAGAATTGCAGCCGGTAATAGAGCTTATTGGGCACTGATAAAAATCCTCAATGTGCGCAGCCCCAGTAAAAGATCAAAGGTGACAGTGTACCGAACAGTTATACCACCAGTGGTAATGTACGGCTCGGAAACATGGACTATGACCGTGACAGAAGAGGAGCTTTTGAGAAGATGGGAAAGGAAAATACTGAGGAAGATTTATGTAGCAGTGAATGAGGCAGGAAGATGTAGAATACGGGAAAACAAACAATTGGAGGAACTATATGGTCATCCTGATATAGTTTCGGAAGTAAGAGTAATAGGCTAAGATGGCTGGGGCATGTGGAGAGAATGGCAGATGATAGAGTGGTTAAAAAGACCTATAGAGGAAATCCAGGTGGAAGAAGATGCAAAGGAAGACGTAGGAAACGATGGTTGGATGACGTGGAGGACGACTTACGCAAGATGGGAGTAAGAAGATGGAGGAAACGAACAGATGATCATCAGGATTGGGCAACGATTGTTGGAAAGGCCAAGGTCCTACATTGACTGTAGCGCCGAGGAGTAAGTAAGTAAGTAAGTAAGTAAAGGGCTTTATATTACTATAATAACGATTTCAAATTCAATCACTAATGGGCAAAAAATCAAAATTTGTTTTTAGGAGATGTGCCCATTTCCAAGTGAATTGAGTTTTCTTAGGATTAAACTCATCAATTTCATCACTGTCCGTTTCATTTTGATTTTGCTATGATTACAATGTGTATTCGATCAATCTGTAGCTTTATTGTCAATGACGGTATGTAAAATGGAAATAAAAGCAAGATGTTCAGTAAAAAACATATAGCCTACTTTCTCCTGAATGCACGGGTATAGTTATAACTCTTTGTCCTTTTCAAGAAGTATAACTTAATTGAATGTTGGTCGTAGTAGCTTGTTGAAATGCAACGTGTTATACGGATATTAAACGTTGATTCATTGAATCCTCACATGAATTATATATACACACACTAATACAGCCATCACAATAACACAGGTTATCTGACAAAATTCAACACTCACCCAAGCACACGGAGCTAAATGACCATGATGTCAATGCATCTCAAATGAAACAACAACAACAACAACAACAGCATCCTACCCAAATCCTTCCTCGTACAAAAGTACACACACCAGTAAACCTACAGACATCACAGTGACACAGGTTATCAGACAACTTCTACACACACCCAAGTAAATGGGGCTACAAGACCATGATGCCGCAAAACCCCTAGAGAACCAACAACAAAACAACAACCACAATAGTCTCTACCGCGGATCAAGGTCAACGAATAATAATCGCTGTATTCGAGTGTTGAAATATGTAGTGTTATAAATATATATGTATAATATTTTCAATGGCAAATACACGCTACAGTATAATATGCTTAACATTATAACGTGTGAGTAGTTATACGTCAAAAAATACCAAAAAGAACGGAGTAAATAAACTTGAACCCACAGGGATTCTAACCACGATACCCCAGATTAAGAGCCTAGGTCGCTAGCACTGCGCCACGGATGTGGAACGATATTACTATGTAAACAACTTTTTTAGTATAACTGTATCATACTTTGTGTTGAAATCAACGATTTCATTCGCGTTTTTTTGGCGTTTCTATGAACCATTTGATACTAAATATGTATTTTGTTGTTCAGTACATTCCTAAAAGGATATACACTTAGGAAGTTACGGAAATATATGGATATAGGTGCAAAGATAGTGGCCATGTTGACAATGGGACGGCACGGGTCCACAATGATAAAGCACGGTAAGCCTGACCTGTTGGTCACTTCTACGGTTACATTTTCTCTTAAATATGCTAATATCCTACCTTGAAACTATTTGGCTGATGACCTTGTAGTTTGGGTAAACGACGCTTCCCACACTAAGGTACAGTATATTACTGCAAAATTTGCTAGAGATCGGATGATTAGGTTAGTCGTAATTTCATTTAAGCTCAGAACATTTGGGTGGGTGCCATTTCTTTTTTGTTATGATGACGGCGATATACAACACGACACTGAGTTGTCCCTTGCTAGTGCTACCTCTATACCAAAGGTGGTCGATTTGGGTCCAGTTGTGTTTGAATTGATAGGGTGAATCGATTTTCACACATACATGGCCGCCATCTGCAAACTATTGAGCTGATGACCTTGTAGTTTGATCAAAAGACGCTTCCTACATAAAGGTATGTTGTTGCAAAATTTGGTAGAGATCAGATGATTAGGCCAGTCGTAATTTGATTTAAGCTTTGAACATTTGGGTGGTCGGCATTACGTTTCCGTCAAGATGTTGGCGATATAAAACAAGACACTGAGGTGCCCATTCCTAGTGCTACCTCTGTACCAAACGTGGTTTGATTTCGTTTCGTTGTATTTGCATTGATAGGGGGATCGATTTGCACACATACACGGCCGCTCTCTTCAAACTATTGGGCCGATGACCTTGTAGTTTGGTCAAAAGACGCTTCTCACATAAAGATATGTTGTTGCAAAATTTGGTAGAGATCAGATTATTAGATTAGTCGTTATTTGATTTAAGCTTTGAACGTTTGGGTGGCCGCCATTACGCTTCCGTCAAGATGGCGGCGATATAAAACATGCCACTGAGGTTCTCTTTGCTAGTGCTAACTCTGTACCATATTTCGTTCAATTCGGTTTCACCATGCTTGAATTGATAGGGGGAATCGATTTACACACATACATGGCCGCCATCTGCAAACTATTGGGCTGATGACCTTGTAGTTTGATCAAACGATGTTTCCCACGTATAGGTATATTGTTGCAAAATTTGGTAGAGACCAGATTATTAGGATGGTCTTAATTTGATTTAAGCTTTTAACATTTGGTTGGCCGCCATTACGTTTCCATCAAGATGGCAGCGATATTAAACACGACACTGAGGTGCCCTTTACTAGTGCTACCTCTGTACCAAATTTCGCTCAATTTGGTTTTACCGTGTTTGAATTGATAAGGGGAATCGATTTGCACACATATATGGTCGCCATCTGCAAACTATTGGGCTGATGACCTTGTAGTGTTGTCAAAAGACGCTTCTCACATAAAGTATGTCGTTGCAAAATTTGGTAGAGATCGAATTATTAGGTTAGTTGTTATTTGATTAAAGCTTTGAACATTTGGGTGGCCGTCATTACGTTTCCGTCAAGATGGCGGCGATATAAAACATGACACTGAGATGCCCTTTGCTAGTGCTACCTCTGTACCAAAGGTGGTTTGATTTGGTTTCGTTGTATTTGAATTGATATCGCTGAGAGTCTCGATATCGTCCCGATAGTCTTGGGTTCGAACTTCAGGTTTACCATATCGGCTGTTATATCTGCCTCTACCTGGAGTACCTCTTCTATATTCATTCCCTCGTTCCTCATATGGTCTGCCCTGGCCATATGGTCTCCCTCTGGGTTGTCCCCAGTAAGAGTTCCCTCTGGGTTGTGACTGCCATCTTCTGGAATCGCCTGAGTTCGGTCCCCGTGTGTCCGATAGTGTCTCAGTGCTAGTAGACTTGTTGCATTTTCGTCCTCACACCTCCTCTGCTTGCGAAGTCACCATATTCACTCTCTCTACAGTCTTGTTTTGACGTGCGTTCATGTGAGTAGTTGTTAAGTCTAACTGCCGAAGAACACTTTCGACTTCGACCGCTGTTTTGGCATTCGAGGCTATCACATACCGTTGAATTTCGATCGGCAACTGCTTGGTGATAGCCAGACAGAGCTCTCCCTGTGAAGGTGGGACATCTAGTTCCTTGAGACGGCATAACTGCTGGGCAAAATACTCTGAGTACTTGGTTGGGGCACCCGTTTGATATTTGCGCAAGTATAGGTCCAGTCTGAGATTCTGATGTAGGTCCGGGCCCCAAAATCGCTTGAGAAAAGCTTCCCTAAACTCTTCCATCGTCTCGAATGTGTATCTGAAGGATTTGAACCAAATTAAGGCATCATTCTCAAGTAAATTCTCCACTTCTCTTAGTTGTCTTTCAGGTGATATGCGAGCATCTTTTAAAAACTCGGCCACTTCTTTTAGAAAGTATTTTGGTGTCATCGAATTTATGCCCGAAAATCTACGTGTTCTTTCTTCATGTGCCCTAATAATCGTAACGAATTGCCCCTGATTGACATTCGGGTGTGGCGTCGAAGCGGCGATCGGTGCGCTTGGAGTTACATAAGGACTTTCTCCTTCCGTCATAGGCAAGTACACTCTCTGGTTCGGTTGAGGCTCAGTGTCAGTCCAGCGGTTACGTGCTATATCCTCTGCACTATCTACGCTAGATCTGGGATTTCTCAGGGCTGTCTCCTCCTGAGCTATCATCCTAGTTTCCATTAAATTATGCCTCTCCTTAACCCTCTCAAGGCGTGTGAGTACTTCCTGTTCGACCCGACCGTCTTTAATTTTTCTCGGTTTTCTCCCGCGGTCCTAACTATTTTTAAATTGTCTTCCTTAAGACTTTCCTTAATGTGAGATATTTCTTCTCTCATCTCTTCTTGTATCTCTAATTGCTGTTTGGTCATTATTTCTGCTTTCACCCCTTCTCCTACTTCTATTTCTTCTCGTAACGAGCTCACTTCTTGTCTGACTTTGTATTTAACTCCGGATATTTCCTTCCTTAATTTCCCTATCTCACCTCGAGTTTCCTCTTGTATTTTGTTTATTACAATGAGATCGCTGTGAGTTAGTCGAGCTGCAGAAATGCTGATATGATAAATAGTGGCAGTGTACTGTCTAGGTGGAGAGATGGTAGGATTTAATTATCAAACACTAAACAATATTTAGTTGAGTGGATACAATAATATAAAACACTGTCATAAATAAAATATGACATTATGTAACGTATTTTCATACATTACAATTATTTCATCATTAATTTGAGTTGTTAATTATTGTGTTATATCAAATTTATTTTATGTTTATTCGTCTATTTTATCAAGGGAGGGGCCATGATATATTCACGTTTATTACCATAATCATCAGTGTGTCATAGGATTAATTTTAATAACAGACTGTATATATTAGAGAGATTTATGGGCGATTTGATAGCTGAATTGTAATGTATTAGGACGGGCAAGACCTATTGGTTGAAACAAGGAAGAAGTATTGCCACATCAGATTTATTCTGGTCTGGTGCATACGCGAGACAGGGTGACGACATACGAAATACGAGAAAGACATCGAGCACCTTTTCTGAAGAGTCGCTTACCCTTGTGACCAAATGCTGTGAGCTGAGTGGCTATTTTATGTGGACCGCGTGGATTTGGTGCGTGATTTTAATTGACTCGCGTGGGCCAGCTGACCGTGATGAAATCATGCAGGGCTTAGTATTTTTATTTTTATTAATGTTTAATTTTCATTAGTATTATTATTATAATCAATAATAATTATTATATTTTTTATTATTTCTTTATTTTTTCATTATTAATAATTTTTGTCATTACCGACAGTAGTGGCTACGCTGGCTAAAGCGCAGCGTTAGGTCATGGGACCAAGCTCTCTGCTGACTCGGTAGACGCGTGGGTTCGAGCCCCACCGTCGGCCATCCTTGAAATGGTTTTCCGTGGTTTCCCATTTTCAACACCAGGCAAATGCTGGGACGGTACCTTCTGACAAGCCACGGCCGCTTCCTTCCACATCCTTGCCCAGTTTCATTCACCATCATTCATTTCATCTCTCATAAACTCCTCTCATGAGGTTGACGTCAAGAAGGACATCCTGCCGTAAAAAACATCACCACAAAGACTGCCATCGCATCTCATCCCCGACCCCGTTGGAAAACGGGAATAATAAGGGGTAGACATACATTAATTTTTGTTTTTAGTCTATTATGATATTTATTTACAATTTTTATTCGTTTTTTATATAATTGTTATTATTGGGAGTGAGGTATGGTGGGAGGGAAGGGAAAGTTAGGTGGGCCGCCTTCTTGGAAGAGCCGTGATGGACATGAGGATTTGAGGAATTTTAGGGGAATTCTGGGAAATTTAGGGAATTTTAAAGACATTTAGGGGCATTCTGGGGGTTGTGAGAAATCACGAGGGACTTGGTATTATAAGAAATAAATAATTATAATAAATACAGCCCTTTAATTCCCTAAGGGCAATGACCTCCAGCCTAGGCAGGGATTTTGCTCCATTACACTCATTAGGTGAGCAGTTCTAAAGAGTAGTGAGGCACCTAGTGGTGCACTTTTCTGTCACGTTAGTCTCTGTTCTTGAATTGTTCTTATAGCTATTGATATATATATTCCTAACCTAGTTACAGTATTCTCTATGTTATGTATTCTTGTTCTTTATTCTAATATTTGCAAAATTGTAAAAGTTTCTAGTACATCTTCATTTTTCCCTTCGGGGCAAATTTCCGGCACCTCGGCGTCTCTAAAAGCCACAGTACTGTAGTTAAAAGGGACGTATAACCAATAACATTATTATTATTACATGCTCACTCTATTTTAGTAGAGTTATACTGTCCTCAATGCACTATCGCTTTTGTATTTATATTCATATTCATTCATTTATTTGCAATGGGGGGTTCAATATGTTGCACTGAGTTGACCTTTCTTCTTCACATATAAGTGTACTATGTTTTGAAAATGAGCTTTTCTAGGGTCTTCTACTCTTGTCTGTCTCTTGCTCTTCTTGTCCATTGTGGTCCGGCCAATTTCTTGATTGTCTCAGCCCAGCGTATCCTCTGTCTTCCTACGTTTCTCCTGCCGGTTCTGGGGTCCCACATAGTTAGTCTGTGTGTCGACCTCCTATGCTCCATCGTCGCTACGTGGCCTCCCCATGTCCATTTTAGTCTGTCCGCTGTGTTGATGGCGTCTCTAATACCGGTTCTTCTACGTATATCCTCGTTCCTTATTCTGTCTTTCAGCGTGATATTGAGGATTTTTCGTTCCATCCTGCGTTGGACTATCTGGAGCGTTTTTCTTTGCTTCGAAGTTAGTGACCATGTTTGTCATCCACATAAAGCATTACTGGGATTACACATTTCCATAGAACTTGTGAGTAGGGGAGAGCGAGGGGTTCTTCCCCCCCCCCTCCCCCCACCCCTCAAGGCCACTACTCCCGATGCGAGCCGATAACTCCCGAACCCGTGGTCGGAGATTCACGAATGAGGTGTCGTTGGACTCGAGCTGACGGGGGCTTTCCTATGGACCACTCATTAGATTTAAAAAAAAAATGAAAATTTTTGTTTTCGAAAGTAGGTGATAGGTTGAAAACCAAACATGATAGAATGTTGTGCAATAGCTTAAACGAACGGTCTCTATGTCCTTTATTTTTTATAATGAAACGTTTTTATTTTTTACATTTTTTTTGAAAAAAGTTAAATTTTGAAATTATTATATTTTGGAAACTAAAGAGTTTACAAAAAATTTTGTTTGACATAAATGAATGGCCCTGATCCCCTCTACCCGCAAAATAAATTTCAATCCTCTAGGACTAAAACTGTGCAGAAGTGCTAGAATGGGGGTGCTGAGTCGCCCCCTACTTTCATATAAACTTTGCCGATATCTCCCGAAGGCGTGGTCGGATTTTAACGAACGAGGTATTGATGGCGTAGGGATGACGTTCTCTTGGCTAAGCATGTGTGTTGGTATTTAAAAAAAAAATGAAAATTCTTGTTTTTTTGGATTGGCACTATATTGGAAACGGTGAATCGGAAAAAAAGTTTGTTTGACGTTAATAAAAGGTGGGTATGCCCTCTAGGCGGACAGCAAGTTTCAAGGGTTTAGGAGGAAAAACAAAATGATAGCCTACTTTCTCGCGAACATTGGTGATCATTGGCGAACGGATGGTCGGATTTTAACAAATGAGGTGTCGTTGAACTCGAGCTGACGTCCTCTTTCCTATAGACCACTCGTTATTTTTTTATTTTTTTTGAAAAAATTTGTTTATAAAAGTAGGCGATAGTTTGAAAACCAAACATGATAGAATGTTGTGCCATAGTTCAAACCAATGGTCGCTATGACTTTTATTTTTTATAATAAAACTTTTTTATATTTTGAGATTTTTTGAAAACCCTTAAATTTTGAATTTTTACTATTTTGGAAACTAATACGTTGATAAATAAGTTTGTTTGACATAAATGAAAGATCCCTACCCCCTCTACCATGAAAATAAATGTCAAGTCTCTAGGACAAAAAAACTATGCATTTTAATGTTTTTATTTTTTTAAAATAAAAGCGTGTTTGTAGACAGAGAGCCAGTAGCGCTTGACACATGTTCCAACGAGGCTATGACTGAGCATGGTGAATACTGGAAATGGCTATTTCGACGGGGGCGATGTATGGCAAAACGAGGGGTTGCTTTTCGATATTTTTTCCTATGACGAATGAATGAAGGCGAATATTTTGAAATTTGACAAGCATGCTAAGATTTTTTTTACCCCTGAAGCGGATCTTTAACGTTTTAGTTAACAGTGATGAGCGAGATCGCTCTCTGACACAACAGACGGTTGTAGGATATGACCAAGTGATTCTTAGACGTTGGCGATCTTGGTGACCGTGCCCGGAAGAAATGAATTGCTATTTTGGTGGGATGGCGGGGGCAGCTTATGACGGTTGGTTTTGTGACATTTCCTATGACGGATAGAGGCGAATATTTGAAAATGTGTTAAGTGTGCTAGGATTTTTTTTACCCCTGAAGGGGATCTTTAACATGCTAGTAAACGGTGATAAGCGAGACTGCTGTATGGCACAGTAAATGGTTTTAGAATCTGGAAACCTATAACATTTGCTCGACCAAGTCATGTGTATGTACGCAAAGAGCCAAAACGCTAAGGTCATTGGCCTGAAATGTTATCAACTAAATATTGAACTGGGTAAAGTCATGTGTTTTAGGATGAAAGTATGTGATTAACCTGATCATGTATTGAGGATGGCCGCTTGCTAGTAATTATTATTTCAGTAAAATGTTTGATAATAATAATAATAATAATACTAATAAGACACACATGTTTTGAATGCTAACACGCATACAGTCCAGCTCACTGGTGACTGAATATTGTACCTAGCCGAAGGACTCGTGAGAGCTGTTGCTGGTGCTGACGAGGCAGGAATGTCTACGTCAGCAGGAAGTGTGATATCAGTTTACTTGCCTCGTGGTGGCTAGCAGGTGTGCTGTTTAAGCAGAGACCGTCATTTTGGTTCTGAGACAGTAGGACTACCGATGTATAAGAGGTAGCCATTTTGGTTCCTTATTAAAAACATGAAACTAGTATAAGGTACATGAATCTTATTCAGATTGAGGAATGTGAAGAGGCGTGGGAACACGTGCGAGAGAGAGACAGAGAACCATTCAAGGTCAAAACGCTGAGAAAATACAACTTTTTCTTTTGCTGGGCTAACTGATAACGATTGCGTTAGTCATGCACTTGCCATTTTAGCACACGGACGTATACAGTAGAGCTGTGGAAGAAAAATCCTTTTATTTTTTGGTAAGTACCTATGAATGATTATTTACTCATGTCATGCTAATGAACCTTAAATTTGTAGTTATTGTTTAGGTAATTATTGATTTTTTAATTTATTTGTTTGCAGATAACCGGTATACCTTACATGTCTGAGATACAAGAAACCAGTTTACTTTTGAGCCCACTAGAAGGAAACAGCAACAATCCACTGCAAGTGAAGGTGGGATTATTTTTTAAAACTAACTTGTTTATTTTTTTTCTTTCATATTTTATTTTATGAAATGCATGTACTAACCTGAATTTAGGTATTTATAACGGTTTATTTTATTTATTTTTAGAAACTTGGAATGGAAAGCCTTACCGCCGTAGCAGTCGCTGAAAACCCGAGACGCAGTAAAGTGCAACCATTGTTTCCAGGCAGTGAACTATTTAAAACTCAGGTAAGCCTAACATAAAATACTATTCCATTTTACCACTACTGAAAACTCGTAGACAAAAAAATTCATTACCTGTACATGACTAGGACGATGATTGCTTTCTTGATTAATGACTATGTATTGGCAACCGGTACAAGACCATATTGCTTGTTTACCGGGAAAGAACAAGGCCATATTGGATTTTGTAAAAAACAAAAATTTAATTTAACTGACATGTCGTTCCCTATAATAATAATAATAATAATAATAATAATAATAATATTAATATCGTATGGCCTCGAAGGCCGGGTGCAAGCTTTGTTATTTGACACACAGAGGGTAGCTTGCATGTCGAATTTAGTTGTTCCTTGACTATGAAAGTCAAGGAGGTTAGATGTTAGATATCTAATCTCATTAAACTCTATAGCGCTTTCTAGTAGAAAAATGAGGAACTTTGTACCCTCTGAACTCAACGAATATTCACAGGTTTGAACATGATAATCAGAAAAAAATGACATGACATTATTATTTTTTGTTTATGTATTGGTTAAAGGGGAATGTAAATGACTGCAGCTTTATAAAAAGAAAATAAGTACATGGGTTACTGTTAGTGCCGACATACAGTTTATTATAATTTTTATGGGGTTTTGATATATTAATGCCAATTAACGTTAAAGTTTTATTTACAAGTATTGATTGATTGATTGAGTGATTGGTTATTTTGTTTGCTTTTAGGTGTCGTGATGCGCCATTAACGTAATGAACAGACAGTGAACAAGCATACATTGTGCATTAAAGTACTCTAATGCAACGTTAATAACTTACAATAAGAAAAAGTTTTATTATAACACATGGCGTTAGTACCAAATACAACAAGTGAACAAGTTGGTTTACCACGTGGGTTAAATTTAAAATCAGAACGTGACCGTTGGTTAACATTAGAATCCTGGCCTGTAGGCTTTTTGTCGACACATGAACTTGCAAAAGCCGTTTTTTTTTTACTTGAACCGAGAAGATGTGGTGCGCTGCGTATTTTGTCGTATTGAACTTTCACACTGGGAAGAAGGGGATGATCCCTTTTGAGACCATTTGCGATGGTCTCCTTGTTGTCCTTACATGCTTGGAAAACAAGTGGGTAACATACCCGTGTATTCATTTTACCGAACCACAAGACCATTGGCCGCTACTTACTTTGCTGAATCACAAATAAATAATAATAATAATTATGTATTACCAGTCAACAACGGTAGTGTCGATATATGTGGTCCATATGCTAGAGACAGTGCTGAATTGGCATGTGCTTTTGAAAAACTGGGAGTTTGCAAGACTAAAGCACTAGCACACCCAGAGTACTGCTCTGTTGAAAGACGTTTAGAATCTTATAAAAATGTTTGGCCATTAATATTAAAACACCTTACCAAACAGCTAAGTGAAGCTGGATTTTTTTATACTGGTGAAGGGGATAAAACAATATGTTTTTAATGTGGATTTGCTTTAAAGGATTGGCAAATGACTGATGACCCTTTTGTGCAACACGCTCGTTGGTTACCTAACTGCAAATACATGGTGTTGCTTAAAGGTCAGGAATATGTGAACATTATTCGTAAAGAAAACGTGATTGCAGCACAAGACATAAAAGTGCCTTTAGAGTTAGAACATGCGGAGCAAATACATGAGGCTGAAAAAAAAAGACTTGTCTCACGAACAGATACAAAAGTGTGACCAACAATTATGTAAAATTTGTTATCAAGATGAACTAGGTGTTGTATTTTGCCTTCTGGACACATGATAGCCTGTGTCAAGTGTGCATTAGAACTCAACACTTGTGCTATATGCAGAAAAGCAGTATCTGCTACAGTTAGGGCATTTCTTGCATAAATAGTAAAATTTATCAGCCATACATAGTGCAAAATCCCTAATTGCACAATATTATTAAAGCTGTTTTAGAGTGTAATAGATATGCTTTTCTTTTGTTTATAGACTACTACAATGAATGTTTTGAATGCTGTGGGTTAAGCATGTGGCTTAGAGACAAAGCAGCTCAGCGAATTGCCAACGCATATTCCATTCCGCATTATCAAGAATCGGAAATTGAAAACAGCATATGGTGATCGTGTACTTTGTGTATGTGAAAACTTTGAGACATTTCTGCCTACACGGTTTAATGATATGTCGGGGAGTGTTTTTGATTAAGTCAATAATGCAGTACAACCTGTACACTTAATTTATGAAGAATTTAAAAACAATAGGTGCATGGTTCGTTTTAATTAAATAAATAAAAAAACAAATGTCAAATAATAATGGAAGATATAAGTCATGACAATTGACTGAATGAAAAATATGTGTATAGAATAATAATGTTTTAGTGTTTAGTATTGTCTTAAAAAATATTATCATGAAACCAAAAGAAAAATGTATATAAAGTTTGTAAATAAATGAAAATAATGGTACAATGTTGTTTTATTTTCTATAGAAGTCAGAATATTTAACATTGCAGAGTATACATGATTATGACAATAAAAAGCACACTTAATACAAGTCTTTGGCTTTACGATAGTGTGTTATAGTTTTAAAAACAAAGCTTGTTGTAGATCTTTTTTCTTCCACGGTGAACAATAGGCATGAAAACGTTATTGTCTTGTTTTGGATCATTATCACTATCATAATCATAAGCAGCATGATCTATATCACTATTATTATAATCACTATAATTATCCTCAACATTATCCTCAACATTACTAAAACCAGTTAAATATTCATGTTCCTCTTCCTGTTCCTGTTCCTGTTCCTCTTCCTCTTCCTCTACAGCGTCCTCATGTAGAGTCTGCGTGGCTTTTGATAATGTTAAGGGTTTTTTGAACATTGAATTATTTTCAATAGTAGTATTGTTTTGTAGCACTTGCTTTTTAACATTTTCATGTTTTCTGTTGACAGCAACAGTATTTCATGCAGTACACTACATTGATGATCACTGACACTTAAAACCTCACTATTTTTACTTTTTAGCTCACTGCGACATTGTTTTGAACAACGCCAAATAACAGTTCCATTTTTATTTGTTCGTTTCACAATATATGAATATCCTTTATAGAATGCATGAGGCTTACCATACCTAGTCACAGATACTTCCATAACAACTGTCAAGCATAGACTAAGCTCTAGTAAAGACAACTTGGTAATAAGAACAATAGTTTAATGTGCGAGCATATATGGGTGCAAATGTGGGAGCAAAATAGTGGGAGCAAAAATTGGGAGCAAAAAGTGGGAGCAAAAATTGAGAGCAAGAAGAGGGAGCAAAAAAAAAGTAGGAGCAAGTATGGGAGCAAATGTGAAAACAAAAGTGGGAGCAAGTATGGGAGCATATGTGAAAGCAAAAGTGGGAGCAAAAATTGAGAGAAAAAAGTGGGAGCAAAAAGTGTAAGCAAAAGTGGGAGCAAATATGAGAGAAAAAAAGTAGGAGCAAGTATGGGAGCAAATGTGAAAGCAAAAGTGGGAGCAAAATGTGAGAGAAAAAAAACGTGGGAGCAAAAAGTGTAAGCAAAAGTGGGAGCAAATATGAGAGCAAAAAAAAAAAGTGCGGGCAAAAAGTGGGGGCAAAAAGTGGGATAAAAAAAGTAGGAGCAAGTATGAGAGCAAATGTGAAAGCAAAAGTGGGAGCAAGTATGGGAGCATATGTGAAAGAAAAAGTGGGAGCAAAAAGTGAGAGAAAAAAAGTGAGAGCAAAAAGTGTAAGCAAATGTGGGAGCAAATATGAGAGCAAAAAAAGTAGGAGCAAGTATGGGAGCAAATGTGAAAGCAAAAGTGGGAGCAAAAAGTGAGAGAAAAAAAAAGTGTGAGCAAAAAGTGTAAGCAAAAGTGCGAGCAAATATGAGAGAAAAAAAAAGTTAGAGCAAATATGGAAGCAAAAAGTGGGAGCAAAAAGTGTAAACAAAAGTGGGAGCAAACAAGTGTGAGCAAATATGGGAGCAGAAAGTGGGAGTAAATGTGAAAGCAAAAGTGGGAGCAAAGAGTGAGAGAGCAAAAAGAGCGAGCAAAAGTCAGTGCACAAAGTCGGAGCAAAATGTGTGAGTAAAAAGTGGGGGCAAATGTGGTGTTTTACTAAAACAATCTCCCCTAACCTAACCTAACCTAACTTCACCTAACCTAACTTCACCTAACCTAACCTTCCAACTCTCAGATCAAAAATTAAATTCTGGCCATAGTCGAGTTGGAACCCAAAACCTCTGGGATAACACCCAAGTATACTAGCCACTACACCGCGAGATGGGCAAATTATCATGCAACACAACACAAAAATAAAAGTTTCCTGTAGTGTAACTCATTGGCTGACACCCATAGTTGAGAATTCAAACCCAAGACCTCAGGTTTTTTGTTTGGAACATTATCAGAAATATTATTCCATTTACATTTTTCTGTTGCTTATAGTTATAAGAGTTGGCATTAATATGGGAGCAAAAGTGAAAGCAAAAAGTGGGTGCAAGCATGTCTGGTTGTTGAGACTTTCATATCAACTAATACACATAAATTAAATTTTAGTAAAGTGACTTGGCAAATAATAATAATAATAATAATAATAATAATAATAATAATAATAATAATAATAATGACAGTTTAAAAAAGTCAAGGGGATTGATATTTTTCAGGGTGTAATTTCCAAAGTACTGTCAAGAATAATAATTACATGAACAGAT
Organism: Meconema thalassinum; assembly: GCA_946902985.2. Taxonomy (NCBI): domain Eukaryota; kingdom Metazoa; phylum Arthropoda; class Insecta; order Orthoptera; family Tettigoniidae; genus Meconema; species Meconema thalassinum. The sequence continues at coordinate 464,019,413 of OX336389.2, read as the reverse complement.
TCCAAGAACTCTAGAGAGCTTTTAAGGTTAATGATTGGCTAGGAGTGAGATAGAGCTAGCTAACCTAAGTTAACCTCAGCTCACTAAACCTAACCTTGTCACATGACATGTTCTACAAATATAGACTTGCTTTGAGACTGGCTATGACGTCACAGATGAATGGCGATGGGGGGCTGGACATGACTTTTTATTACACAAAAACATTTTTCATTTTGCCAGCCTCCCACCGCCATTCATCTGTGACGTCATAGCCAGCCTCGAAGCAAGTCTATACTTGTAGAACATGTCATGTGACAAGGTTAGGTTTAGTGAGCTGAGGTTAACTTAGGTTAGCCAATCATTAACCTTAAAAGCACTCTAGAGTTCTTGGAATCTGTTCATGTAATTATTATTCTTGACTGTACTTTGGAAATTACACCCTGAAATATATCAATCCCCTTGATTTTTTAGCCTACTTTTCACATTTTGCAAAAATGAGGAAAAAGTAGTCTTATGAGATCGGGCAAATGTGTGTCTGTCTGTCTGTCTGTCTGTCCTTCTGTCTGTCTGTCTGGCTGTGTGTGTGTCCCCCCCTATCAACTCCTAAACGGCTGCAGCAATCAAAACCAAATTTAGTATGAGTAAAGATGTGCACCGGAATATCTCACGTCCATATTTGAAAATGATGTCAGTGCTACCAACTGCTGAAAAAAACGCACTAGAAATTTGAGCTCCATGTTGGATAGCTTGGAAAGTATGAATGGGAGCTATTTCAAAATTGGCACACGTACAGATCATAATATTTTAGTTTAATTTCCAGGAGGCCAAACATGGCAGTGTTGCCAAAATGATTATAAGCCTCCTGATAGGTCCAATTTTTAAATGCATATAACTTCTACACTATCAAGTGGAATTCAACCAAATTTCGTATGTTGTATGTGTACATAACCAGATATGACTGAGCGTATTCTTAAGACCTACCAGGGCTGCCAACTGTTAATAAATGCTCCTAATTTATTTTATCCAAATACCAATATATCAGAAAGTATGCAAGCCGACTGCTTTAAACTATGCACACGTATAGTACCTGACATTCTATATTAATTTGGAGTAACTTATATACGTCAGTGCTACCAACATGATTCTAAGCCTGCTGACAGGTCCAACTTTAAATACATGTAACTTCAATACTATCATTTGGATTTCAACCAAATTTCGTATGTGCTATGTGTACCATAACAGATATGACTATGCGTATTCTAAGGAGCAACCAGGGCTGCTAACTGTTAATATGTGCTGTCCCTTCTTTTGTTACCCTAATATCAATATATCAGAAAGTATGCAAGCCAATAGCTCTAAACTTTGCACACGTATAGTTCCTGGCATTCTAGACGAATTTGGAGTAACTAATATACGTCAGTGCTGCCAACATGATTCTAAGCCTGCTGATAGGTCCAATTTTAAAATGCATGTAACTTCTATACTAACTAATGGATTTCATTCAAAATTGGCACAACAATAGATCATATTATTTCAGATTATTTCTGACCAATACATGCATGACATTGTTGCCAACATGATTTTACGCGCGCTGTTAGATCCAATGTTTAACTGCATGTAACGTCCATGCTATCCAGTGGACTTCAACCAAATTTTGTATTTAGTACCGTAAGAGACGGAACTAAGAATATATTCAGTCATCAGGGCTGCCAACTGTAGTGCTCTATTAGGATACATTATGCCAGGTATACAGTATTTCGAACTAATTGGAAATTTCGATATTAGCAACTTAATTTCGTCATTATTCTAGATAGGTTCATATTCTGTAGAATAATCATTGGCATGAAAAGTAGGCTGTATAGTTCTTCACGGAACTTCTTGTTTAAACTGTCATTATTATTATTATTATTAGCCAAGTCACTTTACTAAAATTTAATTTATGTGTATTAGTTGATATGAAAGTCTCAACAACCAGCCATGCTTGCACCCACTTTGTGCTTTCACTTTTGCTCCCATATTAATGCCAACTCTTATAACTATAAACAATAGCAAAATGTAAATGGAATAATATTTCTGATAATGTTCAAAACAAAAGTCCTGAGGTCTTGGGTTTGAATTCTCAACTATGGTTGTCAGCCAAAGAGTTACACTACAGGAAACTTTTATTTTTGTGTTGTGTTGCATGATAATTTGCCCATCTCGCGGTGTAGTGCTAGTATACTTGAGTGTTATCCCAGAGGTTTTGGGTTCCAACTCGACTATGGCCAGAATTTAATTTTTGATCTGAGAGTTGGAAGGTTAGGTTAGGTGAAGTTAGGTTAGGTGAAGTTAGGTTAGGTTAGGTTAGGGGAGATTGTTTTAGTAAAACACCACATTTGCCCCCACTTTTTACTCACACATTTTGCTCCGACTTTGTGCACTGACTTTTGCTCGCTCTTTTTGCTCTCTCACTCTTTGCTCCCACTTTTGCTTTCACATTTGCTCCCACTTTCTGCTCCCATATTTGCTCACACTTGTTTGCTCCCACTTTTGTTTACACTTTTTGCTCCCACTTTTGCTCCCATATTTGCTCTAACTTTTTTTTTGCTCTCATATTTGCTCGCACTTTTGCTTACACTTTTTGCTCACACTTTTTTTTCTCTCACTTTTTGCTCCCACTTTTGCTTTCACATTTGCTCCCATACTTGCTCCTACTTTTTTTTTGCTCTCATATTTGCTTCCACTTTTGCTTACACTTTTTGCTCTCACTTTTTTTCTCTCACTTTATGCTCCCACTTTTGCTTTCACATATGCTCCCATACTTGCTCCCATTTTTGCTTTCACATTTGCTCTCATTCTTGCTCCTACTTTTTTTTATCCCACTTTTTGCTCCCACTTTTTGCTCCCATATTTGCTCGCACTTTTTATTGCTCTCATATTTGCTCCCACCTTTGCTTACACTTTTTGCTCCCACTTTTTTTCTCTCACATTTTGCTCCCACTTTTGCTTTCACATTTGCTCCCATACTTGCTCCTACTTTTTTTTGCTCTCATATTTGCTCCCACTTTTGCTTACACTTTTTTCTCCCACTTTTCTCTCTCACTTTTTGCTCCCACTTTTGCTTTCACATATGCTCCCATACTTGCTCCCACTTTTGCTATCACATTTGCTCCCATACTTGCTCCTACTTTTTTTTGCTCCCACTTTTTGCTCTCAATTTTTGCTCCCACTTTTTGCTCCCACTTCTTGCTCCCACTTTTTGCTCCCACTCTTTGCTCCCACTATTTTTCTCCCACATTTGCACCCATATATGCTCGCACATTAAACTATTGTTCTTATTACCAAGTTGTCTTTACTAGAGCTTAGTCTATGACTGACAGTTGATATGGAAGTATCTGTGACTAGGTATGGTAAGCCTCATGCATTCTATAAAGGATATTCATATATTGTGAAACGAACCAATAAAAAAGGAACTGTTATTTGGCGTTGTTCAAAACAACGTTCAATACAATGTCGCAGTGAGCTAAAAAGTAAAAATAGTTATGTTTTAAGTGTCAGTGATCATCAATGTAGTGCACTGCATGAAACACTGTTGCTGTCAACAGAAAATCATGAAAATGTTAAAAAGCAAGTGCTACAAAACAATACTACTATTGAAAATAATTCAATGTTCAAAAAACCCTTAACATTATCAAAAGCCACGCAGACTCTACATGAGGACGCTGTAGAGGAAGAGGAAGAGGAACAGGAACAGGAACAGGAAGAGGAACATGAATATTTAACTGGTTTTAGTAATGTTGAGGATAATGTTGAGGATAATTATAGTGATTATAATAATAGTGATATAGATCATGCTGCTTATGATTATGATAGTGATAATGATCCAAAACAAGACAATAACGTTTTCATGCCTATTGTTCACCGTGGAAGAAAAAAGATCTACAACAAGCTTTGTTTTTAAAACTATAACACACTATCGTAAAGCCAAAGACTTGTATTAAGTGTGCTTTTTATTGTCATAATCATGTATACTCTGCAATGTTAAATATTCTGACTTCTATAGAAAATAAAACAACATTGTACCATTATTTTCATTTATTTACAAACTTTATATACATTTTTCTTTTGGTTTCATGATAATATTTTTTAAGACAATACTAAACACTAAAACATTATTATTCTATACACATATTTTTCATTCAGTCAATTGTCATGACTTATATCTTCCATTATTATTTGACATTTGTTTTTTTATTTATTTAATTAAAACGAACCATGCACCTATTGTTTTTAAATTCTTCATAAATTAAGTGTACAGGTTGTACTGCATTATTGACTTAATCAAAAACACTCCCCGACATATCATTAAACCGTGTAGGCAGAAATGTCTCAAAGTTTTCACATACACAAAGTACACGATCACCATATGCTGTTTTCAATTTCCGATTCTTGATAATGCGGAATGGAATATGCGTTGGCAATTCGCTGAGCTGCTTTGTCTCTAAGCCACATGCTTAACCCACAGCATTCAAAACATTCATTGTAGTAGTCTATAAACAAAAGAAAAGCATATCTATTACACTCTAAAACAGCTTTAATAATATTGTGCAATTAGGGATTTTGCACTATGCATGGCTAATAAATTTTACTATTTATGCAAGAAATGCCCTAACTGTAGCAGATACTGCTTTTCTGGATATAGCAGAAGTGTTGAGTTCTAATGCACACTTGACACAGGCTATCATGTGTCCACAAGGCAAAAATACAACACCTAGTTCATCTTGATAACAAATTTTACATAATTGTTGGTCACACTTTTGTATCTGTTCGTGAGACAATTCTTTTTTTTTCAGCATCATGTATTTGCTCCGCATGTTCTAACTCTAAAGGCACTTTTATGTCTTGTGCTGCAATCACGTTTTCTTTACGAATAGTGTTCACAAATTCCTGACTTTTAAGCAACACCATGTATTTACAGTTAGGTAACCAACGAGCCTGTTGCACAAAAGGGTCATCAGTCATTTGCCAATCCTTTAAAGCAAATCCACAATAAAAACATATTGTTTTATCCCCTTCACCAGTATAAAAAAATCTAGCTTCACTTAGCTGTTTGGTAAGGTGTTTTAATATTAATGGCCAAACATTTTTATAAGATTCTAAACGTCTTTCAACAGAGCAGTACTCTGGGTGTGCTAGTGCTTTAGTCTTGCAAACTCCCAATTTTTCAAAAGCACATGCCAATTCAACACTGTCTATAGCATATGGACCACATATATCGACACTACCGTTGTTGACCGGTAATACATAATTATTATTATTATTTATTTGTGATTCAGCAACGTAAGTAGCAGCCAGTGGTCTTGTGGTTCGGTAAAATGAATACACGGGTATGTTACCCACTTGTTTTCCAAGCATGTAAGGACAACAAGGAGACCATCGCAAATGGTCTCAAAAGGGATCATCCCCTTCTTCCCAGTGTGAAAGTTCAATACGACAAAATACGCAGCGCACCACATCTTCTCGGTTCAAGTAAAAAAAAAACGGCTTTTGCAAGTTCATGTGTCGACAAAAAGCCTACAGGCCAGGATTCAAAATTTAACCAACGGTCATGTTTTGATTTTAAATTTAACCCACGTGGTAAACCAACTTGCTCACTTGTTGCATTTGGTACTAACGCCATGTGTTATAATAAAACTTTTTCTTATTGTAAGTTATTAACGTTGCACAGAGTACTTTAAAGCACAATGTATGCTTGTTCACTGTCTGTCCATTACGTTAATGGCGCATGACGACACCTAAAAGCAAACAAAATAACCAATCACTCAATCAATCAATCAATACTTGTAAATAAAACTTTAACGTTAATTGGCATTAATATATCAAAACATCATAAAAATTATAATAAACTGTATGTCGGCACTAACAGTAACCCATGTACTTATTTTCTTTTTATAAAGCTGTAGTCATTTACCGAGAGTAGTGGCTACGCTGGCTAAAGCGCAGCATTAGGTCATGGGGCCAAGCTCTCTGCTGACTCGGTAGACGTGTGGGTTCGAGCCCCACCGTCGGCAGTCCTTGAAATGGTTTTCCGTGGTTTCCCATTTTCTACACCAGGCAAATGCTCGGACGGTACCCTCTGACAGGCCACGGCCGCTTTCTTCCACACCATTGCCCAGTTTCATTCACCATCATTCATTTCACCTCTCATTAACTCCTCTCATGAGGTTGGTGTCAGGAAGGGCATCCGGCCGTAAAAACCATCGCCACAAAGACTTCCATCGCATCTCATCCCCGACCCCGTTGGAAAACGGGAATAATAACGGGTAGACATACAAAGCTGCAGTCATTTACAATCCCCTTTAACCAAAAATTAAACAAAAAATAATAATGTCATGTCATTTTGTTCAGATTATCATGTTCAAACCTGTGAATATTCGTTGAGTTCATAGGGTACAAAGTTCCTCATTTTTCTACTAGAAAGCGCTATAGAGTTTAAAGAGATTGGATATCTAACATCTAACCTCCTTGACTTTCATAGGCAAGGAACAACTAAATTCGACATGCAAGCTACCCTTTGTGTGTCAAATAACAAAGCTTGCACCCGGCCTCCGAGGCCATACGATATTAATATTATTATTAATATTAATTATTATTATTCTTCTTCTTCCTTCGTTACGGCCAACTAAGGACCACGTCATGTCAACTGTTTTTTCTGCATTTTAATGTTAGCCCAGTACTCCTTCATTCGCAATCGATGTTGCACCTTTCTCTCTGTCGTCCACGCCTTCCCGGTTTTTAGCTTCGGCTTAAGTTGAAAACTCCGATGTTTCTGAAGTTTCTCCCTAAGTGGGCCACGCTCTTGGATATCTTCACGTGTAATCCCAGTCTCCAACAGATCTTTCTCTACTTCATTGAACCAGGCCCCCTTTGTCTTTTTCTCACGGAGAAAAGCAAAAATTCTGTTGGATAGCCATGTTGATTTAATTCGGGTTATATGTCCATAAAAAGAAATCCTCCTTTTCCTCATCACGTCCGTTATATTCTCTACGTGAGTGTACAACTCGTGGTTGTGGCGTCTTCGGAACTCACCGTGTTCTTTGACTGGACCCAGGATTTTCCTCAATATCTTCCTTTCCTTGGTCTCCAGTTTTTCCATTATGCCTTTTCTATTCATGGAGAGACATTCCGCTGCATACAAAGCTACTGGCCGGATGACCGTGCAGTAGTGCTTCAGTTTTGCATTCAGGGATATAGATCTTTTGTTGTACACATTCTTAGTTAGATGGTAAGCCATTTCAATTTTATTCAAGCGTGACGCAAGAGCCAAGATACTTAAATACTTATTATTATTATTATTATTATTATTATTATTATTATTATTATTATTATTATTATTATTATTATTATTATTATTATTATAGGGAACGACATGTCAGTTAAATTAAATTTTTTGTTTTTTACAAAATCCAATATGGCCTTGTTCTTTCCCGGTAAACAACCAATATGGTCTTGTATCGGTTGCCAATACATAGTCATTAATCAAGAAAGCAATCATCGTCCTAGTCATGTACAGGTAATGAATTTTTTTTGTCTACGAGTTTTCAGTAGTGGTAAAATGGAATAGCATTTTATGTTAGGCTTACCTGAGTTTTAAATAGTTCACTGCCTGGAAACAATGGTTGCACTTTACTGCGTCTCGGGTTTTCAGCGACTGCTACGGCGGTAAGGCTTTTCTTTCCAAGTTTCTAAAAATAAATGAAATAAACCGTTATAAATACCTAAATTCAGGTTAGTACATGCATTTCATAAAATAAAATATGAAACAAAAAAAATTGAAACAAGTTAGTTTAAAAAAATAATCCCACCTTCACTTGCAGTGGATTGTTGCTGTTTCCTTCTAGTGGGCACAAAAGTAAACTGGTTTCTTGTATCTCAGACATGTAAGGTATACCGGTTATCTGCAAACAAATAAATTAAAAAATCAATAATTACCTAAACAATAGCTACAAATTTAAGGTTCATTAGCATGACATGAGTAAATAATCATTCATAGGTACTTCCCAAAAAATAAAAGGATTTTTCTTCCACAGCTCTACTGTATACGTCCGTGTGCTAAAATGGCAAGTGCATGACTAACGCAATCGTTATCAGTTAGCCTAGCAAAAGAAAAAGTTGTATTTTCTCTGCGTTTTGACCTTGAATGGTTCTCTGTCTCTCTCTCGCACGTGTTCCCACGCCTCTTCACATTCCTCAATCTGAATAAGATTCGTGTACCTTATACTAGTTTCATGTTTTTAATAAGGAACCAAAATGGCTACCTCTTATACATCGGTAGTCCTACTGTCTCAGAACCAAAATGGCGGTCTCTGCTTAAACAGCACACCTGCTAGCCACCGCGAGTCAAGTAAACTGATATCACACTTCCTGCTGACGTAGACATTCCTGCCTCGTCAGCACCAGCAACAGCTCTCACGAGTCCTTAGGCTAGGTACAATATTCAGTCACCAGTGAGCTGGACTGTGTGCGTGTTAGCATTCAAAACATGTGTGTCTTATTATTATTATTATTATTATTATTATTATCAAACATTTTACTGAAATAATAATTACTAGCAAGCGGCCATCCTCAATACATGATCATGTTAACCACATACTTTCATCCTAAAACACATGACTTTACCCAGTTCAATATTTAGTTTATAACATTTCAGGCCAATGACCTTAGCGTTTTGGCTCTTTGCGTACATACACATGACTTGGTCGAGCAAATGTTATAGGTTTCCAGATTCTAAAACCATTTACTGTGCCATACAGCAGTCTCGCTTATCACCGTTTACTAGCATGTTAAAGATCCCCTTCAGGGGTAAAAAAACCCTAGCACACTTAACACATTTTCAAATATTCGCCTCTATCCGTCATAGGAAATGTCACAAAACCAACCGTCATAAGCTGCCCCCGCCATCCCACCAAAATAGCAATTCATTTCTTCCGGGCACGGTCACCGAGATCGCCAACGTCTAAGAATCACTTGGTCATATCCTACAACCGTCTGTTGTGTCAGAGAGCGATCTCGCTCATCACTGTTAACTAAAACGTTAAAGATCCCCTTCAGGGGTAAAAAGATCTTAGCATGCTTGTCACATTTCAAAATATTCGCCTTCATTCATTCGTCATAGTAAGAAATATCGAAAAGCAACCCCTCGTTTTGCCATACATCACCCCCGTCGAAATAGCCATTTCCAGTATTCACCATGCTCAGTCATAGCCTCGTTGGAACATGTGTCAAGCGCTACTGGTCTCTGTCTACAAACACGCTTTTATATTAAAAAAAACCATTAAAATGCATGTTTTTTTGTCCTAGAGACTTGACATATATTTTCGTGGTAGAGGGGGTAGGGACCTTTCATTTACGTCAAACAATCTTATTTATCAACGTATTAGTTTCCAAAATAGTAAAAATTCAAAATTTAAGGGTTTTCAAAAAATCTCAAAATATAAAAAAGTTTTATTATAGAACATAAAGGTCATAGCGACCATTAGTTTGAACTATGGTACAACATTCTATCATGTTTGGTTTTCAAACTATCGCCTCCTTTATAAACAAATTTTTCCAATTTTTTTTTTTAAATAACGAGTGGTCTATAGGAAAGAGGACGTCAGCTCGAGTCCAACGACACCTCATTTGTTAAAATCCGACCATCCGTTTGCCAATGATCACCAATGTTCGAGAGAAAGTAGGCTATCATTTTGTTTTTCCTCCTACACCCTTGAAACTTGCTGTCGGCCTAGAGGTCATACCCACTTTTCATTAACGTCAAACAAACTTTTTTCCGATTCACCGTTTCCAAAATAGTGCCAATCCAAAAAACAAGAATTTTCAAAAAAAAATTCAAAAAATACCAACACACATGCTTAGCCAAGAGAACGTCATCCCAACGCCAACAATACCTCGTTCGTTAAAATTCGACCACGCCTTCGGGAGATATCGGCAAAGTTTATATGAAAGTAGGGGGCGACTCAGAACCCCCATTCTAGCACTACTGCACAGTTTTAGTCCTAGAGGATTGAAATTTATTTTGCGGGTAGAGGGGATCAGGGCCATTCATTTATGTCAAACAAATTTTTTTGTAAACTCTTTAGTTTCCAAAATATAAAAAATTTAAAATTGAACTTTTTTCAAAAAAATGTAAAAAATAAAAACGTTTTATTATAAAAATAAAGGACATAGAGACCGTTTGTTTAAGCTATTGCACAACATTCTATCATGTTTGGTTTTCAAACTATCACCTACTTTCGAAAACAAAAATTTTCAATAAAAAAAAATAAAATAATGAGTGGTCCATAGGAAAGCCCCCATCAGCTCGAGTCCAACGACTCCTCATTCGTGAATCTCCAACCACGGGTTCGGGTGTTATCGGCTCGCATTGGGAGTAGTGGTGGTGGGGGCAGAACCCCTCGCTCTCCCCTCCTCTTGTGTCTTCAGACTTAGTTTCTGAGATTTATCTCCTAAAATGAATTTCAAGGACCGGAATTTTTTCCATGCTTGCCCAATTCTTCTTTTGATTTCTTTCTCCGTACTGTTATGGAATGATATGTTTTGTCCTAGGTATGTATAGTCTTGTACATACTCTAATGTTTCACCGTCAATGTTTACTGGTTCTTCTGTCGAATTTGTCATCAGTTTCGTTTTCCTCGGGTTCATGGTTAGGCCAGCTTCTTTGCTGACCTTGTTTAATTCCGTTAACATTTGTTTTAAGTCAGATGCTAATCTTGCCATCAGTATGGTGTCGTCTGCAAACCGTATGCGTGTCAGGTTTTGTCCATCTATGTTGATGCCGTGTCTTGTTTTCCATTTCATTTTCCGGAATTGGTTTACTAGTTGGCATGTAAATAGTTTTGGTGAGAGGGAGTCTCCTTGCTTCACTCCACTCCTTAGCTCGAAGTGTTTTCCTTCCATTTCTGTCCGTATTTTTGCCTGGCTACCCTTGTAGATTTTTTCTAGAAGTCTGATATACCCTCTCTGTATGTTTTGGCTTTCTAGGGCCTTTAGGACATATTTGTGTTCCACGGAGTCAAAGGCTTTGTTATAGTCTATAAATGCAATATACGCTTTAAGGTTGAATTCTTGCAGTTTTTCGATGAGTTGGTTTACTGTTTGGAGGTGGTCCACCGTGCTGAATCCTGATCTGAAACCTGCTTGTTCTATAGGTTGGTTTTCCTCTAGGGATTTTGACATTCTTTTAGTTAGTATTTTTGTGAACGGTTTGTATATACTTGGCAGCAGACTTATCGGTCTATAGTTATTGATGTCGTCTTTTGCTCCTTTTTACGGAGCAGGATTATAGTGCTTTGTTTCCACTCCACAGGTATTTCTTCAGATTCGAGTACTGTGTTGAGAAGTCGAGTGATGATTGCTACAAGTTCCTCACCTCCCCATTTGAGTTATTCGTTAAATATACCATCGTCCCCTGGGCATCTTTCATTTTTTGTTTCGTATATTGCTGCACTCACCTCGATGTGAAGGATGGGGGGTATTACCTCTTCCTGGTGATCCTTTGGATTATTCAAATTGTGAATCATACTTTCCCTCCCGAGGGTGCTGGAGTATAGTTTCTCGTAGAATTCCGTGGCATGTCGCAGTACCTCTTCTCTTGAAGCTAGTCTATTTTCTTTTACGTCCTTCACTCCTAATACCCAGTGTTTGCCATCTGATATTTATTTACTGATCTTTCTTACTCATGTCGATCTTTCTATAGCTTTCTTAACTATTTCGGTGTTGTGATCTCGGATGTCCTTTCGGATTTCTGTTTTTCTGCGTTAGTTCATCTCTGCATACTCTGCCTTTTTCTGATGGTTGGTTTCTGCTTCCCGTTTTAATTTCTCTCTCTCTCGTCAATCAGTCGTCTGGTGCTTTCTTTCAGCTTATTTACCTTTCCTGTCTTTTTTCACCCCAATAGAGAATTCTGTAGCAGCCTTTGTGATGCACTTCTCCAGTTTATCATATGTGTTCTGTGTGCTCGTCTCCTCTTGTTCTTCCAGCCCTTGCAGGTTCTTCTTCAGTTTCTCTATGTACTGGGTTCGCTTGGTTCTTTCAGGGTTGAACCTTTGGGTTACAACATATGGGCATCGTTTCTTTGGAATAAGCATTTTCAGTCGAACCATTCTGTAATCTGTGTCTAGTTTCAGGCCATTGATCACCTGGATATCTTTGATGCCCTCTAGTCTATCTGCTAGTATGAAGTCAATTTCATTCCTCGTTTTCCCATTTGGTGCTATTCATGTCCACCTATTTCTTGTGGTTTTCTTGAAAGAGGTATTTACGACTTTAATCATTGTCCCTGTTCGAATTGTATACGCCTGTCCCCCCGTTCGTTTCTGGATCCATAGCCGTAGGGTCCTATCGGCTCCTCTTCCTCAATTTATTGATTGCCTATTTTACTATTGCAGTCCCACATTTCAATGGTTCTATGGGCTTTGTAGTGGTTTAATGTGACTTGCAGAAGGTCATAGACATTTTCGATTTCTTCCTCCGTACTTGCTTCTGTGGGAGCATAGACTTGGATTATTGTGAATGTATATCTGTTTAATTTCAGGGATAGTACAGTCATCCTCTCAAAGATCCTTTTAACTTCTTTAATTCAATGTTTTAGTTTCTTCTTTTTATGAATCCCACTCCTCTTTGTCCTTTCGTTTCGCCTATGCAGCTGAATATATCTCCTTCCAGTGTTTCATTTATTTCTTGCCCATATTTTCTAACCTCACTAAGACCTAGTATATCGAATTTCAGGTCAGCTAATGCATTTTTAGTTCCATTTCTTTTTCTTCCGTTCTCAGAGTCTATTATTATTGTTATTTATTTTATTAGTCATTTGTATTATTGTTTAAATTTATTATTATTATTATTATTGAAGGTGGGGTAGGGGTGTGAGGAGGGGAAGTAGGGTGGGAGGAAAGGGGGGTTAGGTGGTCCGCCATCTTGGAATATCCGCTAGCCCGTTTATTACATCTCTGAGGATCTAAGGTAGCTGAAACTCAAAACACTATTTTCCCTGTGGTAGGGATAGTTTTTATCGTAGGGTAGAAAAATCTTGTTCTATGGATGGAAGGGGTGAAGCCGTTTATTTTAAACCCTCATTCGACTTTCTCCGATTATTCGTTCGGGAGATATCAACTATTTTAAAATCAGCTGACGCAAGTGATATAGGCTACATCGTAGAACCGCCACTGTCTATCTACTCACGAAACATCATAAAAGAGGAGTTTCAAATACAGGACATCGGTAGCATCAGTCATAGACTATCACACTTCATATAGCACGAAGCCACCATCTGGAATATATAAGACATTGATGTCGATAATCCACCAGTTATTCGCTAATTACAGCTACAATAACGAAACATAGCAAGTACAGTATGTAGTCTCAAGTATGTTTTCTGCAGGACAAGATCAGCAATTTGATACATTCAAGATGGACGTGCTTTTCTAATGTTAGAATCAATTCCTTCAGATGCAAGACCGGAATCGCAACAAAACTTAGTACGGTAAACAAGGAGTCTTATCTAGAGTACAACTCTTTACGTTTATCATAAGGTCATTCAATTATAATGCTTGATAAGAACAACGAGTTATAACTATACCCATACATGTAAGATAAAATAGGCTACATGTTTCATACTGAACATCTTGTTAAACAATAACAATTTATTTATTAATTACATGTATGGTAGACTATGCTCTTCCTTACGAAATACTTGCGCAGAGAGGCCAAAGTTGAGCACTTTTTTGTTGTTGATGATTCATTGAGGCGTTTTGCGACATCGTGGTCATGTAGCCCCGTGTGGGATTTGCCTGATAACCTGTGTTATTAGGGTGGCTGTATTAGTGTATGTAATTGTAATTCAGACGAGGATTGGGAAAGAAGCGGCCGTGGTGTTAATTTACGAACCATCCCGGCATACGCCTGGAGTAGAAGTGGGAAAACACGGAGAACCACTTCCAGGATGGATGTGGTGGGAGTCGAACCCGCCTTTTCACAGGTTTGCCTCAAGAGGCTGAGTGTACCCCATTCCAGCCCTCAGACTAGAATTAAATGTCTTGGCAGATCCGGGAATCGAACCCGGGCCTCCGTGGTGACAGCCGAGAGAGCTAGCCACTCCGCAACGAGGTGGACCACTGATTTTGTGGATAGCTAATGAACTGCAGAATGATATCGAAATATCCAAAAGGGTTATCACAAACTAGGCCCTAATTTTGAAGAAAATTATTTTCTTTTAAAACATCAGGGTGGTTCGTAACGTTGATTCCAGATCAAAGGTACGGCTGGACCCTAGTGACCACTGACTGGTTCTCATTAGGATAAGATTAGACAAGGATTTGAAAAGGGACTAGTCGTGGTCTGAGAGTTACCGGGAAAGTAAGGGTATAATAATTGTGTCCCTATAGAATTAATTTACGAGCCGTAAGTTCACAGAGAGGAGACTGTAGCAGTAATCATTTATTAATTATGAAATATGAAAAATGGCTTCAAACCCCACAATGAAATATGATTTGTACATTGTCAATCACTTTTGTTTTTCCATATTATTGCAATCCACTATTCCGTTTAAATCATAGGCGCGGGGAAATTACTATTAACCTTTATATTGCCAGGGGACCGATATATCGGCCGAGAGAGCTCCCGATACAAATGTCATCCGTTTGTTTTAATAAAATTTGTATTAATTTTTCCATCCACGTAGTGCTATCAGTGTTGTGACTAAGACAATGCAGGAATCAGAATGGTTAGCGCTTTGATCGGAGAGTATATAAATAAGATTTTGAAAATATACCACTTAGATAGTGTATTTTTAAAAATCCCTCTCGGCACGCCGGAGGTAGATTTCACCAGGCAAAGAAAGAAAATCGAATTCACTAAATTTGCCAATTGTTGTGTACCTAGAAACGTTCTACATGTTTGGCATACTAGAAGCCCATCTTTCTATAATTATAATATAGTCAACTGATTATTTATTTAGCGTATGGCTTTAAGTGCCGGGAGTGCCGGAGGACATGTTCGACTCGCCAGAGGCTGTAGCTGCTTCAAGCGGATACCCATAGGGTGAGCTACAATATCTGTTTCAATTTCAAGTAGTTCCAACTTTCGCTACCAGATATCACTGACGCCTTGTGATGAACGTTGGAACTTTTTAATAGAGCGTTACAACGAAATTTAGCTTCACACAAGTTTAGTCAGTGCAAGGATCTTTTACATGCCATAAATCTGTGACATGGGACCGCCGGCTTTGCTTCCCCTCCGAAGGAAGGCATACTGAAGGATTTTAACGCTCTTAAAAAATCCGACGACTTAGGTCGGGTTTGAACCCGCGATCTTGGGCACAGCAGTTCAGCATGCTACCAACAACGCCACCAAAGCTGCAGTCAACTGCTATTCACCTTGTACTAAGACTTCAGGGGTAACGTTCTCGCTTGCTGAGCCCAAGACTGCAGGTTCGAAACCTGGCGCAGTCAGCTGGCATTTGAGGGTGCGCAAATGCGAGGGCGCCGTGTCAGTACATTTACTGGCACGTTAAAGATCCCCTTCGGGGCAAAATTCCGGCACCCCGGCGTCTCTAAAAGCCAGGGTAGTTAAAAGGGACGTAAAACCAATAACATTATTATTATTATTATTGTACTAAGACAACTGCCGACCAGCTGGACTCCTATTCACCTTGCTCTAAGACAACTGCCGACCAGCTGGACTCCTATTCACCTTGCTCTAAGACAACTGCCGACCAGCTGGACTCCTATTCACCTTGTACTAGGACAACTGCCGACTAGCTGGACAGAAGTTGGAGAAAACGCTATCTTTGGCTCGGCTGTAGAACGACATGGCTGTCAGAACATCAATATTGCTATGATGACATCCGTAGGACAGTCAGCAATAATTTGTGATACCATGGCTACCTATATAAATAACAGGCCTCTGCCAGACCGAATTGCAACAAAACCTCGCCAGCTTCATACGTCCGGCCGAGCACCAAGTCTGTATCTTAATAATTCTAATTTGATATCGGATTATTGGAAAGAAGTTCACTAATATGTATGGACGGAGGTAGGTGCGTATAGGTGACAAAAGGAGATGTTGATGTAAGTTATTTAACAATTAATCAAATAAAATGATAAAACTGATAAAATTATCTCACATAAAGTTAACTAATAATAAAATACAAGAACATGGCAAGAAAAAAATAAATACCTGGTACAAGTGTTAACAATTGACGTTTCTTAATTTCATTTGAAATATTTAATAGGTCAGTAATCGAAAAGCCTCCGTGGCTTAGGCGGCAGCACGCCGGCCTCTCACCGCTGGGTCCGTGGTTCAAATCCCGGTCATTCCATGTGAGATCTGTGCTGGACAAAACGGAGGCAGACAGGTTTTTCTCCGGGTACTCCGGTTTTCCCTGTCCAAATTTCATTCCAGCAACACTCTCCACTATCATTTCATTTCACCTGTCATCCATTTAATCATTGCCCCAGAGGAGTGCGTCAGGCCTCGGCAGCCGGCACAGTTCATATCCTCGCCGCTAGATGGGGGCTTCATTCATTCCATTCCTGACCCGGTCGGAGACTGGAAGCAGGCTGTGGATTTTCATTTTCAATAGGTCAGTAATCATTTTAGAGTAATGCTGAGTAGAATGTTTGATGCAATCGAAATTATTGCTACAGATACAGTACACGAATCTTCAACGACGTGACGCATAACTGTGTCAGAATACACTACCTCTCACGAAGTAAGCACAAAGCATCCTTCTGTTTGTCACAGTAACATCAGTGTGACATTAAATGAGGTGGTTCTTTCCAGTTGCGCTTGTAACTTTCTCATGCAATAAATCTCTATCTATTTTACTGACTAATTAGTACGCTCATATCAATGATTTATGTGTAGGGCTCGGAATTTTAAGTAAATAAATATTTATTTTGTAAATACATATTTTAAGCATTTTTTCTATAAATACATAAATTCCTACTTTTCACTTATTAGCACATAAAACGACATAATATTTACATTTTAAAATCTTTAAGTTTATTGTATTTTTGTTCTGTATTACTTCAACGAGGAAGAACCTGTGAGCTATCTAATCTTTATTCAGAGCGTATGTCAACTTGCAACTGTGTTATTGTGTTATTCTTAACTTGTCGCCCGGTCCCACTCACTGTGGAAGCCGGGGATTTCCTTGTCGATAGCCATATTCCACCACTTGCTAGACCTCCTCCTCCCCCCAGCTACCTGGAACCAGTGTCACTCACATGCAGTTCATTTCTGGCACTGTAAAGTGTAAGGCAGTTCTACGATGCCTAAAGTAAAAACAACTACAAGTTGTCGTCTGTTACAGAATTTAAAGATAATTTTACTTCTGATTGGGATGCTCTGTTCTGCCAACCATGTGCTAAAGCAATCAAGGCTGAACAACGATCTTCAGTTACTCAACACCTCGAGGGCAAGAAACATATTGCCACAGTTTCACACCTTCAGAACAAGTGTTTCGGGATAATCGTCGGTCATTTGTGGTGGACTACCTGAAGATGTATCTCGATGTGTATTGTAATGCTTCAGCAGTCAGTGAGACAAATAATAAATTGCATTCGCGAGTACTGCATATTGTTTATATTCACATTAATAAACTAAATTATAATTAAATATTTTTACTTTTTTGTCACAAATATTTCAGGTATTTTTAATACAATATAAAAAATAAATATTTTCCCGATTTTTAGCACCTAAAATCCGAGCCCTATTTATGTGTATCTGTTTTACTTACACTGCTTAAATGCCAACGTAGACATGAGGAAAGTAGCTATTGTAGGTCATGATCGATCGAAATTATTAAATATTGACGAGGATTGTCAGCAGTGGCGAAACTAGTGTTTGCTTCGGGAGGGAGATGAGTAGAGCCGGGCAAATTTGCTCTAGTTCCGATCGGGATCGTAAGTTTCCGCATGGCTAGTATCGTCCCCCACCAAGCGCACTCAAGGCCAGGTCTCTCCGCTGAACGAGAATCTTCAGTTTCGATAATACCGGTACTGAGTGGGAGTCTCGATAATACCGGAACTCCTTTTTTCTCGGCGTTATCGACAGTATCTATTTAAAGGAAAAAGCAGACTCTCTCACGCCGCTGCACGTGTCACTCAAGCCGCTGCACGTGTAAAGTCAAAGCCTTCTGTAATAACTCCGGAATGTAAACCATTCCTCGTTCTTACATTTGACAAATTTAAAGCAGTATGAAGTGATACACCCCAGGAAGATCACATTGAATTGAGTTTGCATCTGCCACCTCCCTACCACTCCTACCCTCAGTTACAAATATACACACACTACTACAGACACCATAATAACACAGGTTATTAGACAAAGTTGACACACAAGAACACAAAAATGATCACGATGTTGTAGCCCCTAAAGCAAAATAAACTCAAATAATTGGCGTAATAGAGAAGAGCTAAAAGAAAGTCTCTCGTGCATGACTCATGAATTTTTAGCCCTACTGACAAGCAATTTGCTTTAAAGAATACTTTCAATCTTCTTCTCTACCTTGTAACTGGTTGTTATTAGAGGTAACTATAGTGCAAAAATTGGCTGCGATGCTGAAAATACACTTGGAAAATATTACGCTGAAAAGTTTCAACTAATTTCATCTACTAAAAACTCTGATTTTGTGCTTGAAAACAATACCAGTTTGTGGCATGCGGTGTATTAATCATGTCAGTGCAAACACCTCACTGATTTGTCCATAAATGCCAATTATATGACAGTTTGAGTGAGAATAGTGCGACGGGAGTTGCACTGACAATGAGAACAACTCATTACCGCGGGAATGTCACTTCGTCCGATACTCCCAAGTCTCGTTCGATCACAAGGTAATAGCGTTGCTCTCTCTACCCATGATGCAACGTGCGAGCACGTGTGTAGGGACGCGATTGTAATGGCGGTGGTTTAAGCATATGGCAAAGCCATTATGACGAAAGATAAAATCAATCTTATTCTTGAAAGTGAACATTATTTTTTCGTATGCCCGACGACTAGAGAATATTATTCAAACTGATAGGAGCATTTGAGATAAAGAGAGTCAGGTATCCAACGCAAAAGTTTTCACTGTGTATGTTTGTAACATTTTCCCTCAGTGTATAAGAGCCTCAGTGGCTGAATTGGTTACGCGCTGGACTTCTGAATGGAAGGGCCGGGGCTCGATACTCGGTAGGGGAAGTAATTTTAATATTGGTTTCGTTACGTTTTATTGTTTATGACGCCCACTTTACCAGTATCTTACTACAAAAATGATACGACAGAACACAGTTGCATCACAGGGGCTTTAATAATATAGCATCATGGGTAGAGAGAGCAACGCTATTAACTTATGATCGAACGAGACTTTGGAGTATCGGACGAAGTTACATGTGCTGGACAAAACGGAGGCAGACAGGTTTTTCTCCGGGTACTCCGGTTTTCCCTGTCAAAATTTCATTCCAGCAACACTCTCCACTATCATTTCATTTCATCTGTCATTCATTTAATCATTGCCCCAGAGGAGTGCGTCAGGCCTCGGCAGCCGGCACAGTTCATATCCTCGCCGCTAGATGGGGGCTCCATTCGTTCCATTCCAGCAACACTCTCCACTATCAATTCGTCTCCTGGCCAAACGTCGGACATCTTGGCGTAGTCTCTTGGACAGAAATGTTCAATGTTAATATAAATTGCCTAGCTATAATCGCTGTGAGTTACTACTTTCACCCACGAATGTCCTATGCGATTAATGATCGATAACCTCGATGTTAGGCCCCTTAAAACAACAACAACGTTCCATTCCTGACCCGGTCGGAGACTGGAAGCAGGCTGTGGATTTTATGTATAAGAGTCTCAATGGCTGAATTGATTACGCGCTGGACTCATTAGTGGAAGGGCCGGGGCTCGCTACTCGATAGGGGAAGTAATTTTAATTTTTGTTTTGTTACGTTTTATTGTTTATGACGACCACTTTACCAGTATCTTACTACAAAAAATGATATGACAGAACACAGTAGCGAGTGCATGAATTTCCAGGTTTTATTACGAGAAAGTTTCATACGGTAGTGCTTGAATGTGGCACTACTCGAAAAGATCTTAATACGTAGCCTACACGTCAAATACAATTTTCTTTTGCTGATTTTATTTCTTTTTTAGTCGTTTACCCTCCAGGTTGGTGGAACCCACGGACTCAGCGAGGGAACTCACCACTACCGCCTCTACGGGCAGTGTCCTAGAGCGGGGAACATCGAATCGGAAGGGATACAACTGGTGAGGTGGGATTGGCACCTCCCCATGCGGCCTCACCTGCAAAGCGAACAGGGGCCTCATGAAGGAAGGTAAGGAATGGTTAGGATGGATAGGCAAGGAAGAGGGAAGGAGGCGGCCGTGGCCTTGAAGAAGGTACCATCCCGACATTTGCCCGAAGACGAAGTGGGAAACCACGGAAAACCACTTCGAGGATGGCTGAGGGGGAATCGAACCCCCTCTACTCATTTGGGCCACCCGAGGCTGAGTAGACCCCGTTCCAGTCCTCGTACCACTTTCCAAATTTCGTGGCAGAGCCGGAAATCGAACCCAGGACCTCCGGGGCGGCAGGTAACCATGCTGACCGCTACGCTACGATGGCGACTTGAAATTTAATGACCAAAATATATCGACTGACGATCAAAATCTCCTTCTAAATGTTATTAGGATGATATGCTCAATATACTGAAGCCTTGCAAAGAAGCTTATGAGACTCAGTTTCAGGGGGTGTAACAGTCCATTTCGTAAGTTGTTGTTAAAGCGCTTCATTAACATGCAGGGTAACATATAACAAAATAACATGCAGGAAAAAGTGAAGCCAGGGTTAAAACAAATGAATTTAATGACAGATCAACTATTTACAGAATGAAATAAACAAACAAAAATCCCAAAATGACTCCCACTGAATAAAATTTACTTGCCAAAAACTAGGCCTAATCTCAGGAGAGATTATTAATCGGACCAAATGTCCCCAAAATCTGCAATGACAATATGTGACGCGTGTGCTGTTCTACATGCTTAACGATGAGTACAATTGAATGCATGATTCGTCATCATCCGGATTAACTTTCAGAAGACGAATCTGCATTGCTTAGAGCCAGACAGACGCGGGGAACAACTATACACAACTTAAAACTAAACCGGCACTTCCTAGGCTAAAATAAACAACAAATAATTTCCGCTTGAAATTGGAATCAAAAAAACTGCCGTAGCAAAACATTACTGCCTAAAATTAGGACTTCTCACAAATCAACACAAGTAAGTTAACACGTGACCAACAAAAGAAAAATACACATATGACCGCCGTCATTTTTACAAGTAAATACGACTACACCACACGGGTGTCACACACACTAACATGAACTGAGTCATAGAAAAAAATCACTAGGCTCAAAGCCAACATTTACATCATTAACACAATATTTCATCCATACGACATGCAATAATTCGTAACAAACGTGGCGAACTCCCCAATTAATTATGGTCCAAACTAACCATCACAAAAGAACAGGTTTGCTAATGATAGCTTAATAGGGGCCAGTCGGACAAAAGGACTGCCTAACAAAATAAGTCACCGTGGCTAGACGGGCGCTAAGTGGAAATTTGCACATCTGTCAACCCACGTGTCAACAACCTTGACCTCCCAAGGCACGGGATCGAGTCTCAAAGAAGCGTGCCCCAAAGCACAATATATACGTGTGTGTGTGTCAGAACAAAATATATCTCAGCATTTCCCCTAGGAAATCCAAGAATCAGCATTGGACAAGGTACAGTAGCCTCCTCGGAGTGCCCTGCCTTTCCATCAAAATACAACAACAACAAATATGAGGGCGGTAGCACCATCTACCCCTCTTCACGAAGAATCAAAGCACACACCTGACACAAGAACACACACAGAATCACACGCATGGGTTTGACAGAAACCTGAAATAAAATGACAAATATTTTCCCACCAGCTCGCGCTTCCGTTCTAGGCTGTGACTGACGAACCTGAAAAGGACTCAAAAAATCTAAAAAAATTAGAACTAAGGTGTTCTACAATTACATCTTAATTTGTTGCGCTCGGCAACCCTAGTATGATTAATAACCTGTTCATCAAACATCTTACATAATTACCTCCCTTTCCTATCAAAAATATGAACTTTAATAAAGCACCACTTATCGAATGTAACGGGTTTCGCATCCGCATGGATAAAATCACGTACACGCGCCGTGTACACTAAATATGACTCCAAAGAAAAATATACAACAAACAACTTTGGCCACGCGCCAACGTACATTTAAAACACTAATGTCGGTGCAAAACAAAATCTAAACAAGAAAAAGAATAAATGAACTATTTACAAAGTTCCCCCCGCCTTATCTAACTACATATTGAGTAAATCAATTTTTGTACATCACCGTATCAGCTTGCAGAACATATAACATCCGCCCCAGCTCATTTCCCTACGGGTAATAAGCCCTCCATCGATGACGTCGTCGAAGAAGCGATGCTCATCAATCCGTCTCCTGGCCAAACGTCGGACATCTTGGCGTAGTCTCTTGGACAGAAATGTTCAATGTTAATATAAATTGCCTAGCTATAATCGCTGTGAGTTACTACTTTCACCCACGAATGTCCTATGCGATTAATGATCGAATACTTTCCCTAGCTTAGCATTCGCATACACACGCACAATTATCACTTGAAAAATATACAATACAAAATTTACATAAATTATACACTTCAAACACATCGTCACTGGCTTGAAAAACAAGTCTTAAACCTGACTGTCTCGCAGTCGTTATCTCGCTAGATATCTCACTGCTCTCCGTGAACCTTGCTCGCTATGAGCACTACTGGAATGTTAGAAAAGTCTTGCCCATTAAGAGCTGAAAATCGTGACGCAGACTGGCGTGACCTTAGCTCACCAGAGCTCAAAACAGTAGACTTCGAAACAGCATCTCCTCGATCAATTTATTGAAAACTGACAGACTGAGGTGGAGTGGGGAGAATTAAGAAAAATATTCTAGAGCTTTCATCTCACAAACTTGGGACTAGTATCAATCTTCATCATTTTATTCAAACGTCTCAGCGCGCTTATGCGGAGTTATTTCGGATCGGCGGTTCTTTAGATATGCGTTCCCGCGCCTTTTTTTTAGCAGGGTACGCCACCCATCGCGTGGTTTTGGCGTGGTCTTTTCTGATTGGGTGATTCAATCCTAGGTCGGTTGAAACTCACTCGTGACCATCCCCTAATGACTCCAATTTTGGTGCGCGTCGTTACACAATTTGTCCTTGAACTCGGCTTACTCGGTCGTCCTCAAGAATAACTACCAAGCCTGCCTCTGTGGTAATCATTGCAACACCCTAACTTGGCTTCCCCTTTGTCAATTTCCACATGTACTGCCTGGGCCTCAGTAATAATAATAATAAATCATGAATACTTATTCATCGCAGATTAATAAGGGTTCATTTATCCTCAGCAAGGTTTTGAAATTCGAAGCAAGTGATTGATTTGGATTTTAAAAACAATATCCACAGTAGTAACGACAACATTTCTTAAGTACCTCACTCGACTGCTTGAGTGTACATTCCACTGACCCAATTAGTGTGCGCACTCCATGCCGGAATGTCATTCATACGTCTCGTCAGACCTCCCCTCCTTCTCACATGATTACCACTCCTGCCGGATCAGCTGTCTTGTTTACAAACAAAGCACGCTCTCCCCAGGCGCTACACGGCCACGTACATTTGAGTGTTGGCTCTCAAATAAAATTCTGCAATAATGATTCTGCACCAATAGTCCTGATTATTCGTCAAATGGTTCTCTTCTGTAATACGGCTTAAGATTCGCGCTATTGAAGACAGATTTAGCGCCAGTGCTCAATTCTTCAAGTCTGTAAGCATTGTTACCCAAATTCTTAATGATGCGGAACGGGCCAATAAATTTTGGACAGAATTTTGCAAATAATTTGTTTTTAGGATCAGATATCGGTGGTCTCCGAACAAGCACTAGTTCCTGTTCCTGTAATTCACGGTGAAATATCTTTCCTCGGTACCTCCTCAGTCTTCGGTCCGCTTGGTTCCTCATGTGCTCTCTTGTTCGCTGAATTCGCAACTCATGTGCTAATAATGGATTCCTTGGGCATGGAATAATCTTGTCCCAAGATCTCTCAGGCAACCTGTTGTGGTATACAACTAGTGGGACTTGACCCGTCGACTCGTGCTTAGTAGTGTTCATGCACATCTCAATATCTCCTACTTTGTCAACCCACTTATTATGATCATTAGGAATCATTACTCGGTAATACTTGGCAACACAGCGAATCGTTCTCTCGCTCGGATTCCCACAAGGATGGCGAATGCTCGACAAAACATGTTTTATCCCTAGGCTCTCTAGACCTTGCCTAAAAACATTGCTCGTAAAATAAGTACCATGGTCCGATAAAATGAATTCCGGCTTCCCAAGCATCGGAATGACTTTGTTCTGAATTCTGCTGAGGACTTGCTTTGATGTCGTCTTCTGGATTGGACATACCACAACCATCTTGGAAAACACATCGACACATACAAGAAGGTGTCGGCATCCTCGTTTTCCCTTAACCAGAGGGCCAAAACAGTCGATAGCGACCAGCTCGCATGGTTTTTGAGGTAATAATGGTTTTGGAGGTTGTTTCAAAATGAAGTTGTTTGGTTTAGTGCGCTGACACGCGTCACAAGTTCTTATTACTTCCACAATGGTATATCACATCTTAGGCCAAGTAAAAGTTTCCCCTATTGTCGCTTCTGTTTTTGTCCGTGCCGATATGTGCTAGGCTCTCGTGGACATGCCACGTCAATCCTCTCTGTAATGATGCTGGAACTAGAATTCGCAGTTTGGTGTGATCCTCATCCACGTACTTATGCAAAAGGTTATTCAAGTAGTGAAATTTCTCTTCCTTGGCACGGGCTTCTCGATATTCAGGTGAATCTGGTTGTAGTTCCTTCCTGTAAAACTTGATCATCATCATCATCCATGGGTCTTCTTCTTGTTCCCTCTGAATTTCCTTTAGTTTGTCCAAAACCTCACGAGCCTTAGGTGTTAGTGCTATCTGGTGAACTTCCGCTGTTATCTCGTTCTCATCTTCAGGATTCCTGCTTAAAGCATCTGGTATGATGTTCATCCTTCCAGGGCAATGCTCTATAGTAATGTCGAACTGCTGTATGTAAATGGACCAACGCGTAACTCTCTCACTTGCCATCGTCGTCTTGAATAGGAATGTCAGTGCATGGTGGTCAGTTCTGACATCAATGGAATAACCGAAAATCATCTTACGCCATCGTTGAAGTGAATACAAGGTCGCTAGCAACTCAAGCTATGTCACAGTATAGTTCCTCTCGTGCTTCCTCAATTTACGACTCGTAAATGCCAAATATGATCTTTTCTTGGGTTCATCAGCGTCCTCTTGGTACAGCATAGCACCGATTCCAATCAATGAAGCGTCTGCTTGAATTATAAATTTCTTCTCGAAGTCTGGATACCCTAGCTTCACACAATTCTCCAGTAAGTCTTTCGTAGCTCTAAAGGACCTGTCGCACTCCTCATTCCACGACCATCGATTTGAATTCTTTAGCATCTCTTGCATTGGTGCTACTGTCTCCGTGTATCCAGGACAATTCTCCTTAAAGAAACCTGTCACACCCAAAAACGCTCTCACATGTTTTACTTTAGTTGGTGTGGGGAATTTCTTGATTGCATCAATTTTCGCCGGATTAGGCCTCACGCCTTCAACATCAATTATGTGACCCAAATACAGAATCTCGCTCTGGCAAAAGTGCGATTTCTTTAAATTAATTTTGAAATTCATGGTTCTCAAGTTATCCAGAAGTTTGTTTAGGTTTACCAAGTGTTCCTCCATTGTTTCTGATGCAATTAGTAAGTCGTCAACATATCTCGTAGTGAAGCTCTTGACCTCCTCAGTCAGATTCCTGTCTAGTGCTCTTATCAATGCACATCCAGCTGTTTTTACACCAACGGGCATGCGAGACCAGATATAACTTTGGTTATCGAATAAAAACCCCGTCAATAGTTGGGATTTTTCTTCAAGTTCAAGATGCTGGAAACTATTTGTTAAGTCGACGCTAGAATAAATCTTCTTCCCACGGAAGCCCTTCAATACATCCTTGATCCTTGGTGCTTGGTCATGCTCAACTAGCAGTTTACTGTTCAAAACTCGTGCGTCTAGGCATAATCTAATTGATCCATTCGGCTTGGCCACAGCCAATATTGCGTTTAAGTACGGGGTTGCTGCTTTTCTTATCATGCCGGAATCTAATAAATTACTAATGATGTCCTTCACCTGAGCAAAATGTTTCTCTGGGATCGGGTACAATTTACTCTTAAATGGGGTCCAGTCGGTAACTTGCATGGCATACTGGAAATTTAAAACTTTTCCAGGGATGGTGTCGAAAGCTCCTTTATGATGTCTCAAAATTTCTTCTAATTTTCTTCTATCAGGTTCCCCTACTATTGCCTCCTTAAGCCGCTCCTGAAGTAAAATTTCAAATTTGGATCCGCTAATTTCTTCTTCCGCCAAATGTACCCAAAGTTCCTGCGAAATATCTCGACTGTCAATTTCAACCAGTGCTGTCTGGCTTACTCGTTCCTCCGTCAAGTTCGTATCTCCGATCGCCTCATTAGTGCATTCTTCAACAACCCAAGTGTTCGCCTCTCTCTCTAGTGGACTTTCTTCCATGTTCAAACCCACATGACTCAACCCCTCAACTTGTTTGAAACTCACAGTATTATTATGTAAGTCAATTATAGCATGAAAATCGCAGATAAAGTTGGCTCCCAAATGACGTTATAATTCATCTTCGGTATCACGATGAAAGTTTGCGAAAATGTGTGGTTTAATATCTCCAGGTCTAAATATGCTTGGTGCTTGCAAACTATGGTCTTGTCAGGAATGACCCCTCTGACTTTCATTAATGGTACAGGCATAATTGGAACGGTTTGTTTACTTCCGATTTCTTTCAACAATACTTCCGTGACTAAGCTCACCTGGCTACCTGTGTCAATCAAGCACCTTACTCTAATACCTCCAATACGTGCGTAAATAATCGGTAATTGTCTGATTACATTTTCTTGGTCCTTCACCACTTCCTCCAGGCAATCGTCCGGGAATGCTACCCACTCTTCTATGTTTGCAACAATCAACTCTTCCCGCTCCCTGGTGTCCTTCGTTTTCAGGCTATCTGGTTTTGGTTCATTCGAGTTTTTTTTTATCCTGGGACCCATTCGTTGAGTTCCGCCGGTTGTCATCGCGCCTCTCCTGCTGTCGTAATAAGCTTTCTGCCCCCGCTCCTTGGTGATTATCCGGGCTCTGCCTATTCGCCATCGCACGCCCCCACTTCTCTTTCTCCATCTCTTCGGCATTTAACTCATCCAAATACTTCTGTGGTTCGACGTAACGCTCATTCGAATCATTGCGATAGTCCCCTTGATTATCTTGACGATAGTTCCTCGTATTGTTCCACCTGCCATCTCCGTTCCTTTGGTAAGGTCTACCCTGCCTTGGGTTCCCCCTCCAGTTGGTATACTCTCGCTGGTATGTCCATTGATTGTGCTGGTTCTGATTATTATGATTATAATTATCTCAGCGATTCTGAAAGTTCCTATTATTCTGATTGAATTGGTTTCGGCCATCATACTCTTGCCGTCTTGGTGTAAATTGCGTTCCGGTAGATTGTGTTTTCGTTTGGTTACTCTGGTTGTGATTGGTTTGGTGTCCCTGAACCACTTCAGCTGTGTTTACACACTCCATGTTCGTTCTCCCTGTCTGTGGACTAACCATACTCGTCTCATCTAGATGGCGGAGTAACTCTTCAGCCTGAACTGCGGTCTTGATATTACCGGCCACTAACAACTGCTGAATATTCATTGGAAGCTGCTTACCAATGGTTAAAACCATGTTTTGCTCAGTAGGGGGGTCGTCAAAATCGCGGAATTTAACCAGCTGTTGGCTAAAGAATTCGGAAAATCTGGTAGGATGTGTGCTGTGATATTTCCTAGTGTATAAATCCATTCTCAACCCTTGCTGGAAAGAAGGACTCCAGAACTTTCTCAAGAACGCCTCTCTAAACTGTGCCATGTCAGTAAATGCATATTTAAAACTCAGGAACCAGATTAGGCTTGGGCCCTCCAAAAACTTTTCCACAAGTCGCAACTGTTTGGCGGGACTGACATGTTGATCGTTAAAGTAGTCAACCATCTGACGTAAAAATGCTTTGGGAGTGGATCCTGTGTTCTCCCTGAATTTATCGGGTTTGAAATCATTCCCCCTAATTACCTGTATCACTTGGGCAGGTGCCAAGCCGGGTTGTGGTGTTGACGTCTCCCCTCTGTAATGTTGGGAAGTGTCGCTCGTTATCTTGGGACTTTGACCTCGGCTCGTACCCTCAGCCAACTTCAAGCCCACCGGACTTCCAATGCTTCCCTGTTTGCCTACTGTGTTTTCTGCCGAGAATAAAGTTGCGTTTTCTAATGACCTTATCTCATTCTTAATTATGAGATCTGTGTGTTCTTGGAGTTTGGACTTCATGTTTTCCTCCAAAGCCTGCATCCTAGAATTGTATTCACCTAGCCGCTTTAAAATCGTCAGCCTATCTTCTTTAGTTTCGTTCACCTGCTGCTCCCAATCTTTCCGGATCGTGTTCTTCAAATTGCTAATTTTTTCTTCGCTCCTTTCCTGATTCTTGTCTAGCTCTTCTCGTATTTGCTCTTGTATTTGCTCTTGTGTTTTAACTAATTGTTCTCCTACCTCTTCTCGTATTACCTGCTGGGTTTTAATTAATTGGTCTTCCAAAGTTTCCTGATTTTAATTAGCTGGTCTTCTAGGTCTTCACGCATACGAGCATACGTTCTTTCTCTGTTTTGATTTCGAGCTTATCGATTTCCTTTATTAATTCGAGTACGTTACTATCGACTGAATTAATCTGTTCCTGTAACTTATCCTGTGTACTTTTTATTCCAGCCGTGTTGTTTACGCACGCTGCCTCGATTTGTTTTAATTTATCGGCTACCATTTCATCGAATTGTATGAGTTTATTGTCGAATTTGGATTCTAAGTTCTTAATTTCTCCTAATTGTTTTGCGTTATTTTCCGCTACCTCATCTGCCAGTTTCTCTAATTCTACCCTAGTACTTTGGTTTATGTCATGGGTGATCTTTTCTAACTGCTCTGTTTGTGTTATTGCCTGTTCTGATAGTTTATGGTTTAGTTCGTTTAATTGTTTATCGGTATCCACTTTCTGGACCTGCAATTGGACCGTAATGTCATTTAACTGTTTTTCACTGTTCTTTACCTGTTCTTCCGTTTTCGCGGACATCTGCTCTAACTGTTCTTCCGTTTTCGTAGACATTTGCATAGACATCTGCTCTAACTGTTCTTCCGTTTTCGCGGACATCTGCATAGACATCTGCTCTAACAATACCTTGATCTCTTCGACACTAGCCATCGCACAACACACAAATATAACCAGAGAAAAACAGGGTCATGCACCGGGGTTTCAGTCATACACACGTACACATGTCATGATATTTAAATACTACTGATTCTAATTTAATAAAATTTTCAGTAATCAAAATTTACTGAATAAAGACTCTTATTTCCAAACAACAAAATAACTCCCTTGTGATCTGCTTTTAAATTCCTAACCAACAGAATTTACGAACGACACCAATTAACCGAAGTTAATTAAATGTATAATATAAGGCAACACCTTCCTGCTTTGACTGAGTTCAATAATATGCAAATTTTCTAATTTTAAGCCGGGCGCCAGAACAAGTCTATAACAAATACAATATCAACTTCTAACCTTGTTCAATATTTCTAACCTTAAGAACTCAGTGATTTTACTTATGCACATGGCGGTACAACATCGCCTCAATTTACTGAATTTACTTTTGCCCGCTTGACCTGGCATCATTTCTCAACGAAATAAATATGAGATCAGCAAAGCAACAACAACAACAATCCCCACTTGGGCGGCCATTTTTGTTTTATGAACCCTTGCAAAGAGGCTTATGAGACTCAGTTTCGGGGGGTGTAACAGTCCATTTCGTAAGTTGTTGTTAAAGCGCTTCATTAACATGCAGGGTAACATATAACAAAATAACATGCAGGAAAAAGTGAAGCCAGGGTTAAAACAAATGAATTTAATGACAGATCAACTATTTATAAAATGAAATAAACAAACAAAAATCCCAAAATGACCCCCACTGAATAACATTTACTTGCCAAAAACTAGGCCTAATCTCAGGAGAGATTATTAATCGGACCAAATGTCCCCAAAATCTGCAATGACAATATGTGACGCGTGTGCTGTTCTACATGCTTAACGATAAGTACAATTGAATGCATGATTCGTCATCATCCGGATTAACTTTCAGAAGACGAATCTGCATTGCTTAGAGCCAGACAGACGCGGGGAACAACTATACACAACTTAAAACTAAACCGACACTTCCTAGGCTAAAATAAACAACAAATAATTTCCGCTTGAAATTGGAATCAAGAAAACTGCCGTAGCAAAACATTACTGCCTAAAATTAGGACTTCTCACAAATCAACACAAGTAAGTTAACACGTGACCAACAAAAGAAAAATACACATATGACCGCCGTCATTTTTACAAGTAAATACGACTACACCACACGGGTGTCACACACACAAACAAACATGAACTGAGTCATAGAAAAAAATCACTAGGCTCAAAGACAACATTTACATCATTAACACAATATTTCATCCATACGACATGCAATAATTCGTAACAAACGTGGCGAACTCCCCAATTAATTATGGTCCAAACTAACCATCACAAAAGAACAGGTTTGCTAATGATAGCTTAATAGGGGCCAGTCGGACAAAAGGACTGCCTAACAAAATAAGTCACCGAGGCTAGACGGGCGCTAAGTGGAAATCTGCACATCTGTCAACTAACGTGAGTCTCATAAACTTCTTTGCAAGGGTTCATAAAACAAAAATAACATGCAGGAAAAAGTGAAGCCAGGGTTAAAACAAATGAATTTAATGACAGATCAACTATTTACAAAATGAAATTAACAAACAAAAATCCCAAAATGACTCCCACTGAATAAAATTTACTTGCCAATAACTAGGCCTAATCTCAGGAGAGATTATTAATCGGACCAAATGTCCCTAAAATCTGCAATGACAATATGTGACGCGTGTGCTGTTCTACATGCTTAACGATGAGTACAATTGAATGCATGATTCGTCATCATCCGGATTAACTTTCAGAAGACGAATCTGCATTGCTTAGAGCCAGACAGACGCGGGGAACAACTATACACAACTTAAAACTAAACCGACACTTCCTAGGCTAAAATAAACAACAAATAATTTCCGCTTGAAATTGGAATCAAAAAAACTGCCGTAGCAAAACATTACTGCCTAAAATTAGGACTTCTCACAAATCAACACAAGTAAGTTAACACGTGACCAACAAAAGAAAAATACACATATGACCGCCGTCATTTTTACAAGTAAATACGACTACACCACACGGGTGTCACACACACAAACATGAACTGAGTCATAGAAAAAAATCACTAGGCTCAAAGCCAACATTTACATCATTAACACAATATTTCATCCATACGACATGCAATAATTCGTAACAAACGTGGCGAACTCCCCAATTAATTATGGTCCAAACTAACCATCACAAAATAACAGGTTTGCTAATGATAGCTTAATAGGGGACAGTCGGACAAAGGACTGCCTAACAAAATAAGTCACCGAAGCTAGACGGGCGCTAAGTGGAAATCTGCACATCTGTCAACCCACGTGTCAACAACCTCGACCTCCCAAGGCACGGGATCGAGTCTCAAAGAAGCGTGCCCCAAAGCACAATATATACGTGTGTGTGTGTGTCAGAACAAAATATATCTCAGCATTTCCCCTAGGAAATCCAAGAATCAGCATTGGACAAGGTACAGTAGCCTCCTCGGAGTGCCCTGCCTTTCCATCAAAATACAACAACAACAAATATGAGGGCGGTAGCACCATCTACCCCTCTTCACGAAGAATCAAAACACACACCTGACACAAGAACACACACAGAATCACACGCATGGGTTTGACAGAAACCTGAAATAAAATGACATAAATATTTTTCCACCAGCTCGCGCTTCCGTTCTAGGCTGTGACTAACGAACCTGAAAAGGACTCAAAAAAATCTAAAAAAAATAGAACTAAGGTGTTCTACAATTACATCTTAATTTGTTGCGCTCGGCAACCCTAGTATGATTAATAACCTGTTCATCAAACATCTTACATAATTACCTCCATTTCCTATCAAACTATGAACTTTAATAAAGCACTACTTATCGAATGTAACGAGTTTCGCATCCGCATGGATAAAATCACGTACACGCGCCGTGTGCACTAAATATGACTCCAAAGAAAAATATACAACAAACAACTTTGGCCACGCCCCAACGTACATTTAAAACACTAATGTCGGTGCAAAACAAAATCTAAACAAGAAAAAGAATAAATGAACTATTTACAAAGTTCCCCCGCCTTAATTAACTACACATTGAGTAAATCAATTTTTGTACATCACCGTATCAGCTTGCAGAACATATAACCTCCGCCCCGGCTCATTTCCCCTCCATCGATGACGTCGTCGAAGAAGCGATGCTCATCAATCCGTCTCCTGGCCAAACGTCGGACATCTTGGCGTAGTCTCTTGGACAGAAATGTTCAATGTTAATATAAATTGCCTAGCTATAATCGCTGTGAGTTACTACTTTCACCCACAAATTTCCTATGCGATTAATGATCGAAGACTTTCCCTAGCTTAGCATTCGCATACACAAGCACAATTAACACTTGAAAAATATACAATACATAATTTACATAAATTATACACTTCAAACACATCGTCACTGGCTTGAAAAACAAGTCTTCAACCTGACTGTCTCGCAGTCGTTATCTCGCTAGATATCTCACTGCTCTCCGTGAACCTTGCTCGCTATGAGCACTACTGGAATGTTAGAAAAGTCTTGCCCATTAAGAGCTGAAAATCGTGACGCAAACTGGCGTGACCTTAGCTCACCAGAGCTCAAAACAGTAGACTTCGAAACAGCATCTCCTCGATCAATTTATTGGAAACTGACAGACTGAGGTGGAGTGGGGAAAATTAAGAAAAATATTCTAGAGTTTTCATCTCACAAACTTGGGACTAGTATCAATCTTCATCATTTTATTCAAACGTCTCAGCGCGCTTATGCGGAGTTATTTCGGATCGGCGGTTCTTTAGATATGCGTTCCCGCGCCTTTTTTTTTTGCATGGTACGCCACCCATCGCGTGGTTTTGGCGTGGTCTTTTCTGATTGGGTGATTCAATCCTAGGTCGGTTGAAACTCACTCGTGACCATCCCCTAATGACTCCAATTTTGGTGCGCGTCGTTACACAATTTGTCCTTGAACTCGGCTTACTCGGTCGTCCTCAAGAATAACTACCAAGCCTGCCTCTGTGGTAATCATTGCAACACCCTAACTTGGCTTCCCCTTTGTCAATTTCCACATGTACTGCCTGGGCCTCAGTAATAATAATAATAAATCATGAATACTTATTCATCGCATATTAATAAGGGTTCATTACCTTGGGAAGTCTGTTAATATGATATACTTGAAGTTGAGTGGATTCTTCCAATTCGCAGACTCCAGTCAACGAAATGAACAATTTCCATTGAATCCTTACATAAACAAGCCTCAGTGCCTTCAGGCAGCGCCATATTGCCCAAGCGAGAACTAGCGATAATGTCGAGAATAATCGTTATCGAGCCCACATTATCGGTAATACCAGTTCCGGAACCATCATTACCGTTTTTTATTCTCGTCCAACGAGACCGATCGGAACTCAAGAGCTTTTTGCCCGGCTCTAGAGATGAGCTTAGTCAAAATTACATTAAAGGGTGAGGACTCGGACATAATGAAAGCAAGTACTGTATATGATCCTGAAGTTTCAAAACCTTCTACCTACATTTTTTAATATTTATTTTTATTTTTATTTTTTTAGTCAATTTTACCCTCCAGGTGGGTGGTTCCCACGGACTCAGCGAGGGAACTCACCAGTGCTGCCTTTCCAGGCAGTGTCCTAGAGCTGGGAACATTTGGTTGGAGTGGATACAACTGGGGAGTTGTGATCAGCACTTCGCCCAGACGGCCTCACCTGCAAAGCGAATAGGGGCCTAATGAGGGAAGGGAAGGGAAGATTGGGATGGATAGGCAAGAAAGAGGGAAGGAGGCGGCCATGGCCCTACAGTAGGTACTGTACCGTTTTTTTTGGTCTGAAATGACGATACATTTACGCCTAGCGATCCGCTGCTGCAAGAAACAGGCTTTGACCTAGTTTTGAGTAAGCTAAGATCAGATAGTCGGAGCATGTGTTGTCATTCGTGTTAGTTCGAGTATCAGCGACAACGTTCGGAAGTGTGTTTCACATTTATACCGCGAGAAGAGCGCGGGAGACCTTAATCTGTGAAGCAGTGGAAATATTGACATTTATATTCGAATATTATATGGAAATAAGGCACATTTATGACGTCAAATGTGTATTGAAGTGCGAGATATTACAGCAGAGAGATAATGTAATCTTGCTTTTGTGGAAATAGCCTTTGGGGCATTAAGAATTTATATTTATCATAACGACCTAACACAGGTAGATTCCTACGTCACGCACCGGAGTGCGAGAGTACCTGCTGTCGCCTGCAACCGGACACACTGCGGGAACAGCCAGATCATTTTTCAAGTCAGATAAGTGTGCATCTAGGAAAAGACACGTATCGCAATGTAGCTCCAAGGAGCAAGAAAGTGCAAAGTTATCACAAGTCAACGGCGATGCCGGTCATGGTTCGACTTCATGTTGTGCTGTATTGAGGCCAAGATACACCAAGCTTAGTGACGAAGAAGAACTTGGATGTACAGCGTGCCAGGCATTGCATGCGGGTAGCGCACAGTTATAGGAACCTTTTTTTTTCACTTCATGTTAATGAAATGTTCGTGTAAACGAGAAGCGGAACGCAGTAATACACTATGGGACTTTTTACTGAAGCCTCTACGTACTGAAACGGTGTTCTTTCTTATACACTCACCAAGATTATTGTAATTCAACGTTATATACGTTCCGAGTGAATATATTTAAACATGTACTGTATGTGGAAACCTGAGGTGTTGGGAGAGACGGTTTTGATGCATATTAACATTGTAGCCATGTGTGGCTAGGTATGAGTGTGGACACCGCTCTGCAAGCAAATGTAGTGGACATTTCGAGTAACTACAATGCTATTTTCGAAGTGGAACATATACACGATGCGGACCATTGGCATGTGCAGTATGAACTTTCGGTAACATGCAGCCGCAAATAACTTATAATGCAATCGTGTGATCACTCGATTATCGCGATGTTGCAAACGCGTGTGTGATGTCTTTTCGGGCCGGATCGGAACTGTTCGAATTCGGGTGAGGACCATTTCCGATATGAGGAAGCAGTTCGATTACCAGCAGTGGACCTGGGACATTGGAGTAGGAGGTCCCCAGTTCGTTCATTGAAAATGGAAGGGATCTGTGCAATCCTGCTATATAATGATGGAATCAGATGGTGGGGCATTCCTATGCTCCATGTCGCCTTCGAGAGTCTACAGTCAGGTAGAGGAAGGCTTTTCATATAGCGTTGCAAATTAGAGATAATCCAGAGGGACCACATTGCCACCTGTTATACGTTTTTAGTAGTAAGATTGAAGTGAGGTTTAGGCATGACTATTCCATGTCATGTGTGACTTCATTCTCAGTCGAGTTTAGGCCTGGTTAAACAGGTGCACTCATTTCATAAATTTTTATTATGAATTAATTGTTTGTTTTTCAGCTTAATTAATTAATTAAATTCATTTAATTTATTCCAAACTTCTTGATTGTGGAGAACAGATCTTCACAGGGGAAGGAATTTACGTTATTCCTGAGAGAATCTTCATTATTTTGTGGATTTGATATTTTCCACTCTTTTGAGTACTTGTTGTTTTTTATCAAGCTATGGCTTGAGGGGTTGTCGCTCTATTATTTTTGTGTTCGACAATTGCGAGCTTCGAATTTGCCTATGCATTTTGCATTATGATTATGACAATAGAGTATAGAATGTGAAGTTTGATCATTCTTTTAGAATGGGGATTTTTCTCTTGAGAATGAACGCTGTCGTATAGGATTCTAATGTATCAACAGAAGCTAACTTGAGTTGTTACCTGGATACATGATGTAGGTCCAGTCCGATTTTCGTGAACTCTCTTGAGGGGACATTTCTATTTTCCTCTGATCAACTTCGACTTCTGATTTTCTTGCCACGTGTACTTGGATACACTTTAAATTAAATAATGTTGCTATAGCTGAATTTTGATTCAGTCTTTCGAGTTTTTCTTGAATAGGACGTTGTTTAATAGAACTGTTTGAAGAACAAGAATCTTTTTGAGATAAATCCCAGGAATTAACTTTAAGGGGGAGAGTATTCTTACGTGACTGTAAATACAACTCTGTAGGGCAAGCTTTTTGTAATCCAGTGGGCTTTATTAAGCAGCCACTCATGTTAAAAATTATGATGCATTGGAATGAGAAAACATATATTTAAGAAACACAGCTGAATATATCTGAATACTTGTTATTGAATTAAATAATCACCATGTGAGTGATAATGTGGTAAGGAACGTCAGTGGACGTATTATTTTACGGTAGTACTCGATTGAGTACTTTAATGTTATGATGCTGGTGAAAGCATAATGTATAATGCAGTATAGTCTTCGTCAAGTCGGTGGTAGTGCCCACCTGTATTCAGAAATCGTCAAGGTCATGTATGACAATTATAATTACAGTATTTCAGTGCAAGGTTATACCAATTTCAGAATGTTCTTGAAAGGACATAGTGTTTGTTCTTTTTTGCATTTCTTGTTACAGTTTGCTGATAAATTGGTAACTCCAATTATGGATCTTGTTTTTGTCAATCCTCAGAGATTTTTTTTGTCACCCCCATTTAATTAGTTCTTCGGTTGAACTCAATTTAAAAGATTTAAGCAAATGTAAGAGATGATACATGATCGATTAACTATACATTCTGGATGAATTTAAATAAGTACATTAATACTGAGAAATTATTGAATCTTTAGAGATTTTGAATTCCGAATTTCACGTCTCTTTAGCTTAAATACTTGATTGATGAAATAGACTTTAACTAGATCGCTAAGGCAATATTTATACTTATGAGTAATGACACAGCACCAATGAGGAGTGCAGAACTACCTATTAGGGATGGCATTTACACTTGAGGGTGTAAAGAAGTTAATAATAATTTTGTTGTAAATATGTAGATATATATGAATTAATTCGCGTGTTTGAAAATGTTGGAATCACTGGAAGAACCATAAATGTGATCTCTGTGATTTCGTTTCTTATTGTATCTCCTGTTGTTCATATTGTCATTATTTCATTTGAAGTTCAAATGCATTCTTGGTCCATGGGGACAGCTGA
Source organism: Meconema thalassinum (assembly GCA_946902985.2). Lineage (NCBI taxonomy): Eukaryota > Metazoa > Arthropoda > Insecta > Orthoptera > Tettigoniidae > Meconema > Meconema thalassinum. The sequence continues at coordinate 463,981,823 of OX336389.2, read as the reverse complement.
TGCATTTATTGGCATGACATTAGTGCCTATTTTCTTCGATTGTTGTGTCCATTCATGGACGTTTTGGTCTGACCTTCTGTCAGATTTTCTCTTTGGATTTTTTTCATTTCTTTTAATCGCGCGATGTGATTATTTATAGAAGTATATAGAGGTCGCATTAAGAGGGTCACGGCTAGGATTTTTCTGAGTTCCCCACACTCCTGTGAGGATGATTTCTTACGATTCTCGTGTTCTTAGAGCAGTTTGCTGCTTTGCTTTGGTTCTACTTAATGCCACCTCCGTTAGGTTTTACTGCACCCTGATACTCCCTTCTCCTGTTGGTAGGACTTGGGGAATTTCTTAGCCGGGGGTTTTCAGGTTCTACGATCCAGTTACCATCCAGGGATTTCAACAGGTAAATGGTAGGTATTTTCGGGTACAGTACCATCCCGGCATTTGCCCTAAGACGAAGTGGGAAACCACGGAAAACCACTTCGAGGATGGCTGAGGTGGGAATCGAACCCTCCTACTCATTTGGACCACTCGAGGCTGAGTAGACTCCGTTCCAGTCCTCATACCACGTTTCAAATTTCGTAGCAGTGCCGGGAATCGAACCCAGGACCTCAGGAGCAGCAGCTAACCATGCTGACCGCTACGCTACGAAGGCAACCTATGTTTTATTTCATTAGAATTTAATACGTTGTATTTGCACTTATCAATGTACAAATGATCGACAATTAGCAATTATAATGTCCGGTATTCTTGGCGAAATCAACTGGCCCTTTGTATTTACCGACATTTCATTTAACAAAACAGTGATAACTAAATGTTTCCAATTTAGGTTTAACACAATACTGCCGGTATTCACTTTCCAAAATGACACTCACACTCGGATACTAACAGTAAGGCCACAGACAAGTAGTGTTTTTGACAAGGGATGAAGAAAATTACTGCTCCACATCACTGCTTCCTCTCTGGCTAACCGAACAGCTGACTATTTTGCTCATTCAGTCGGTGTTAAGTTAGGGTAACGCTAAATATTTCAAAAAAGTGAAATGAAATGCTTTCAAATATTGGTTTTATTCAAAATGAAAAACATCAACAAATTTAATATTTTTATTATTTGGCTCTGGGGGAGGGATTGCTTTCCCCGATCACCCCCCCCCTCCTCTCCCCTCCTCTCCCCTCCCCCTCCCTCCCCCCCTCCTGTAGTTACGCCACTAGTATCAACGTACGATTGTTGTTACAGGGTTAAGTTACAATAAACATCACATTAAATTTTAACGATTGTCTGAAGTTTACTAATCATAATGCAAGAAGCTTTAGAACAATGCAGAAACGCCACCAAGTGTGATAAGATTCGAGAGCTTACTACTATTTAACATTATAGAATAACTGCGTTGAGTTATGAGCTGTACTTACGTTTACCAGATGATTAGCCTTCCATCTTGGGTCTACTTTAAACACTATTGTAAAACATGTGAGTGTTAAAGGAATATATGTAATTTTTTGCGGAGTCACATGTTCAGCAGCACTCATCGCCATGCTTACCACACGCCACACGTGGACTACTAGAGTGCGGCGTTGCCGCTCTGCTATGGGCAGGGCCTAGCTTATAGGTAGCTATGGTGATACCTATCTTCGGCTTAGCTCTTCCCTCATCAACTTGGCATCTTCATTGAGAACATTTTGCTCATCCCTTGGCGTAAGGGTGGGTATATCAAAATAACATTCAGACAAAAGTTGTAGGTAATGTATAGAGAACTACTGACAATTTTAAACGGTTTTGAGATTGCACCTATTAGGGGAGGTAGGCTATAATATTTTTTCTAAAAAAAATCTTCGTTCTTCCCACCCCTTTGGTCAATAGTTGGTGCTATCAAAACACTTTACCGAGATACGTTTTTGGCCCATATCTGAAGAATAGTATGAACTTGTAATGGGTTCGATTTTTTTGCATATTAGGAAAGTTATAGCGATATTTCAATTTGTCGAAAAGAAAAGCCCCCCATTTCCACCCCCTTGGTCCGGTTTTGCTCATTAACGAACTAGACCGAGATTTTATAAGGTGATATTTTATGTATTCATTTGAAAGTGATTCGTGGAAAATGGCGGCAGTTATCGTGTCCACAAAAAAGTGATATATAGATATAGATAAATACAGAAACCAGTACCTGTATGTTAGAAGTATTGGCCCTGGCTGTTGAGGCACTTGTCCCACTGTGACACGAGGCGGTGATTGGCTGTCTCATAAAATTCCCTGGGCTGCAATGTGAACCAGTTCCGCACGTAAAGTTGGACGTCGGCGTCCAAGGTGAATCGTTGGCCCCGCAGAGCCCCTTTCAGGGGACCAAACATGGCGTAATCACAGGGAGAGAGGTATGGACTGTATGGAGGGTGGCCGAGAACCTCCCATTTGAATTTCTGCAGGAGTGTCATGACTGTGTTGGCCGTATGAGGTCGTGCATTGTCGTGGAGCAACCACAGTGGCTATGGCGTTCACTGTCACTCGGCGGTCCTGGGTAATGAGTGCGTCAACCAGCTGGACGTTGTCATCGGTAATGCAGGGGGGAGGGGGGGTGCCCCAGACCGGGCATCATCGGCTAACGACACCCGTCCTTCCCTGAAGAGCTTGTGCCACGCCTTGACCCTTGCAAGGTACTTGCAGTGTTCGCCGTACACTTGTGACATTCGGCGATGAATGTCCGTTCCCCCTACTCCTTCCGCTGTCAGAAACCGAACAACACCTCTTTGCTCTTCGGTTGACGCATCCATGTCACTGTTCGCAATGCGACTGGCAGCGTTGGACGATTGATGCATGCTGCTGCTCGATTTGTATCGTCACGTGACGTGCACGCATGCCCTCTAGTGACGGGCTGTGACCTTCCACGCTCTGGTCGGAATCATACCTCGTTACACACGCCACGATTAGCCGATGTAGTCACCGGTTTGCTTATTCCAGCCTCCGGCTCGTTACTTTTTGAACGCACCTTATATATAAACTTTTGAACTGACAGTGGTATTGGGGTCTAGGGGTTGTGAAACTCTAAGTCGATGCATGGTGCCCATTGCAATAGGTAGCTTTCTAATGAAATCTAACTAAAAATGTAATAGTATTATTTAGCATATAATACGCTTCATATATATATATATATAAACTGCTCAAAAAAAAATTAAAGCACCACTTCTTTCAAAGACCTCCAAATTTTGAAAATTTGACCGCACAAGCTCAAAATCTCAGTATGATATTTGTCCTGACGCCTACCAAGCATATGCTTCAGTACAACTCCCCAACTTTAGTAGCTTCGGGGTATGCCCCGAAAACCAGCCCATTTTCGAAAACCGCAAATTGAAGTTTGCGAAAAACACTGTAGGACTTGTCGCAGGTTGCCAAAGCAGTCGAAAATGAATCAGTCTTGCACTTAAAGGTTTCACAAACACGTTGAAATCGTTACATTTGACGTTTGGGCATTTCAACCCCCTTCATCATCCCCTAAACATGGACTACCATTGGGGGCGTCTGAGAAGGTACCGGATGTGTTTAACCATCTGAAAACCTGCACACCGTCCTCAGTTACTGATTGCAGTAAGTTCTTAAGGTCTCCGGCAATGTTCACCCCCCGTAACACCCTCAACTGGCATGGGACCAAACCACCCCCTCCCGATTCACTCCTAAGGAAGGTTTTATTCGAGATGTTTATCAGTGCTGTGAATGGAGGTGTCTTCCCCTAACGTTTCAAAAAAGGAGCTGTGCCTGTGTCACCACCCCTTCCCCCGCTACCCCCATTTGTATGATTTTTCAAATCAGGCCATTTTTAAGGGCTGAAACGAGGTATTAATCGCTGAAAGGGCTGTAAAGGTCCTTAGAATTAGTGGTGACACGAAATCAACCCCTTCCGATCGTTGATTGACATTCCGTCCCCCAAACTTGAAATTTTTGCACCCTCAACCCTCCATGTCTGACCGCGTAACGCGTCATGGCAAAGTTTTCAGAGTTGGATCAAAATGAAGCTTTTGGCCTGAAATCGAGCCCAAAACAGCAGGTTGGATGGAAATTCCTCGGTAGGGTGGGAAACGGGACCAAACGGTTTTCAAAAAAGTTAACAGCCTATATTAAGTACGTCCGTGCATAGGCAACCCACATCACGTCCGTGCGTATGGGTTGCCTATGATCGGCAATAGTTTACAAAGTTTGGAAATGGGAGAAAATTGACGTGATGTGGGTTGCCTGTGCATGGGTGTACTTACTAGAGTCTGTTAACTTTTTTGAAAACATTTTGGTCCCGTTTCCCACCCTACCGATGAATTTCCATCCAACCTGCTGTTTTAGGCTCGATTGCAGGCCGTAAGCTTCATTTTCAACTAACTCTGAAAACTCTGCCATGACGCGTTACGCGTCCAAACAGGGAGGGTTGAGGGGGGCAACAATTTCAAGTTTGGGGGATGGAATGTCAATCAACGATCGGAAGGGGTTGATTTCGTGTCACCACTACTTCTAAGGACCTTTACAGCCCTTTCAGTGATTAAGACCTCGTTTCATCTCTTAAAAAGGGCCTGATTCGAAAAATCATACCAACGGGGAAGCGGGGGAAGGGGTGGTGACACAGGCACAGCTCCTTTTTTGAGACGTTAGCGGAAGACACCCCCATTCACAGCACTGATAAACATCTCGATTAAAGCCTTCCTTAGGAGTGAATCAAGAGGGGGTGGTTTGGTCCCATGCCAGTTGAGGGTGTTAGGAGGGGTGAACATTGCCGGAGACCTTAAAAACTTACTGCAATCACCAACTGAGGACGGTGTGCAGGTTTTCAGGTGGTTAAACACACCAGGTACCTTCTCAGACGCCCCCAATGGTAGTCCATGTTTAGGGGATGATGAAGGGGGTTGAAAATACTCAAACGTCAAATGCAACGATTTTAACGTGTTTGTGGAACCTTTAAGAGCAAGACTGATTCATTTTCGACTGCTTTGGCAACCTGCGACAAGTCCTACAGTGTTTTTCGCAAACTTCAATTTGCGGTTTTCGAAAATGGGCTGGTTTTCGGGGCGCTACCCCGAAACTACTCAAGTTGGGGAGTTGTGCTGAAGCATATGCTTGGTAGGCGTCAGGACAAATGTCATACTGAGATTTCGAGCTTGTGCGGTCAACCTTTCAAAATTTGGTGGCCTTTGAAAAAAGTGGTGCTTTAATTTTTTTGAGCAGTATATATATATACTTGCTACGGGAAAAATTCATTCTGCCTTAAATACAGTATATACGTAGGAGATTATTTATTATAATGAACTTGTAATTTAACTAAACTTGGCATGGGATTATTAACATAACCACTCATAATAGCTTGGCATCAAAAGTGTTAAGAAGCTTACTTGTTATAAAAGTAATTCAAAAGTCGTGATGCGTTATTTCGACAATTGCGACTCTAACGGAGCTACTTTTCACACAAAACTACTGCAACTGTAACTTTTTTCCATTTTTGACAAGTAACGCTGACTGTATGTTACTCCGTCCTAACTCTTAGATATTTCCAGATATCAACCACGGCAGAGCAGGAAAATGTGCCCAGACCATCTGGGTGGAAAGCTAATACTCTTCCCCTAGATCACATAAAGGGGAATTAAGAAAGTAGCCTATATTGTTTGGATAAGCTTCAGCAATCTCTTAAGCTCCAATTTAGTGGGATAAAAGGCGGAAGCTTGTAGATTTACGTGAGATCATTAGCCATAAAAGCTCCTTTACATGTGAAATCCGAACCACCGCACGAGAAATTTAACTTCGAAGAATCCCACATGCATTAACTAGGAATCGAACCTAAATCATATTGGTGGGAGGCAAGCAGATTGACGGTAGAATAGCGATGATGGTAGTATTGTATGTTTTACGTTGCTTTTAACTACTGTGGATTTAGGAACGCCACCGCCAGGGTGGTGGAATCTTGCCCAGGAGGGGATTTTTGACGTGCCAGTAAATCTACTGATACGGATCTATTGCATTCAAGCACCCAAAGAGGCCAACTTACAGCGCCAGTATTCGATCGCACAACGTTTAGCTCAGCTGGCGACAAGCTTACCGCTGCACCACGCAGTCAGCCGGCTAGAGTCAAACACATAGAAAGTTATTGCGTACATGACAAGACCTAAAGCATACATTTGAATAATGGAATGGTGTTAGAAAATCTGATATGGATCTGTCGCATTCTTGCACCTACAAATATCAAGTGACTGCGCCGGGAAAAGAATATTCGTTGTCTGTTTTGATTGCATGTCCAAATTGCATTCTTATATACCGTACACTTAAACACGTACCTCCTAGTTTCATGAAGAACTAAATACCCTATTTTCATATTATATTCTACTGGTCATTCCTATTTTAAAATTCTCCCGTCATTTAAATGAACGTTCCTTGCGTTAGACTAAATCACTTTTGGTGCATGACCTACTTAGTGGAAAAGTATATGACAACAATTTCAAATTCAAAACTCAATATCCAAACATTGTAGTCATTTTTGACAATAAACATACAATAATATTGTAAGATAACAAATTGGTCTTAGTGTGGACTAGTACACACCGACAGCACCGGACAATATGTACCCCAAGTCACACGATGGGGCGCTATCTACACTATACAGTATGATCACATCACTAAAGAATTGTGTACCAGAATATTTCATTCATGGTACTGGTTTCTCAACTTTCCCAAAGGCTGGTTCAATAGATCATCAGTAAAAGATTCCGATACCTATAATAGAAAAGTGGTGCAGATAACCTCGATGGTCCATCCCTTAAACAATCATCAGCACAAACACCACAATAAAAATTACGTGCTAGAATATATAACTTTCAGTATCGGTTAGTTATGAATCCTCCAGTAGAGATGGCATCATTCAGCAATGAGTCACAGGAGTTAATTTCAAAAAAAGCCAAATGGATGGCTTCTGTTATTTACGAGAAGTAAGCAAGAGAACTCAATGTCAAAATGATTTTGGTGGTTCAGTAAACGAAGCTTCATTTTGATCGATTGAATAGGGTAAGAGATATAAAAATATGTTTATAAAATTTTGCACTGCCACCATATTAAAGTGTTGTTAACGATCAAATTAGATGTCTATTACTCTAAATTAAGATTCACCTCGCTCGGATTATTAGATTGGAAGAAAAGTCATTTTAAATATTTGAAGTTCGCGTGGTTAGTTATTTTAAGGGGCGGAACAGCGATGTCATCAGCCCCGTTCTTTTTATGGTTACCGCCCCTTAAAACAACAATAACTAACTAACTAACTACTATATGGTTACCAACTTGATTGCTGCAATTGTTTCGGAGATATGGATTACTGGTGAAATATTTCGTGCAGCTGTCAAGTTGGATTGGTTAAAATGTAAGCCTCAGAGTTATGTACCAGTTACTTAACATTATTATATTGGTTCATTTTATAAATTTTCAAAACAAAATATGCTTTGAAATTTCGAACTGCCACCAAATTGAATTTTTGAAAACAATTGAAGAATATTACATGCCAATCTCTAAATAAAGATTCATTGTGTAAAGTTTCCCTACGCTCGATTGAAAAAGTCGCCAGAAGACTCATTTTAAATATTTTAACTATGCGTGGCCACCATGTGACTGTATTTTTTTTGTTTGTTTGTCGAGTGTTTGATAATTTCTGTGTATGTATAACTTATATTTATTTGTCCTCTATCACCATAGAAAATTTCAATTTTATTGCTGCATTAGTTTCACACAGACATTGCGTACTAGTGAAATATCTCGTGTGGCTGCCATGTTGGATTGGTTGAAATATAAGCCACATAGTTATATACAGTAAACACATATTATTTGGTGGTTCATTATACAAACGTTCAATTTGATCCCTTGCGTATGACACGACAGATAAAAATACGTTTATTAAATTTCGAGCACCCGTCATCTTGAATTTTGGAAAACGATTGAATAACGTTGGATGGAAGTATATTTAGCTCTAAACAAAGATTTGTCGCGTTATGTTTTAATGCCCTTGGACAATTAAGTCGGCCGACAATTCACGTTAATTGTTTGAATTTCGCGTAGGTGCCATGTTGTATTTAAGTTGATCAGGTTTTTAAAAGTCACATTTGTGTACTTATTTTCGTACTTTATTCGTTAAGTACTTATTTTTTTCTTAGGAAATATGGAGGCCAGCCGTTTCTGACTGTTCTTTCAGAAGATTCATCTATCGAACAGCTACGCCTGTGGTTCTAGACGGGATTGCCAAATAATCAGCGAAAACCAAGCAGTTGACCGTTCTTAGAACTCCAGTGTAGACTTGGTTCATTAGACCTTCCTTTGGAAGTTCTTTTTCCCACTCGCGCTTAACATTTTCCAACTCAGAATTGAAGAGGGTTGGTGATAACCCATCATCCCGTCCAAATCCTGTTTTAATTTCAAACTCCTAGGAAAATTCCCCCATAAATTTTACTTTGGAGTGGGTGTGAGTTAAGGTCTGCTTCGTGAGTTTCGTTATTTTGGCATTCAATCTAAATTCACTCAAGATGTCAAGTAGCACTCCTCGGTCGATTGAATCATTTGCTTTCTTGAAATCTACGAAGGCCACTACCAGATTTTTGATGCGCAATTTTCCATTACGCTTTTCAAATTCCATATCTGCTCAACGCACGATCGTCTTTTCCTGAAACCACCTCGATATTCACCAAGCTGATGATCTATTTACTCCACTGGTCTGGTCTGAAGGGCTTTTGAGAGTACATTATACGCTATAGGAACAATAGGGATTTGCAAAATGCATGATATAGCCTATAGTAATTTTTGTTGTAATTCATAACAAACGAGCATAGTTACACAGTTCAAGTGGATAAGTTCTTTTACGTAGTTTTTGTGCCTAGTTGATACACTACAGGGGTCACCGATTAGATTTCATGGAATTCCATTTTCAAAGTATTTTGCCTGCTAGAAGTGGAGGTCCAAACCACGTAATTACGAAGCTATTAATGGAATATTTGTGTATTAAATAGTACTACAGTATAATAATTATTTGACTGACAGAACGTTATTTAATTCCATTGAAATGAAATGAATAGTAAAAATTAAATGAAACCCATTTTAACTACCAGAGAAAGATATATTGGTAGAGAATTGCCAGAACTGTGTACAAATTTCGCATAAAATCATATTGTTAGTTTAACCATCCATCATTCAATTTGAAAAGTGAAACATTCTAGATGTTACAATTTGTCTTAAATCTGTTAAGTGCATTGATATATCCGGAAACTCCAGAGTAAATGTAGCTATCAGTCATCTCATCGCTCAACCAACATTGCAGAAGAGGTAGCCTACCCCCACTCTCATTCCAAACCCACTGGCGAGAGCTGAATGGATTCTATGGGTATAAACCCATCATCGCAATTCAACCCACTCCGATGTAGTTATGGCCCTAAATGAATCAACAACATGAACAAGAATCGGTGACCAGTTTAATCAGTGCGAGGAAGAGATGGGGAAGGGATAAGTTGGGATAACACCAAACTGAACAAGGCGTAGGAAGGAAACGGCTGTGGCCTATTAGAAGGTACCATCCCTTCATGTGTCGGGCTTGGCAAATATATACCACGGTAAGCCATTTCAAGGACGGCCGACGCCGGTGGGGTTTACCTCGCTATGTACTGTACAATCAGATTGCAGTGCAGCCTGGAAGAAAGTTTATATGATTCGATGCTGCTTGGTCTCAGTGCCTTGTGCCTTAGCACGCGGCTGTCTGGTTGCCTTACATGGTGAATTATAAAAATAAAGAGTTGTTCATTTAGGGCCTTTGTGACATCGTGGTCATGCAGCCCCGTGTACTTGGGTGTGTTTGTGTGTGTGTGTGTGTGTGTGTGTGTGTGTATTTTTTCTGATAACCTGTGATATTGTGATGTCTGTACTAGTGTGTGCATTTGAAATTGAGGTAGGATTTGGGAGGGAAGCGGTCGTGGCCTTTATTTAGGTACCATTCCGGCATTTGCCTGGCGTAGAAAATCACGTCCAGGTTGGCTGAAGTAGGAATCTAACCCGTCTCTTTTCAGTTCTGCCTCACGAGACTGAGTGTACCCGATCCAGCCCTCAGACCAGAATAAAATTTCTTGGGAGAGCCAGGAATCGAACCCGGGCCTCCGCGGTGACAGCCAAGAGTGCTAGCCACAACGCAACGAGGCGGACATAGAATTAAATATCTTGGCAGAGCCGGAAATCGAACTCAGGACCTTTGGATTCGGAGTCTCAGTACGTGCCTTGAGACCACATCCCGGCATTTACCGGGAGGGAGAGTGAAAATAAAACCGGGGTAAACCAAACTCAGGATGGCCACTGTCAGCGCCGGGTTTTAAATATTAGATCTCTGGGTTTGCTGTAGTTGCCTGTCACCACGGGGTTACTAATACAGAAAGGAGTGTGGGACAGGTGTGTGGCGTGATGGCGCTGTGGTCAAGCTGCCTGCCTCTCTTGTTTACGGCCACTGGACTGGGTGGACCAATGTCAGATATCACGGTGTGATAAAACTGCCTGCCTCCCTTCTGGGAACTGGACCATTGTGGAAAGTAACCGACTAACGCTGATAACAAATTTCTTAACTTTGTTGCTGCATACATCATAATGCCATCCAGAACTGCGCCAACACTCGGGTTCGATTCCCGGTCAATGCATGTGGGATTTTTGAAGTGAGATTTCACGTTCTCTAGTATGGATTCCACGTTAAAATGGAGGTCCCGTGCCTCACGATCGCGGGATTAATTAACGGTCATGTAAGACTACAAGTTTTGAAGAGCATTTGTAGAGTATAATGCATGAATGTCCTCCTCAGAGTAAAGTAATCTCGTGATATCTGCGTTGAGCTAGGCCAACAGGGTCTGCTCTGGGCTATCGCTTATTGACGCACTCGAGTAAGATAAGGTCCAGATCCTAGAAGGGAAGGCAGTTCTTTCACACCGTGACATCTGACATTGGTCTACCCACTCCAGTGACTGTAAACACAGTCTCACTGCTAGTTTTTTTGATAAGCCCAACTCGGGTGTACGATCCTCTAATTTATGTTGACAGCGGTTTATGAATAACGCTTACTGTTGATTCATTCAAGTCTCTGTGGAGACTTCCATTGTGGAAAGTAACCGAATAGCACTGATAGCAAATCTCTTTTTGTTCCTGCAAACATCACAATGCCATCCAGAACTGGGCCAACACTAGTATCCCGATAACTACAGATACCACCATCGCAAGACAAGTTATCAAACAACATTGAACGGTGGGCGTGGCTCAGTCTGGTAACTGAGCTAACGCTCGACTGCCGATTCGAATCCAGTCACGGGCTTGGATGTTCTTGTATAAATTAGGGGGTTGAAGGACGTCATGGTCATATCAGCCCCGTATAATTGTGTGTGTGTAGAATTTGTCTGTAGTAGTGTATCTATTTGTAATTAAGGTGAGGAGTGGGAAGTAGGCGGCCGTGTCCTTAAGTAGCTTGGAGTAGAAATGGGAAACTACGGAAAACCACTTCTAGGACAGCTGAAGCTGGAATCGAACCCACCTCTTCTCAGTTTTACCTCACGAGGATGAGTTTACACCGTTCCAGCCCTCATGCCAGAATTACATTTCTTGGTAGAGTGAAGAATCGATCTGTAACGCTGGGGTGACAACCAAAATTGCTAGTCACTTCACCACGAGGTGGCAGGCATGAATGTGTGTGTTGTCTTTACTAATGTAACCATTTTTTTTCTGTTTAGATCAAAATGTATGTATGAATTGTTAACTTACCATCCGATCTCGACCAAATTTTGGCAAAATATACCTTTACGTGGGAAGCGTCTGTCGCCTATACTACAAGGCCATCAGCTAAATAATTTCAAGATGGTGGCTGGGTATATGTGCAAGTCAATCCCCCTTATCAAACAGGATGAAACCGAATTGAACCAATTTTGGTACAGAGGTAGCACTAGCAAAGGACAACTCAGTGTCACCACCATCTTAACGAAAACGAAATGGCGGCCATCCGAATTTTCAAAGCTTAAATCAAATTACGACAAAGCTAATCATCTTATCCAGAGGCGGCCCTAGCAAAGTTTTCAGGTGGTGCGAGATCTCATTGTGGCCCCTTCTTTTCAAGAGAATAAACTGTACGTAGATACTATAGGTAACAGACATGTTTTGCATCATTAAAAACTCAGACCTCCGAAAGATTGGTATAGTAGTAGTATGGAAGAGAAACAATAACAGTCAAAGAAACAATGTTCTTTAAATTATTTCCCATTTATGGCTCTTGGCTCAATCCGAAGATTGGTTAGTGTAGATGCAGGCGCCTTGGAATAAACCTGCTTCGTTGCTGAGACAAGTCTTGGTAGGTTCAAAGGTCTCAGACTCCTCAACAATAAGTTATCTTTTTGAAAGGTTAATTTCAACTGCTAAGGCAGATAATAGACAATGTTCAACTAATTCAAATGGAAGAGGATTTTAAACTGATGTCATCCCTATATGCAAATAATATTCGAAGAACGTTACAGGAATATTATTTTAATATTGAGATACCATTACCGTACATTAATATTAAAGCTAGGAATATGAAATTTGGAAACTAGGTAGTTACTTGCACAACGAGATGCTGAAATACATCTTTTTTTTTAAACGTTCCTAACAGGGTAGTAGGGAGGAGGAGGGAAGGGGATTTGAACATAAATGAGATTAATACTCAACTCGTTAATACTACTACAATTTCATGCCGTAGGCCTGTGTCTATACCTTTGAAATACGCACACTCCAGCTCATTGATAAATATAATTAATTTTGGCGGGTAGGGTTCAGTAGTAATAAGGTGATTGGGTTTTACTTTTTCACAATCTATCGTTACATTTTCTGCGGCCCAAGGGCCGCCCCAGATCTTATCCCTACCAAATTTTGCAAACATATACCTTCAGGCGGGAAGGTCATCAGCCAAATATTTTCAAGATGGCATCCATGAGAATTATGCAACGCTAATCCGTAACTATTGATCCAGTAAGGCCCGGCTTCACCAATTCCGCTTTTCGTACAGAGGGAGGTTTAAACTGTCCTCAAGAAGGCGAACCGTTGGATATTATAATTTCACATTGGGGTATTGTACTGTAGCAGTGACTAGTGTTCAAACCAGCCGTGTCGTGCCATGTCGTGCTGTGGCGTGTCGAATCGTGCAATTCAAGCTCACTCGTCAAAATGGTGACCATTGTCTGCCACCTGGTCCATATTTCAGTAGCTTGAAATTCTTTTATGAAATGTACTAAACGAAATAATATAAATTTAGTATGAAAAAGTTTATTACAAAGGCATGTACGATGAAGAAACCCTTCATTCCAAGACATTATGAGCTAGGCAGTTATACTAAGGCTATTAACAACATTCTACCAGCAACGGTCAGATTTAAGCAAGGGGTAGCGTTCCGGATTGTCGCCCGTAGGACTGGGTTTCAAACCTAATTAACTTAGTGTTGATTTTTTGACTTGACTTTTATAATATTTATTGTTTTATAATTTCTCATTAAAGTGGGGAATGCTTCACGAGGCTACGTTTACCCCGTGCCAGCCCTCAGAACAGATATATATTTCTTAGCAGAGTATGAATTTTGCAATGGAAAACATTATATATAGAATACTTATACCACCACATGTTTTAACACGCTACCACAGCGATTTCCATTCATTTTCCTTGTTTCGCGCGCGGTATAGTATGTTGTTTGTTGTTGATTCTTTAGGGGCTTTGCGGCTTCGTAGTCAAGTAGTCCCGTATACTTGGGTGTGTGTAGATTTGTCTGACAGCCTGTGACACTGTGATGTCTGTACTAGTGGGTGTACTTGTAAACGAGGAAGGATATGAGTAGGAAGCGGTCGTTGCTTTAAGTTAGGAACCATCCCAGCACTTGTCAGGAGTAAAAGTGGGGAATGCTTCACGAGGCTACGTTTACCCCGTGCCTGCCCTCAGAACAGATATACACACATCAAAAAAAGTTTTGCATCACCTCGGTTCCAAGAGTTCCGGAACCGTTAAATACAAAGGGAATAGAGATCAACACAAACAACATTTCAGCTCGTTTTATTGCTCATGAGACCCACACATTGCATGTTGTACCATCATACAGCTAGACTTTCAGCATTTGTGGTCCAGATTGCAGTACACACCACTACCTCTAATACCCAGTAGCACGTCCTCTTGCATTGATGCATGCCTGTATTCGCCGTGGCATACTATCCACAAGTTCATCAAGACACTGTTGGTCCAAATTGTCCCACTCCTCAACGACAATTCGTAAATCTCTCAGAGTGGTTGGTGGGTCAAGACGTCCATAAACAGCCCTTTTCAACATATCCCAGGCATGTTCGATAGGGTTCATGTCTGGCGAACATGCTGGCCACTGTAGTCGAGCGATGTCGTTATCTTGAAGGAACGCATTCACAAGATGTGCACGATGAGGTCGAGAATTGTCGTCCATGAAGACAAATGCCTCTCCAATATTCTGCCGATATGGTTGCACTATGGGTCGGAGGATGTCATTCAGGTATCGTAAAGCCGTTTCGGAGCCTTCCATGACCACCAGTGGCGTACGTCGGCCCCACATAATGCCACCCCAAAACATCAGGGAACCACCACCTTGCTGCACTCGCTGGACAGTGTGTCTAAGACGTTCAGCCTGACCAGGGTGCCTCCAAACACGTCTCCGACGATTGTCTGGTTGAAGGCATATGCGACACTCATCGGTGAAGAGAACGTGATGCCAATTCCGTGGGGTCCATTCAGCATGTTGTTGGGCCCATCTGTACCGCGCTGCATGGTGTCGGGGTTGCAAAGCTGGACCTCGCCATGGACGTCGGGAGTGAAGTTGCGCATCATGCAGCCTATTGCGCACAGTTTGAGTTGAAACACGACGTCCTGTGGCTGAACGAAACGCATTATTCAACATGGTGGCATTGCTGTCAGGGTTCCTTCGAGCGGCAATCCGTAAGTAGCGGTCATCCACTACAGTAGTAGTCCTTGGGCGGCCTGAGCGAGGCCTGTCATCGACAGTTCCTGTATCTCTGTACCTCCTCCATGTCCGAACAACATCGCTTTGGTTCACTCTGAGACGCCTGGAAACTTCCCTTGTTGAGAGCCCTTCTTGACACAAAGTAACAATGCGGACGCGATCGAACTGCGGTATTGACCTTCTAGGCATGGTAGAACTACAGACAACATGAGCAGCGTACCTGCGTCCTGGTGGAATGACTGGAACTGATCGGCTGTCGTACCCCCTCCGTCTAATAGGCCCTGCTCATGCATGGTTGTTTACATCTTTGAGCAGTTTTAGTGACATCTATGAACAGTCAAAGGGACTGTATCTTGGATACAATATACACAGTCAACGTCTATATGCCGGAGATCTGGGAACCGAGGTGATGCAAAACTTTTTTTGATGTGTGTGTATTTCTTGGCAGAGTCCGGAATATAACCCGAGCCTCCGCGGTGACAGCCAAGAATGCTAGTCACTACGCAACTAGACGAACAACAGTGGTAGAGTCTACTACAGTCAATATAATATTCTGACACCTAAACGAAATAGTATTCATTATATTAGGCCTACTACTAGGTAATGCATTTTTTTGTCCAAGAGACTTGCCTCTTTGTTGTGGAAGATTGCAATACAACGTGCTGTGTAGGCTTAATTCGTATTTATTTCCCCATTAGAAAATATACTCTATATGCAATTATACGGGTAATTATTCAATAACAAATGCAATAATGCACAAATAAAAAAGCCCGAGTTTTAAATAATCGTACCCCGGCTGCACGGGTGAGATCCAAGCATCTAAACTACTCAACTAAACTACCACATTAAGTTATGACGTCGATGATAGGTTCAGGAAGTACCGTAATGACTGTAAATAAGGAACATCTTTAGCATAGTATAACACAGGCTTAACACTGGGGCAGATGAAGATACTGTTTTGCCCCTTAAAACAATAATCATTCAATGAACATATAATACGGCACATGGTATTTAACAAGCTACTACAACCATCATTCATTTATACTCCTTGATAACGACAAAGAGTTATAACTAGCCTATACCCTTAAATTTAGGAGGAAGTAGGCTATGTTCTTTACTGAAAATCTTGCCTTTTATAATTTATAAATTCAAGATGGCCGTTTAGCGTAATATCTCCATGTGATAATTTAATCACTTTGTCCGCGTAGGCTTCTTATTTAAAACTTCCTGTATACCAACTAATGTGAGCATTGTTTCATTGGAGCATAAGTTACGGATAATAATGTTTGAATATTGCACACGATCGTCATTTTGAAATTATACAACTGATGACCTTATACTCTGGTCGTCTAACTTTTCCAATAAGAGTTTGTTTTCACAAAATTTAGTAGTGTTCCGATGAATAGTTTAGTCGGCATTGGTTTGGGCATTGAACACTTAGGTGGCCACTATTTTGCTTTCGTTAAGATGGCGGCGATATGGAATATGGGATTGAGGTAGTCTACCCTTCACTAGTGCTAGCTCCATAACAAATTTTATTCAATTAGGTTTCGTAGTTTGGGAATTGATAGGGAAGATAAACACACAGACAGACAGAAAGACAGACACTTCGCCGGTGTAATTGTCGTAAGTGTTCTTACATTTTTTGCAAAATTTGAAAGTAAGCCAACTATAGATAATATGGTGAAACTCTACGAGAGTATTTACTTCATACCTCCGTAAGGCTGATGAATATCCATGGGTCTCACCTGTAGATTCAAAGAGAAATTCGAATGCTCGGTCTCTCAAGACGAGCCCCAATGTATCCGCAAGGGAGGTTGTGAATGGGAGAGGCGATCCCTTCACACTTCATCATGAATGTGTAGGACATGCGAGACGCAGTATGGACCAAGGCCACTCCGGCTGTCTTGTTAACCTGATGCGACCCTGACTCACACATCAGGCGTCATAACAAAATACCTCATAAACCATACTGAGAACATGTGTAAGGAATTGGCTAAAATGTTTCATGAATGGAAGGTTTGACACTAGGGATCAACTTTATCACCTCTTCAAGGAAATGGATTGATGACAAATATGTTCCAAGTCCATAAACAACAATAATGATTTACAGGAATCCCTTTACCGGAAATGTCTCAAAACTAAAATAATGAATTTTCAACATCTTTCGTTAACGTTGGCAAGTGGATTAACCTACAATAAATTAACCTATTGGTTGTTTTCCGAACTTGTTTACTTTTAAATTCTAATGATTACAAAGACTAGTATTTATTCCTGACAATGCAGTCATTTTTAGCCTACTTTCAACTTTTGCAAAAAATTAAAGTAGACTTACGAGATCTACACGGGCCAGAAGTGTGTCTGTCTCTGTGTGTGTGTGCCTCCCCTATCAACTCAATTTTGACGAAACCGAATTGAACCGAATTTGGTACAGAGGTAGCACTACCAAAGGACACCTCAGTGTCGTTGCCATCTGAACCAAAACAAAATGGTGGCCATCTATGTGTTCAAAGTTTAAATCAAATTACGACTAAACTAACCATCCGATCACCACCAAATTTTTGAAAAATATACCTTTACGTGGGAAGCGTCTGTCGCCTAAACTATAAGGTCATCAGCCGAATAATTTCAAGAAGGCGGCCTTGTATGTGTGCAAGTCTAATCCCACCTATGAATTCAGACATGACGAAACCAAATGGAACCAATTTTGGTACAGAGGTAGCACTAGCAAAGGACACCCCAGTGACATGTTTTATATTGTTGCCATCTGAACCAAAACAAAATGGTGGCAATCTAATTGTTCAAAGTTTAAATCAAATTACGACTAATCAAAAGCAAAGCAAAGTCAACTCGATACAGGCCATTGGGGCTCTGGGGGTAGTGGAAGGTAGAGGATACCACTTTTTGTGACATCGGCACTAGATGGGATGGAGTTGTCAGCTCCACGCCCGGCCGTCTTTGCTCACAGGAATTACCCTGGTAATCATTTCTGGTGCAGGCTGAGTGAACCCCAGGGCTATTTGCGTTTCCGAAAGTGGTAGATTTGTTTCTAAAATCCACTACCTGGGTGGGGATCTAACCCACTTCCTTTCAGTTAGAAGCTCAGTGCCTCTACAAAATTACGACTAATCTGACCATCCAATCTCTACAAAATTTTTGAAAAATATACCTTTACGTGGGAAGCGTCAGTCGCCTAAATTATAAGGTCATCAGCCAAATAACTCAAATCCCCCCTATGATGTCAGACACGACGAAACTGAATTGAACCAATTTTGGTACAGAGGTAGCACTAACAAAGGACAACTCAGTGTCATGTTCTATATCGCCGCTGTCGTTACGAAAACGAAATGGCGGCCACCCAAATGTACAAAACTTAATTCAAATTATGACTAAACTAATCATCCGATCTCTACCAGATTTTGCAAAAATATACCTTCATGTGTTTTTTTTTCTAAACTACAAGGAGTAGCGTTCCAAATTGTCACCCGTAAGATTGAAGTTCAAACGTAAGTAGTGTTGATTTCTTTACTTGATTCTTTTAATGTTTATTGTTTTATAATTACTCATTAAGCTTATATTAGGCATGTATATTAGGTATTTTGCAATGGAATATATTATATATACTCATAGCACTACATATTTCAACACGCTACCGCAGCGATTTCAATTCGTTGGCCTTGATCGTCGGTAGAGACTAGTACAGCCAATATATATATATTCTGACTCGTAAACCAAATAGTTTTCTTTATATTACTAGTGGGTAATGTATTTTTTTTTGGCCAAGGGACGGGTGTAAGAATCCTTAGCCAATGAAATAGCCTCTTTGTTGTGGAAGCTTGCAATAAAACGTGCTGTGTAATTCGTATTCATTTCCCATAAGATAATACGCTCTATATGTAATTATACGGGTGAGTTAATTTTAAAACAATAAATAAAATAAAACACAAATAAAAAAACAAGTTTTACATATTCGTCCCTGGCTGCAAGGGTGTGAGCCAAGCATCTAGACCACTCGACTTAATTACCATATTGAGTTAAGAAGTCGATAATAGTTTCAGGAAGTACCGTAATGATTGGAAATAAGGAAAATCTTTAGCATTGTATAACATATAGACCTAACACTGGGGCAGATGACCTCACTGTCCCGCCCCTTAAAGCAACAATCACCGTATAATACACTACGTTGTATTTTAACAAGCTACTACAACCAACATTCAATTTTACTCCTTGATAAGGACAATGAGTTATAACTATACCCATGCATTTAGGATAAAGTAGGCTATATGTTCTTTACTGAACAGCTTGTTGTAAACTAAAATCGGAAACAGAACTGGCGATGGTGGATTTACTCTACAGATGTGATGGCTTTACGAGTGTACTCGTTGATTGATCCCTGTCACAATGATCTCATTTACTTATTCAACTGTGGTATAAACTGTATTACTCCTCGTGAATCCATATTGATTATGTAAGAATTACACTCCCAACCATAACCG
Organism: Meconema thalassinum; assembly: GCA_946902985.2. Taxonomy (NCBI): domain Eukaryota; kingdom Metazoa; phylum Arthropoda; class Insecta; order Orthoptera; family Tettigoniidae; genus Meconema; species Meconema thalassinum. Next base: position 463,962,346 of record OX336389.2, on the reverse strand, counting down.
TATCTGCTCTCAATGAGTTCTAACAGCTTGTCTCTTTCCATTTTTTAGCTTATTTTCATTTTATGAAAATAAAAATAAGCTTATGAGACCACCTTTTGTCCGTGTGTGTGTGAACGTGTGTGCGTATGTGTGTGTGTGTGTGTCCCCTCCTAATAACTTCTAAACGGCAGGAGCGATTTTAATGAAACTCGGTAAGGTCATAGTACTATTTTGGCCGACCCCGACCGTGCCCTTCAAATGTTATTACGTCTCATCAATCCAACATGGCGGCTGTGCGAAATATTTCACTGGCATTCTATATCTCTGAAACTATTACCGATATCACCCTGAAATTTTGTACGGTGATAGAGGGCACAACTAGAAGTTCATCTATGAGACTTTCAGAAACATTTAAACTACAAATCGAACATGGCGGCCAAGCGAATTTGAAAAGTTTAAATAGACTTTTCTAGAAAGCCTCCGTGGCTTAGGCGGCAGCACGCCGGCCTCTCACCGCTGGGTCCGTGGTTCAAATCCCGGTCACTCCATGTGAGATCTGTGCTGGACAAAACGGAGGCAGACAGGTTTTTCTCCGGGTACTCCGGTTTTCCCTGTCAACATTTCATTCCAGCAACACTCTCCACTATCATTTCATTTCATCTGTCATTCATTTAATCATTGCCCCAGAGGAGTGCGTCAGGCCTCGGCAGCCGGCACATTCCATATCCTCGCCGCTAGATGGGGGCTTCATTCATTCCATTCCTGACCCGGTCGGAGACTGGAAGCAGGCTGTGGATTTTCATTTTTCAAATAGACTTTTCTAGCGATTTAACTATCCAAACGCAATGAAACTTGGTACAGCAAATTTATATACACATTGTAATACACTGGCATCTAAGTTAGTTCAATTGTCTACATAACCTCAATGTGGTGGCTGTTCGAATTATATCACAGGCATTTTATATCTCCGAAACTATTACTGATATCTCCCTGATATTTTGTACGGTGATAAAGGGCACTACTAAAAGTTCACTTATGAGACTTTCAAAAACCTGCTAACTACAAAACAAACATGGCGGCCAAGCGAAGTTGAGACTTTTAATTAGACTCTTCTCGCGATTTAACCAACCACACGCAATGAAACTTGGTACAACAAATGTGTAAACAAATTCTAATACACTGGTCTCTAATTTAGTTCAATTGTCTACATAACCTCAAGATGGTGGCTGTGCGAATTATTTCACTGGCATTCAATATCTCCGAAACTATTACTGATATCACCCTGAAATTTTGTACGGTGATATTTTTAGGAGTTCAGCAATGAGACTTCCACAAACCTGCAAAATACAAAACGAACATTGTGGCCAAGCGATTGTGAAACATTTTAATAGACCTTTCCCGCGATTTAACCATCTGAGCGCAGTGAAATATGGTACAGTAAATATTTATACACATTGCAATGCACTGGCATCTAATTTAGTTCATGCATGTGAGATTTTCGAAGTGAAATGCCATGTCCTGTGGTTCGGATTCCACGTAAAAAGGAGGTCCCGTGGCTCATAATCACAAGATTCACGGTCACGTAAAACTACAATCTTCCTTCCTTTTTTTCTAATTTAGTTCAATTGTTCACATAACCTCAAGATGGTGGCAGTGCGCAAGTTTAAAATTAAGTTTTATTTCTTGTGTATTAATAATGCGATCGAAGTGAACGTTTGAATAATGAACCTACGAAAAATCGTCATCTAATAGTAGGCCTACATAACTCTATGGCCTAGATATATAAAAATCCAACATGGCGACCAACCGAAATATTTAGACGGTTCTCAATTTCTATTAATCTATGATAGCAATCAAACAGAAATGTTGTATGTTGATAGAGGCTATGAACTTAAGTTCAGCTATGGGACTGTTGAGCACGAATCCAACATGGCGGCGACGCGAAATATATATATTTAAATGGACGTTTCATGCGATTTAACTACCCGAGCGCAGTAAAACTTGGTACGGTAAATGCTTATAGAAATTTTAATCCACTGGCATCTAATTTCTTTCAATTGTTTTCATAACCACAAGATGGCTGCTGTGCAAAATTTTAAAATCTGATTTTCATATCTTGTGTCCTAATTATGCGGCTGAAGTTTGAATACTATACCTACACAATAATCTTCATGTAATAGTACATAACTCTAAGACCTACATATATAAAAATCCAACATGGTGACCAACCGAAATATTTAGACGGTTCTCAATATCTACGAATGTAATGCAGCAATCAAACTGAAATTTTGTATGTTGATAGAGGCAATTAAGATAAGTAGGATAGCCTGTATGAAAATAGGCTGTATAGTTCTTCACGGAACTACTTGTTATTGTTGTCAGTTCACTGTTGGAGTAAGTTCAGATCCATTTGCAGCGATTCACATTCACAATGGGGTCATCTGCCAACTGCGATATTGAAAATTATACCCCTTGTTGCCCTCTCCTCTATAGCCTATCATGGAAATCGCGTGGTGCAAACGTAGAAACAAAGCTGTGTTACACAATGCGTTAGGCAAGCTGAAATATTATCTGGGTGAGAAACGGTTTGCCAACGATGAACAAGATCAAATATTGCTTTTCCGAAGGCTCTCGGATCTGTCGTCAGGGAATCGAAACATTGATAGAACGTTCATACAATAGATTATAGACTCTGGTTGACTGCATGTTGAAAAATAGTATTGCGTATCTGTGCCAATATCCTTTGCACTGCGTCCTTCAGAGAAAGTCAATTGGCCTGCGATAGTCATCATCTTACATTTTAACGTTCCTTGTAACTTTCGATTGTCATACCACCATAAGAAGGTGAGACTTTCCGACTGATAACGTTTGGTCCTGGAATATCGCCGATCTGTTTAATAAACGGTAACTATACGATCCACCCTACACATAGACTATGATACTAATGTGTCATTGCCTTCTCTCATATACTGTGTATTGAGTATACATGAACATAGTATTTGTCAACATATGTGACCAGTCGGCACTCTGGTAGCGTCTACCGATCAGATTGTAATTGTCAGAGGAGACCCTTGGAAGGTCACTCTATACGATGGTGGTAAAAATATCGGCTGAAATTAACATTAAGTATCTATTTAAAGCAAGCCTCCGTGGCTTAGGCGGCAGCACGCCGGCCTCTCACCGCTGGGTCCGTGGTTCAAATCCCGGTCACTCCATGTGAGATCTGTGCTGGACAGAACGGTGGCAGACAGGTTTTTCTCCGGGTACTCCGGTTTTCCCTGTCAAAATTTCATTCCAGCAACACTCTCCACTATCATTTTATTTCATCTGTCATTCATTTAATCATTGCCCCAGAGGAGTGCGTCAGGCCTCGGCAGCCGGCACAGTTCATATCCTCGCCGCTAGATGGGGGCTTCATTCATTCCATTCCTGACCCGGTCGGAGACTGGAAGTAGGCTGTGGATTTTCATTTCATCTATTTAAAGCGATTGAAAAGACACGGAACAGGGAGTTAGCGCGTAGGAGCGTAAGGCTGGCATTTGCATGGTCGCTTCGACGAGGCAGCATGCGGACGGCTGCCAGTAAATCTACTGACTCGACTCCCTCACATTTGCGCACCCTCAAATGCCAACTGACTTTGTCAGGATTCGATCCTGCAACCTTGGACACAGCAGGTGAGAACTTTACAGCCAGTAGGTTTGATTTTTGCCTGTTTGTTAAGGATTGGCATCAAAGCTACTGGAGCGAATGTCATGAAAATTCGTAAGTAGAAGACCCCCTTAACGTAAAACTAGGCTGCAAATCACTGATGTAATGCAAAAGGGTGAGGGGGTTATGAGTAAGTCTCAAATTTTGACGGCAAGGAAATTGCGCAATTCATATTTATTTCTTGATACCTACAGCTGAAGGCTCGGTCATGATTTCATGGAATGCGTTCGAGACGGCTGCAAATCATTCATTGATTCCGCGATGACGTGAGTAGCAATTTTTGCTGACACATGTGTGCCTCAACATGCATTTAAGGCTGTGCGGTCAAAATTTGAAATTTTATTTTTATTTTTATTTTTACTCTTAATCTCTAATGTAGGTCTTTGTGAGATATTATATGCGTTTTGAAGAAAATAACGACGGCTCGTTTGCTGAGGACATGGCTTCAAAGTGGCTATTTTGAGCGTTAAAGGTACAATCACCACGACGAAACTAATAATCGGAAGACACCGAAATTTCTGTACAACAACCCCTGTAGTAGTACCTGCAATAGGAACAATTCTTATTACGAAATTCAAATTTTGTATTAACCTCTTCAGATTTGAATACCATTTTAGTGAGAAAAAATTGTTATATTAACTTCAAAGTTATATTAATTTGAAGTGACTCTTATTCTGAGCAGTAGAAAAGTTCGATAAAGAAAATTGGTTCAGCGATATACCCGTGGTACATGTACCTTTCAGACTCTACAAAACGCAGGTTGAATCAGTCACACACACATACACACACGCGCGCACACACACAGCGGTAAGACAAGGTCTTGGGCAAGAGCGCGCTCGGGAACCTGCCTTCCCGTCTCCTTCAACACCTTCGCTATCGCAGCTTCCGCCCCCCTCCCTCCCTGACTCATCCTGCCAGTCTACACGTCCACAGTCTAGAGCAGAGTTTCCCAACCTTTTGAAGTTCACGGCACCCCTGGGAATAACATTAAACACTAGGGGCACCCTTCCTTGAACAAAAAAAAAATATGTTTCATATGTAAATTTATTGAAATATTTTATAATAAGTAACGTACACCACAACATAATACAGTCAACTTTACTACAGTCAGTGAGTAAAAATACATCAATAATTTTGTTCGATAAATCAGTAATGTGAAACTTGTGATTGATGCTTAGAGCTCAGATACGTGTTATCGGGCCTTGCAGTTGACAATGAAACACGCAAATCATCCTCAAGGTTATTCAGTCTATTTCTTGCTTTGTATTTTATTGTCAGCAGAGCAGAGAGGGCTTGCTCGCATGGATATGATTTTGGAAAGGACGAAAGTGTGTTAATTGCTTTCTTCATTAGGTTAGGATACTACTCTCTCCGCTGAAGCCCAAAAGTAGCCACCTACGCCTCACTCTTGCTGAACTTACCTTTGAGTGTGGAATCGGCATAAAGATCAATAAATTCATCTCGTTCGCAACCAGTGAAATCTATTTCCTCCGCACTATCTATGAAATCAAATGGTGTGACAACCCAGTCGACATTCATAGTGGAAATAGATGGAAAGTATGTAACTATTGCATCTTGCAATCTTGACAAGTGATCACAAATGCGGTCTTTCAGCTTACCCAGACCATTATCTACTGCCAGATAGAAAGTTTGAAAGATCTCCTTTCTGAACTGCAGACTTCCAAGAACTAAGTTTTCTTTTAAAATCTTTCATTTTATTGGTTGAGGAAATTATTGTTTCCTGTCGACCCTGCATTGAAACATTCAGTTAATTCAGTTTATGAAAAATATCTGCCAGATACGACAGTTCCAAGCACCAAGAATCAGTTAGTAACAGCTCATAAAATGTATCTTGATTTTCATCCTTTAAAAGAGTTTTCACCTGTTCTCTAAGTTCAAGAAACTGCTTCAATACACGACCCCGCGACAACTACCATACTTCTGTATGAAGTAACAAAGAGGTATGAGGTGCATCCGTTGCGAGACATAACTGTTTAAAAATCCTGCACATTAAAGGTCGAGACTTGATGTAGTTCACCATTTTCACAACTTCGTTAAACACTGCAGCAAAATATTGGGCTCTGGCAGTAAAAAACTTTAAATTTTCCAGACATAGATTGTGCACCATCTGTACATATACCACAACAGTCTTTCCATGCCGGCCGAAGTCGTCGGATTTTTTAAGAGCATTAAAAATCCTTCAGTATGCCTTCCTTCGGAGGGGAAGTAAAGCCGGCGGTCCCATGTCATAGATTTATGGAATGTTAAAGAACCTTCCACTAATTACACCTGTGTGAAGCTAAATTGTATAGGTTAAGAATGTAAACAATGCTCTTAGGTTCCTACGTTCGTTGCCAAGAGCCGACTGCGGTGGCGTCTGGTAGCTAAGTTCTGAACTAGTAGTCGTTGACGGTGACGTTTGGCAGCAAAAGTAGGAACTATTTGAAAAATTCAAAAGACTGCAGTCCTTACTTGAATTAAAAACAGATAACACACACTAATACAGTCATCACAATTAACACCGGTTATCAGACAGATTCTACACACACCAAAGTACACGGGGCTACATGACCGCGTTGTCGCAGCCCCTAAACTTAAGAACCAACCAGTCCTTCCATGAAAGATCTTGGTCATTGAGAAAGGAATTAATAGAAACGAAAATATCATGGCCTGAGGTTGTAGTCTCCAGCGGTCTACAGAACAGAAACTGCTCATTAATATCTTTATCATCAATATATCTGGTAAAACCAAGGAGTTGCAGTTTGTCACCACTATCGATACTCTCATCTACTTGCAAAGCAAATGCTCTATCAGTTTTTATTTTCCCCACGACTTGTTCGTTGATATTGCAAACATTTCAGATATCCTGCGATTGATTGTGTTGTTGGAAAGAGGAAATTTCGAAATTTGATTAGCTGCTCCTTCACCAAGTATTGTTGAAACTATAACTTTCCATGCAGGACCTATGATTTCCTCTCCAAGACTATGAGGTGTGTTTTTTTTTTTGCTATCAGTTCTGCTACTTAAAACGAGGCTTCAAGAGCAGTATCACTTATGGTCATTCTCTTTACCATTCGCACTTTTTTTTCTCCCCTTCTAGTACACGTGAAAAATACATCACACTCTTCCCTGACCCACTAGGATGCTTAATTGTGAGATGCCGCTTCAGTTTGCTAGGTAGGCCTACCATGGCCTCGTGTTTCGACACAAACTAAACACACAGGGATAGGGTTTTCCTCGTTCTTATTCCGCGTAAATCCATACACTACGTAACTGTCCTGGTATGTTCTTTTCTTTCGTTTGTCTTCTTTATGTTGAATTCGACGGTTCGGGAGTAGGAGCCGACTGTTCACTTTCACTCTCCAGGCGTTTACGTTTAACAATGAACTTGTCCATAGCTAAACACTGCTAATCAACGCCAAGAAAACAAGTTAAAGTGGCGTAAGAACGCGTACACTTTTATATATTTATATATATGTAAGTGACTGATGTGAAACAGCTATTGTCAAAGCATTTCGGCCCTGTGTGGCACAACAGAGAGGATCTAGGCTTTTACCGAGATTGCTACTATGTGGCGAAGACATAGCTCGACAAAATGTATCTGATGAAGAAGAAGACGACGACCCCATGGAACATGACGTTGCTGTGCAGTCCAATGGACTCTATTTCGCCTAGTGTGAAAAGCTGTGAGCATATTGTGAATGGAAATTTAAGGTTGAAAGGTTACTTTTATTGTATACTGGGTAGTTTCTTAGAGAACTTTAAAATATAGCAATAATTTCACTTTCACATAGAAACCATTATTATTGACTTAATGAAACTAATCCAAAACTACTGAAGTCCTAGATCCTGTATCAAAACTGCTTAAGTGCAATATATTTTCTATTATTACGTAAAAACTGCTTTTACTGTATTTTTAAAACATACATAAAATGAAAACTAATCGTATTTTGTAACTATTATACAAACTGTTTCTATTTAAACGCGCACGGATATCTCACCACAGTTTTTTTGCCCTTTCTCACAAATTTCATGAAATTGACTTAGGTAGTTCTGGAATTGGACGACTCATATACATATCTTTATAACCTCAGTTATTTATTTTATTTGTTACTTAATTTCCAATGAATTTGTTATTATTAAGTCCCTTTTTGGTTAAATTTTATTGTTTGTTTTCTTACTGTCAATACTTTATATTGTTATACAGTCAGTGTAAAATAGTGTGCTTCGTACTGTACCCGATACCTAGTTGAGGCTATCGGCTACGCCAGCAGACATTAAGCCGTAGTTGAGATGTTAGGAAGAGTTAAGAAAAGATAGCGCTCAGATCGAGTCAAGAGGAATGTCAGGATGACGTAGAAGGTCTAGGATTAAGAAGGCGCTGACAGCAGTCAAGTAGATGGAATTATGGATGGAAATATGAAGCTTTATTAAGATCTATATGGAATATGGTATTTAAACATCTCAGAAGAGGAGTTATCACATGCATTATATATGGTAATAATTTAAAGGAAGTCAGATAACCCTTAAGTTATTTTATAACTTAATAGCCGAGATGATCGGGGTTCGAGATTATATTTGTGACGCAAGAGCACAGAGGTGGGGAGAACGTCACGTGACTGCGCCAGGCAGGTAAGGGTCAAGGCAGTCCAGAGACAGTCAGTCGAGCTCAGTGAGCCAAGCAGTCGAGATCTGTTAGCAAGAGAGTCCAGTACAGCGAGCAACGCAGTCGAGGTCAGACAGCGAGCTGAGTAGGACATGCCAAGCGTATGGTAAAGGTCGCGCAGCGAACAGGTTTTGTCACGGAAAGTGAAAGCGACAGTTTTAACTTCACCGAGCAGCGAACGAAGAGTAGGTCAGTGACCCGGGCGGACATCCGCAGTAGGCAGCATAAAGACCGGTTATAGAACCAGCTGTACGGGTCAAGCAGGCATGAGAAGGCCGGGGTTTTAGAACAGCATTGCGAGTAGTTGGAGAACTTTATTCCAAGCTGCATTTCAACGCAGAACAGCATAGTAGAGCGACATGGCGAGGCCAGCTTTAGGCGGAGATTATTATAGCATTATGACAGAAGCTGAACTTCATTACAACATTGAGTTGGAACGTTTATTCAGCATTTGAATTATAAAGGCAGATAGTTACGAGATACTGCAACTGTGAACTTCAGATGAACATAGTTTTTCAATGACATTACGACTATGCATTTCATAACGCATTCCAAGTAACATTAACGAGTTTAGGCAAATGAAATGTTTCAGGCAAATGCACTTATGAACTTTGGCTCGTGCATTAATGCAATTCTTTCTTATGAAGTGTTATGAATTACCGAGTACGAACACAGCTACAGGGTGTTTCATAAACTTAGACACTCTCATATAACATTTTATTTTATGAAAGTGAGACTTAGCAGTTATTGGAAATTGAACTTTCGACACTCAAACTGAACATTGTATGGAACAGTGGCGTAACGTAGAAGAGGAATAAGGGGTCCGCTGTTTCTATGAACTTTTTCGTGAGGATTTGGACAATATCCGCTATGGATAACCAGAAGTTTATCATGTCGGAGTAAACGCAGACAGAGACGCGATGGCACCACAGAGCGATGGATTCGATTCCTGACGAGAAGGAGGTCCACCAGCTGATTCACTTGGGATTTTGAAGGCAATCGTCATTGCGTGGATGGAATGATATTCACGCCGATCTTTCGAGAAATTCATTACATAAGGAAAATCGACGATCTTTGAAATTTAATAACAGCTGATTATGAAGAGGTACTGTAAGAGTTATAACTTCCTGATACGATTATTTTCATGAATACTGGGCACACATGTATATTTTTCTAATAGGAGTGATACGATTATTTAGACATGGCTTTGACTTTATATGCTTCAAATTTTGCTAGAATATGGCGTGACCATATGATATGGCAGGCATCATTATACGAAATTCTCACCATTGGTTGGCTTTATTAAGCAGATGTTTGGTCTTTTAGACATTTTTCCAGCAAGGATAGTTTTCATGAATAGTTTTTTTGTGTGACGAGTATTTCACACTCGTGATCTGCAATTGATTATCTATATTACTTCGTCAGTTCATTGCATACTAGCGAGTGTGTATTATTCATCAGTAGGGATTCTTTTCCATTGGATTGTTTGGAGATATTAAGATGTTATTCACTTTAGTGAATGAATATCGCTTTTATATGACAACTAGAGACTTGTTGATTCCTATCTGGTACATTCACTCATTTCAGTCTTCGAGATGGGGTCTTTCGTATTTATACGATTGTATGGTGGTTACTCATCTTACCCATCGTTCAGGGCACTATCATGTTAGTCGACGGGGCGAGGTCTTTCGTATTTATACGATTGTACGGTGGTTACTCATCTTACTTGCCATTGAGGGACTCATTTTTATCATCCGAGTGTACTTGAGATTGTAAGAGGATCACACAAGGAACTACTAGTCACATATCAGTCGAAATTTTGTTAAATAAAGTAAAGATAAATGTCAACAGGGTTACATTTGTAATTCTTGTTTGCCAATCCAATATTTTGTTGTTATACTCTTTTAAGAGTACTTTCAGTTTAACAGCTGGTACAGCTGATGCTTTTGATGATTTTTATAATTGTGTTTGATACCTTTGAGAAGGATTTAAAGTAATTGAATCTTGTAAGATGAATCATTAATGGTCAGATTTATTTTAAGGCAGATCAGTATTGCAGATTTTGATATGAGAGATTATAGCACATTGGTGTTTTTCTGTGATGTGAATTATGAGAATTGTAAGAGAATTTATGCTATTTGAAAGCAGATCTTGAATTACTAAGGTAATATTTTTTTCAATTGTTTAAGAAGTTGTCTAGATGTGATCAGAGTAATTACAGTTATTGGAGATTGTGTGCGTTGATAATTTGAAGCCAGTTATATATTTTTTGTAGATCATGCAACGTGGTTAAGTGAAGTTTGTGATAGGCATTTTGTGGAAGTTGCCAAGTGATAGTTGCAATGTTGCTAATGCATTTTGAGGCAGACATGAGGTTGTCGAACCCAGTCTAGCGTAATTGTTGAGATTCATGCTGTGTATGCTGAATATTTATGGAGTTTTGTGGAATAATTGTTGTATTCAAATGTGATATTTGAAGAATTGAGGATATATAATGTAGTTGTGGATAGTCAGATCCAACGTGATGTCGTGAAGGCAATAATATTTTTGGGCATGAAAATTAAATACGAGATATAACTTGGAAGTGATAAAACTGTAAGACAACGTTCTATAACCCATATTAAACAATTTGTTGGGAAATTAAACAAATAAATAAAGTTGGTAATACAAGATTTTCTGAGAATAATAATTAATGAAATAATAATCTGAAATTTAAGCATATTAATGATCTGACCTACTGAAATAAAAATCAGAATGACTAGATGAAATAATGAAAATCTAAATAACCAGAAGAATAAAATTTAAATAAATTAATAAATTAAATTTTGGAATAAATCAACGAATTAAATAAATGGATGAATTAGAGATTGAATAAATAAACTGATTGAAATAAATTAATAGATAATTGGATAGATGATGAATAACTGAATTAGAAGGTGATAATTAATTAAAGAAGCTGATGATTAATGAATTTATATGGGATTAAAAATAAATTTAATTGAGATATAATTGAAGAAATTGCAACTTGAGTTGAGGAATTAAACAATTTATATTGATGATTTAAGATGATTTAATCTGAAGTAGATGATAAAATAAGAATGTGTGAATAATTAGAAAGTATAATGAAGTGATGATAATGATAATTTTCATTTAAATGATTTAATGGTGACGAGTTAATGATTCTGACAGGAATATGTTGAATTTTAAGATGAGAATTAATGTGAGAAATATTTAACTTTGATGATGATGATGATGATGACGACCAATGAGCAATGGATTTTCTGTAATTCGCGAACAAGTAATTATTAATAACAATGTAAATAGTGTAAATTAATTATTCGATGTTTAGGAGCATTTTACTAACGTATTCAATATTTGAATTATGCCATGCAAGCCATAAATTACGTGATGTTTAAAATATGTGATTATAATATGTGTATGTTTAGACAGATTAATAACTTTTTCAAATCCACATTCATGATGTTAAATTAAAGAGAAATTAGGTCTCAGGTATCACAAATGTCAGTGACGAAAGACATAGTGCTACAGTGATCCTGAGAACCCAAGAGAACTTAAGAGATTTTTTCTTGTTCTATGTGGATTGAATATTTTGATTAGAAAAGAGATGGTTCGATTTTTGGACAATGACAATTTAACGTTGGCATTCGACCATGCTCTCAGGTAGGATGATTATTTAAAATGTCTGTCTGACTATCAAAGTGAAATAAATTTGTTTTTATCTTAGTTGTGATCTGATGATGGTGTGATTTTCCTTTTTCTTTCCTTGTCTTGATTAAGGCTTAACCGGGAAGGAGGTGGTTTGCTAGGAATTCAGTTGATGGCGCCCATTTATATTTGCATTTTTTTATTAAACTTAAGCCCGTAACGACCCTAGAGATACTTTGTCTCGTGTTACCCACTGCTTTTTCGATAACTCAGCTGAATTTCCGACACATTCCTTATTTGACTAGAGGTTCATTTAACTCCGCTCTGTTCTGGAACTCCAGGAATGCGATGTAATGGCAGATGGGTCATCGCATCCCCAGGACGAACGGGTACAGAGAGAGAGGGAGAATTGGCTTTACCCACCTGTGGGGCTTCGATTTTGTTTATTCTATGGAATCACATCAGATTTAGATCACGGAGAGATTGATCTCAAGTTCATTTAATTGTGTTATAAAATTTATTAAACTTAGTCAGACAATATACTTGTGTGCCCATTCCAGTGTTCATGTTAATCGTATTGGTATTATATCATGTTAGTTATAAGTCATTTTTCCTATACCCAAGTGAATGCAGGAATTGAGACATTGTGATGTGTTGTTGTCTAACGTCTCTGAATAAAACGTCTATTGAAAATATAATTATGTTGCCGGAAGATTTAGCTAAGGTGTTAGGAGAGTTACAGAGTGGTATGTCTGGTATTGCAGAAACTATTTCTAAAATGGAAACGGAAGTTAAAGAACATATAAATAGTTCAGAAGCTAGGTTAGAAGCTGAATGTAAAGAAAATGTGCAAGCATTACAGACTAGTACTGAAGAAAATTTAAAATCATTACAGATTAGTAACGAAGCTAATGTAAATTTATTACAGTCAACTAGTGAAGAAAATTTAAAATTATTACAGTCAAATAGTAAAGATGAGTTGATGTTATTGGAGACTAGATTACAGTCAAATAGTGAAGCTAACTTGAAGGATAGTTTTAAATCATTAGAAGAAAGATTACAGTCAACTAGTGAGGATAATTTTAAATCATTGGAAGAGAAATTACAAGCTCGTAGTGAAGAAACTAACACAGAGTTAGAAAACAAGTTAACTAGGTTAGAGAATAGATTAACTTTAAAGAATAATGAAATGCTTAAGACTTTACAATTAGATATAATTGCAGTAAATATGAAAGGAGAGGAAAATGTTCAAATATTAAGAAAGAATATTATTGAATTAGAAAGTAGAGGAGAAGAAAACATTCTTACTTTAAGAACAGACGTTATGTCTATACAGAAAGACATTAAATCAGATGTATCGAAGTTGAGATTCGACATTGATGGTTTAGTGGCAGATGTAGGCAAAATTCAAGAGTGGTCTACCGAAGTATCTTTCGAAACTAAAATCAAAGGTCTAGAGATGAATTTAGGTAATGAGAATAAAGATTTAAAGTCAGTAATTGGGACCATTAAAGAGGAAGTCTTAGGAGAGGTTAATACTAATTTAAAATCATTAGAAAATCAATTGCAGAAAGATATTAGGAAAATGGATGATGATATAGAGCAAAAGGTTAATGAAAACTTAGCTTTATTCAAAAATAGAGTCGGTGCAATCGTGGAAGAACGGTATAGTGAGGTCGATGCCGAAGCAAAAGAAAAACGTGCAGGATTAGATGAGAAATTAATCGCAGGTATGGCGAACTTAGAAGCGAGATTTACGGAGAACAAGGAAGCGATGAAGATAGATTCAACTCTATTTAGGACAGATGTTGATCTGTTAAAGGAACAAGTCGCGTCAGTAAAGAATACATGCGAAGACAAGATAGACAAGTTGAAAAACGATTTAGAGGAGAGTAATAAAACGCAGAATGTTACGTCGTTAGATGAGTTAAAGACTCAGATCAAGACCGCAGAGAAACTGGCAGAAGATAGGATGACTAAACTAGAATCTATGATTAATAGTTTCTCAAGTCAAAATATTACATCAGGGGAAATATCGATAAATCAGACAGCGATAGACCGCAGTATGAGTAATCAAGAAGTTAGCATGGGAGAAGACCGTCAATCGCAACCGAATGTGACATTCGAAAGGGCAAGTTCAACCCCTTAGGATAATCCGAGTTCGAATAGGAGTACGTTGGGTACAAGTGAACGATACTCAGGTCCAGTTACCATTATCAGAAATCTGGATGACAAGCCGAGAAAGTTTTCTGGAAACACAGGAGTCACACCAGTCGAATTTCTGCGAGATATTCGAGACTACATGGCGGAACATAGAGTAGCCAAGGAGAGAGAACTAAGGATAGTCGACCGTGCCTTAGACGGGTCTGCGTTAACTTGGTTTAGTGCATTCAGAAGCAATTTTGCGAATATGGAGCAATTTGCAATAGCATTCTTAAGGAGATTTTGGAGTGCAGAGGATCAGCTGAACGTAAGAGCAGAAATGTACTCGAAGCGTTATTCTACGTCACATCCGACGCATTATGCCAATTATTTTACTTCACAATTGGCTAAATTACAGTTTCTGATTCCTCCATTGCCAGAAGAAGAGATTTTGCAAGCTATAGCGAGACAGTTACCGATTGAGGTACAGCGATCACTCATAGCGTCAGGAGCAAACACACTTGAGCACTATGACGACATTTTACGGCGATTAGACTATACAAGCGCTCAAGTTACGCCTAGAAATGCAAGAAACGACAATCGAAACACGCAAGAGGTGAATGCGGTAGTCGTTGATAACGCAGCTCAAACGGACAGAAGAGATTCCTGGGAAAACAGAAGGAACGAAGGAAATCGAGGAAACATCCGTAACGTTCGTGGAAATGATCGATATTGTGCCCTTCAGCAAGAAATATGCAAATCACAGTATGCCAGCATTGCTCAATTCGGGATTTTTCGGGGCTGCGGTAAGTTCTCCCACTCTGTGACTTACATATTTTGGATTAAATAGAGGATACACTTGCAAAAATAACAACAAAATCAACTCCTATTTTTACATATTTAATTAATCAAAATTATGGCGCTACAAACAATAAAACAAATAAACTACTGACCAATATCATTCTACTTGTTCAAAGTGAACAAGGAATAGCATAAAAATAAAACAAATATTAGAATAAAACACATGGTTTTCTTTAAAACCAACAATTCACGATTATTTTCACTTCCATAAAGTACTTATCTTAAAGTTCCATAACTACGAGCTTCTTTGGCTCGATACTTTTCCATAATAATGGTGTCATACTTTTGTACACCTCAAGAACTATTTTTATCTTTCTTATCATCAAAACAAATATATAATTACATTTAAAATTACATGTTAATTATTCACTTCAATATTTGGGCATTTCACATATTCTCAGGATTTACTATCTCTCTCAAGTTTGCAAATTCACTACGGTGATCGGGAAACTACTTGTGTACTCCAGAGTCATAAAGATTACTTGACAAAGTCAAAAACTATGATTACTCCCGAATCTAGTTATCTTCACAAAACTCGTGGATTCCTTATTTCCATACAATATTACAATAGGGATTTTTATTTAATTCACTTGTCTTATAAGACTATTATCACATAAGAGAACTACGATCTGAACTGGCAAGCGATAATATCAATCTACAAGGACCTCGGTTCAACGCCCGGGTCATTAACAACTCTAAACACTCACGGTGTATTCAACACTTCTTACAAGCGATCTTTACCCACCCTCGCTCTATGAGGGTCAGGCCATTATACTCGAGCGTGATTTATGACAGGGAGAGCGACTCCCGGCCTAGCTTACGGTTGGAGCTCTCTTCAATGCTTTTAAAACCAACCTTCACATTATTCTCAGTTCTTTGGGGAGACTTGGCTTTCTACTCAATCGTTTTACTTTCAACAATATTCTTGGCTCATAAACCACTCTCGTAATCTTGGCATTTATTAATTATGAAGGGTCCTCGTTGATTGGGGAAGAGTAATACACATTCGACGACGAATAATAAGGGGCTTTAACAAACAGAGGATTCTAGGTTCGAATCTCTTAACATGCCTCGGGAACCATTTCCACATTGGAGGACTTATACAAGACGCGATTTAGGGTCTAGCCGTAGCTTACAGGACCTACGCTCAATAATACCATACATTTGCTCCCTTTTATATATAACATACACATGGCCTCGTGATCCACGTCACAATTTAGAGGACTTACAACATATCTCAATTCACTGCAATCAACTACCCTCCATAAGTAACTTACCAAGTACTTTAACTTTTACGCGTTCCTAGCGTGACTTTTTATTTAATTGCGTTCCATTACGCTACACATTACTTTACGGCCGAATGTCTTCCAAAGAACTGATAAATTTCATAGTAACAATTGATACATATCTCCATTCTTATATTAATCTTTTCCGTTGACAATAAATCGCTCCATTTTTAAGAACATGCATTCACATCATGTCTTATACATTTGTTAAGGCTTCAACGCTCTATATTTTTATATCATTCAATTTAATCTTTATTTAGATTTCTTTACCTTGTTATTCACATTATGTCTTCATTCCTTAAAAAAGCTCAAAAGCTATTTCTTTCATATAATTCAAATTTACCTTTATGTAAATATCTTTGTTATAATTATTATTATTACGCTTGCTTTTATAACATTCATCCAATTCACTGACATTTTATTCCATGCATTTCCTCTACAGGATTTATTATTTCACATAATTATTTATTATTTCTTACAACTTTATTTTTGTTCAGATCGCGTTCTTATTTAGTTATTCATTTATTTAAAAACATCCCTTTTACTCAAAACTCCGGTGGAATTGTACACAAAAATTTTCCCGACACCAAAATATAATGAAAATCTTTACTCACATGTCTAAGGTCGTTATCTGACCTTTATTCTCGTTTGATGTGACATTTTGGCCCACCTTCTTGACCTACTCCATATTGTACAAACTCATCTCATGTACAGAAATTTCTTGACACATATTCACTATATTTAACACTGACAACATTTTAATACACTGGTGTATCCGTTTTGAACACACAATAAAACACTAAAAAAAATATTACTGTAACACACACTCTTGATATATTTACACTTCACAACGTTTGATCACTAGGCCGTCTTTTTAGCCTATCACACGTGACCTCTTAATCTCCCGTCTCCAAGGGTGAAATTTATTCAATGTCGGCTTCCTATCCTGCAGAATACGAAAGTCTCGAATCATCTACTTATTCCCTGGAATAACAATTCTTCGAATCCTGTTCCTGATGATCGGCTACTTCTCTAGCTTTTAGATCTGATTTATCGATCCTAGCGAAAGTCTGTTCTGATCGAGGTCTCCTCGATAACCTATGGATTTTTTAGCCACTAATACTTCTCGAGTCTTAGTGCTCTAGAATAGTTCGTCTGCTTTCTTGAGACAATGTCTATTAGTTTCCGTTCTTCTTTGTTTATTTGGTTCTCGCACTCCTAATTTTCTGAAATACGTTGCGAACCTTACTCAGTTTTTCTCTTGACTCTTATATAATATCATCAAGTCATTTTGGATCTGGCCTACTTCCGTATGAGTTTTTCCTACTTCGACCTTTAATGTTCCGATTGTTCCCTGAAAATCATTAATACCCTGACTTATTTCATCTATCTTATGGGTATTTTCCTAATTTTCTTTCTCTCGTTGTTTTCTTTCATTCTGGAGATGCTCCTCATATAGACCTAATCTTTGATTTATTCCAACCTCGTACTTCTTTAAGTTATCATCTACCTGCCCGGTAAACAGCTCAAATTGACCTTTCATATCCCGCGCATCCTTTTGATTTTGATTTTTCATCTCAGTTACTTCGATCTGAACTACACCGATTTTGTTCTCGAGGGTTCCTACTTTCTCCTCAACCTTTCCAAATCGGGTTCCTAGCTCATTCACACTTTGTTTTATTTCATCCCGGGATGTTTTACAGATATCGCTGTTAGATTTTATCTGAGCTTCTAATTTTTTCTGTACACCTTGGATCTGGGTTACAAGTTTCTTCTCACATTCCTCTACATTTTCTTTACATGCTTTTTCCATGCTATTTAATTTAGTTTCTATAGTACCAAAATTATCCTCTAAAATTTTAAAATTTTCTCGGCATTCATTTTGTGATTCTCCCATATTTTTGTTCATAGTATTTATTTGTGCTTGCAATCCTGAATGAAATCCTTTATTTTCCTCTTTTAACTCAGTTAACTTACTCTAAAACTTAGTGTCAAACCCTTGAAATTTATTATTCATTGTTTCCTCCAAAACCTTGGATTGTGCTAAAAAATGGTTTGAATTTTCTGTTTTTATACTATTGAATTTGCTTTCTATCTCAGCCGTCAGTTCCTCGTTATTTGCTTTACTGTCGGCTTTTATAGACTTTCAGCTGTTCTGCCATGTTATCCCCACTTTCTGTTTTAATCTTTTCTATCTCAGCCTTCAGTTCCTTATTCATTTTTATACCGTCGGCCTCGATAGCTTCTAATTTAGTTCCCATGTTATCACTTTTAGCTTCGATATCTACTAATTTAGTTCCCATATTAGCACTATCAGTTTTTAGTGACTCTAGACTCTCATTTATGGATTCGAACACTTTGTTATTTTCATCCTTTTGGAGGCCCAATGTATTGTTTATAGCCTCCAACGTCTCATTGTTATCGGCTTTTATAGTCTCCAAAAGCCGTTGCATCTCTTCACTCAATGCCATCTTATTAGAATATAGTGGGCTTGAGAGATAGTAATCTGAACCATTGTGTCCCAATTTCTTTAAAAAATTTACTTTGGTACGGGTTTTTACTACACCGTACCCTTTTGATATTTTTATTCAAACTCAAAGACCTTTATGGAAGTATTTAAAATTCAAAATTTTGAAAAACCATTTTTTTTTCAAAAAAATGAAAATTTTGATTTTTCGAGAAAACTCGGGTTTTCCCTAGGAAAACTCATCCCTGTGTACTAGGCGCCAAAAATATGAGTGGTAGGGGGTTGTTTAATCCAGGGCTGCTCGGTGTGAGTTTCCAGGGACCCATGCGGTCAGTTAACATTATACGTTGTAGCTACTCCTATCATTACTTTACTTTTACATGAATCGACCGTCTTTAGTGTTCCTCTAATCATTAATCCAAGCACAGTACTTCTATTCACCCCCCTGTGCCCTTCAGCAAGAAATATGCAAATCACAGTATGCCAGCATTGCTCAATTCGGGATTTTTCGGGGCTGCGGTAAGTTCTCCCACTCTGTGACTTACATATTTTGGATTAAATAGAGGATACACTTGCAAAAATAACAACAAAATCAACTCCTATTTTTACATATTTAATTAATCAAAATTATGGCGCTACAAACAATAAAACAAATAAACTACTGACCAATATCATTCTACTTGTTCAAAGTGAACAAGGAATAGCATAAAAATAAAACAAATATTAGAATAAAACACATGGTTTTCTTTAAAACCAACAATTCACGATTATTTTCACTTCCATAAAGTACTTATCTTAAAGTTCCATAACTACGAGCTTCTTTGGCTCGATACTTTTCCATAATAATGGTGTCATAATTTTGTACACCTCAAGAACTATTTTTATCTTTCTTATCATCAAAACAAATATATAATTACATTTAAAATTACGTGTTAATTATTCACTTCAATATTTGGGCATTTCACATATTCTCAGGATTTACTATCTCTCTCAAGTTTGCAAATTCACTACGGTGATCGGGAAACTACTTGTGTACTCCAGAGTCGTAAAGATTACTTGACAAAGTCAAAAACTATGATTACTCCCGAATCTAGTTATCTTCACAAAACTCGTGGATTCCTTATTTCCATACAATATTACAATAGGGATTTTTATTTAATTCACTTGTCTTATAAGACTATTATCACATAAGAGAACTACGATCTGAACTGGCAAGCGATAATATCAATCTACAAGGACCTCGGTTCAACGCCCGGGTCATTAACAACTTTAAACACTCACGGTGTATTCAACACTTCTTACAAGACGATCTTTACCCACCCTCGCTCTATGAGGGTCAGGCCATTATACTCGAGCGTGATTTATGACAGGGAGAGCGACTCCCGGCCTAGCTTACGGTTGGAGCTCTCTTCAATGCTTTTAAAACAAACCTTCACATTATTCTCAGTTCTTTGGGGAGACTTGGCTTTCTACTCAATCGTTTTACTTTCAACAATATTCTTGGCTCATAAACCACTCTCGTAATCTTGGCATTTATTAATTATGAAGGGTCCTCGTTGATTGGGGAAGAGTAATACACATTCGACGACGAATAATAAGGGGCTTTAACAAACAGAGGATTCTAGGTTCGAATCTCTTAACATGCCTCGGGAACCATTTCCACATTGGAGGACTTATACAAGACGCGATTTAGGGTCTAGCCGTAGCTTACAGGACCTACGCTCAATAATACCATACATTTGCTCCCTTTTATATATAACATACACATGGCCTCGTGATCCACGTCACAATTTAGAGGACTTACAACATATCTCAATTCACTGCAATCAACTACCCTCCATAAGTAACTTACCAAGTACTTTAACTTTTACGCGTTCCTAGCGTGACTTTTTATTTAATTGCGTTCCATTACGCTACACATTACTTTACGGCCGAATGTCTTCCAAAGAACTGATAAATTTCATAGTAACAATTGATACATATCTCCATTCTTATATTAATCTTTTCCGTTGACAATAAATCGCTCCATTTTTAAGAACATGCATTCACATCATGTCTTATACATTTGTTAAGGCTTCAACGCTCTATATTTTTTATATCATTCAATTTAATCTTTATTTAGATTTCTTTACCTTGTTATTCACATTATGTCTTCATTCCTTAAAAAAGCTCAAAAGCTATTTCTTTCATATAATTCAAATTTACCTTTATGTAAATATCTTTGTTATAATTATTATTATTACGCTTGCTTTTATAACATTCATCCAATTCACTGACATTTTATTCCATGCATTTCCTCTACAGGATTTATTATTTCACATAATTATTTATTATTTCTTACAACTTTATTTTTGTTCAGATCGCGTTCTTATTTAGTTATTCATTTATTTAAAAACATCCCTTTTACTCAAAACTCCGGTGGAATTGTACACAAAAATTTTCCCGACACCAAAATATAATGAAAATCTTTACTCACATGTCTAAGGTGACCTTTATTCTCGTTTGATGTGACATTTTGGCCCACCTTCTTGACCTACTCCATATTGTACAAACTCATCTCATGTACAGAAATTTCTTGACACATATTCACTACATTTAACACTGACAACATTTTAATACACTGGTGTATCCGTTTGAACACACAATAAAACACTAAAAAATATATTACTTTAACACACACTCTTGATATATTTACACTTCACAACTTTTGATCACTAGGCCGTCTTTTTAGCCTATCACACGTGACCTCTTAATCTCCCGTCTCCAAGTGTGAAATTTATTCAATGTCGGCTTCCTATCCTGCAGAATACGAAAGTCTCGAATCATCTACTTATTCCCTGGAATAACAATTCTTCGAATCCTGTTCCTGATGATCGGCTACTTCTCTAGCTTGAACGGCTCCCCTTTTAGATCTGATTTATCGATCCTAGCGAAAGTCTGTTCTGATCGAGGTCCCCTCGATAACCTATCGGTGACCTATGGATTTTTAGCCACTAATACTTCTCGAGTCTTAGTGCTTTAGAATAGTTCGTCTGCTTTCTTGAGACAATGTCTATATTTTCCGTTCTTCTTTGTTTATTTGGTTCTCGCACTTCTAATTTTCTGAAATATGTTGCGAATCTTACTCAGTTTTTCCCTGTTCGGGTTCTTTAAAATTTATAAACTGTTTATCTCGCTTTTCCGGTACGTCCGTACGTTATGATACTTTTGGTCGTTTACAGAAAGACCTATCGCCTGAATCCTAAGTTCGCAGCCTGCTTTGACTGTATTTTTGGAACTTTTACGGTAACTTTTGCCCTGTCGGACCTAAATCCTGTAACTAGGATTTTCCTAATATTTCAACACGGCGATACTTTAATACTTCTTCTTTGCAACTCCTTCCGGAGGCACGCAAGTTACTGATACTTCGATGCCCGTGGCTATCGGATATATTAATTATGCGGTGTAATACAGCGTTTCTCCCCTCAAGGAGTACTGGTTAGCTGCCTTCGATGTCTGATACAGCGTTACGTTCCCCTCACGGACTCTTGAATACTGCGTATACGATGTGGTGCAGCACTTCCGCTCCCGGAATGCTCGTAGACTGCATGTACTGATACAGCGTGACGTTCCCCTCACGGGCTATCGTAGACTGCATGTACTGATACAGCGTGACGTTCCCCTCACGGGTTATCGTAGACTGCATGTACTGATACAGCGTGACGTTCCCCTCACGGGCTATCGTAGACTGCATGATTGGCTTGGTGAGGCCAGGAGTTTTATACTTTTCAGTCACAAAAAGATAAAATCCTAGTCCTTTTCGTGACCAACTTTTGAACTAATTGTCGCACAATTATAAAAATCATATCTCCAGAAAGCTCGTCTTCCAAACGTAAAATAATCTTCCTGTGCATGGAAATCGATCGTGCATTTCCGAGATATTAATTAATTTCTCGTCCTCAACTGTGTGGGTGGTGCTGTTCATTTTTAATTCTCCCACTCATTGGGTCCCGGTGAATTCCCAATGACGTATACTTGCGTTTGCAGTTTTCTCCTGTGCAATTTTTACAAGGTTTTTCTTTACACAAAAATCTCTAATCCAAAATGATTCACCGTACTGTATCTGTTTACTTATTTTTATACTCGTAAACGGGTTAAATTTAATTATTCTTGTTCTGACTCAGCAGCGCGGTTGCCATTTTCCTGCAACGTAAGAGCAATTCCCGAGTCGAGCTTCTTCGTCTTACAGTCCAAACTTTCCACTCGTTCTAAATATATCCATGACTGGCTCCTTATAAATGTCAAGAGGCATGAGCTCATCTTATGAACACCTGGCCCTAGCGTTTGCACAATGTTAGGCTAGAATCCTGGCTTGAAATCTTTCTCCGTTCCCTTAGAAACTGTATGATTCTTTCATTCCTTTCTCAAAATACATGGATTCGACTCCCTTTGAGGCCATGGTACATGGGTTCAATATAGAGGACCATATGAGAGGCCATACGATCAGGAAGCAAGAGACAGCCGATACAGAAATTATAATCAGAATTCCAGATACCAAGATAGGAATCGATACAACAATAGATATCGTGGTAGAAACAACTGGAGCCAAGGTCAACAGTCTAATCGGAACGACAGGCAGGGGGGCCGAAGAAATGAGCCAAATGAAAGACGAGATAATCGTGAATATGAGAGATCGAGGCAAGAATGTAGACAGCCTAATACACCACCCGAGGAGACAGTCAGAGATGTCAATCGAGCAAGCACGAGTAGTGAAGGAAGAAATAGACGTCAAATTAACTGCAGGGCAAGATGCTAATCATTGGAAATCAATCATCATTGTTGAGAGTCAGAAAGTACCATCATGCTGAATAGGAGGATTGTAGAGCTATCGTGTACATGTGTAGTATATAGAATGCCTGAGAGTGTATTTTTTTTCTCAATCCTGATAAAAAAGGAGATGTACGGGAGAGATGTACCCGATACCTAGTTGAGGCTATCGGCTACGCCAGCAGACATTAAGCCGTAGTTGAGATGTTAGGAAGAGTTAAGAAAAGATAGCGCTCAGATCGAGTCAAGAGGAATGTCAGGATGACGTAGAAGGTCTAGGATTAAGAAGGCGCTGACAGCAGTCAAGTAGATGGAATTATGGATGGAAATATGAAGCTTTATTAAGATCTATATGGAATATGGTATTTAAACATCTCAGAAGAGGAGATATCACATGCATTATATATGGTAATAATTTAAAGGAAGTCAGATAACCCTTAAGTTATTTTATAACGTAATAGCCGAGATGATCGGGGTTCGAGATTATATTTGTGACGCAAGAGCACAGAGGTGGGGAGAACGTCACGTGACTGCGCCAGGCAGGTAAGGGTCAAGGCAGTCCAGAGACAGTCAGTCGAGCTCAGTGAGCCAAGCAGTCGAGATCTGTTAGCAAGAGAGTCCAGTACAGCGAGCAACGCAGTCGAGGTCAGACAGCGAGCTGAGTAGGACATGCCAAGGGTATGGTAAAGGTCGCGCAGCGAACAAGTTTTGTCACGGAAAGTGAAAGCGACAGTTTTAACTTCACCGAGCAGCGAACGAAAAGTAGGTCAGTGAGCCGGGCGGACATCCGCAGTAGGCAGCATAAAGACCGGTTATAGAACCAGCTGTACGGGTCAAGCAGGCATGAGAAGGCCGGGGTTTTAGAACAGCATTGCGAGTAGTTGGAGAACTTTATTCCAAGCTGCATTTCAACGCAGAACAGCATAGTAGAGCGACATGGCGAGGCCAGCTTTAGGCGGAGATTATTATAGCATTATGACAGAAGCTGAACTTCATTACAACATTGAGTTGGAACGTTTATTCAGCATTTGAATTATAAAGGCAGATAGTTACGAGATACTGCAACTGTGAACTTCAGATGAACATAGTTTTTCAATGACATTACGACTATGCATTTCATAACGCATTCCAAGTAACATTAACGAGTTTAGGCAAATGAAATGTTTCAGGCAAATGCACTTATGAACTTTGGCTCGTGCATTAATGCAATTCTTTCTTATGAAGTGTTATGAATTACCGAGTACGAACACAGCTACAGGGTGTTTCATAAACTTAGACACTCTCATATAACATTTTATTTTATGAAAGTGAGACTTAGCAGTTATTGGAAATTGAACTTTCGACACTCAAACTGAACATTGTATGGAACAGTGGCGTAACGTAGAAGAGGAATAAGGGGTCCGCTGTTTCTATGAACTTTTTCGTGAGGATTTGGACAATATCCGCTATGGATAACCAGAAGTTTATCATGTCGGAGTAAACGCAGACAGAGACGCGATGGCACCACAGAGCGATGGATTCGATTCCTGACGAGAAGGAGGTCCACCAGCTGATTCACTTGGGATTTTGAAGGCAATCGTCATTGCGTGGATGGAATGATATTCACGCCGATCTTTCGAGAAATTCATTACATAAGGAAAATCGACGATCTTTGAAATTTAATAACAGCTGATTATGAAGAGGTACTGTAAGAGTTATAACTTCCTGATACGATTATTTTCATGAATACTGGGCACACATGTATATTTTTCTAATAGGAGTGATACGATTATTTAGACATGGCTTTGACTTTATATGCTTCAAATTTTGCTAGAATATGGCGTGACCATATGATATGGCAGGCATCATTATACGAAATTCTCACCATTGGTTGGCTTTATTAAGCAGATGTTTGGTCTTTTAGACATTTTTCCAGCAAGGATAGTTTTCATGAATAGTTTTTTTGTGTGACGAGTATTTCGAACTCGTGATCTGCAATTGATTATCTATATTACTTCGTCAGTTCATTGCATACTAGCGAGTGTGTATTATTCATCAGTAGGGATTTTTTTCCATTGGATTGTTTGGAGATATTAAGATGTTATTCACTTTAGTGAATGAATATCGCATTTATATGACAACTAGAGACTTGTTGATTCCTATCTGGTACATTCACTCATTTCAGTCTTCGAGATGGGGTCTTTCGTATTTATACGATTGTATGGTGGTTACTCATCTTACCCATCGTTCAGGGCACTATCATGTTAGTCGACGGGGCGAGGTCTTTCGTATTTATACGATTGTACGGTGGTTACTCATCTTACTTGCCATTGAGGGACTCATTTTTATCATCCGAGTGTACTTGAGATTGTAAGAGGATCACACAAGGAACTACTAGTCACATATCAGTCGAAATTTTGTTAAATAAAGTAAAGATAAATGTCAACAGGGTTACATTTGTAATTCTTGTTTGCCAATCCAATATTTTGTTGTTATACTCTTTTAAGAGTACTTTCAGTTTAACAGCTGGTACAGCTGATGCTTTTGATGATTTTTATAATTGTGTTTGATACCTTTGAGAAGGATTTAAAGTAATTGAATCTTGTAAGATGAATCATTAATGGTCAGATTTATTTTAAGGCAGATCAGTATTGCAGATTTTGATATGAGAGATTATAGCACATTGGTGTTTTTCTGTGATGTGAATTATGAGAATTGTAAGAGAATTTATGCTATTTGAAAGCAGATCTTGAATTACTAAGGTAATATTTTTTTCAATTGTTTAAGAAGTTGTCTAGATGTGATCAGAGTAATTACAGTTATTGGAGATTGTGTGCGTTGATAATTTGAAGCCAGTTATATATTTTTTGTAGATCATGCAACGTGGTTAAGTGAAGTTTGTGATAGGCATTTTGTGGAAGTTGCCAAGTGATAGTTGCAATGTTGCTAATGCATTTTGAGGCAGACATGAGGTTGTCGAACCCAGTCTAGCGTAATTGTTGAGATTCATGCTGTGTATGCTGAATATTTATGGAGTTTTGTGGAATAATTGTTGTATTCAAATGTGATATTTGAAGAATTGAGGATATATAATGTAGTTGTGGATAGTCAGATCCAACGTGATGTCGTGAAGGCAATAATATTTTTGGGCATGAAAATTAAATACGAGATATAACTTGGAAGTGATAAAACTGTAAGACAACGTTCTATAACCCATATTAAACAATTTGTTGGGAAATTAAACAAATAAATAAAGTTGGTAATACAAGATTTTCTGAGAATAATAATTAATGAAATAATAATCTGAAATTTAAGCATATTAATGATCTGACCTAATGAAATAAAAATCAGAATGACTAGATGAAATAATGAAAATCTAAATAACCAGAAGAATAAAATTATATAAATTAATAAATTAAATTTTGGAATAAATCAACGAATTAAATAAATGGATGAATTAGAGATTGAATAAATAAACTGATCGAAATAAATTAATAGATAATTGGATAGATAATGAATAACTGAATTAGAAGGTGATAATTAATTAAAGAAGCTGATGATTAATGAATTTATATGGGATTAAAAATAAATTTAATTGAGATATAATTGAAGAAATTGCAACTTGAGTTGAGGAATTAAACAATTTATATTGATGATTTAAGATGATTTAATCTGAAGTAGATGATAAAATAAGAATGTGTGAATAATTAGAAAGTATAATGAAGTGATGATAATAATTTTCATTTAAATGATTTAATTGTGATGAGTTAATGATTCTGACAGGAATATGTTGAATTTTAAGATGAGAATTAATGTGAGAAATATTTAACTTTGATGATGATGATGATGATGATGACCAATGAGCAATGGATTTTCTGTAATTCGCGAACAAGTAATTATTAATAACAATGTAAATAGTGTAAATTAATTATTCGATGTTTAGAAGCATTTTACTAACGTATTCAATATTTGAATTATGCCATGCAAGCCATAAATTACGTGATGTTTAAAATATGTGATTATAATATGTGTATGTTTAGACAGATTAATAACTTTTTCAAATCCACATTCATGATGTTAAATTAAAGAGAAATTAGGTCTCAGGTATCACAAATGTCAGTGACGAAAAACATAGTGCTACAGTGATCCTGAGAACCCAAGAGAACTTAAGAGATTTTTTCTTGTTCTATGTGGATTGAATATTTTGATTAGAAAAGAGATGGTTCGATTTTTGGACAATGACAATTTAACGTTGGCATTCGACCATGCTCTCAGGTAGGATGATTATTTAAAATGTCTGTCTGACTATCAAAGTGAAATAAATTTGTTTTTATCTTAGTTGTGATCTGATGATGGTGTGATTTTCCTTTTTCTTTCCTTGTCTTGATTAAGGCTTAACCGGGAAGGAGGTGGTTTGCTAGGAATTCAGTTGATGGCGCCCATTTATATTTGCATTTTTTTATTAAACTTAAGCCCGTAACGACCCTAGAGATACTTTGTCTCGTGTTACCCACTGCTTTTTCGATAACTCAGCTGAATTTTCGACACATTCCTTTTTTTGACTAGAGGTTCATTTAACTCCGCTCTGTCCTGGAACTCCAGGAATGCGATGTAATGGCATATGGGTCATCGCATCCCCAGGACGAACGGGTACAGTACCTGTATCAGATTTTTACAAAAAAAATGTGTTTCAATATAGAACAATATGATATGTAAATGATTTTTCAAAAACTGAAATAATAAAATTTATTTTCAGGAGAATATTTGTTCATAATAAAATATGTGTGTGTTTCGTTTACAGAATGTTAAAAATTATTTATGAGTTACTTTATAAAATTCTGTAAGTTATATTCGCAGAATAAAACATGTTTAAGATCAATAGAACTTTATAGGCCAGGCGTCAGGTCGAAAAAAAAGCCTCAATAAGGAAATAATTAGTGGAAAGCTGGAAATTGCTTTAATCGCTTTATTTTGACCCAGATATTACTCTCCCAAATTTTCCCCCCTCGAGCGAAGTCGGCGTTGGCCCTTCAGGCCCTAAGAAGGTACCATTTTTCGTTTTTAGGTAGATTTCATTAGAAGGAAAGGAAGGAAGATTGTAGTTTTACGTGACCGTGAATCTTGTGATTATGAGCCACGGGACCTCCTTTTTACGTGGAATCCGAACCACAGGACATGGCATTTCACTTCGAAAATCTCACATGCTTTGACCGGGAATCGAACCCGGACCGCCTTGGTGAGAGGCATACAGCTAGACCGCTGAGCCACCACGCAGATTTCATTAGAAAGCTAACTATTGCTATGGGTCCCATGTTTCGACTTCCGGAAAATTTCGACATATCTTCGCGTTTCACATCCCCCAGACCCCAAAACCACCGTCAGTTCAAAAGTTTATATATAATTTATGTATGTATATATATATCAGTTTCTTGTGGACACGATAACTGCCGTAATTTTGCACCAATCACTTTAAATTTTTTACATAATATGTATCCCCTTAAAATCTCGGTCGAGTTCGTTAATGGACAAAATCGGTCAAAGGGGGTGAAAAAGGGAGGCTTTTTTTCGAAATATTGAAATATCGCTATAACTCTCTTAATATCTGAAATATTGAATCCATTCAACGTTCATACTATATGTCGGATAAGGCCCTAAAATTTATGTTTGAAAAGTTTTTTGATAGCACCAACCATTGACCAAAGGGGTGGGAAAAAGTGGGTTTTTCGGGAAACATTAATCATATCTCCGTTAATAGGCACAATATCAAAACCGTACAAAATGGACAATATTCCTCCAATAATTACCTAAAACTTTTGTCTGAAAGAATTTTAGATCTGACCTAACATTACGCCAAGGAATGAGAAAAATGATTTCGGAATTAAAGTAAATGCCAAGTACCATCAGAGGTTACCATGACAACGCTTCTAAATTGATGAGGGATGAGCTATCAGAGGTTGCCAAGACAACGCCACAGCACGAGATCACATTCAGTTTTCCATCTGTCTGTGGGAAGCGACTTCGGTATCGGAACTGGTAGCATGCTGAAATTCTATGCCCAAGGTCGCGGGTTCAAACCCAGCTGAACTCGTCGGATTTACTAAGAGCGCTAAAAAACACCGAGTATGCTTTCCTTCGGAGGGGAAGTTCCAACTTTATTGCGAGTTGATGGTTCCGGTGGCATCTAGTAGCCAAGTTCACAGCTAGGTGTCGTTGATGGTAGTATTTTTAATTATGCAGCCTATTTTAGGTAGATTTCATCAGAAAGCTAACTATTGCAATGGGTGCCATGTTTCGACTTCCGGAAAATTTCGACATATCTTCGTGTTTCACATCCCCCAGACCCCCAAACCACCGTCAGTTCAAAAGTGTATATATATGTGTGTGTATATATTGAACCCTTCAGAATAGCAGTGTTTATATGCAAGAATCTTGATCAAGGGGTCGCGCTCAGTTCCTAGTGTGATGTTTACGTTCGCCAAACAACATGTTCTACTGAGGTAAGGGTCATAGAATTCAAACTATAATTAAGAAAGAAAGGTGACAAGATGTAAAATAATAACATGATTTAATGACTAATAGTGCATAAAAAGAATATAAACAACAATAATAAAAAAAATCCTCCCTGAATTTTCCCATGACAGGAATATCTATTAATGTTGAGGAGTCAGACGGATCTCCCCTTTATAAAAATGTGGATCCTGGTTCCACTAACTTGCATTTGGATTTTATGTACGCGTAATGACTAACTACGAGGAATGAGTAGTTGGATGACTGTTCGTTTACAGCGGGTTAACAGCCACGATGCTTACGAACAATCATCTCGTAAATCAACGTTTACGGATATGGGACATGACACTAATAAAAACCCTTAAAAATTTAATGCTGACACCCGCACTAAAAAAATCTACTATTTACAGGAATCTCCCTCGAGACCCTCCATTAGCGCGATGACGCACTTGACAAAATGAGTGCCAACACCGGCCAATTGCTCAATACACAAACAAGGAACAGACAGCATCGCACGTGACTTCACGGGTCACTGATATGGAATATAAACATGGACTTAAACCAACAACAACAAAAGCCTGACCGGCTGAGATTACTTTATATGAACAAAACTGCATGTTAAGCTAACGCTTCGGAGATTATCGTGATTCGTAGGCAACTCCCATTTATTTAAACAATTTTTATCATTGATCAGTTCTTAATTCTGAATTTCAAGTAATTACGGAGCCAAACAAGCACTCCCCACTAATGACCTCGCTTGCAACCTTCAGTCCGCCTTGTGAAACAGCTCCCCCTTCCTCAATACTTGTCATTGCCCCAACTCTAGTGTGTAAAAATAACTGACCAGCTGTGCCGTTATCTCAAAGAATCAACAGCAACAAATCTCAACCCCCTAAACATATGGTCAGACATTAATCACAATAGCCACAATTGCCCTCGCAAGGCAACAATATGGACTTGGCACCAAGCTGACAGAAATCAGTCTACGCTGAAATTCCCGCTTGTAATGACCACAAAATACACACACTCACTCTGCTGGGAATGACATCACGTTTTTCACACAGGTCGGCTGAATAGATGCTCACAAACTATTTAAAAATATAAAACCTACGATAGAGCTGACTGCTCTTCGTCACAAATCACATTGCTCCAAAGGCAATAATCTCACTGAATCTGATCAATAATAAACCTTAAAAAGATTAATTACCCTCCAATCTACTGTATAATTATATTACTTCAGTCCTACTTCTGAAACACAACATATCTCCGAGAGACGTTTTAACCGCATTGCGTAACATATGCAAACACGGTCGTCCACATAGCTACGTTAGTTAAAACAAAACAAAAACAAGAACCTTCTACTAATAACATTTATGCGAGCTGTTTCCATGCAAAAGGTGTGTCAGACCAAAACTAAATATACTACGTTAATCACACAAGCAAAATATTTACAAAAATATGTCCCATATACCATAAGTTAATTTATCAGAAAATAAGAATATTATTTTGTACTCATCCTCGGCCAGTCACCCGTCAAAGGACATCAGCTGCCATCTCCCAACTGAATGCTTCTTAGCTCATCTCAACCATCTGGACGGAGTGTTGATAGTTCCAAACTTCTTCCAGGATAAGCGATGTCATCTCTCGTGCTGATTCAAAAGTTAGATTATTATACACTCGATATCTGACTACTAAATTCGCCGTTTCAGGTACTACTTTCCCCGGAACAGTCTGTTGGCGAATTTTCGATGCTACTGTCCCTACAAAATATAGTACTGTGACTATCTATCACTGATTTTAACACATTTATTAATAATTTCTGTGTCCTCATGACACGCAAAGTATAAGTGTCTACGTCCTTAGACGCGCAAAATGTAAAGTAACCTGTGTCCTCGACACACAAAAGTATAATATCCTGTGTCCTCGACACACCAAAGAATAATAAGCAATGTCTTGGCTCTTCACGCCACTTATAAATGAACCGGCCCTAGGTATTGATAGAGGGGGAAATTATATAAAAATTTCTCAAAATAATAGTGGTACAAAAATGAAATAAATATCACTGAACTCGTAAAATTGCGCAGGTCAAGAATATGACCATTAATCCTAGAATCGATCGTAGAGATGTTGTCTAGCCGATCTCCCGCGTTAATGCTAGCCATCGCGTGCCCAAGCTAGACTTGCCGCGCTCGTAAGCATTCATTTCTCATTGGTTCCACATTTTCAATAACTTGGCGGTTTTTATCAGACCGTGGCCTCGTAGGAGTGTCTAGTATTTTCATCAGCCACTCACGTTACTGCATCATATTTTTTCCAGGCGCGAATATTACAATGAACATACCATAAGCATGTCTCACTGCGCGTCCCTTCTATTTTGAGGTAGCCACCACCTGTCCTTCTGAAACATTGCTAGGGTCTATCTTTTCACAATCCTAAGTATTTAGCCTTTTGTCAAACTGCTGCAGGTATGTCCCCATTGTCTCCAACCAATGCTTGAAATTTCCTCATCTCCGTCTGGCTATTTTCATGATGCTGGTGGAAATATTTATTAATTGAAGAAATAAAACGTCGAATCATTTATCCATTAGAGGATAAAGGTTCACAACTCCTCCACTCACAAAATTTCGAACTTAGGAGAAAGTCGATAATTTTAAAATGACTCCCGTAGGCCAATTTGTTTTATTTCAGAATCACCCCTTTTCTATTACTTGGTCTAGCCGCTCCTGTCTTGAATGGCATTTACTCGTTTCATTTCCTGCTTGTAATGACCCTCTCAACTGCTTGCATGACGCGCTGGTGCCTTAGGCAACACTCTGCTCGTCTCGTTAATGTTTGTCAACACCAATTCCACTTCCATCTTCACGTGCCGTACTCAACTGCTCCCCGTCCACTTGGTTGATATAGGACGTCCATATATTTAAACTGCATCATTATTTCGGCGCTCTCATGGTTCACTTCTTCGATACTTTTTTAAGTTGGCTGCATTGTAGACCGACATTGTTCCTGTGCTTAACTCTTTCACTCTGTATGCATTATTTCCAAGGTTTCTTACAATAGAATAGGGTCCTATGAACTTTTCACAGAATTTGCTGAAGATCTTCTTCTCTGGATCCGATGTAGCGGGTCGTTTCACCAAAACGAGCTGGTTGATTTCTAGATCACTGTGAAACCTCTTATTTCTCACTCGCCGTAATCTGCGATCTGCTTGTTTTCTCATGTAGGCTCTCGTTCTCTCAATTCGCAGGTCAGGTGCTATCATGGGATCTTGTGGGCAGTTAATGATGCTTTTCCACGTTCTCACTGGATACTCGTTTTTGTGTAAGACCATAGGGATCTGTCCTGTTGACTCGTGCCTGGTAGAATTCATGCATGTCTCTACATCCTTAATTTTATCCACCCATTTATGATGTTCTTTGGGAATAAAGATTCTCAAGTATGATGTTACACATTTTATTGCTCTCTCACTTGGATTAGCTTGGGCATGTCGGATACTGCTTAAAACGTGTTTTATACCCATGTCCTCCATACCTTTCTTGAATTCGGCGCTTGTAAAATAGCTGCCATGATCTGACAATATAAATTCTGGTTTTCCAAGGATTGGAATAACTCTATTTCGAATACGACTGAGTACTTGTTTCGATGTAGTTTTCTGAATGGGGCATAATACGACAAACTTAGAAAACACATCAATGCACACTAGCAAGTGACGGCAACCTCGCCTTCCTTTCGGAATTGGACCGAAACAATCTAGGGCCAGTAGCTCGCAGGGTTTCTGAGGTAGCAATGGTCTAGGATACTGCCTCATTAAATAATTATTGGGCTTTGTCCTCTGACATGGATCACAAGTCGTAATGACGTCACATATAGTTGTTCTCATACGCGGCCATGTAAATGTCTCTCCTATTGTCGCTTCACACTAGTCTAATCCGACGCGTCCGTAACTTTCGTGAGTATGCCATGTCAATCCTCGCTGTAAGGATGCAGGTACTAATATGCGTAACTTGGTGTGGTCATTATCTACCCATTTGTGCAGCAAATTGTTGACATAAACATATCTTCCTTCTTTTGCTTTCGCTTCTCGAAATGCAGGTGTTCCTGTAGGTAGCTGCTTTCTGAAGTATTGAATTAATAGCATCATCCATGGTTCCGCTTCCTGTTCTCGCTGTATCTCACGTAACTCCTCCAAGAATTCCCGGTCCTTCGGTGTTAACTCCAAGTGTTGTACCATCGCTGTTTCTTCACTATCAGGCTCTGGGTTCCTGCTGAGTGCATCCGGAATCACGTTCATCTTCCCTGGACAATGTTCAATCTCAATGCTAAACTGCTGAATATATATAGACCAACGTGTCACACGTTCGCTTGCCATCG
Organism: Meconema thalassinum; assembly: GCA_946902985.2. Taxonomy (NCBI): domain Eukaryota; kingdom Metazoa; phylum Arthropoda; class Insecta; order Orthoptera; family Tettigoniidae; genus Meconema; species Meconema thalassinum. The sequence goes on along the minus strand of OX336389.2, from coordinate 463,927,911 downwards.
ACGTCTTAAACAAGAATGTTAGTGCCTTGTGATCAGTCCTGACAACAATGGGGTATCCATAAATTATTCTTTTCCATTGTTGGAGCGCATGAAGTATGGCCAACAATTCTAGTTCCGTTACAGTATAATTGCGCTCGTGCTTACACAATTTTCGGCTGACAAATGCCAAATATGTTTTATGTTGCAGGTTAGCTGGATCTTCTTGGTAGAGCATAGCACCTATACCAATTAGTGAAGCATCCGCTTGGATTATAAATTTGTGCTTGAAATCTGGATATCCTAACTTAATGCAGTTTTCCAATAGCTGTTTTGTTGCTTGGAACGCCTTCTCACACTCCGCATTCCATAACCATTTATTATTCTTATTTAGCATTTCCTGCATTGGAGCTACAGTCTCCGTATAACCTGGACAGTTTTCCTTAAAGAATCCCGTTACGCCTAAGAAAGCCCGAATGTGCTTGACTCTCGTTGGTGTAGGGAAATTCTTTATCGCTTCGATCTTAGCTGGATTTGGCTTCGCTCCCTCCTTGTCAATGATGTGACCCAAATATAAGATCTCGCTCTTGAAGAAATGCGATTTCTTCAGGTTTACTTTGAAATTTGATGCATTAAGGTTGCCTAATACTTTATCTAAATTTTCCATGTGAGTTTCAATGTTGTCGGATGCCAGAAGAATGTCATCAATGTAGCGCACCGTCATCTCCTTAACTTCCTCGGTTAGATTCCGGTCCAGGGCTCGGATTAAAGCACAGCCCGCTGTTTTGACTCCAAAGGGCATTCGGACGAAGCAAAATGTTTGGTTATCGAATAAAAAGCCAGTTAGAAGCTGTGACTTCTCATCCAATTCAATATGGTGGAAACTGGACGTCAAGTCAACTGATGAATAAATGCTTTTGTTTTTAAAGCCTTTTAGTACGTCTCTGATAATTGGCGCTCTGTCATACTCAGGAAAAATGAGTCTCATGTTGAGATTTCTGGCATCTAAACAAAGTCTAATAGATCCATTTGGTTTTGTGACTGCCAAAATCGCATTTAGATAAGGTGTAGGTGTCTTCCTTATCACTCCAGCTTGTAACATCTCATCTATAATGACCTTAACTTGACCACGATATTTTTCCGGAATTGGGTACAATCTACTTTTGAAAGGTGACCAATCCTGGACTTGCATTGAATATTTGTAATTTAATATTTTGCCAGGTACTATATCAAATACTGCTTTGTGCTTCCTTAAAATCTCTTCCAATTGTTTTCTGTGTTCACCCCCAAGTTGAATGTCATTGAGCCGCTCCTGTAGTAACTCTTCAAATTGTGCCTCACTGTCATCTCCTTCCGTTAATAAAGACCATATCTCCTGGGATTCACTCTCCTCATCTAGTTCCACAACAGCTCCTTCTATGATGTTATCTTCTGCCTTTCGTATCTCCTCTTCCGTCTCTTCCGATATTGCTTCCAATGCCCAAGAATTTACATCTCTTCCGGTAGTGATTTCATCCATATGCAATCCCATGTTCTTCAGCTGATCATACTCTCTAAAACTGATTGTATTCTTGTGCAAATCTATCACTGCTTGATAGTCACAAATGAAATTTGCACCAAGAATTATATTGAAATTCATCTTTGCCATGATAATGAATGTTTGCCCAAAAGTGTGTTCCAATATGTTCAGCTCTAAGTATGCCTGACGTTTACAAGTGACGGTGCGTTCAGGAATAACACCCCTCACTTTGAGTTGTGGTACGGGAATTACAGGAATATTCTGACTCCGTCCCAACTCTCGAACCAAGGCCTCCGATACCAGACTGATCTGCGACCTCGTATCCAATAAACATCTTATATTAATTCCACCAATCCTCGCGTAAATAATGGGTAACTGCCTAATTTCATCGTTCCGTGGTTTCACCGTCTCCTCCAGGCATTCTTCTGGCAAAGCAATCCATTCTTGTATGTTCGCTACTATCCATCCATCTTCAACTTCCGACTGTTGCGTTTGTAGACTGTCATCTTTATCCAAATTTAGCATTTTTTTAGCTCCGGTGCGACTCCCATCATCCTTTTGTCGCCCATGCCCTTGATATTCCTCTTGTCTCAGTAGACTTCCAGCTTCCTCAGTATGTGTGTCTGGATTCTTCATGTTCCCAATGGCTTTTTCCCATCTTCCTAGCTCTCCACCTTGACTAGCGTGTAATTCCTCTAGGTAATTTTGTGATTGAGCGTGCCTATCATCCCAGTCATTTCGATAATTACGTGGCTCTCCTTGATTTTGATCTCTCCTTCCTTTCCATCTTTGATTCCCATTGTAATCACCGTATCTTCCATAAGGCCTCTCATTTCTTCGATTTTCACGCCATTGCTGATACCCTCTATGTTGATATCTATTGTTGCCTTGATATGACCTATTGTTATAGTTATTCTCGTTATGCTGGTATGGTCTGTTTTCTCCTTCTTCCTGGTTTCGCCTAGGTGTGGACGTGCTTGTATTAGTACCCTGCGTTTTAGTGTTTGCCTGTTTTGGTTTTATGACCTCTGTCGTATTGACTAACTCCAGCTGTCTTCCTCCTCTATAATGATTATGAGATGTAGTCTCATCTATCTGGCGTAATATCTGCTCTGCATGTAAGGCCGTACTAACGTTCGCTGTGACTAGTACTTGCTGCACGTTGACTGGTAATTGCCGCGCTATAGTCATCACCAGATCCGCTTCATTTAAAGGGTAATCAAGGTCGCGAAATTTTAGCATTTGCATGTTAAAGAAATCTGAGTATTTCGTTTGCTGGGTAGTTTGGTATTTTCTAGAGTAAAGCTCCATCCTTAGACTCTGTTGTAATGCTGGCGACCAGTATTTTCGCAGAAACGCTAATTTGAAATCTGTCATAGTTCCAAATGTATATTTGAAGCTTAAAAACCATGTAAGGACATTTCCTGATAAAAATCTCTCCATCATCCTCAATCTACGTGCTTCAGGTACCCCAGTGTCATTGTAATGATCTTCAATTTCTTTAATAAAGGCTTTAGGTGTCACCCCTGAATTTTCCGTGTACTTCTGCGGTTTATAATCGTTCGAGCGAATTACTTGGATAAGTTGTGTGGGCTGATGACCGTCTTGTGGCGTGGAACTCCTTTCGATATTCTTGCGAAACCCTTCCGTGTTTGTTGTTAATGGGCTCTCTGTCTGAGCTTGACTCCCTGCTGTGCTAGTACCCTCCGGGCTATTTGAGTCGTCCTGCTTGTCTTTCAATGTTCCCGTTTTAAATATCGAGGATTGTTCTAACGACCTCAGTTCGGCTTTAATGATCCTGTCTGTTTGTTCTTTAAGTTTACTCTTTATTTCTTGCTCTAATGCTTGAATACGAGTATGATTTTCGCCTACTGTCTTAAGGATGGTCGATCTTTCCTCTTTAGAATCGATATTCATTTTTCGCCAATCTGTCCTTATTTGCTCCTTAATCGTGCTTACTTTCTCCTCAATCTGGCTTTTAGTGTCATCCTGATTGCTTTCTATCTGGCTCAACCTTTCGTCGATGGTATTCTTTAATTGATTCTGATCCGCTTCTAGGCTTTTCCATTGCTCCGCTGATTTTATTTCGAGACGGTCCATATCTTTAATTATGCCGGATATATTTTCATCTACCGCTGATAATTGTTGTTGAATGACATTGCCGCTCTTTTCCATTTCCTTAAATCGTCCTTCTAACTTATCCTGAGCTATCTTGACCTTGCTTGTATTCATAGTGCACGCTAGTTCAATTTGCTCTAATTTAGCTAACACCGTTTCATCCAGAATGCTAAGTTTTTGATCAAAAATACTTTCCATTTTCTTAATCTGATCAAATTGTTTTTCATTGTTTTTACTAACATCTAGGGCCAGCAATACCATCTGTTGATTTGTGTGATCCTTCATCTCTGCGGTTAACGAAGCTAATTGGTTCGTGTTTTTAACATTCTGCGCCTCTAACTGCGAATTTATAGTGTCATTGATTTCACTTTTTAGCAATCTAGCTTGTTCCGCCTGATATTCATTTTGTTCAATCCTACTGTTATTTAATTGTGTCCGCAATGATTCACTTTGTTCGGATAATTTGTTTATAGACTCACTTTGTTCTAACATAGTATTGTTTATTGCTTCACTTTGTTCGGATAGTTTAGTTTTTAGCGATTCACTCTGTTCAGATAAATTGTTTATAGACTCACTTTGTTCTAACATAGTATTGTTTATTGATTCACTTTGTTCGGATAATTTCGCGTTTAATGCTTCACTTTGTTCTGACATACTAGTGTTTAATGATTGACTCTGTTCCGCCAATTTAGTGTCCAACAATTCCTGTGTTCTCCTAGCCGCACTCTCAATGATTTCTTGAATCTGTTCCACCGTTGCCATGTTATACACTTTATATGAGACATTAGGGAAATGGCATAAAGCAATGCCCCTTGACACATACATACAATCCAATGCACATTTAATTTCTTTACCCAACTCAGTTCATTTATTTTTACATTTAATCCCACTAGTCGATTGCATCTCTGAGTGGTTTTTATTTTACTCAATTTAATTTAAACCCAAACACATATTTAGTCATTAAATTGTTATCCTGATCTGATATTAACACTGACTAATTAACAAAGTATTAATTGTCATTTAAGGCTACCAGCCTCCTAACATTTTCATGAGTTTGACTTTCTAAACAAATCTAGTTTTTAACTTTAATCATTGGGCGCCCGGTATCACGTATATTAATTTATTTTAATTCAATAGACAAAAACGTGAACCGTATTTTACATTGCAAACTCCTGATTTTAATTTATATTTCACACATTTGGCGGTATCCTCTTCGCCTCAATTACTTTTAATAAAATATCACTTTCCGGTGATTAAAATACTGTCATATCTGCCTCCACTTGTGGCCTGTCAGTTTTACTCAAATACGCCAACAAAATGTGTTCCAGCAGCGAACCAGCAACCAAAATTACACCTTCATTGTTGCGTCAGTTTGAAAACCCAACTACGCTTACATTGACATGTGCAAAATTTCTTTGCCGTTACACCACAGTGAACCGCCCCACGCTTGGCCGCGCCAGTTTATCTCCTATGAACCCTTCAGAATAGCAGTGTTTATATGCAAGAATCTTGATCAAGGGGTCGCGCTCAGTTCCTAGTGTGATGTTTACGTTCGCCAAACAACATGCTCTACTGAGGTAAGGGTCATAGGATTTAAACTATAATTAAGAAAGAAAGGTGATAAGACGTAAAATAATAACATGATTTAATGACTAATAGTGCATAAAGAATATAAACAACAATAATAAAAAAAATCCTCCCTGAATTTTCCCATGACAGGAATATCTATTAATGTTGAGGAGTCAGACGGATCTCCCCTTTATAAAAATGTGGATCCTGGTTCCACTAACTTGCATTTGGATTTTATGTACGCGTAATGACTAACTACGAGGAATGAGTACTTGGATGACTGTTCGTTTACAGCGGGTTAACAGCCACGATGCTTACGAACAATCATCTCGTAAATCAACGTTTACGGATATGGGACATGACACTAATAAAAACCCTTAAAAATTTAATGCTGACACCCGCACTAAAAAAATCTACTATTTACAGGAATCTCCCTCGAGACCCTCCATTAGCGCGATGACGCACTTGACAAAATGAGCTGCCAACACCGGCCAATTGCTCAATACACAAACAAGGAACAGACAGCATCGCACGTGACTTCACGGGTCACTGATATGGAATATAAACATGGACTTAAACCAACAACAACAAAAGCCTGACCGGCTGAGATTACTTTATATGAACAAAACTGCATGTTAAGCTAACGCTTCGGAGATTATAGTGATTCGTAGGCAACTCCCATTTATTTAAACAATTTTTATCATTGATCAGTTCTTAATTCTGAATTTCAAGTAATTACGGAGCCAAACAAGCACTCCCCACTAATGACCTCGCTTGCAACCTTCAGTCCGCCTTGTGAAACAGCTCCCCCTTCCTCAATACTTGTCATTGCCCCAACTCTAGTGTGTAAAAATAACTGACCAGCTGTGCCGTTATCTCAAAGAATCAACAGCAACAAATCTCAACCACCTAAACATATGGTCAGACATTAATCACAATAGCCACAATTGCCCTCGCAAGGTAACAATATGGACTTGGCACCAAGCTGACAGAAATCAGTCTACGCTGAAATTCCCGCTTGTAATGACCACAAAATACACACACTCACTCTGCTGGGAATGACATCACGTTTTTCACACAGGTCGGCTGAATAGATGCTCACAAACTATTTAAAAATATAAAACCTACGATAGAGCTGACTGCTCTTCGTCACAAATCACATTGCTCCAAAGGCAATAATCTCACTGAATCTGATCAATAATAAACCTTAAAAAGATTAATTACCCTCCAATCTACTGTATAATTATATTACTTCAGTCCTACTTCTGAAACACAACATATCTCCGAGAGACGTTTTTAACCGCATTGCGTAACATATGCAAACACGGTCGTCCACATAGCTACGTTAGTTAAAACAAAACAAAAACAAGAACCTTCTACTAATAACATTTATGCGAGCAGTTTCCATGCAAAAGGTGTGTCAGACCAAAACTAAATATGCTACGTTAATCACACAAGCAAAATATTTACAAAAATATGTCCCATATACCATAAGTTAATTTATCAGATAATAAGAATATTATTTTGTACTCATCCTCGGCCAGTCACCCGTCAAAGGACATCAGCTGCCATCTCCCAACTGAATGCTTCTTAGCTCATCTCAACCATCTGGACGGAGTGTTGATAGTTCCAAACTTCTTCCAGGATAAGCGATGTCATCTCTCGTGCTGATTCAAAAGTTAGATTATTATACACTCGATATCTGACTACTAAATTCGCCGTTTCAGGTACTACTTTCCCCGGAACAGTCTGTTGGCGAATTTTCGATGCTACTGTCCCTACAAAATATAGTACTGTGACTATCTATCACTGATTTTAACACATTTATTAATAATTTCTGTGTCCTCATGACACGCAAAGTATAAGTGTCTACGTCCTTAGACGCGCAAAATGTAAAGTAACCTGTGTCCTCGACACACAAAAGTATAATAGCCTGTGTCCTCGACACACCAAAGAATAATAAGCAATGTCTTGGCTCTTCACGCCACTTATAAATGAACCGGCCCTAGGTATTGATAGAGGGGGAAATTATATAAAAATTTCTCAAAATAATAGTGGTACAGAAATGAAATAAATATCACTGAACTCGTAAAATTGCACAGGTCAAGAATATGCCCATTAATCCTAGAATCGATCGTAGAGATGTTGTCTAGCCGATCTCCCGCGTTAATGCTAGCCATCGCGTGCCCAAGCTAGACTTGCCGCGCTCGTAAGCATTCATTTCTCATTGGTTCCACATTTTCAATAACTTGGCGGTTTTTATCAGACCTTGGCCTCGTAGGAGTGTCTAGTATTTTCATCAGCCACTCACGTTATTGCATCATATTTTTTCTAGGCGCGAATATTACAATGAACATACCATAAGCATGTCTCACTGCGCGTCCCTTCTATTTCGAGGTAGCCACCACCTGTCCTTCTGAAACATTGCTAGGGTCTATCTTTTCACAATCCTAAGTATTTAGCCTTTTGTCAAACTGCTGCAGGTATGTCCCCATTGTCTCCAACCAATGCTTGAAATTTCCTCATCTCCGTCTGGCTATTTTCGTGATGCTGGTGGAAATATTTATTAATTGAAGAAATAAAACGTCGAATCATTTATCCATCAGAGGATAAAGGGTTCAATATATGCATATATATCAGTTTCTTGGGGACACGATAACTACCGTAATTTTGCACCAATCACTTTGAATGTTTTACATAATATGTATCCCCTTAAAATCTCGGTCGAGTTCGTTAATGGGAAAAATCGGTTGAAGGGGGTGAAAATGGGGGAGGGGGGCTTTTTTTATAGAAAAAGTGAAATATCGCTCTAACTCTCTTAATACGTGAAATATCGAATCCATTCAAAGTTCATAATATATGTCGGATAAGTGTCAAATATTTATGTTTGGAAAGTTGTTGATAGCACCAAACATTGACCAAAGGGGTGGAAAAAGTGGGTTTTTCGGGAAACATTAATCATATCTCTCTTAATTGGCACAATATCAAAACCGTACAAAATGGAAAATATTCTCCTAATAATTACCTAAAACTTTGTCTGAAAGAATTTTTGATCTGACCTAATATTACGCCAAGGAATGAGAAAAATGATTTCGGAATTAAAGTAAATGCCAAGTACCATCAGAGGTTACCATGACAATGCATCTAAATTGATGAGGGATGAGCTATCAGAGGTTGCCAAGACAACGCCATTGCACGAGATCACATTCATTTATCCACCTGACTCTGTGGGAAGCGGCTAACTTGTAGCATGCTGAACTTATATGCCCAAGGTCGCTGGTTCAAAGCCGGCCAAAGTCGTCGGATTTTCTAAGAGCGCTAAAAATCGCTCAGCATGCTTTCCTTTGGAAGGGAAGTTCCAACGTTCGTTGCAAGTTGCTGGTTGTGGTGGCATCTAGTAGCCAAGTTCACAGCTAGGCGTCGTTGACGTTAGTATATGGTACAAAATTAGGAACTACTACTTAAAATTGACCGTCTGCAGACCTTACCTGAATTACAGACTAATACAGTCATCAAAATTAACACCGATTATCAGATTCTACACACACCCAATGTACACGGGGTTACATGACCACGTTGTCGCAGCCCCGAAACTGAGGAACCAACCAAAATCTCTGCGGGAGATAAAATTTTGCGTGAAGAAGTAACCGACTGTCAGATAGTTACACATCAGTTCCAAACCTTGCATAAGGACAGTGTGATCACAAGTATAACAAGAAGTTCCGTGACGAACTAAAGAGCCTACTTTTCTTAAAATGTAAGAATCATGCCAATGAATAATCTATATTATGGATCTATCTAGAATAATGACAAAATTAAGTTGGTAATATCGAAATTTCTAATTAGTTCGAAATACTGTATACCTGGCATAACGTAGCCTAATAGAGAACTACAGTTGGCAGCCCTGGTGACTGAATATATTCTTAGTTCCATCTCTTAAGGTACAGAATACAAAATGTGGTTGAAGTCCAATGGATAGCATGGAGGTTATATGCAGTTAAACATTGGATCTAACAACGCGCGTAAAATCATGTTGGCAACAATGACATACATATATTGGTCAGAAATTATCTGAAATAATATGATCTATTGTTGTGTCAATTTTGAATGAAATCCATTAGTTAGTGTAGAAGTTACATGCATTTTAAAATTAGACCTATCAGCAGGCTTAGAATCATGTTGGCAGCACTGGCGTAGGCCTATATATGTTACTTCAAATTAATCTAGAATGCCAGGTACTATACGTGTGCAAAGTTTAGAGCTATTGGCTTGCATACTTTCTGATATATTGATATTAGGGTAACAAAAATAGAGACAGTATTTATTAACAGTTGGCAGCCTTGGTTACTCTTAAGAATCGGCATAGTCATATATGTTATGGTACACATAGCACACACAAAATTTGGTTGAAATCCAAATGATAGTATAGAAGTTTCATGTATTTAAAGTTGGATCCCTCAGTAGGCTTAGAATCATGTTGGTATCACTGACGTATATAAGTTACTCAAAATTAATATAGAATGTCAGGTACTATACGTGTGCATAGTTTAGAGCTGTCGGCTTGCATACTTTCTGATATATGGGTATTTGGATTTTTAAAAATGAGAGCATTTATTAACAGTTGGCAGCCCTGGTGGCTCTTAAGAATAAGCTCAGTAATATCTGTTTACGTACACATAGCACATACGAAATTTGGTTGAAATCCAATTGATAGTGAAGAAGTTATATGCATTTAAAGTTTGGACCTATCAGCAGGCTTATAATCATTTTGGCAACACTGCCATGTATGGCCTCATGGAAATTAAACTGCAATATTATTATCTATACGTGTGCCAATTTTGAAATAGCTCCCATTCATACCTTCCAAGATATCCAACATGGAGCTCACATTTCAATTGCGATTTTTCAGCAGTTGGTAGCACTGACATCATTTTAAATTATGGACGTGAGGTATTCAGATATAGATCTTTACTACTACCAAATTTTGTTTCGATTGCTGCAGCCGTTTAGGAGTTGATAGGGGGGGACACACACACAGCCAGATAGACAGACAGACAGAAGGACAGACGGACAGACAGACAGACAGACAGACACACATTTGCCCGATCTCATAAGTCTACTTTTTCCTCATTTTTGCAAAATGTGAAAAGTAGGCTAAAAATGAACCCCAATTGAAAAGAAGGTTACCATCCCCATAAGACAATAAAATGATAAAAATATGCATACAAAAACGAAAAAAAAAGTTAATTAACCTCCAAATGTAAAATACTTTCTTGCAATCAATGAGGTCTGATCCTACTACGAAAACCTGCATATTTTGCCTATTATAGCCTATCCCCTAGTTTGCCCGGTGAAATCTACCTCCGCCTTCCGGCGTGCCGATAGGATTTTTTTTTTTTTTTGCAAATTTCTCCCTAACCATCAACTTTATCAACAAAATGCCTGTTATAAAAATAATCTAGAGTAAATTTTCTACCAAAATGTTCCGTAACTTTTGTCTCTAATGTGAACCGTTACGATGTTACGACCATTCAAATTGGAAAAGCTATCGAAATGATATGCCATATCAAAGTTTCTACATATTATAAAATATTTGTCAGCATTCCAGGTGCACAAGCTGTTAACTTGTTACAAGTATAACAGCTTTTCAATGTAAACAGCTGTGGCCTAAATTTCTCCGTCATCGCTTTCATCGTCCGTATCGGTACATTTGTCCGACGTCACAGGGCGCTCAAGATTAACATCGATGTCACCGTCACAATCATCCATATCATCTTCCTCGGCAGCATTTGTACATGACCGTCCCATACAATTCATGCAGATTCTGGAGCATCGGAGGCCCGTTTTCCTGCAACCACACGCTGCGTTACATCCTTCCGAACATTTGCTGGACACTGTGTTTAGAAGCGTTTGTGGCGCCGAATCCCTCGAAGGTATGGGAGCCAAACCACTTTGAGAATTTTTCCAGCCCCAATCCAGTGGATTCGCATAATTTCCATACCATGTTTGGATTTGATGATATGTTCTTAAAGAGTGCTCACGTGCCGCTGATTCGGTGGGAGGTAAGCTTGCGAGATTAAATCGATGTTTGCTTAGAGATTTTGCAAACAGTTGGAACCGCAACTCATTCAAGGTATTTCGCGTGGTTTTGTTGTCATAAAGCCCAGCCAAAACCAACTGGCCCGCTTTGTCAATTTCATCGGGGTTTGCGTTCACGTCTCGGAAAACCCTAACAGCTGTCTGCAGTTCCTCATTACTCTTCAGCAGTGTTACGAATTTCATTTTGCCCTGCCTGTGAAACGAAGACGTTATATCGCACCCACTAAACGCATGCAAAAAGATGATGTTTTCTTGCACACATGGCGGGAGATTGAAACTTGTTGTGCAAAATAGTTGTTGTTTGGTTAAACCTTTGCCGGGTTTCATAAAATACATTTTCGTGGAGGGTGGCACACAAGCCACCAAGATGACCAGGATATCTATATCTTCAGCCACTATAATGACTGAATTGTCGGGCCGAGATAACTCGAGTGGGGTGGTAACGATGAGCACATCGGCATCTTCTGGAGCTTGTCTGGTTTCAATTCCTTCGCTTTCGAATTTGACGCGCAACAAGTCGATCAATCTTCGTTTGTTTGTGTCATTAGACAAAAAGTTTGCTTGTGGCATACGTGCCGTCATGGACTCATAAAAAAAACATTAGCAGCATCATGCTTGTGCGATCGTCGAAGACGTTCAACGGACTTGGTACTGCGAGCTGCTGGGTCGTCAGGATACCATCGAAAATAATGACACTGTTTTTGAAGTATCTTTTAACGTAATTCACATATTTGGCACTAATGTCGACAAAAGTATCGGTTTGGTGCCAAAATACACGGTGCAGAAGATATCCTCCGTCGAGAACATGATGTAGGTCCTCAAATATGGGCTCATCGGTAACAGGATCGAATAATTTATAGAACACAGACTTTTGCGTCTACGCATTCCCGCTTCATCAAAGATCGCAATCGGATACGGAGCTAGTTCAAACTGGAAATATTGTTTCAATTCTGCAACGGATTTCTTTGCAAGGCAAATGCTTTGGAAAAGCACAAGAGGGTCAACAGGAATATCCGTGTTGCGGATTTTTTATTTTCGAATTTACCGCGCGGAGAGGCATCACGAGATTTTTTCTAAGGAACTTCACATCGTGAAAATTGATGCCGGTTATGCCTTTTTGTGCTGCTATTTCAATTTCATAGGCCATATGACACGTGATTTGTCCATCCCCGACAACTCCTGTGCTTAACGAAACAACGTGTTGTCCACGAGGAAAGGGGTCGTGAGTTGATAACCATCCAACAAATTTTCTCAAGTCCGCATCATCCCGCGAGATCCGCGCACACCGTGCATCCACATGCTGTTCTGTAGTCGAAAACTCAATATTGCAAAATGATACTAATGGTAGGTACTTTGCCACAGCTGTTTACATTGAAAAGCTGTTATACTTGTAACAAGTTAACAGCTTGTGCAGCTGGAATGCTGACAAATATTAAAACATGTAGAAACGTTGATAAAGCATATCATTTCCATAGCTTTTCGGCAAGAATTTGCAAAAAATTGAAAAATGGTACCTTCTTAGGGCCAGAAGGGCCAACGCCGACTTCGCTCGAGGGGGAAAACTTGGAAGAGTAATATCTGGGTCCAAATAAAGCGATTAAAGCAATTTCCAGCTTTCCACTAATTAGTTCCTTATTGAACTACCTGTCGCCTGGCCTATTATGCGAGTTGTAATCTTCAATGTGTATATCAATATAATATATATATATATATTACAATTTGCCTTTCGTCGCACCGACACAGATACTGTAGGTCTTATGGCGACGATGGGATAGGAAAGACTAGCAGTGGGAAGGAAGCGGCTGTGGCCTTAATTAAGGTACAGCGCCCATTTGCCTGGTGTGAAAATGAGAAACCAGGGAAAACCATCTCCAGGGCTACCGACAGGGGGGTTCGAACCCACTATTTCCGGAATGAAAGCTCACAGTTGCACAACCCTAACCACAACCTCACTCCGTGAATCATATACTATATCAAAATATAATCATAATAGGCCTATATCATAATATAAACTTTTTAATGGGCTGGACGGAGGGAGAATGTCTATAGTCCACAAATTGGCAATACGGCTCGGAAAGCAAGTCTGATTTTTTTTCAGATGCAAAGCAACGCTATCAATGAGAGAGAGAGAGAAGACATTGAGTGACGAGGAGCAGCGGTGGGAGTAGGGGCGGAAGGAGGTGATAAGTGAAGGGTAGACACGTCACTTACACAAATGCAGCGGCTGCCATCGGTAATACAGTTGTGCTGCCATCTCTTGCTTTGCGATTGACGGCGGTGCTGATCGCACAGCCTTAAGAAGTGATGTATTACCCATTTAAGATTTGATTGCCGCTGAGCATGGCTGCGCCACCGATTGTTGATTATTGTAGCAGGAGCCCCGCAGGGTAAAGAGGAGAACACAGTGATGACAGAGTGCATTCTGCACATAAGTCAAGCAGCATTGCGCGCGCTACCTGTCTTAAAAGCTCAGATAAGTGTCACAGGAGCTCATGTCACCACGGACAGCTACTGGAGCTGAGTCATATCCTACTCGCGCAACTGTACCTGTCAACGAAGCAGAGTGACGTGTGACACAAGTAAACAGAGAATAGTTCCCATCTCGACCGCCGGCAATCTATTCGTGAAAGGGTAATACACTACGGTGGTATACATTCTACACAGTGAGACCATACACACGCTACTTCAACTGTCTATTGACTTACTGCGTGGCGCAGCGTTAACGTTCTCGCTCGCTCTGCCGAAGGTTGCAGGATCGAATCCTGGTGCAGTAAGTTGGCATTTGAGGGCGCGCGAAAGTGAAGAAACCGTATCAGTAGATTTATTGGTACGTTAAAGACACCCTAGGGGCCAAATTCCGGCAAACCGGAGCGGCGTCTCTAAAAGCCTTAGTAGATAAAAGGGACGTAAAACCAGTAATTTTAGCCTACTTTCGATTGTTGCAAAAAATGAAAGTAGACTTATGAAATCTACACAGGGCCAAAACATTGTGTGTCTGTGAGTGTGTGTGTACTCTGCATGTCTGCCCCCCCCCCCTCCCCCCTATCAATTCAAACACGGTGAAACCGAATTGGACGAAATTTGGTACAGAGGTAGCACTAGCAAAGGGCACCTCAGTGTCATGTTTTATATCGCCGCCCTCTTGACGGAAAAGTAATGCCGGCCACCCAAATGTTCAAAGCTAAAATCGAATTACGACTAACCTAATCATCTGATCTCATCCAAATTTTGCAACAACATACCATCATGTAGGAAGCGTCTTCTGGCTAAACTACAAGGTGATCACCCCAATAGTTTGAAGATGGCGGCCATGTATGTGTGCAAATCGATCCCCTCTATCAATTCAAACACAAAGAAACCAAATCGAACCACCTTTGGTACAGAGGTAGCACTAGCAAGGGACAACTCAGTGTCATGTTGTATATCGCCGCCATCACAACAACAAAAAAGAAATGGCGCCCACCCAAATGTTCTGGGCTTAAATCAAATTACGACTAACCTAATCACCCGATCTCTACCAAATTTCGCAACAATATACCTTAATGTAGGAAGCGTATTTTATCTAAACTACAAGGTCATCAGCCAAATAGTTTCAAGATAGCAGATGTATGAATCATGCAAGTATTATAGCCAAACCGTAACTTACGATTCAACTAGGCCTGACCTTACCAAATACGCTCATCGTACATAGGGAGGTTTAAACTGTCCTCAAGGAGGTGACCGGTAGGATATTAGCATTTTAAAATAGAATATTTTTCCGAAGTAGCCTAGTGACTAATAGTTCAGACTGATCGTGCCGTATCGTGCTTTTCCGTGCCATCCCGTTGTCAAAATGGCGGCTATTTATTGCTCGTATATCCATATACTGTAATTCCGTAAGTTAGTAAGTTTATATCCTTTCAGGAATGTAATTAACAAAATAATACATATTTAGTATCAAATGGTTTCTAAAAACAGCAGAAAATGCAAATGGAATCGTTCATTACAAGCCAAATATTGTAGGCAGTTTTACTAAACCTGTTATTAACGCAATGTTAGCATTGAGCGATTTTAGCGCAATGGTAGTCTCACTGACTCGTAGCTTGGAGGTTCCTGGTTCAAATCCCAACAGGTTCAATTTTGTTTACTTCGTGTTTTTTGTTGTTGTATTTATTGATATAAAACTACCCACACGTTATAATGTTAAGCATATATAGTGTGTATTTGGGATTGAAAATGTTATATATATACCGTACTGTACTTATATCACCACATATTTCAACACTCGACTAGATCGATTAAAATTCGTTGTCCTTGAACCGCGGTAGAGTCTATTGTTCTTGTTGTTGATTCTTTAGGGGTTTTGCGGGTGTATTCCTGATTGCTGTCATTCCAGATTGCGTTCACCTCATTAGTAGTCCAGATTGCGGTCACTTTCATTTTAGAGAAGAGCTATAAACATTCCAGCGTCCAGATTGCGATCGCTTTTCCTGGGAGACCGGTCCGGACGCTACGCACTTTCAGGAGTACCCTACCGTGACCACATCATTGAGGGCAAGGTAGGGGGAAAGCTTCCTTCATAAATACCATCTTATAATTTGAGTAGTTATGACAGTGCACTTATTGATTTTGACTTTTCAAAAGTTACAGATATCAAATCTGGAATGTTAATAAACCTAAAACTTCAAATGTTTGATTTTGTGTGTAGGAGGGGGCGGGGACAAACATTGATTACAAAGGGGATTTAGAATCAAACGCAGAACAAATTAATTTTGCGAGACGAATTTTTCGAGGGGATGAAAAGAATGTTTTTCACGATATACAGTACCTATTATAACAAGAAGTTCCGTGAAGAACTATACAGCCTACTTTTCATGCCAATGATTATTCTACAGAATATGAACCTATCTAGAATAATGACGAAATTAAGTTGGTAATATCGAAATATCTAATTAGTTCAAAATATACCTGGTATAATGTAGCCTAATAGAGCACTACAGTTGGCAGCCCTGGTGACTGAATATATTCTTAGTTCCATCTCTTAAGGTGCAGAATACAAAATTTGGTTGAAGTCCAATGGACGTTACATGCAGTTAGACACTGGATCTATCAGCACGCGTAAAATCATGTTGCCAACAATGTCATGCGTGTGCTGGTCAGAATTAATCTGAAATATTATGATATCTTGTTGTGCCAATTTTGGATGAAATCCATTTGTTAGTATATAAGTTACATGTATTTTAAAATTGGACATGTCAGCAGGCATAGAATCATGTTGGCAGCACTGGCTTGTATTAATTACTCCAAATTAATCTAGAATGTTAGGTGCTATACGTGTGCAAAGTATAGAGCTGTTGGCTTGCATACTTTCTGATATATTGATATTAGGGTAAAAAAATATAGACAGCATTTATTAACAGTTGGCAGCCCTGATTGCTCTTAACAATACTTATAGTCATATCTATTATGGTACACATAGCACATACGAAATTTGGTTGAAATCCAACTGATAGTATAGAAGTTACATGTATTTAAAAATTGGTACTATCAGCAGGCTTATAATCATGTTGGTAGAACTGACGTATATAGCCTACGTTACTCAAAATTAATCCAAAATGTCAGAATATACGTGTGCATAGTTTAAAGCTGTTGGCGTGCATACTTTCTGATATATTGGTATTTGGATAAAAAAAATAGAGAGAGCAATTATTAACAGTTGGCAGCCCTGGTGGCTCTTAAGAATACGCTCAGTCATATCTGTTTATATACAGATATTACCTACAAAATTTGGTTGAAATCCAATTGATAATGTAGAAGTTATATGCATTTAAACATTGGACATATCAGAAAGCTTAAAATTATTTTGGCAACACTGTCATGGTTGGCCTCCTGGAAATTAAACTGAAATAGCCTTATTTACATGTGTGCTAATTTTGGTATAGCTCCCATGCATACCTTGCAATATATCCAACATGGAGCTCAAATTTCTAGTGCGTTTTTTCAGCAGTTGGTAGCACTGACATCATTTTCAAATATGGACGTGAGATATTCCGGTGCACATCTTTACTCATACTAAATTTGGTTTTGATTGCTGCAGCCGTTTAGGAGTTGATAGGGGGGGGGGAACACACACACAGCCAGACAGACAGACAGACAGACAGAAGGACAGACAGACAGACACACATTTTCCCGGATCGATCTCATAAGTTTACTTTTTCCTCATTTTTGCAAAATGTGAAATGTAGGCTAAACATAGTTATCTCGCGCCTCAAATGGGAGAGGAGGGTCAGAAATTAAAAATTATACCCTGTAAGTATAAAACTTCCCGTTACAAGAATTTTGTTGAAAGTGGAGGTCGTTGATTCCGATCCTGAAACAGTTCTATTCTTAAGACTGAAAATGTTATAATCATTGCTTTACGAGGTGCCATCAGATTGGGAGTTTTATGGGATGTGCTCAGCTGATCACTGAACTGTATTCTTTGGTTAGGTAGTGAAATATCAGTTTCCCCTTGTTATCCACAAAACTTACGGAAGGTTTTTTTTTTTTTTGTCGTGTAGCCTCCTGAGAGGCCGAGTGCAGGTCTTTCTATTCGACGCCCGTGGGCGACCTGCGCGTCGGGATGAGAGGTGGAATGGATGAAGATGAATGAAACTGGGCAAGGATGTGGAAGGAAGCGGCCGTGGCCTGTCAGAAGGTACTGTCCCAGCATTTGCCTGGTGTTGAAAATGGGAAACCACGGAAAACCATTTCAAGGACAGCCGACGGTGGGGCTCGAACCCACGCGTCTACCGAGTCAGCAGAGAGCTTGGCCCCATGACCTAACGCAGCGCTTTAGCCCGCGTAGCCACTACTGTCGGTTTACGGAAGGTATGAGAGTCGGGAAGAACCAAGCACCAAGGACCGGTCTCCCAAGAAAAGTGATCGCAATCTGGATGCTGGAATGTTTATAGTTCTTCCCTAAAATGAAAGTGACCGCAATCTGGACTGCTAATTAGGTGAACGCAATCTGGAATGACCGCAATCAGGACCGTTTTGTGGCCTCGTGGTCTTGTAGTCCCGTTTACTTTGGTGTGTGTAGAAGCTGTCTGATAACCTGTGTCACTGTGATGTCTGTAGGCTTACTAGTGTGTGTACTTTTATACGAGGAAGGATTTCGGCAGGAAGCTGTCGTTGTTGTTGTTTCATTTGAGACGCATGTACTTCATGGTCATTTAGCCCCCTGTACTTGGGTGAGTGTAGAATCTTGTCTGATTACCTGTGTTATTGTGATGGCTGTGTTAGTGTGTGTAGCCTATATATAATACAGGTGAGGATTCAATCAATCAACGTATAATATTCGTATAGCTCGTTGTATTTCAATAAGCTACTTCAAGCAACATTCAATTATACTCCTTGAAAAGGACCAAGAGTTATAACTATACCCAAGCATTTAGGAGAAAGTAGGCTCTATGTTCTTTACGGAACATCTTGTCTTTAAAGTGTAATTTACTCCACTTTTAGCTATTTAGAGTGCAAGGCTGTTCTCCCTTCTTCTGTCACAGAACTGTTGTTTCTTTTGTTCGGCGACGGTGACATGACCTAGTAGTTATAGCCACTTTGTTTACTCTATGTACCCGTCAACGACAGGTAAATAAAGCTAGTGTTCGATTATGGTGTTAACAAATTATGTTACACATTAATTGCGATTCCAATGCACGTGCAATGAGCGAATATCACTATGAGTTCACGAGATGTTGGTGGGGCCTAGCCTCTATGACCCTTACTTTCAGTAAGAATTAAATAAACTGCACTGCATTACTGTATTAAAGTAGTAGTAGTTGTTGTTTCTTATTTAGGCGCTTGGATATCGTAGTAATTTCAGCCCCTGTATTTGGGTGTGTATAAGATTTGTCTGGTAACCTGCTTTTTTTAAAATCGCTTATCCTCCCAGCTTGGCTTCACCCAAGGATTCTGAGATCATTCCTCTACCGTTGCAAGGTCGGTATCTGGGAGCTGAACACACTTTGTCAACAGATACAACTGGGGATGGTGACAGACCGATCGCCCAGGCGACCGCTAACTTGGATCTAATCAAGGAAAGGTCAGGGAAGGGATTTTGGAAGGAAGTTCGCCGCAGACCTGTTGAAAGGAACCGTCCCAGCATTTACTTGGGGATGAAAATGGGAAACCACGAAAACCATTTTCAGGGTGATTGACGTGGGATTTGAAGCCACGGTCTCCCGATACAAGCGAGGCACGAGCTAGCGCGTTTGCTCTCTCGGCCACCGTGATCGGTATCTGTGTTACGTATTAAATTACGGTATAGTTTGTATGAGGTCTTAGGTCCACGCACTTAACAGTTACGTAACTATCATTTCCATTATGAAATAGCCTCGGGTGGCATATCTCTAATATTACTCACATTACGTGGTTCAAGTTACTTGTAATTTAACAAACTTTCCCCATGATCGAATCTCAGAAGACTACGCGTGTTCAAGAACGACTGCCATTCAGCTCATAGCGTTGTATTATGGGGAATACGTGGGTTAGCATGACGACACCTTCAGTCGTTTTACCTTGGTTTTCGGCCATGGGCGCTATTTCTCATATCAGACAGGTAGCGTACCGGAACTTAATTGCCCTCGCGGATCTGATTTGTTCCTGTTCCAGCTCTCAAGTTAGATCTTAGAGAGGCAAGCGTGCTACCGCTACACCGAGAAGCTTTCTCCAATTAATTAGGACTGCATAATCTGTTTTGCCGGTCCCGTGGCGTTGGGGTAGCGCCTGCCTCTCACCCAGAGGCCCCGGGTTCAAATCCCGGCTCCATCAGGGATTTTAGAAACTGACGTGAGGGCTGGAAGGGGTGCCTCGTGAGGACAATTGAGAAGCTGTCTGACAGTGAGGCAGCGCCCCGGCCACGAAAACCAAGATAAACGGCCGAGGGGATCCGATGCGCTGACCACGTGTCACCCCAATATCTGCAGGCCAAATGGCTGGGCAGCGGTCACTTGGTAGGCCTAGGCCCTTCATGGGCTGTAGTGCCAGGGGTTATTATAATCTGTTTTAAAGTGAAGAAACCATGCTGTATGGACAGTACCGTACTGTAGTTCCGGGCAAGTGTCACCGCCCTACCTCAGACTCACCAAGGCTTTGTGCAGGTTCGATGTTATTAATTACCTTTGTCCAGCGGCGTAGCCGTGCAGCACCACCGTGCGGGCTGCAGCAAGTTCGAAGATTGTAGGTTCGAATCCCAGCGCTGACATCGGCTATCCTGAGTGTGTTTTTCCCCCGGGGTTTCCTACACTCCCTCGCGGCAAATGCCATGATAGTACCATTTACAAATCCCGGGTCACATACCTCATCCCTGTCCCTAATACAGCTACACTCATTACTACAGTCATCACATAGATACAGGTTATCAGACAAATTCAGCATACACCCAACTATACAGGGCTGATGACCAAGATGTCTCAAGCCCCTTGATTGAATTATTAATAACAACAGCTAATTATAAGATCGGGGGTGGCGTAGGAGCCCCGGGACTTCAAATAAGGTACTATCTCGGCGTTTTCCTGGAGGGAGTGTGGAAAACTCCGATGAAAGCCACACTCCGGATAGCACTGCCAGTGGTTGGATTCGAACCTGCGATCTCCAAATTTTCTGCAGCTGTCCTCGTGGCCGTGGTGCACGATTTAACGAGCACGGCTATGCCGCGGGACATCTCCGGATTCGGTAGACGAGTGGGTCCCAATTCCACTGTAGGCAAACATTGAAATAATTGCCCATGGTTTCCATTCAACTTCATACAAATGCCGGGACGGTCCTTTCTAATAGGCCATGACTGCTTCCATGCAACTTATTATGGCGTTTCATTCATCTTCACTAATTTCGGCTCTAACTCCTCACATAAGTTTGGTTTCAGGAAGAGCATCCGACCGTATAAACACCCACCACATAATCTAGACGTTCATCTCATCCCCGAACCCGTTGAAAGGAGAATAATAATGGGCAGACAAAATGTACGTATAATTATTATTTTAATTACTGGTATTTGCAGAGTTCTAACATCATAGTAATTTATCAAATATGTCTGACATCTGATTTAGATGGAGAGTCTCCTCCCCCCAATACTTGAAAGAAGTCAGCGCCTTAGATACCGGTATGGGCTACGTGACTCTGGTGGTGTACCACCTGGCCTACGTGACAAGACCCACAACTCAGGTGGCGCGCGGTGGGGAGCAATATACAGTAGTTTTTATGCGATTGCCTTGGCTCTCAGGATATCTCATATAAGACACCTGGCCTTTACAGCTTAGCAGCTGCTTCTACTTCATATCCCGACGATGAAATAGCTGTTCTTGTTGTTGTGGTTGTTATTACTTGCACGTTTTGCTGACGGGTAATGGGTCGGAACCCTGACTTTTCGCGAGACGTTTATTCGCGAAATCCTCCCAGGGCACTCAATTTGGAAAATATCTGAAATTAAAGCCACGAAATAAAATAATATTATGTTTTTTATTTCATGGAATCCCGAAAAAAATGCCGTTTTGAAAATCTATTTTTGAAATAACACCGAAATATATATGATTTTTTATAATTTCCCTGGCTCTTAAGTTAGCAACACATTTCAAACTTTGTACACTTAAACCTTGTTAGTTCGAAGTTTCGTTATGTTTCGAATTTTCCTTGAATCTTTGGTTCCATAACACAGTATATAAAATTACCTGGAAGAGCTGTATAATTTGTAATTCAACAGAAAAATGCACTCTATTGTGATTATATTCATATAATTCTATCCGAATTCTTCGTAATATTTGATACCTACTTCAAACGTTCATCCGCCAAAATGACATTTTCAAGGCGGCCGGGGGACCGCACGACATGCCTGTGGGAATCTCGTCAAACGGACAGAGATCGGCGGCGGTTGCGTAGCATCGTAATATTTCTCCGTGTCCGACCACGAGGACAACGCGATTTTATCAAACGTATCAGAGCAACGCCGATTGCGTAACATCGCGATGTTTCTCTGCGGCCGATGACGAGGAAAACGGGATTATCGTTGAACAGACCGTGAGCGTCATTGATTACGTATCATCGCGATATTTTTTCCGTGTCCAACCGCGAGAACAACGGGAGTCTCATCAAACGGCCATACGATCCCAATTGCGTAAATCACGGTAATTCTCCGCGTTCTACCGTGAAAGAAAAAAAAAGAAGACGGGAATCTTGTCAAACGGGCCGAGAGCAGCGTCAACCGCGTAACATCTCGGTATTTCTCCGTAGGCCCTACTCGTCTGTGAAAACAGAATGCGCTACCGATCACTAAACGTCACATTTTCTCTCCGCACCCTAGCGGGAAGACAAGTGAATCTCGTCAAAGTGTGATTTGTAGATTTCCACATGGTTCAAATCTCCCTGAAGGAACGCTTTTTTTTTTTTGCAACATGTAAAAGTAGATCCTTGGGCAATCGTAGCCAATTATTCATCACAAAAGATTACACTGTATGTGTTTGATGTATGCACGGGTGCGTATTTTGTGAGATGAAGAAGTGATTTTACTTGTATTAAATTTAAAAATATTAATGTTGAAAAATCCAGTCTATTATAGGCCCTAGCACTTGAAGCTACGATCCACAATATTTTTTTGATGTGTAACCCTGAAATCTTCAAACCTTGCCGTCATATAATTCAGGTGGAAATTTTAAGCCATTCTTTTTTCAGTGTTGCCTATACATATTGTCTTTTGCAGCTTTTCAGTCGGTCAAAACGATTGTGCCCAATGAATTTATAACTTGTACCCCACCTTAAATCATTGGGTCACAATCGTGTTGACCGACTGAAAAGCTGCAAAACACAATATAATTCACGCCCATCCGTAGATCTGAAATCTTTCGAAATGTTTAAATGGCTACGATTCCTCAATGATCCACTTTTACTAGTTGGAAAGATGAAAAAGGATCTGTCCTGAAAGGTGATTCAAACCATGTGTAAATATACGAAACCCAATTCCGAGTACTTCTTCACTGCGCGTGGCCTAAAAATAAGTCACAGTAAGAGAAACCGTGCAACAAAGGCATATGATCCATATTTTTAAACGTTAATAACTGCTAAATGACGCAAACTGGGCGTCTATCAACATCATTTTCAGTGATATTAAATGATTCTCTTTTCGCAGTTTGAGCCAAATCAAGCTCTTCCCGACGAGTAACCTTCATTAAATATTTCGAGATGTATAAATGACTACGATTCCTAGGCCTATAAGTGTAGTGTAATTTGATCAGCACGTCGGTGTTGACTATTGAGGCAAATAGGAGACATAGCATTAACCAGGAACTGTGCATTAGAAAAGTGAGAAGGCCAACAGTTTGAACTAACCTTGAAAAGAACATATGTCATTAATGCACTTGCATCTTGAGATTTAGGTCATGGTGATCCACAATCTCATTTCCAATTACATACAGCTTCAGGTAGTGATACTGTTGCTCACCGTGCTGCAAGCTAATGCTACCGACCACACATAGGCGAAACTAGTGGGTGGGGGAGGACTTAGAGCCCATATTATTATCGTTATTATTATTATTATTAAATATTATTATTAAAAAGGAAATCATAGCAGGATTTAGGAGATACGTTAGAGTCGTTAGGTCAAGTGCCAGGAAAGTCTTTTTGGAGTGTCATAAAGAATCTTAGGAATGGAGGGAAAAGAGAAATCAGTGGCGTGTTGGATAACTCAGGGAAAATCGTTGTAGATGCCAAGGAAGCACTGGGAAGATAGCAAGTGTAGTTCGAAAACTTGCTAAATGCAAATGGAGACTTATCAGGCAATGTGGCAGATTTTGATATCACGTTGGGGGAGAATGAGGACGGGAAAATGATCACGGTTGAAAAAGTGGAGAGGGTGGTGAATAAACTAAAATGTCACATAGTGGCAGGGGTAGGTGAAGTTTAGCCAGTAGTAAAAGCAGGGATAAAATGGTTGCATAGGATGATCGAATTTAGGAAAGGTACCCTCTGCCCGGACAAAAGCAGTGATCGCCCCAGTTTGTAGGCAAGGTAACAGGAATAATTGCAACAATTATAAAGGTATTTCTTTGATAAGTGAACCGGGAAGTGTGTACTCAGGCATTGTAGGAAGGAAAGTTCAATCGTTGGCCGAGGGTAATGTGAATGAAAACCAGTGTGGTGAGGATGTCAGAATCAAATTTTTAGTATGTGCCAAGTTATTGAGAAATGCTACGAGAGGAATAAACATTTGTGTTTTGTAGATCTAGAGAGGGCGTACGATTGAGTTCCAAGGAAGAAGATGCTGAGCGTCCTGAGGTATTGTGGTATCGAGGGAAGGCTGCTACAGGCAATAAATAGTATTTGTGTTGGTAATCAGGCTGCAGTGAGAGTAGATGGTACGATGAGTTCTTGGTTTAAAGTTGTTATAGGAGTGAGGCAAGGCTGTAATATTTCACTACTACTGGTTATTTTATACATGGGCAATTTGTTGAAGGGCATAAGTTGGCTAGGTGAGATTCAATTAGGTGGAAACCAGGTAGGCAGTCTGTCTTATGCTAGTAATCTGGTTGTAATGACAGACTCCGCCGAAAGTTTACAATCCAACATGTTAGAACTTGAACAGAAATGTAGGGAATATGGTATGAAAATCAGCATTTCAAGAACAAAGGTGATGTTGGTAGGGAAGAAACGCATGAAGATAGAATGCCAAGTAGGAGGAAATAGATTGGAGCAGGGGAGACATTTTAAATACTTGGATTGTGTATTCTCTCAGGATGGTAGTATGGGGGAAAGAAATAGAGTGTAGGTGCAAAAAAGCCAATACAGTGAGTTCTCAGTTCGGATCTACAATATTCTACAAGAAAGAAGATAGTGTAGCGACGAAACTCTCCCTACATCGGTCAGTATTTAGACCAACCTTGTTGTATGGAATTGAGAGGTGGGTATATTCACGATATCTGATATACAGTATAAGGAAGAGGTAACTGATGTGAGGGTGGCACGAAATTGTTGGGACAAATGGATGGAGCAATAGAAGGAGGGTACTTGTAATGAAGAGATAAAGGCTAAGTTAGAAATGAACACGCTGGATGAAGCTGTTCGTATGTGAGACGACTCAGATGGTGGGGTCATGTGAAGAGAATAGGGGAAGAGAGATTACCTTAGAGCAGGGGTTCCCAACCTGGGGGGCGCGCCCCTTAGGGGGGCGTGGGGCTTTATCAAGGGGGGGGCGTGAAGGGATTTCCAAATTAAGGTCTTTTAACTCGAATATTACAATTTTGTAAAATAAACATTTTTCGAATCTCTCCAAGTGATTGTCGCACCAAGTCAATCGTTCAAAAGCACTGGTAATTGCCAACTGTTGGCACAAACCTCTGCGGAGCCGCGAGGTTGGGGGTGAATTAAGGAATTTGCTGTGTTGTAAGGAGCAAAATTATGCCAATTTTATCGTCTCATTGGCATATCTTTGTGATTTCTTTGAAGCTTTGAACAGTTTGAACTTACATTTTCAAAGACATATTTATGCGATTCAGGATGATCAACGTTGAGTGTCATAGAAACAAAGCAGCACTGCTGGCTTGATGTTGCAACTGATCTCCGCTGTGCTCTGTCAAATATCAAACCAAACATACCGAATCTTACCAAGAGTAAACAGTGTCAGCCCTCTCACTGTCATTTGTTGACTAATTTAAGGATTTGTTGTAAAAGTGTGTCTTTTGTTTTGTGCTAAAATGAAGTTAGTAGATAGGCCTATTCTATTAAGTACTGTAGTGTTATTAGGAAAGTGGGAGGGGGGGGGGATGGGTGCGCGATGAACTCCCGTATCTGAAAAGGGGGGCGCCAGCTGACAAAGGTTGGGAACCACTGCCTTAGAAGTTAATTAGTTCGGCTGTAAAGGGTAAGAGAAACAGAGGCAGACCTAAGAGGCAATGGTTAGATTGAATGTTAACAGATTTCAAAGTGAGAGGTGTAGACGTAGAGGATGCCGCAGTGCTAACTACTACTAGGGGATCATGGAGGCGATTTGTTCACAAACAGAGGCTTGCAGACTAGACTGGACACTGAAAGGCAAAACTGTCTCAACTGAAAATGTATGAATGTTATTATTATTATTATTTATTATTATTATTTTTATATCAGGGTCATACGTTATACTGTATGATACATCAGAAATCTGCAAGATGTGAAACCAAAAGGATAGGCTACATATCTTCATCAAGATATTCGAGACAACTGTAATTGTAACGACTTAATAATGTGCACTTCTGCCATTGAATACGCAGGCCTAAAAGCTGATGAAAACTTCAAATTGAGGTCGCATGTTATAACTACAAGAACAAACCTATACTCCCTCGGTAACATTAAACTTATCGAGCTGTCGAGCACGCGTTAGTCGCCTCGCGCCGCAGCGGCCATGAGGTTTCGGCTCTGCCAAGAAATTGAATTCTGGTCTGAGGGCTGGAACGGGCTACACTCACAACCGTGGGGGAAAAACTAAGAAGAGGTGAGCTTGAATCCCATCCAGTCATCCTGGAAGTGGATTTCCGTGGTTTCCCACTTCTATTCCAGGAGAATATTTGGAAAGGTTCCTAACTTAAAGTCACGGTCGCCTCCTTTCCAATTCTTGACTGAATTCAAATACACACACTATTACAGACATCACAATAACAGAAGTTATCAGACAATTTTTTCATATATTGGATACAGACACACATACGGGGCTAAATGACCACGAAATCCAAGCCTCTCAAATGAATCAACAACAACAGCAACTACATCGAAACTACCATAAGATACACCCCATCTTCTTGGGGAAGTCAAAACGCTGCCCTCATAAAGCTCCTCCAGGAGACTCATAGATTTTTGAAACACAATACACCAACCCATATTTGAATATTGAGGAACCTCATAACATTTTAATCTTGTACATTCAAGATAAAGGCTTCAAAAAACTTGTCACACACTTACAACATACATGATTTGAAGCAGAGCTAAATATTATATTCCTATTTGTATGAACAGCAATGAATACAAGAAATCAATTACACAATTCCTTCAATCGTAAAGGACCTTTCCTTTGAAATAAGAAATATCTCCAGTAAACAATGGGCAGTACTCAATACAAAAGAAGTGCTATTTATTAAAACATGATGTAGCATGCCAATAATGCTTGGTTAATTACATGATCTACATGACAGATTTAGATAATATACATTTTAAACTCCAAATAAACGGATAATCTACATACACTTTCTGCACCTTGAAATATTAGAAGCCATATTTCAGTGTTGTCTAAGTAGCCTGTTAGTGGAGGCTTTTCAGTCGGTCAAAAGGAGTGTACCCAATTAGTTTGGGTGGGGAGTTAATAATAACTTCCTGGTGCCTGAAATAAATACATGAATTATTTATACACTTTAATAAATCACTTCACATTCTCACACCATGAGAGTTACCCCACACACTCTTGTTGACCGACTGAAAATCTTCTACTAATAGAGTAAGTTCTGCAACACTATGACATTAACTAAATTACTATAAGTATTTGGAATATAATGTAATACACTATTTGTTTCCATGTGTTTTCTATTGACCTATGTATTTTTTATCATTTTTTCACCAATTACCTTTATTAATTAATATATTCTTGCACATGATTATTTATCAATCTTATGCACAACGCACGTAGTAGATGTTATTAACGTTTCTACATCTTATTAAAGTAAATAATGAATAATAATAGTTACAACACAGTAATAATAAAACATAATTCACATATTATGTTGATTTTCTCTTTGATTATGGCTTATTGCAGTTTTCTATTCTTTATCATAATAATTCTGAAATATGTAGCACCTGTATATGCAATTCCATGCAATATTTCGCGCTAATAAACAGCTAGGATTCGCGGGATGTATTGTCAAGTGTGTTCAATGTAGATGCATAAAGAATAATAAATTAAATTATTGTTGTTATTATTATTGTAACTATTATTACAAACAACGGTAGCTACACTCGCTAAAGCGCAGCGCTAGGCCGTGGGGCCAAGCTCTCTGTGTACTCAGTAGATGTGGGTTCTAGCCCTCCGTCGGTCGTCCTTAAAATGGTTTTCCATGGTTTCCCATTTTAACTCCAGGCAAATGCTGGGACGGTACCTCCTTACAGGCCACGGCCGCTTCCTTCCACACCCTTGCCCAGTTTTATTCATCTTCATTCATTTCATCTCGCATTAACTCCTCGCATGAAGCTGGCGTCAGGAAGGACATCCGGCTGTAAAAACCATTCGCCTCATAGAGTTTCATCCCATCTCATCCCTGAGCCCGTTGGAAACGGGAATAATATAGGGGTATTACAATTATTATTATAATTATTACAGATTTATACACAGAGTACTGGGAACTTTTGTAAATAGTTCACTGAGTCACGTGTCCATGGTTTCTAGCGTAAGTCCTCAAAGGACATTCGTTCACAGAGTATAAAGGAAGGACGAATGAAAACCCCTAAACAAACTTCAATTGCAGACGAATGGGCTCTTTTGAAGAATAAAATAACATAATCCGCAAAAGAAAATATTGGTAGGAAAGAAAGAATAGGTAGAAAACCATAGATCTTTCAGGATATACTAGAATTTATGGTTGAAAGGTGGAGACACAAGAATGTAAGAGATGAAAAGGGACAAGCAGAATACAGACGTCTGAGAAATGAGGTTAACAAAAAGTGCAAGGAAGCGAAAAAAACTTGTTGAAAGAGAAATGTGCAGGTATAGAAAATTGTCTGAAACTAGGAAAAGTAGACACAGCTTATCGAAGGATCAAGAATACTTTTGGGGAAAAGAAGACTAAGTGCTGTAATATTAAGGACACAGATGGAAAGCCTCTAACAGATAGGGAGGAAAAGGTTAAGAGATGGAAAGCTTACATGGAGTGTTTGTATAAGGGAAAGGAGATTGAGAATCATGTAATGGAAAGGGAAGAGGAAATTGATGAGGAAGTGAAAGGAGATTTAATATTGAGATCAGAATATGACAGAGCATTGGAAGACTTAAGCAGGAACAAAACACCAGGCATAGATGCTATAGCGATTGAGTTGCTACGCTGCATAGGAGATGAAGGTCTGATCAGGTTATATCACTTGGTGTGTAGGATTTATGAGACAGGTGAGGTACCCTCTGATTTCAAGAAGAATGTTATCATCCCTATACCGAAGAAAGTGGGAGCTGACAGATGTGAAGATTACCGTACTGTCAGCTTGATTACTCATGCTTCAAAGATCTTGTCTAGAATAATTTACAAGAGGATGGAAAGCCAGATAGAAGCGGAGTTGGGTGAAGACCAGTTTGGTTTCAGGAGAAATGTAGGAACAAGGGAAGCTGTACTAAGTCTTAGGCTGATTTTCGAAGGTAGAATAAGGAAAGATAAAAGAACGTTCATGGCATTTGTAGACTTAGAAAAGGCCTTTGATAACGTTGATTGGGCTAAATTGTTTGACATTTTGAAAATGATTGGAATAACGTACGGGTATAGGAGGGAGATCTACAATCTATACAGAAGCCAGACAGCAGTCATTCGAGTTGATGGACATGGGAGAGAAGCTGGTATTCAGAAAGGTGTAAGGCAAGGCTGCAACTTATCACCCATACTTTTCAATCCTCACATTGTACAAGCAATGATGGAAATTAGAGAAAAAATTTAAAGTGGGTGTGAAGATTCAAGGAGAAATAATTACAACTCTGAGATTTGCTGATGACATCGTCATCTTGGCCGACACGCCTGAGGATTTGAATGAGTTTTTGAATGGTATGAACTCCGTCTTGAGGAAAGAATTCATGATAAATATTAATAAATGTAAAACAAAAATATTGGAATGCAGCCGAAATAAATCAGAAACCCCTATGGACATCAAATTGGCAGGTGAAAAACTAAAGGAAGTAAGGGACTTCTGTTACTTTGGAAGCAAAATAACCAGTGATGGACGAAGCAAAGAGGATATAAAAAGTTGGTTGGCTCTGGGAAGGAAAACATTTCTACAGAAAAGGAATCTGTAGACATCGAATGTAAATTTAGGTATTAGGAAGTCATTTTTGAAATCCTTTGTCTGGAGCGTGGTAATCTATGGAAGTGAAACTTGGACTATTGGTGCAGCAGAAAAGAGGAGAATTGAAGCGTTTGAAATGTGGTGTTACAGGAGAATGATGAATATCAGATGGGTAGATAGGGTTACAAACGAAGAGGTATTAAGACGAGTGGGAGAGGAGAGATATTTCTGACGACTGGTAATGAAGAGAAGAGATAGGTTAGTAGGACACATACTAAGACACTCAGGAATAGCAATCTTAGTTATGGAAGGAAGGGTCGAGGACAAGAACTGTAGGGTTAGACCAAGGTTAGAATATGTTAAACAGATTGCCTCGGATGTAGGGTGTGGTAGCTATGTAGAAATGAAACGATTAGCTCAGGAGAGGGAGGCATGGAGGGCTACCTCAAACTATTCAAAAGACTCAAGACGTAAACAACAACATCAACAACAACAACGTATTTGAACTGTTCTATTTATTTTTAACAATAGAAACTATTTGAAATACTCGAGTACTTGAAATGTTCAAATGATTCGAACAACCGAAGTATTCGGACATCCGCATTGTTCGAACATTCGAATAGACTATTGGAATACTTCGAACATTGGAATAATTTATTCGAAGTACCGTAGTAGAATTAATCGAAATTTTGAATTATTTGTACAGCCCTAATTACCAGCCCAACGTCTTGACTCTTAGGCTACTTAGCATAGCGTAGTTGATGGTTTACATGTGGCGTGTGGAAACTCAAATGCTAACTTTGCTAGTTAAAGCTTTTTCGATAGAATATTGAAATGCGTATTTATTTCGTATCCATATACGTAGATTCACGTAGTCGGACAGTATGAACTCTTCTTGTGTGCATGCCACATGGCGGACCGCACAGTGTGGCCAGCTGGGCCGCAGAGAGCTATCACGTGCCCTACGGCGCTGACTCACGGGCCCCACTATATTTGAGTTATTTCCACGAAATATTAATATTGATGTTTTCTCTGAAAACAAACAAAAATTTCTGAATTTGGTTATGTGAAATGATGTGGAAAGCTGATTGATTTTCCATCAAACAGCCATGTTTCCGGCTCATAATCTCACTTCCCATTTATTTATGTATATTTTACTTTTAACATTCATCATTTACATACATGATCAAAGTGGCTTTTGGCACTGTAACGCTTGAAATTTGACTTGCCAATATGTGAATAAATAACAATTCTTTGGAAATGTCTGATATTGGACGCAATTTCTTCATTCTACAACGGTTCAAGAATCGCCATAATTTATAAGTATTCTTTCCAAGTTTACTCACTATCTGTTTCAAGATTTCCCTTGGTCGAATAGACTGAAACAGCTATTAAAACTGTGGTTGTCTCTTCCTTCTGTTCGCTCGGGCTGTAGCTTCGTTTGCCCCTCTCTCTCGTGCCTGGACTGGCCAATGTTCTGTGGGTGCTACTTGCAGTCCTCTTGGACGTAAGGTTCTGGCCACAATCCGATCCTTACGCGGTTCAGTCTGAGAATGCCCGCGTCGGAGCGGTCTTTTTCACGCGGTTATGGTACGAATCGGAACCCTGAATAAAATAAAGCAAGTTACTTGACAAAAACTATAAGTCAAGTTAAGAACAAAAATATTCTTCACTATAGAGACGTTAACTCTCAACGCCACAGGCAAGCGACAGTGTTCACTCCTAAGTACTGTGACCGTTTGACGAACGTTCTACGACCACACAAGTGCGCATCCGAACAACAGTCGAGCACAAAGACTCAAAAACATCTCGGGGTTAACAGTGAGCATTCTACAAAGGTGTAGAATAAAGAAAAAGAAAAGCTCTGCTGTTCCCCAGATGCACACTACAGCAAGGATAGAAGGCATATTTCAAGAATCATGAATGACCACAGTATCAGTTAAGATAAAATTTGCATCAATTTAATTGATCCATTCAACCATCCTAATCTTTACAAGGGCATCCTCAGGGAGAAAACTAAAACACCACCTGGAAAAATAACATCATGCGCTCCCCCTGGGATCCTATACTATTTAATCGCAGGTGTTGAATAACGTTCCAAAAAATATATGCAACGAAAACGTCAACTTTTAAACATTTCATTGTGTTAGAATACCCATGAAATTAATAGTCCATCATGGTATTCTATTATATTATAAACGATATTTACAGTATTCAAGTTGTGTAGATCACTGATCGTCCTATCACACTTGAATAAAATTTTATTTCTGAAGTTCTACACTTTTCCATATTTCCAAAAATCATGGATAATCCTATGGGATATTCTCTTCCATGAAACGAGAAGAAATTCCAAAACATACTAGAATTGTTAATTATACAACTTGATGCAAGTCAGACCAAGTCGAACAAAGATGGACCCATTAGAAACATAATACCATTTATATTTCATTATTCCCACACAAGGAATCTTCATATTAGAAATTAGAAATTATGGATCTGTGATTTATCCTCGATAATAAAATAAATTATGGGATTAATTATTCAGTGATATTAATTGCAACTCAACCTTATTATTCCAACCAATTTCAAACACTTATGGATGATTCGTAGCTATTTCAAGATTTTCATCGGAACATGAGGCCGCATTTTAAATGCCCCATTTCTTTATGCACTTTATCAATTTGGTTTATTCCTTGATATCACAATATGGCAAAATTATTAGGCATTTTAATCTATCTGCAGGTTTATATCATTCAACCAGAAAGTATGTAATTATGGTTAGAGCAAATTAAAGTAGAATCTAGAATTCCATTGATGACAAGATCTAGATAGCGGCGTGGGGCTGCAACAGCGGCACCGCCCTTCTTTTGAGTAATATGAGGCAACATCCTCCAAATTCCAACATTTCATTATATTCAACAACTATAATTCTTTTACATATTATTTTCACATATTTAACTTCCATCCAGTCATATTTACTGTATTTAATGGATTATCATAATTATTAATGGGACAAATGCCTACACGCATTCCCAATTCAACTCATCACCCTATCAGATTTATCATATGAATGTTATAAGTAACTGTCTCTAATTAACCTGTTCAATTATCCGCTTGTCACCATAACAAAAATCCTCCTAATTGACACACCTTGCTCTAATAATAAAACTACGTTACGATTGCTTTATCAATCCAATGTGCATTAATTCATGTTAATTTCTCATCTTTGTTTTATAGAAACATCACCTAAATAATCCAAACTCATTCATTTATTATTATTATTAATATGAAATTCTCATGAATAATTACCATGTTCTATTTTTTCATAAGATCCATTAAATTGTTATGAATATGCCTCCTTAATTCCCCATGTAAATTCTCATACATGATCATTCCGCATTATCATTTTAAAGAAAATCCTTAACCACCAGAAAAATCGAATCATTTTACGATAAATGACAATCAGATCTCATCCAAGATGAATTGCATCAAAATGATCAAGAAATACATTTAAATAAACAAATTACCAATAAACTATCTCAAAACGATCGCTAAAATAACAATGTGCCATGAAAATATGCACGGAACTGTACAACAAAAATCAGGATGAAACTCCTGTCTGATTAGAACAGCCGGATGCCTTCCGAAAATATACTCATTCTACGATATGCCCACCGTGGATATGCTATCTCAAAAGAATAAAATAAAATTCGAAGAGTGGACAACATCAAAAAGATCCATGCTTAT
This sequence comes from Meconema thalassinum, assembly GCA_946902985.2. NCBI lineage: Eukaryota > Metazoa > Arthropoda > Insecta > Orthoptera > Tettigoniidae > Meconema > Meconema thalassinum. Next base: position 463,893,887 of record OX336389.2, on the reverse strand, counting down.
GTCCCAATATAATGCAGAAAATAAAGATATATGGCGTGTAAAACGATTCCTACATGGTTGAATGGTATAGTCTAAGGTCTGATATTCACCGGTACTAGATATTAAGAATAGAATAAGGGGCTCACGTCCATTTCAGATGTTCTTGAAGAAGGTCCAAGTTCCTGCGGAATGCCCTTAGTCTGAGCATAAAATCCCACGCGATCCTCCGCACACGGAAATGTGTACGGCTCGACTTCATGGCTCCACTGGTCCAAGTCCCAAGTATCCAGACGTCAGCATCCATCGTACGCCCAATTCATATTTAACGCACAATAATACTGGCTCGACTCATGGTAGATTTCAAAAGTTCATACCGGCGTCTCGCTACCATGACATCCTGATCGGATTGTCTTAACACCATAGCTTCTGCTATGAAAAAGCACGTGTCCAATACTGTCACTGATTTTAAGACAATCACCCGGTGTTTTAACGTCCCGAAATACTCCGAATAGTTACAGTAATGTTCCCGGTTACTTGATTGTAATCCTTCTGTAGTTATCGCAGTACGCTTACACACCTGTTTAGCTTTAATTCCAAGTCAATTGCTAGCCAGAAATCTACCCTGGTATGAGGTATTATATTCACATAACTCAAGTAAGGTGTTATTTCCAGCCCATATGCCTTAATATGCTGTGAGCTTGGGCCATACCCAACACAACCTTGCATTTACAAAAGCTAGTCCCATCTAGTAAAACTATTCTGAGCACATTTGAACAATGCCTCGTTTGTAGGCTAATTTTGGCTTCCAGGTCAGGTACTAGTAACTTAAGATTGATTAAGCCGCCCGCTTATGCACGGATTAACTGCACAAACACGACTGTGTCTGTCATAACAGCTGCCTGCTTGACCCTGCGGACCGTCAGGTGTTAGCATACTTACGCGCATCGCCGTCCGCGCATCTCTACCAGACTGCAACCTACGGCAGTGAAACTCAACTCAGTCAGGCGCTCGCTTCAAATTCAAAACATAGCCGCGACAAAAAACAACATCTCCATAACCAGCAACTGACGCTCTTTCACACGGTTACAGTACGTTGACAAAGCAATATGTAATTAATGCAACATAACTAATGGGATCACTGGATAGATATATCATGTTCAAGACCGAAAGATATAAGGGTTTATTACAAATGGCCGTTAAAGAACAACGAATTTAACACATCTCGGCAGGGACGTCACCACCAGGTGGGCTTGGATGAGCATCAGCCCCGTAATAGGTGTGCTAGTGTTGTAAACTGAACCATATGCTCATAACTTTTCCCTGTTAACCCACAGTTGGTATCATGTTCTTTCGTAACGTAACCGGTATCCAGGTGTCCGTCAGACGTCAGATATTTCATATTATATTAAACGATCCCGTCATAAAATGTACGCCGCTTATTGAACTTATTTCCTTTAAGCAAATGTTTTCAAGCATACTACAGCAAAACTGTGTAGAAAGAATTACAACCCTAGGAGGAGGTACCAAATTACTAAAGTTATGCTCAAAAAAGGGGCCGTTCTATTTTTCCTATGGTCAGGTTGGTGTTTGTATTGGAATGGATTAAGAACTTAGCTGATTGAGTGATGTGGGGTCCGTTCTCGTTAAAATGTTAAAATGGGTGATTTAAAAACTTACAAATGTGTTTAAGAAATTTAATAAAAAGTAAAATTGTAAAAAATAAAATATGAAAACACAAAATGTGAACATGTAAAATAAGAAAATAGAAATTTAAATATACCGGTACTTAGAAATGAAAAATGGGAAATGGTTTTCTGTCTGAGTGTTTTAAATTTTGTTTGTTGTGACCTATATTATTGGGATTGTCAACACATTTATGTTAATGTATTTCCTACCTTTCATTACGAATTCGGTTATCATAAATCCTTGAGTATCAAGTCTTAAGGAAACGTTACTTAAAACTAAAATTTCCATGTGAGTGATATACAATCTTACAATGCTAGTCATGACTAGATTAAATTCTTATTTCTTAGAGATGTGTCTCTAGAAATCATGTATATAATGGAATCATTATAGAAAGCAAACTAATGTTTTAGCAATATGAGTATACCATTTTGAGGTGTGTAGTCACCTATGTATGTAACAATTGAGCATAAGATTGGGAAAGAGCTTGCTGTAGCGGGAATGTAAAGGAACCAGTTTGTGGTAACCTATGTTTTTTAAATTGTTTCTTCCGCTTAGGTTTGGTTAAGATAGGCAAAAGTACTCTAGAAGTTTTAAAATGTTAGTGTTGTTGTTGCTTGCTTACAAACATGGGAGTAAGGATACTAGTGCCATTAAAAAAGCTGCGTTACTTTTCCAAGACCAAGAGAATAAGCCACTACAAATAAGCCGCCAAATAAGCCTACATAAAATAAGCCCTCATTAAAATGAGCTGCCAAATTAGCCGACGTAAAATAAGCTGCTAAATAGGCCGACAGAAAGTGGGCCCAAAAGTGGGCGTAAAAGTGGGTGTACAAGTGGGCGCAAAAGTGGATGCAGAAGTGGGCCAAATGTGGGTGCAGTTTAAAGATGGTGTGATTTAAAGTGGGCTCAAAGTAATGTGGGCACGATTTACGGTTTTGGATTGGTTCGGTTTTGGTTCGGTTTGGTTGTGTTCGGTTTCGTTTTGGTTCGGTTCGGTTTAGTTCGGTTGGGATCGGTTTTGGTTTGGTTCGGTTTCGGTTCGGCTTTGGTTTCGGTAGTTATAAAAGTGAGGGTATTGTTAGTTTACATTCATAATTTATGACCTAGGCTTAGAAAGCACGCTGAAATAGTTTCCCTCGCGTTGCTTTTTCAATTTGCATACACTCCTACAGGTTACATCCTGTTCACTAATGCAATCGTAGAATGCCAAACACCAATATCGTATCAAATTTCAGCTGTTAGAGCATTCCCACTCAATTGCACTATTTACTTTCTGTTACGTCATGCGACAAGAAAAATCTTGTTTTAAACAATAAAGCAAACCCGCTGCCTGTATAGCCTTGTCAAGGATATATAAGGAGACCCTTAGCAAGAATATTTTCAGTTGACTGCTACCTCTCACACTGATCACATCGTGAAAGACCGTCCAACCAACCATTCTACAGCTTTGTAATACACAGTAAGCAGATGTTAGCAGAAAACAACATCCATAATGGAGCAAACTATTCCATGCTATATATGCAAAGAGTACAGAAAAACATTTCTTCGGGACTATGATAGGAAGCGTCACGAAGTATCGTGTGGCCAACTCCATCAGTGTAAAACCTGTGGAAGCAAATTCAACAATGCTTACAACGGACGTTGTCATGAATAATGTTGTGATGATATGTCAGCAGCTAAAAGACATAAAACTGAGCATACAAAACATCACCTACTTTCAATGGTTCCTGATAATGAAGGACTTACTGAATATGAAACGTCTTTGTAAGGTCGTCAAGGGGATAGTCTGGTGGAATTACCAAAATCAATACTACATTAGCCACACATTTGAAACTTTGCACACTATTGAAGTTGGTTTAGCCTACTTAGAACACAAAATTTGGAACCAGTATATTGAATAGTTTTTCAGATAATTAATTTTTGCATTAAAATTCTTCACAAAATTGGTAAACTAGTGAGAAAGCTTCTTGCATTATTGTTTTCATTGTAGGCACTTGGTGTTTTGAATACAAGTTCATCTTGATATTTGCATGGATTTCAAAGATGCTTTTTAAAATGATGATGATACATACAGAGATATTAATTACATAATATGGGATACTTAAATTTTCACAAACATTTTCAACTTTATAATTTATGATTAATGAAAATTAGGTCTTGTTTTCCTTTTTCTTGAAAACCCCCTTTGAATATTTACATAAACTATCAAGGAATAACTGTGCAAGTTTACAAGGAAATTGGATAAGAACTCCTCTGCAAGGAGGAACTTAAACACGAAAAAATGTTGAAAAACGTTTTGCAGAAAAAGCAGTTCCAAGACACTTATAAGCTGCCTAAAACTCTCCTGCACCATATGTAGACCCTTCCTTCTTCTTCAGGAACTATTCTACCCTTTTTTCTTAAGTTCCCGTTTCCTCCTCACTTTTTTGGACTGCTCAGAACACCTATCTTTGGATAGGTAGATACGTTGCCTGTCTCGTTGTCCACCAGACTCTCCCCTTCTTAAATCCTATTTTATACGTTGTGATACGCGTAAGGATTTTATTTCATACCTCAACGAGTCCAAACATCAAATAATGCATGCTATACAGAAAGAACAAGCAAACCACAAGCCGTTTAAAGTTAAGCTTGTGGCTGAATGTAGATTTATTCATACGGCTAGCGTTGATATTACAGAACGTGCTTCTAAAACTCGTAATCAGGCCGTATTTTTTGAAACAGACTTAAGTAGTTTTTGGAAATGCAATTTAAAGGGGTAACTACGGAAATGGAGGAATCCAAGCCAAAATGCAGTAATTGGGCTTTGCTAGCTGTTGAAGGGGGGCAATTGAAAATAATTAAATAAGTACCCTTGTGTGGTAGCACGTATTATATTCCATTCCTAGCAGTTTTGAAAACAAAAATAAGCCTGCATCATCCTCAAAACTTCAAGGACGAGAGGTGTTTTATGTGTGCAATTTTAGCAAAACTGGCCGAAAAGAAAGCTCAACGCATTTAAAAAAATACAAGAACCTAAAATACAAGTAGAATTTTTCAGTAATTTCGTTTCCTACTTCGCTAGCTGACATTACCAAATTTGAAAAGGTGAACGACACATACATCAATGCATTTGGACTGGAAGAAGAAAACAAACTGTTCCATTTGAAGGTAGTGGATCAAGAGCTACAAGACCACCACGACCTTCTTCTGCTAAGTGCATATCTGGTCAGAACCTCTAAGTCTTTATCAAACATTTTGATAAACTAGTAGGACATCAGATCACCAAACGTGAACATAAGATATATACGTGTAAACGGTGCTTTACTCACTTTGATAACCAATATGGGCAAACGAGGGATGGATAAATTAAAGGAACATAGAGCTTTGTGTTTCCTGCATGACATTGTAAGGGGTCAAATGCCTATTAAAACCTGATTCTCGAATTTTTAAATGTGGAAAATATGCTTAGAATACCTTACGTTATCTATGCGGATTTCAAAAGTATACTCTTACCATATCAAATATGTCTACCTAATCCTGAGGTAGGTTATACAGTCCCATATCACAGTCGTGTTCCTATGAGCATTAGTGCAGATGTTAAACCTTCACCAGCTGTAGAACACATAAAGACAAACCTACCGATCTAACCTCTTATTTATCATGGTCCTGACACCGCAGATAAGTTTATGGACTGATTGATATCAATACCCAATGAAATCGATCGCCTTTACAGCTCAAATGTTCCAAAGGCTTTAACTGTGGATCAAGAAGCAGGGTTCCAATCTTCTGAAAACTGCTATTTGTGTCATAAACTATTTACTGAAAAGGACTGGAAAGTTAGAGATCATTGTCATATTACAGGCGAATACCGTGGAAGCGCTCATAATAACTGAAATTTGAGGTGTAAAACACGTAACCCCGTTCCTGTATTTCTACGTTATATGAGTGGATATGCTGAAAATTTCATTGTAGAGCAGTTAGGGTGTACTACTGAGAAAGTGGACATTATAGCTAACTCTAAAGAGAACTACATCTCCTTCACCAAATATGTGGGAAATGTTAAGCTTCGATTTGTGGATACGTTTCGATCGATGCCGAGTAGTTTAGGAAACTTAGTTACAAACTTAACATCATACCGTGAAACAGGCAACTACTTTGGAAAGGAGAATGCAACGCTTATGACTCGTAAAGGTGTATTTCCTTATGATTACATTGATTCTTAGGAAGAAATAAGTGAAAAGTGTTTATCTCCAAAAGAGGCATTCTTCAACAAATTAAATTAAGAAGATGTTAGTAATGAAGACTATGAACATGCGAAACATGTATGGAATCAGTTCAAAATTAAAACTCTGGGGAAATATAGTGATCTTTACTTAACTTCAGATGTACTCCTTCTAGCAGACAGCTCTGAAACTTAAGAAACAAAACACTAGAAACACATAGAGTGGATGCTGCTCACTTCTCTACTTCACCTGGTTAAGGTTTCGAGGCGATGCTTCTTTACACTGGAATTGAACTCGAATTGATACAGATTACGATCGGATTCTCGTAATAGAGTCAGGAATACGTGGAGGATTATGTCAGGTTTCTCATCGGTATGCTGAAGCTAACAACACATACATGGAAATATTTGATTCAGAGAAACCTTCATAGTTTACTACATATGATGGTGTCAACAACCAATACGGGTGGGCTATGTGCCACTCCATTCCTCACGGAGGATTTCAGTGGGTCTCTCTGGACACCGTTGATCTAGAAACGCTAAAGAAAGACGCTCCTCTCGGATACATTCTAGACGTTGATGTCGATTATCCATGTGACCCTCATGATCTTCACAACGATTTACCTTTCCTACCAGAGTGTATACAACCTAAGGATTCGTCTCTAAGAGAACTAATCCCTCATCTTGGAAATCGAAGGCGATACGTTGCCCATTACATGGCACTTAAACAGGCTCTAGATCGTGGACTAAAATTGATTAAAAAATCATCATTTGTTAAAGTTTCAACAGAGACCTTGGCTAAAGTCATACGTTGATTTTAATAACAACCATCGAAAACAGGCCAAAAATGATTTTGTGAAAGATCTGTACAAATTATTTAATAATGCAATTTTTGGAAGGACAATGGAAAATATTCGTAAAAGAATAGATATACGTCTTGTAACTAACATTAAAATGGCTGAGAAGCTGATATCTAAATCAACATTCATTGAGAGAAAAATTTACGGTCCTCACCTAGCTGCATTCCACATGGCTAAACGTAGCATTGTATTCAATAAGCCTATATATATTGGAATGTGTATACTAGATATTTCAAAAACTGTCATGTATTCCCACCACTATGATGTCCTGTTACCTCATTATGGTATCGAAAACTTAAACTCATGTACGTGGAAACGGTTTCTTTCGTTTATTTATTTATCTGATTATCCTACTAATCACATATATTACTCTACATCAAACAAATAAACTTTGGGAAAATTTAAAGACCGGGCTTGTGGACGTATTATTAAAACATTTGTTGGACTTTGAGCTAAAATGTACGCTTTAGACATAGAGAGAATATAAATAAAAGAGATTAAAGGTATTACCAGAGGCGTTGTTAAAACTTGAATATGTTTACAAGATCATACGGATTGTTTCATGAAGAACGAGGTAAAGAGAATACCGATGAACATTATCGCTTCCAAACAACATAATATATCATCTGTAAACTAAGCAAAATTGCTTTGTGTCCTCGTGACGATAAAAGAGTAATTAATTCTGATGGTATAGCAACACATGGCTATGGTCATTACTCAACCGTTGACAATATTTAAATGACTAAGTTATGCATTACAAATCAAGGAAGTGTGATATAGAAACTACCGGGACCACCTCAATGTGTAGCGGCTAGCATTCTTGGCTGTCACCGCGGAGGTTCATGGCTTGATTCCCGGCTTTAAGAAAAGCAAAGGTATGACCTGGGATGGAGTCTCTAGCCTTATTATAATCAATGGGAACCTGCAGAATGCATTGGTAGGATGAGGAGCGGGAAGGAAGTTGTCACCCTTCGGCACGTAAACTCAGGTCTTGTATTTGTGAATGAAAAGGTCTCTGGTGTGAGATCAGTTTCTCTGTAAGTCCGTATGTGGATGTGTGTCACATTTAAAAAATAATGGTTACAGAAAGGACCTAAAAATTTGACCAAAGATTTAAACAAAGGTAAAACATTAGTTGGATGTTATTAAATCTACAACCAGAAAGAATTGGGAGAGAAATGTAGTATGTGGAATGCTTAAATAAATAAAAATCTTGTATGGACACTGCTTGTATTTCTTAATTGCTACCCACCTCTCACACTTAATCCAATCGTTAACCTCTAGCAATCTCGGGAAATTGCCCTTAGGTAGCCGAAGGTAGGCATAATTATAGTATAACCCATTTATTACCTATATGCTCTGGGTTGGGGACTCTAGCTTCGGTATATTTAATGGGAACCTGCAAGATGCTGTGGTAGGATGAAGAGCTGAAAGGAAATGGTCAACCTACCGCACGTAAGCTCAGGACTTGTACTTATAATTGAAAGACCTCTGGCGTGAGATTAATGTCTATGTAAGTCTGTGTGGGAATGAAAAGACCTCTGGTGCGAGATTAATTTCTCCGTAAGCCTGTGTGTGAATGGCGTGATACTAAATTCTCTGTAAGCCTGTGTGTGAATGAAAAAGCCTCTGGCGCGAGATTGATTTCTCCGTAAGCCTGTGCGTGTTAACTCCGCCTCTAGGGTTATGTCCTAGTGCAGGTCTCAAGCACGGGTAAAGGAAGAGATGCACACAAGATTTTCCTTTTTTTAAACTTAACTATAATTCACCTTAGAGGTGTATTTGTTATGCAAGTTTGAAAAGCTTGTTGATACATCTGCGAGAAGAGTTTACGTATAGCATTTATAGTTAACTTACTAGAATTGGTAATCCTGAGATCGTTGTGCGTGGTGGTCATATTGCCTAGTAACCACGGCGCTAGCTTTATCTCACACCAGTATGGGATAGGTGCATGTGCCCCATGTACTTTGGGTGTGCGCATTAGCCCCTGGCTCAGCTTTGGAAGTTAGCTTAAGTTAGGTTAGCTAGACTAGGTTAGGTAAGGTTAGGTAGACTAGGTTAGCACGCCATTTATGTGAGTGGATTTGCGTGGCGGCCATCTTGCACAGTAGCCCTGTGTTAGAAATAGTTAATCTATAACAAAGCTGAAGAGTTTGTGTGTTTGTGTCTTTAAACGCGCTAATCTCTGGAACTACCAGTCCGATTCGAAAAATTCTTTTTTATATGATAGCCAGATTCAAGAGGGGGAGCGTGATGGCGCAGTGGCTTAGCTGCTCGTCTTTCAGCCGGACGACCGGGGTTCGAATCCCGGTGACAGCGGGGTGGAATTTTCACCTGAAAAATCACGTGGTGTCAGGAAGGGCATCCGACCTTAAATCCCCGGCCAAAACCAAAATGAGCCTGGTTGGCTCCGGTGACCCCAATTAATTGGGAAAAGCCGAAGAAAGATGATGATGATGATGAGCCAGATTCAAGAGGAATAGTTTAGACTATGTAGTATTAGGCTACACCTCTCAGGTAACCTTAAAGATTGATTTTTGTTCAGTAAGTCAGTAGAACAAGCGCTCCCGAACTGCTCTATCCGCATGTGCTGGCGTTATGGTTAGTGATACGTTCACCGTTTCACCGATCTGAACCAAAATGTGTATACTTACCCTGTGGAACCCTGCGAGTAACACTGTCTACGTGAAATTAATGACAGACCACTCAATTCCCTGCATTTAGGCCCTTTGGCACATATCAACACCTTTTCACGGATCTGAACCAAAATTTGTATACTTACCCTTTGGAAACCTGCGAATAACACTGTTTACATAAAATTTCGGACAGATCCCTCCATTCCCTGTATTTAGGCCCTTTGGAACAAATCTACACCGTTTCACCAATGTGAACTAAAATGTGTATACTTGCCCTTTGGAACCCTGTGAGTAACACTGCCTACATGAAAATTATGATAGACCACTCCATTCTCTGCATTTAGGCCCTTTGGCACAAATTTACACCTTTTCACCAATCTGAACCAAAATTTGTATGCTTACCGTTTGGAACCCTGAGAGTAACACTGTCTGCTTTAAATTTTGGACAGACCACTCCATTCCCTGCATTTAGGCCCTTTGGCACAAATCTACACCGTTTCACCGATCTGAACCAAAATTTGTATAGTTACCCTTTGGACCCCTGCATGAAATTTTGGACAGACCACTCTATTCCCTGTATTTAGGTCCTTTGGCACAAATATATACCGTTTCACCGATCTGAACCAAATTTTACATACTTACCCTTTGGAACCCGACGAGTTACACTGTCTGCTTGAAATTTAGGACTGACCACTCCATTCCCTTCATTTAAGTCCTTTGACACAAATCTACACCGTTTCACCGATCTGAACCACATTTTGTATACTTACCCTTTGTAACACTGCGGGTGACACAGTCCACTTTAAATTTTGGACAGACCACTCCATTCGCTGCATTTAGGCCCTTTATCACAAATCTACACCGTTTCTCCTAATTGCACCAAATTTGACTTACACTTTGAAACCCTGCTGGTAACACTGACCACTTTATATTTTGGACAACGCTCTCCATTCTCAACACTTAGAATAACAGACAAAATAAACTTGAAAACCACGTATTAAGGCCCTAGAACCAGTCACTGTAAGAGTATTTTAATAAGTCTATTGTTGACGGGCTGTTCGGGCTGCATCTCGTCACCCCTACCGGTGTTCTGATGCAGAATAGCGAAAATAGTTGCAACTTGCGCTGTTAATAAATTGCAGTCACGGAGAGTAATTAGTGCAAAAGGATCTCTTAGGCCCCTTAAAACAGTTATCATCATGAAAATATTATGCCTCTGTATAAATGCAATGGTGTTGGTGCAGTACACTGAGGTTACCAGCTGCAATAAGCGTTGGTGCTTTCAAATTTACCTTCATTTATTCCGAACCTTATCGTTGAGCGCTATGTGGCGATAAATGATACTATTGCTACCTCAGTAGCTTGGGACAGCCGAAGTTTTCCAAAGTGTTCTGATTAATTTCCTGCGGCGCTATGCGACTAAAGACGACACTATTGGTTCTTCATTTCCAACAGCCAATGAGATATAGGCCCTAGGAAGTGTCTTTTATTTCACTTATTCCTCTTTCTAATCATTAAAAAAATGTTTGTAAATTACGTGTGTCATTGCTGTAGTTACAAAATAGCCGTTTCCCTATTCATTATTATCATTACGGGAAAATGAACTGAATGTTACGTCCATTATACTGTACTACTTATCACCCCTACTGCAACCACCACCACCACCACAAAAAGTTAAATTTTTAATTTTTTTTTCTGTTAGTTTAAGTATCATGTGCCAGTTCTGTAGTAGTATCCATTATCATCCATAAAACAAATAAATCCACCGGGCGAAGCCGGGCACTACTGCTAGTTCAATATAAAAATAAAAGATTTAATAAACTATAAAACTGAAATTTTGTAAATGTATACGTGTACCCTTTTGGCATAAATCTAAAAATAAAATAAAATAAAAATTATAAATATTAAAATACGAAAAACAAAGAATACATAAATAGCAATAATAATAATAATAAAAATAATTATAATTATAATTAAGTAAATAAATAAATAAATAATAAATCTCTACTTAGTATAAAACAAAGTCCCCGATTCTTGGATGTTACGGGAAAACTCGAGAACCACCAAATGGATTTTGATGCGGTTTTCACCATTCTGTAAAGGATATCTAGAGAATGATTTCTGTAGAAAATAATTTATTATGATCAAAGCAAGCCGAGCAGTAACGATTTCAGTGGAAAAGTCGAAAAAAAACTGGCGTCAAAGCGCTTTGTAAGCTCACGCTGGGCAAACCGTTAAAAATATCTAAGTACTATGTATGTAAGAATTGTTCAGCATAAAAAGTTCTACAAAAAAAGTCCGCGAGAGCATATCTCTATCATCAATACATCGCCTACTATAAGTGCTTTTACGTTTTAATTTCTTCCAACCATGTCCATTCAACTACTGAGGCGACAGTTGACGAGCTAGCTAAAAGCGAGTCTATCATCCCTGTTACAGCCTAGCTAGCGGGCGAACCTTTTTCCCCAGATACAGCCAGCAGCAAACCGTTGAGTCGTGTTGAGTTAAGATTTCTGAGAAGGGTGGTTGTGTTTGGAGTTTCCCTCTAAGTGCAACTCGGGTTTTCTTCATTTCGCCTGTGAACTTTTCGTTCCGCAAAATTCACAGTCAAGTTAAGATTGGACGGAAGGGGGATTTGTGTTCCATGCACCTCGCCATTCTTAAATTACGTCTGACAAGAATTTGTTGCACATGCATCTCCATGATAATATAATTAATAGTCCAGTCAGGGATTTTAACCCATCATGCCGAGACGTAAAACGGATATTGGTCGTTGTTCATTAACATCGGAAAAAGAGCGCTTATCACGTAATACATTCATAATCGTTCCACGGCGAAGCCGGGTCGGGTTGCTAGTCTTATTATAAAATACGCTAAGGTGTATGTTTCACAAAACTCAAGCTCCTAAACCAGAGGGAGCTAGGAGGTGTGGTTTGAACCAAAGTCTTCCAAATCGTCTCAATAGTACAGTAAAAATCTTGTATTTCTTGATAAGTCAACGGAAATATATGTATTTGTTTATACAGTGCTTTTAAACAAGTAACTGTGTTACGGGTAGTATGTACACATGGGGCGCACACAACCCATTATGCGAGAGTTCTCGCACGGGTCCGCTAGGATGTAATGAATTTCTTGGAGTGGACACAGCACTCCCAAGGCCAGACAACAGGTTGATTATCTAATCATTGATCATTGGTGGTTCAAGGAACATGCTTGCCTGTGGTGCATCACGTAAGCCAGGTCGTGCTCTTCGACTGTTTACCCAACCAATATAATGCACTGGAGATAAGATACAAGGAAAAGTAATTCACCTTGCTCCTAGTCCAAATAATATAAGTTCGGAAGTTTGTTGCTTTCTCATGAGAAATGAATGAAGGAGTTGGAAGGAAATGGCCGAGACCTAATAGAAGGAACCTTCGTGACATTTGCCTGGAGTTGAAAATGTTCCCAATTTAAGGACGGATGACGGTGGGGTTGGAACCAACTCGTTGTCCAAGTACAGAGATAGCCCCGACCTCTGTCCTTGAACCTCAATGCACGTACAGTAGCTATCCTGGTTGACAGACCAAGGCAGGTACAAGGCTATTATGTACACCACTTGAATCACCTAACTACTGTACTGTACTTCATTGAATATGTTGCCTCGTGAAGCAAAACTAAGAAAGGGCGGGCTCCATTCCTACCTCAGCCATCCTGGTAGTGGTTTTCCGTTTCTTCCCACTTCTACTCCTAGCAAATGCCGAGATGGTAACCTAACCTAGGGTCTCGGCCACTTCCTACCCAAATCCTACCTCAATGACAAATACACACACTAGAACAGACATCACAGTGACACAGGTTTTCATACAAATTATACACACACCCAAGTACACGGGGCTACATGACCACGATGTCGCAAAGCCCCAAAAGAAACAACAACATTATTGAATAGGTAGTCAATGGACATGACCGTGGTAGAGAAATGAACCAGTGCCACTCCACACTTAGCTCTCTCCAAGTTTGTTTATTTATAGCACATTTCTATCTTAGTCTCTCCACAGTGTTAACTTGTGCAGCCGTGATAACAATGAATAATATTATGGGTTTTTCGTTTATTTTTACTACTGCGACTTTTAGAGACGCAGAGGTGCTTGAATTGTGCCCCAAAGGGGATCTTTAACGTGACACGGCTCCCATCAAATGCCAACTAATTGCACCGTGATTCTATCCCACAACCTTGGGAACAGCAGATGAAAATGCTGTTGTAATTAAATCATTTTAGGTTCTTGCTGCAGTTCCTATTACGGTCGCGTGTGAATACTTATTAATCTCATGTAATCTTTCTTTCAGGATTAGGAAACCACCCATTACAATTGGCTACAATCGTGTTGACCGACTGAAAAACATTACATTTCGACATATAGGTAAAGCCCTGCGCGGATGCGGATATCCGCGGATAAACCCGCGGGTATCCGCAAATATTTTCGCCACGCGGATATAGTTTGCATTGCTGTGCGGATAGCGGATACGCTGCGGATAATGTTTCGAGTAAATTTGCGGATAGTCTTTAGAATACAAACTTACGTTAATAATACATATTTGATATGCCAATATACAGCTTCATGCTTAAAAGAGGAATACTACTATAGTCTATTGCGTACGAAATATTCAGGCACGTATTGCACTTATACACGAGAAGATCATTTTACTCATATGCTTTCAACTACATTTTATTAAATACCGTATGTTTGTACAGTAGTAGATGGTCTTGACATCTCATCATCATAAATTCTCACTGCCATTATTACTATACGTACGAGATATAATGCTGTCAATAAGCTTGTTAGTTCATCGTGGTGACATCATTAACATTCCTCATGTCAGCTACTTCGCCATCTAAGCTATCCTGGAAGTTCGGGATCCAGGTTTATCTGTAGATTTATTTCCAACTTGTCACTGAAGCACGGTGGCTGTGATATTGTAACATCAACTATGACATCATCTATGCGAACATGGATGGGTTCAGAAGCAGAAGGATGATAACTGACTTGGAATTTCCGGCCAAATGTCAATCCCTTTCTCCAAGCGTAAAGAGAAGTTCACGCAATGAATGTTACCGCGACCGTGAGTATGAACATAATTTCACCAACATGGATAAACTATCTATTAAAATAAAACATGGTGAATATTCAATATCGCGTGAAACAAAGCTCAAGTCAACGATAAGGCAGACATTTGGTTACGTTTTCAATGGAAACGAAAAGGTGAACGATATAGATAGATAGATAGATTTATTTTGACTGGCAAGATTAGGGCCATTGGGCCCTCTCTTCCATCTAACCAGATTATACAAATAATAAATGATGAGCAATACAAATACAACTTAAATCTAACAATATTACAATATTGATATAATATAAAATACATATGAAATGGATTAGCTTGATAATATACAATACAAATACAACTTAAATCTAACAATTTTACAATATTTATACAGTATAAAATACATATAAACTGGATTAGATAGTGATGTTTTACCTGTAAAAAAGTGTATTCATACTCAGGACACAAATCGGGCACATCAAACTTACTGAGGATAAGTGCGACAGTAGCCAAAAATGTATAGCCAATTTTTTTTTGTCTACAGCGGAGGTTAAGGAACCAGAAGTGTCATCCAACTTGAAGTCCCTTGGAATGCCAACTTGAAGTTCCTTGCAATGAAGCAAATTGTCAGGAACGACTTTCTTCTCAAATGTCTAAATGTGTTGGTTTAGCCTAACACGTTATGCTTGATCTAATAAATTAAACATAATATTGAAATATCAGCGCATTTGGATAAAAGTCATGCGGATGTGGGGCGGATGCGAATAAAAGCCACGCGGATGCGGGGCGGATGCGGATAACAGTCGTGCGGATGCGGGGCGGATGCGGATAACAGTCGTGCGGATGCGGGGCGGATGCGGATAACGTTTTGTTTATCCGCGCAGGGCTCTACATATAGGCTACTACACGATATGGGGTTCAAGTTTAAAAAAAAAACAAGGAAAAACAGAGCCGTTTTAATAGAAGGGAAGGATATTCGATCCTGGCGCGTTTCATATTTACGTGCAATAGATAAATACAAGGAGGAGAGCAGGTCTATAATTCATGAAGCTGCCTACAGCAGGTCTCGTATCACTTGCAATATCATTATTCTGTGACGAAGCACTTGGTGATGCATTGAGCTGCACGAGATGTATGACAAGTCAGCTGTTCGCTTATCTCTGCCACTGATAGCTCCGCCTGTCAAACTCCGTAAGGCTAATACTGTATGTTAGTTATAGTTAGTTATTGTTGTTATAAGGGGCGGAACTACGAGGTCATCTGCCCCTAATACTGTATGTTGCACCACCCATCAAATATAGACTTAGGTTTTAGAAAGTAATTTATGAATGCCTTTGTCAGGGGCATGGCGCTCTATGGAAGTGAAACTGGGAATGTTGGCGCAGAGAATAATACAAGCGTTTGAAATGTGGTGTTACAGGAAAATGATGAAGATTAGATGGGTAGATAGAGTAACAAATGAAGAGGTATTAAGACGCGTGAGAGAGGAGAGATGCTTCCGGCGACTGCTAATGAAGAGAAGAGATAAGTTGGTAGGACACAAACTAAGACACCCAGGAATAACAAACTTACTTATCAAAGAAAGGGTCGATGACAAGAACTGTAGGGGTAGACCAAGATTAGAACATGTTAAACAAATCGCCTCGGATGTAAGGTTTGGTAGCTAAGTAGAGATGAAACGATTAGCTCAGAACAGGAAGGTATGGTTTGCTGCATCAAACCATTCAAAATACTGAAGACTTAAAACACACACTAACTCCACTCCTAAATTACTTAGTTCAAAGCAGAACAATGTACCTGGTGAAAACTGTGAAAACATCGGCTGTTGGCCACACAAGATCCACTATATGGTCAATCTAGCCACGACTTCCCTAATTCCATCAGTCTTGTGAGTGTTGGGGCCAGATGATTAAATAATTATTTTATTTACAATATAAACCCATCAATGATGGGTACGCACACCTCAGGTATCACTGTAATCAGAGTGTGAAATAGCCCCCTGAGGTTGGCTGCGTCAATACCGAGATTCAAACTTCGGATCTCCGAACGCCAGCTACCCATTTCAGTTGTAAAGAGTACCTTAGACCAGGGGTGCTCAACTTAATTTGTGGGCGGGCCGGATGGCAGATTTCTAAAAGTACCGGGGGCCACATTACCTCCCACCTCCCTAACTCAAGTATATCCACACACCCAGGTGCCCCGTCTTCAATCACCAACCAATTAACCAACCAAGCTCTCGCACAGCTATTCGACAACATAAACAATAACCTGAACCACACTTTTAAAAAATGAGGAAGGTAAACAATAATCTGTAACTTGGGATAATCTTACCAATTAATGAGAGGCCTGGGCCATCGCTTGAAGTGACAGTGTTGAAATGTCTGGAGATAGATTTGATACAGCCACCCTCAGAATGGAATGTAGGTGTTCATCACTGATCCGAGGACGTAATTTGGATTTTATAAACTTCATTTTCGAAAATGTTTGTTCAGAAATGTAAGTAACGCGCACAAGTATTTTCTCGCAAATTTTAAGAAAGCCGGATTTTTTTATTACTAAGCGCCATTAAATAGTTAATAATATTTCCTTCCGCGAACTTTTCCCTTAATTGGGAACAACGCTGAAGTTCAATTAATTCGATCTGTAGTAAATAAATACATACACTCACTATCACAGTAAGCACTAATACTCAACATCATTTACTCCAGATGACTTCAATGGGCTGGTCATTTACTAAGGATAGGAGATGATAGGATGGTCTTACAATTCTTTAAAGAAGAACACAGAGGAAAAAGGCTAGTAGGAAGACCACGAAGTTCCTAGAAAAATGAAATATCCAAACTTTGTAGACATCTGAATGTGGGCAACTTGCAAGAACTCGCCAAAGACAGAGTTCAGTGGAGGCATTTTGTGAGATCGGCGCGGGAACTTCGTGTCCTTTAAGAGCCTTCTGGGTGAGAGTGAGTGAGTGTGTTTAGTTGCATAGGTGCATCACCGACTTCAACTGCAAATTGATTTTCGAACACATGTATTTTCTCCGCATTCACAGAAAGGTCTTTAAATCTGGTTTCAAGCTCATTCTTCAAAAGGGTCAATCAACTTAATAATCCGATCATATGGCACTGAACTGTTTGAGTTCGCTTCTTGAAGCTCAGTACAAAAAGAAAAGTGTGGGAACGTGCAATTCTCTAATTGCTGTCGAAATAATTTCAATTTATTTTGGAACGCTAACACGTTACTATACACTTCATTTAAAAGCACGCCTTTTCCTTGTAATCCCTTATTCAAAATATGTAAATGTTGAGTTAAATCTGGGAGCATTGTTAAATACCACATCCAGTTTTCGTCCCCAAATTCAGTCACTTTCTCCTGTTTCATGTTCATAAATGTGCTTATTTCTTCACGAAGATGAAAGGTGCGTTTCAATATATTACCACGACTAAGCCAGCGTACCTCGCTATAATAAATTAAATCGCCGTAATCACAGTCAATTTCAGCCAGAAATGACTGGAACTGCCGATGATGAGTCCATGCGATCGAATAATTGTAGATGTCACTGTGTTCATGCATGTTGTATATTTAATACATTTTCACATAGTACTTCTAGATAAATAATGCAGTGTAATTCAAGAGGCATATCAGTATTTCTGTTAGTAAATTTGTTTCTTATTCTTCCAATCAATCCAGTTTTTGTACCACTCATATGCCTTGCTCCATCTGTTGTTATTAGCTGCCAATCCATTCCATCCTAAATCACAATCCTTCAATGTTTCACTCAGTTGGAGAAACAAATCCTCGCATGTTGTAATTCCATGGATGTTTCTTAAAGATGCCAGCTCCTCAGTTATTTCACGTGCCTTGTCAATCCCAAGAATAAAAGTTAAAAGTTGAGCTGTATCACGGACGTCTTTACTTTCATCCAAAGCCAACGAAAAACACTCGAATAATTTAGATTTATCGCGTAGTTGTGAGCACAAATTAGCCCCGAGTTCTTCTGTTCATCTCGCCATTGTGCTCCGTGATATGCTGACCGAATTTATCAGTTGTTTCTTTTTAGGACACATTTCTTCTATTACAGAAAGTATACAAACTCACCAACAGAAAATGATTTCCCTTTCACGGCTAATAAATGTGCAACATTATAACTAGCGCAGGCTGCAGCTATATTTTTCTCGATCTGTTTCGTGAACATCTGTTTTCAAGTGGTGAGACCTTTCATTAAATGTGAAATCTATTCCTTCCGCAATACCCCATCGTATTTATTATATACAGATTTTTGCTTCAAATCGTAATGCCGCCTGATGTTGTATTCTTTAACAACTGACATATTTTCCTTGCATATCAGACAAATTACTTTCCCACTATACTCAATACAAAAATAGTCGTCAGTCCATTTTTCTTTAAAAACACGGCTATCACTATCCACTTTTCTACGTTTGGAAAGGGACATTATCGTTCACAAATAAATTATTGAAATTACGGTACTTTGAATAACAGCAGTTCGTAAGAACGCTAGTTCACAGTAAAGTATACTCTGTAGTATTCGAAACAAAGAACGTGAAGGAAATTGCGGGAGCTTGGAACAGCTGAGCTGTGTTGCCAAGTTCTTATTGTTGATGTAGTTCAGCTCAATCGAATAATACTCAGAGCTACACTTCGGACGTTATTTCGGTACTGTTATGCGCAATATAATGCAATTGTCGATCCTGAGTCAACGCCGAGGACATTCTAATAGAGAAATACGGTACATAAATAAATAAATAAATAAATAAATAACATACCGAAGCTATGCTTCCTTTATCACCGTTATTCAATAAATGCGAGAAAGAGGCCAAACATTCGACAGCTATATAAATATAATACAAAATACAAAGTAATCTGATGATGAATATATCACCACTCATCATGCAATGGTTCCTATCCTTCAAGATGAAACTAGAGTATGGGTGGAGATCGTTCACAGTTTACAGCAGTCAACACTGAACACAGAAACATCATGATAACACCAAGCATCGCGACTCTGTAGGTTAATAATAGCTTTTGTGATTCCACAAACGTAATGTTAAGGTAAAGAAGTATTTAGCACCGAGCACATAAACACGCTGCTCTGTAGCGATATTTTTGCCGTGATTTTACATTGTCAAGTTGTAGGCTATTGAATGACAGACGTTAATTTGAACACTACGGTATGATGGGAAACAATAACTTGTGCTGTATTCGTATTATCGACTGCCGCGAACTGACACCAATAATCTTAGAATAATGCGCATATTTTCTTAACAATGTTCGTTGGCACACAACAGCCTTGACGGAAAAAAATGTCGAGAAACTCACACAGCTGTAATTACCTAGAAATGAATGGATGAAGACTAACCCTTACCTGCGTTTAAGGTGGGGCAATTATGCATCTTAGAACGTTTCTCCAGCCCAGTAAAAGAAACATCATGTCAAGAAAAAACTACGAATAATTCAGAGATTTTTCTTATGGTTCACCGTAAATTACAATAAAGTTTTTACTATCTAGCTTTCTTTGCATCTACGAAAAACATAAACCTCAAACTTAAGCACATTATAAAAACTCGGCCAGGGCCACATAAAATCCTTTCATGGGCCGAGTCCGGTCCGCGGGCCGTACGTTGATCACACCTGCCTTAGACCATTCGAATTCGCTGCAGAGCTAGTAAAATTGTATACACACAATTGGTGGGCAAACATGCACCAGGTAACCAACCACGCTAAGATTCATTCACTTTACCTTTACTAGTACAGCCATCACAATAACACAGGTTATCAGACAAAAATCCACATACACCCAAGTACACAGGGCTAAATTACCACGATGTCCAAGCCCCTCAAAGAAACAACAACAGTAACAACTTTACCTTTAACGCTTCGTATGGTCGCTAAATGTAAATAACGGCATCCAGTTTAAAGTTCAATCACCTCCGGCCGGAACCTAAGACGATGCCACTCACCATGTTTCGTCAAAGTCGTAGAGGTCAAGTTGCTGAGTGTTTCTTCTTAGAATCAAGAAGTTTGTATTATCTCTTTGTGATTGTGGTAAATTCAAGAGAATGGTTGCACCACCCAGCATGTGCGAACGACAGCATATGATTTCTTGAAATGTAATACGTACGTCTAAAAGGTCCATCCACACATATCTGTGACGTGTCAGTGCCGTGACATGTCAGTTCCGTGATATCCTTCGTGTCTCAGTGATGGCTGTACACACCTATCAGTGTTGTTTCAGTTCATTGATTGTCAAAATGGCTAAGTTTACGGATGTGGAATTGGCAGCGATTGCTATAATTGTAGAGCAGGAAGAGGAACAGCGTCAGTTTGAAAAACGGAAGTGGGTACATGAGGCATGGAAGAATAGAGAACGTGATGGCGAATTCCCTACCCTGTACAAGGAACTCATTGATGATGAAACTAAATTTTTTGAATATTTCAGAATGTCTGAAAATTGTTTCAACATATTGCTAAGTAAACTGGTGGATCATTTAAAACGACAAGATACCCGCTGGAGAAAGGCGATAACACCGAGGGAACGGTTAGCAGTTTGTTTGAGGTAAGTGAATTATGCAGTACAAAAAGAACGAAATATACCTTTACTTAACCACACACATCGAACAGGTGCTTACATACAACGATTTGTAGTACAATAGTTTACTCAAAATCTTGAAGAGAAATAGTTAGTGAGGAATTGCCTCTGCTGTTGGTAATTGCCATTGAAGGACACGAGTTCTGTTCTTGAAATGCTGATGCTGATGTGTTTTCGTGAAATACTGGAGTAGGCGATAGGAGAGAGTAGATGATGTTGATGAGGCGAACGAATCCTTCGAATGAGATGTATTTTCATAGCAATGTTGCTCCATTAGCATTTTCATCCCATACTTCTGTATCGAAGCAAATATTTCAGACTTCACTACATTCAGGTAATACGGGCTTAGAGTCTTTAAAGTTTGAGCTACACCAGCCAGAAATGCGTCTACGGTATGTGGTGCTGATGGGGTACTGGACTCGTTTCGCTCTTGACTAATCAAGTACTCCAGTAATTTTGCAGAACCACTTTGTTGGAGGGTCACTTTCTTTCCTGATGATTTTCGTGATAGGCCTATGTCAGTATTGCTTTTACGCTTTGTGGAAGGTGGTGGCATTTGGAACTCTTGATTCAGAACAGATTCGGTGGGTTCCTCGTCGTCATCCTGGCTGGTCTCCTGCATTTTTTCATGTCATTTATCGGCATCGGATTGATTGGCTTCGTCTTTTCCTTCTTCGTCCTTTTCACTGTCAATCCTTCCTTTAGTTACCCTCTTCTCAAAATAGTTCATCAAGAAGCTCAACTGTTCGGAATATTTCTAAAGCTTTATCTTCTTTGCTGCTTCTCCAGTTTTTTTTACAGTTTTCTTCACAAATGTCCGGTAATTGTCTCTTATGTTGTTACGTCTGGTTTTGCAAGATGTAACTTGAAAGATATTTGAGAAACATTACTTTATTATAAGTAATACGGTATATTATTTAAATGCATAAGTATTATATATATATATATATATATATATATATATATATATATATATATAGCTGTAATGAACTTGTTTCTTCTTTAGGTACTGTGCCCTTATTCCTGGGATGATCCACCAATATCCACGGATGGAAAAGGATCGTAGCATCTTGAAGTCCCCTGCTAGAAGAACTGCATAGAGCTACTGGCGAATACACTCCAGATAAAGGACAGAGGAAACATCTGAATGTGCTATAGAAACAAACTACAAAACAAAGGGTTCTAATTACTACTCGGGATTACGAGAATAAAAAATCTCTGGCGTTAGGATAATAATCAGGTCAATGGAAATAACTCCACCCTATAGCACATTCCACTACCAATAAACTACAAAAGATAATGCCAATTTCAACAAAATATCAGGGATTCGTAGCACACGTGCCTGTCTATTTATTCAAAAGACACGAATTAAATGTTAAGAATTTAAATTTAAGTATAATATAAAAATAATGTTACGCAAAAATCTTCACATTAAATTAACATGAAATGGTTTCCCTTGGAAACAATAATGAGAATTAAAGTCGCTTAAACAATTTAAATAATTAAATCTTAGCGACAAACTGCTGTGCCCTACATAATGGGAGTTAACAACAAAAATCATGTCGTTAAATTATCCGCAAATAAAAATGAATCTACTCATGACGTAGGCTTCCGTCATTACAATATCTATTTATTACTCTATACAGTAATAAGTCCCGCCTCCTAATTGTAGAGCTTTAGTACTAGTAGCTGTTGATTCATTTCGGGGTCTTAGGCATCTTTGAACATCTATATTATTAATAATAATAATAATAATAATAATAATAATTTTAATCGTATAGCCTCAACTACAGAGGCGAGGATCATTTTTGATAATGCGACTGAGGCGATCTGCTCTCCAATGTTGGCGTTCTAATTAGCAAAACACGGCACCAACATAGACGATCTAAGCCTGACGACATCATACCGATGGCAAAATCAGCATCTGACTTAGAACACATGTTAACAGAATAAGAAAAGGTCAGTAAAGGATCTGGCCTAACCATGAATCCGAGGAAAACGAAACTGACGACAAATGAGACAGAAAAACAATAAACATAGACAGTGAACATTAAAGTATGCACAGGACTATACATAAATAGGCCAGAATATATCATTCCATAACATTACGGAGTAGGAAATCAAATAAGAATCGACCAAGCATAGAAAAATATCTGGTCCTTGAAATTCATTTTAGGAGATAAATCACAGAAACTAAGTCTGAAGACATTAGTTCTGGAGAAATGTGTACTTCCAGTAATGCTTTATGGATGCCAAACTCGGTTACTAACTTCGAAGCAGAGAAAATTGCTCCAGGTAAACCAACGTAGGATTGAACGAAAAATCGTCAATATCACGCTGAAGGACAGAATAAGGAACGGGGAGATGCGTAGAAGAACCGATAAATTGGACGCTTTCAGCATAGCGGACAGACTTTAATGGAAATGGGGAGGCTACGTAGCGAGGATGGAACATAAGAGGTGGACGTACAGAAAACTATGAGGAAGCCCAGAATCGGCAGGAGAAAATTAGGAAGACACAGGACTCGCTGGGCTGACACATTCAAGGAAATGGCTGGACCACAGTGGACAAGACGAGCAAGAGACAGGCAAGAGTGAAAGACCCTAGTAGAAGTCCATTTCAAAACATAGTGAGCAATTCAGTGTAATGAACTCATAATATAAATAAAAGTGATAGAGGATCGAGGACAGACAAAACTATCAGAGAAAACTCTCCTAAAATTAAGTGTTGTTTTTTGAGTCTTCAGTCTTTTGACTGGTTTGATGCAGCTATCCACGCCTCCCTGTCCTGAGCTAATCGTTTCATCTCTACATAGCTACCACACCCAACATCCCAGGCAATCTGTTTAACATATTCTAACCTTGGTCTACCCCTACAGTTCTGGTTCTCAACCCTTCCTTCCATAACTAAGCATGCTATTCCTGGGTGTCTTAGTAAGTGTCCTACCAACCTATCTCTTCTCTTCATTACCAGTCGCCAGAAATATCTCTCCTCTCCCACTCGTCTTAATACCTCTTCGTTTGTAACCCTATCTACCCATCTGATCTTCATCATTCTCCAGTAACACCACATTTCAAACGCTTCAATTCTCCTCTTTTCTGCTGCACCAATAGTCCAAGTTTCACTTTCATAGATTGCCACGCTCCAGACAAAGGCATTCAAAAATGACTTCCTAATACCTACATCTACATTTGATGTCAACAGATTCTTTTTCAGTAGAACTGCTTTCCTTGCCAGAGCCAACCTACTTTTTATATCCTCTTTGCTTGGTCCATCACTGGTTATTTTGCTTCCTAAGTAATAAAAGTCTCTTACTTCCTTTAGTTATTCACCTGCCAATTTGATGTCCATAGAGGTTTGATTCATTTCGGCTGCATTCCAATATTTTTGTTTTATATTTATTAATTTTCATCGTGAATTCTTTTCTCAAGACGTAGTCCATATAATTCAAAAACTCATTCAAATCTTCAGGCGTGTCAGCCAAAATGACGATGTCTTCAGCAAATTTCAGAGTTGAAATTATTTCTCCTTGAACCTTCACTCCCACTTTAATTTTTTCTCCAATTTCCTCCATTGCTTGTTCAGTGTAAAGATAGAAAATTATGGGTGATAAGTTGCAGCCTTGCCTTACACCTTCCTGAATACCTGCTTCTCTCTCATGTACTTTGGCTCGAATGACTGCTGTCTGGTTTCTGTATAGATTGTAGATCACCATCCTATCTCTGTACTTAATTCCAATCGTTTTCAAAATGTCAAACAATTTAGCCCAATCAACGTTACTAAAAGCCATTTCTATGTCTACAAATGCCATGAACGTTCTCTTATCTTTCCTTATTCTACCTTCCAAAATCAGCCTAAGACTTAGTACAGCATCCCTTGTTCCTACATTTCTCCTGAAACCAAACTGGTCTTCACCCAACTCCGTTTCTCTCTGGCATTCCATCCTCTTGTAATTTATTCGAGACAGGATCTTTGAAACATGAGTAATTAAGCTGATTGTACGGCAATCTTCAAATCCATCTGACAGCTCCTACTTTCTTCGGTATAGGGATGATAACATTCTTCTTGAAATCAGGGGTACCTCACCTGTCTCATGAATCCTACACATCAAGTGAAATAACCTGATCAGACCATCATCACCTATGCAGAGTAGCAACTCAATCGGTATATCCTCCATGCTTGGTGCTTTGTTCCTGCTCAAGTCTTCCAATGCTCTGTCAAATTCTGATCTCAATATTAAATCCCCTTTCGCATCCTCATCAATTTCCTCTTCCCTTCCATTACATGACTCTCAATCCCCTTTCCCTCATACAAACGTTCTATGTAAGCTTTCCATCTCTCAACCTTTACTTCCCTAGCCTATCTGTTAGAGGCTTTCCATCTGTGTCCTTAATATTACAGCACTTAGTCTTCTTTGCCCTAAAAGTATTATTAATCCTTCGATAAGCTGTGTCTACTTTTCCTAATTTCAGACAATTTTCTATACCTGCACATTTCTCATTCAACCATTCTTCTCCCACTTCTTTGCACTTCCTGTTAACCTCATTTCTCAGACGTCTGTACTCTGGTTTCCCCTTTTCATCTGTTACATTCTTGTGTTTCCGCCTTTCATCCATTAATTGTAGTATATCCTGAGTGATCCACGATTTTCTACTATTCTTTCTTTCCTACCAATGTTTTCTTCTGTGGATTTTGTTATTAATTAAAGTTGTGTTTTGATTTCCCCAAGTTGATATGGCATATTATCTTAATTTGCTTTCAATCAGAGCACTATAAATGGTACACGTTTTTCGGGCTTGTAGGCCGTGGTCCAGACAGGATGTCTCCCGACGTTTCACCGGAAACTGCGTCAGCACTGCTGACCAAGGAAAGGAGCGGAACCCTTGATAATGCCGGACGCAGTTTCCGGTGAAACGTCGGGAGATATCCTGTCTGGACCACGACCTACAAGCCCGAAAAACTTGTAGTTAATTATGAACGCCGGCCGTGAAAGCCTAAGCTGTTATATCTATAAATGGTTTTGTAAGTATTGTTATGTACATAGAATCGGAGATTGTAGAAGCTTTAACGGTTTGCTGTTAGGTTTCATCATGTTTACTGTGTGTGTGCTCATTTTAAAGTTTTCATCAAGGCTAATCCCTAGGTATTTTTGAATAAATATTATTATTAATAATAATTATAATAATATGGTGCTGAATGCCTTGCTATGAGTAGAAAGAGTATGATCGGGAAGCTAGAAATAAGAGGGGGGCAGATCTTGAGAAAATTCTTAGGTCCAATCAAAGAAAATGGTGAATTTAGAAGACGACACAATCATGAATTATCCTTACATGTAGACAAGTCACGGACACCATTCGTAAGAGAAGGGTAGTTTTCTATGGTCACATTACTCGTATGAGTTCTGCAAGGTTGAGAAATAGAATCTTCAGTTTTTAGCCTATTTTAATTTACGGAAACGAAAACAGACTTATGAGATCACCCTTTGTGCGTGTGTGTGCGTGTGTGTGCGTGTGTGCGTATGTGTGTGTGTCCCCCTAATAAAACCTATTCGGCCGAAGAGATTTCAATGAACGTGTACCTGTACGTGTAGTGAACAATTTCGTAAATGTATAGATATAAGATTGTTGTTAATTCATTTACGGGCTTTGCGACATCAAGGTCATTTATCCCCGTGTACTTGTGTGTAAGTACAGAGTGGTTCACCAGTCCCTTATTCTTTTTTTTTGAGAATGGCAACAAAACTAAAGCGTATATCATAGTCATCTTAAAAATATTATTACCTGCTCTTTTACGGCCTTAGTACAACTTTGCCGTTGAGTTCATGCTCGGGAATATAGTAGAAATCATTAGCGGCAGTGTTATTTCAATGACCTCAAATATAATGCATGATTAAAACGAACACAGCTCCGAATAACTCTACCTTACGTTTGGACAGGAAGTGTCTACGAATGGATCCAATACGTGCAAACTATGCACCATGGCTCTCAGTGGCTAAGGTAGCTAAATCAAAAATTGCTGAAGTAACGTCAGGCAAGCAGTTAGGTAGCAGGTTCGCACCCTGAGCTAGTACATATTTATTGCTTAATGTCGTTTATAGTGGATGTAATATGGATGCGTGTCTACCGGTTCCAAGTCGGCTCCGTGGTGTAGTGGTCAGCGTGCTTAGCTGCCACCCCGAAGGTCCGAGGTTCGAATTCCGGCTCTGCCATGAAATTTGAAAAGTGGTATTGTGCCCAATTAGACACGGCAGACTGGCATCGAACTCGGGTCTTATCAAAGAAGACCAGGCCCATGATTCTGTCCCGGATCGAATCATTGATCTCTGAGGGAGAACAGCTACAGGGAACCCGAAGAGCAATGAGTTATATCTGCATATAATCATAATAGCAGGATTTCACGGCTAGAACGGGAATATCATAGCTTTTAAGATGGATCTTTGCAAGGAAATACAAAGCCCATGTACGTTTTAGAAGCCTGAACGCTAGAAAGCAAACCAGCTTGACAGTTGACTAATCGCAGTTAGTGAAGGGGCGTTTTTAGGTGACGCCAAGGAACTAATTTTCGTCTGGACCGCAAGAACAGCTCAAGATTAATGACTCTGGGATGCACCGTTTCACAAGGCATAAGAGTAGAGAGGGGGCAGTCGCCCACAGAAATTAATTGATTACAGCCAATTGGAGCATTGAAATGAAATAAAACTTACACCCAAGTGAATATATTCTAGGAAAGATAATTTAGGAGTGTTATCAAGCCTAAATTAAAGCCTACATCTATAATCGAGCCTCTGAACAGACTGCTTCCGCTCGGGAGGAAGGGTTTGGAGACCAGCAGAGGGGGAATTACCAGGATAGCGTCATGACGCCATGGTAGAAGGCAATTAATTGTAATTAATTGGCCGAAGCGATCGCTTGCACGCGAGTGATTTTGGGACCTCCACATCTAGACAAACGAGAGTTATACTTCACTTTGTCTGGAAATGTATTATTTCAGGAAGGGAGTCGGTCCTGAATGTCCAGTGGACTATGTTTCACAAGAAGGCCTTTTATAGGAGGAGCTTCGTAGGGAAGTTAGTCCGTCTTCAGTTCGTCTTCAGTTCGTCTTGACTCAACACGTGAACTAACACGCTGCCAGATCACGCAAGAAAGTGCGCGAAGTTATAAAGTATCGACGCTCAAATGTATTTGGAGAACAATGGAATCGCATCATGCAGCTTCACAACAGTAATTATGCATCTTGTAAGATTTAGTCTACAGCAGATGTTTAACCAATAACATACGCGAGTATAAATTCAGTACAGCGTAGGGATATTTGAGGATATTTATAGACAACGAACATACCAGGAGGTGTTGTCATAGTTAAAAATGACACATTATTGTCAGGATCACTACAGTTACGGGAGCCTGGAAGGCGTCACAAATACTCGTGACAGAGGATTGAACAGAATTGCAGTAGAGGTGATATAAACTGTAGGTGACGGGAATCGAACGCACGCACACGCAAGACAGACTTTCATGGAGACCAGCGGTTGTCAGGAGTTAGCTGCATCGCATCTCTGAGGTCAGGCGATAGTTGGAGTCCAATCAATGATCCATGTGTGAAATAGTGCGGGAATTGTATATAAAGTGATATTACAGTGATTTTTAAAAGTGTTTATGTATGTGGTAAAATAATATGTATTGTGTCAAAGTAGAAAAGCCAGTGATGAAAATATGATTATCATGTGTGAAGTGTATACCATGTGTCGTGTGATAAATATCATGAAGGCTTAAGCTAAGCATCATGGTAGGCTCGTGGCTGGCGTGCTGGACTAACACAGCAAAAATGAAAAGTGAGTACAAACTTAATATGTTGATATGATTAAATAGTTCACCATACAACGAAGCATCACTCTGAGACTAAGAATTAACATTCATTTATGTACGAGCTTACATCCCTCGTATTTTGGTAAAATATGGCTTGGAGGATGATTTGTTTACGGCCATTTCGGCGTAAGATAATGATGAAAGTGACGGTAACGTTAAATAATAATAATAATAATAATAATAATAATAATAATAATAATAATAATCTGGGGTCGGTAACAGTAATGAATAATATAATGGGCATGTCAGGCCTAGAGTACGTGCAAAGTGTGTCATGTCTAACGTTAGAGTACTGTGTTATTGTTAGCAGTAAGAAAGAAACGTAAAATATCGAGATAATGAGACTTTTTCAGTGTCATTGAATTGTTGAATGAATTTTTATTATGATGAATTCTACAGGGTTGTATTTGAGAACCATTAAGGTAGTTAATGTAAGCCAGTAAATGTATACTTGTTTTGGGATCTACATAAAGCTTTGGCTTAAGAGTAATTGCAGAGAGGACGTGAGTGCTTTAATAATTGAGTCATCTATAAGAAGTTTTGTTTGAGCCGCGTACAGCGAGCAAGTAACGTAGAATCAAGAGATTTACGTCAATAAGTTGCGGGGATCATCCAAACATAGCTTGCGCGTTAGGCGAATCTAGTCGGCTAATCTTCGATATGTACGAGATAGTGTCGCCTTGGAGCATACTTGTATTATTCGCAGCGAAGTGGGACAGAGACTGTCTGTATCCACCGTTTGCAGAATTGTTGCCAGCAAGGATAACTATTAGAGACCCTGTGTGAGCCCATGTATTAATTGGTCTGCCCTTAGAGGCAAGACTAATAGTTCGTCGTATAGGAAACGCCGATTTCCTTTTGTTATAGGCAGCTGCACCAGTGAGAGAACTTTGATACTCACTTGAGATGCGCACCAGAAGCCACTAATGTCGCGACAGAACGGCAAAGCTATTACATGATCCATCCCCTGCCATGAATATTAATTAGGAGCCGAGTTGAGCCCATTATACTCTAAATGTAGGTGTTAAATAATTAGAATGACTCAATTACTAGGGACACACACTCAGGGTACCTCCAGTATAACCGCACCAGTAAATAAACTTGACCTTGCGAGGAGTCATATGGGGTGGCAGGAAGGCCACTAGACCAGCGGCCATCTTTCTCAGGCAGCAAAACTAATTTATTGTCCGCTTGGAAAGGAGGTCTGTTGACCTGATCCTTTTACAGTGAAACCCCTCAAATCCGAACTAATTGGGGCTGTAGCCTGTTCGGATTTCAATTTGTTCGGATTATCCGAAAAATTTGCATAACCTAACATAATAACAAGCCCTCGTTACGGTATCGGACTGTACATTGAGCGAGATAGGCTAGTGACAGTGAGGATGAAGAAACTTCGACAGACAATGTGACTTATACTGAAGCTGCATCTGCTCTTGACGTCGCATTGTGCTTCGTAGAACATCACGCTGCAGCCACGCCAAACGATGCCATATTCATGCGACGCTGGCGCTCAATTGTCACCGCGGGAAGATTTTCATCACTTCGACAATTGAAGATAACTGATTTCTAGTGAAAGATTACGTGATATTTTGTGTGTTTCTATTGTTATTTCATTGTTTTTGCTAAGTGATTAACCTACGGAATTACAATAACCAACTACTCCGTTTTTCAATCCTGGATGAGATAAGTTTGTAGCGTGTTTGTCAGGTATGTTAACTGTACTTCTTTGTTAATTTCTCAAATAATTATGTAAATTAAGGTTATAATGTCGAATATATAATTGTTTTATGACTAAATAATTTTCCCTTTTTTTGCGTGTGTTTTTTAACTTAAAATTGTCGAAAAGAAGTCGTTCGGATTACCCGGGATTTCGGATTACCGGGGTTCGGATTTGAGGGGTTTCACTGTATTTTAAAAGCGTAGTGGGACACTGAAGAATCTCGATATTTCGAAAAGTAATTAATATATGATTGTTGTGATGATGCCAATTGAATTAAATGCTTTATTTCCACACACATACCATGTTGGATCGCTGTGATCGGATAATATTTGGCCCAGTTATTCTCTGAGGAGGAATACTGCACCAAGTAAATATAGGCATCTTTGTAAAGTGTATTTGCCCAGTTTACACTAATTTATTCATACGAGTAGAGTAATTGCAATGACATGACACGTTTGTAACGATAATGTTTTGACCAGATCCAGAAAATCGTTGTATGGTGAAGCTATAAAACATCTCTATCCATGTGTATTTTGGAAGGGAAAGTGTACTACTTCAGCGTTTCAAATTGATGGGGAAAAAGAATACGAGTTGCACGACACAACACTTGTTAATTAAGGCATAAGATAATGAATTAATGTTACTGAAAGTAAATGCCCCGTGTAAAACGGATAAATGTTTAATAATGGCAGATTTAATGTCATTTAAAATAATTTGTTTTTATTGTGTTGTGATATTCCAGTTTGTGTTAAATTGTGCCACGTGAAGAACTATGGACACTCGCAAATGTCAGAGAGTATCAATAATAGGATGTTTTGAATAGACTCGAGTGCGGTGAAGCACTAATTTTAAGGAGAGACTCACAGATAACTTTGATTTTTGTTGTGGGAAGTAAATGTAAAGTATCCTTTGTTTGTGTTTTATGTTGTATAGCCATGATTTTCTATCATTAAATGTTATATTTAGGAATATGTTGTTTCTCTCAAGTAGAGTAGTCACCTGACAGACTCAAATCCTGAGCATGTGATCGTATGGTGGGCATGAAAGTCCCATACCTCGAAAGACCGTGAGTTAGCTGCGATACGAACACATGTTCCATATGATGATGATTGGGTACAGTATGTGGACTGGAACGGGGTCTACTCAGCCTCAGGTGGTCCAAATGAGTAGAGGGGGTTCGATTCCCACCTCAGCCATCCTCGAAGTGGTTTTCCGTGGTTTCCCACTTCGTCTTCGGGCAAATGCCGGGATCGTACAGTACCAGTATTTTGCTGTAGGAATTGGAACGGAGCAGTTGGCTACACGGACATTGATGTTACGAGTATAAATTACGAGAGGAAAGTGTTACGCAAGTACCAGCTGTGACACCAGGAGTATAGGCAACCCACAACGATACCCAGAATGTTGTTCTATTCAAGGTTATTGTCACCGGCCAGCTCGCAGCTGAGTAGAAGCGAAGTCATCATATGGTCGAATGACGTGATTAAATCGAGACGAACGCTGAATGCGATGTTTTACGAATTTTGAAGAATACAGAAATGAAAGTATATATTGCTGTGCACCAGAAATTAACATGGATATGCAGGAAGCTGATTCTATTGAGATTTTGTTGGATATGATATTGTAAGTAGCACGGAAAGGAATTATTTGTTAAACATCGAGTTTCATCGAGATATCAAGGTCATAGTTGGGATGAGTAGGTGCTAGAGACAGCTTGAGAGCAGAGCAGGAGTATCTTAGTTCTTTGATCGATGAAGAGTTCACATCGCGTCTTAAACTCGTGTCCAATACGCGAAGTTTCAAGAACTTAGTGTGTGTCAGACAACATTATACTAGTGACCAACAATGGAGATGTACTCCAGTCTTATTTTGTGATAACTCGCAAGAGGCATTAACTATATTGGAAGTTTAAAGACATTCAATTATTTTGGGAAAAGCATTTCAGTACAGATAATTCTCTACAATATTTCACGATGTTATTTTACGTGAAGTCAGGAGGAATATTACCACACCTTATTAAATCTACGACTATGTGAGGTTAAATTGAAGAAGGAACACATCATACAGCGTGACCGAGAATGTCAAGAGTAATTATCTACGCTCATAAGTATGAGAATTACTTACTTCAAAATCATGGAGGAAGCGAGGTCAAACCACTGTTCAACTCTAAAATGAAATGCTACTTCGAAATTAAAAGATTCTTCAACCAAGAGAGATGGAGTCGACAACCTGGACGAACGAGAACCTGGAATTATGAGATGCAGCCTACAATCCAGGAAGGAACGAGTGGGGACAGGGGTCCACTATCCCAGTTCGAAGCCAGGAGAAGTAGAAGGGCGATCAGGACCGCAGTTTCGTTTGGTAAGGAGACTGTTGCATATTCCTGAATATGCAATTTCTATAAGACTCAGCCCAAGAAGAAGATTTTCTTCATGTAGCAGTAGTTTGAGGTATATTGCAGTTGACCATTTCGCCATTTTTGTCTAGTTAAATTGGAGAGTGGTGTAGATATGATGTTCTTTCATATTTCACCATATTTTCAATCAGGATTTTGATTCGTTTGCGAATGCATCCTATATTTTTCAATTTTCGATTTTGGTTTAACTTCATTTAGGATTTTGGGTATTTTCGATTTGCTAATTTGGAATTAAGATTTTTATTGTTGAGAAGACATGCGTTAGGGCGAAGATATGCGATAGGAAGAAGATTTATGATTATAGGAAGAAGAATTATAGGATTTGGATTTGACGGATATTTTTGTATGAAGTTTACGAATATTTTTGACAATTATTATATCATGATCAACGATGTTAGGAAGTACTGAATGGAAGAAATATGTTGTCAAAGGCATTTAGAAACTTGTAATGAAGAGCTTCTGACCTATGAACAGTAATATTAAATATTCTCAATTTTTGAGATGTCCTATTAAATCTCTATTTGAATGATATATTGCAGTCAATTATATTCTAATGAATTTCAGAGATTAATTTTTACTAACGTGATTTTCATGGTGTAGAAAGTATTGCAGTCTTATGGATTTCATACTTTCGTATTTGCAGTCAATTAAAATCTAATGAAATTCGGGGCCGATAACCTCGATGTTAGGCCCCTTAAAACAACAATTATCATCATCATCTAATGAAATTCATATGAGAAATTTTACTGACATGATTTTCATGGTGTAGAATTTATTGAATTCTAATGAAAGTTGGATTAATTTTGAAACTGAGAATTTAAAGTTGTTTGATATTGTTTATTACGAATAAGTTCTGATTGAGAGTAACGAAATATATTATTATTAAAATATAATGATGAGTATTATGAAACAGTGTAGCTATATGAATTCAACGAAATTAGCATTGAACGTGTATTTAATAAAATTGAAGCCAGCAGGGATGTATAAAATTGTCGAGTGACATCAGAATTTGCAGCGTGTCTATTTAAAAGCGTACTGAAATATTATGAAGTAATAGGCCTATTGGATTCAGAAGTGGTATTGAATTTATTGAAGTATTGTGAAATAATGTTCGATACAGAAGTGGTATTGAATTTATTGAAGTATTATGAAGTAAAGTTGGATACAAAGTGGTATTGACGTTTTTGAAATATACAGTATATTGAAGCTATACGAGAGTACAATACATGAGTATTATGTGATTATTTACAACGAATTTTAGTCGTGATATATGACATGGATAATTACTTGGAGAATATGATGAAGTATTTTTATGCTGTAAGAAGGATTTATGGAAGTGAAAATTTTGATGGGATGGGATTAAATATTGAATAATGTTAAACATGTTGGTCTTTGGAAGAATTGATAAGCGAAGGTCATGATAGTATTCTTTATTATCATTATTAATTATTTGCCCCGAATTTGAAATTAACGTTTGAACGTAGCTTCATTGGTCAGTCAAATAGGCCAGAATATGATTACAATTTACTGCTTTGACGAAATGAAAGGATATGAAATTCATTTTGGTGATGATATCAGTATGATGAATTTAGTTGTGATGAGGAAATATGAATATATAAATTAGTGTATATATTGTTGGAATATATCTACGTTATTATTGAAAGGAATACGACTTCGAACAACATGATTGACTTATATCATGTTAAACTATGTATAGATTTAGGGTGAGTGTTGTATAGTTTTGAGAACGTTAATACCTACGTGTAATTGTGAGATATTCTATTGAACTTCATGCATTTATTTGTTTCTAGCGTGAAACATTTTTGCAACCAGTTCATGCCATGTGATATAGTATTTTGATTTTCTTTGATCGGGAATTTATATTGTGCTTGTACTAGCTTCGAATTAATAAAATTATTGTTATTTTTATGCAAATTTGACGTTGTGATTTATAATAATTGGTGAGAAATTGTGTTAGGAAGACCAGTGATAGGTGTTAATCCCATATTAGTCCCATTGCTTTGAGATTTATTTTTCTTGATTCTCGATTTTTATCGACTGAGCTAGTTCATTTATTTTTTCATTGGTCATTTTCTTAACGCAATCTTGATAAGATATGTGTGTTCCCTTTCATGTAGTGCTTGTCGGTAGGATTTTGAGGGGTTTTCTAGCCGGGGACTTTCAGGTTCTACGATTCAGCTGTTCCATCGGATTCGACAAGTACGGTTCATGATTAATCGGGCACAGTACCCACCGTCTGGCCACGGCCGCCTCCTTCCCTCTTCCTTGTCTATCCCTCCCATTCTTCCCATCCCATCCCATCCCTCATGAGGCCCCCTGTTCGCTTTGCAGGTGAGGCCACCTGGGTGAGGCGTAAGTCGCACCTCCCCAGTTGTATCCCCCGACCCGATGTGAAGCTCCAGAACACTAACCGTATAGGCGTCAAGGTGGGATCCCTTGCTGAGTCCGTGGGAGAAGCCTACCTGGAGGGTAAACTGACTATGAAGAGAACGAATGAATAAGCATAATGATCTGTAGAACGAAAGCAAGGTACTCTGTTTATTCAGGGTAGCAAGTGTTCGAAATGTTGACCACCTCGGTGTAAAGGAAAACTCAGACTCACTCAGGCCGCCGCACGTGTTGCGTCAAAGCCCTCTGTAATAGCACCGGGTTGTAAACCATACCCCATTCTTACGCTATGCCAAGTCAAAGCCCTCTGTAACCCATAATGCTCAGGAAGCTAGGGCATGCGATCAAGCAGGTGTTGGCTGCACATTTTAAAGTCATCACAACAAAGGAAAACAACATGAACATTTGTTTTCTTATGCCTGTCGATTAAAGAAAAGTATTCTAACGATTAGAACGTTTAAGATAAAGACAAAAGTTCTCACTTTTTATCTTTGTATAGTGTATAAGCATCCGTGGCTGAAATAGTAACGCGTTGGACTGCCAATCGGAAGAGTTGGGGTTCGATACTTGTTAGGGGAGAGTTTTATAATTTGTTTTCGTTACGTTTTATGGTCTGTGTCGACCGCTTTACCAATGTATTACGACAGAAATGATACAAGAGGTCACAATTACCGTAATTATTGAGGATGGGGCACTAGTAATATAGCGAGAAGATGCATTTTCAGGTTGGATTCCATTAGTGATAGGCCTACATAGTGTTCGAATACGGAATTACACCTCAAATAGAGTTGTCTTTCTTTTGCTAGAATTTAATAACAAAATAATACCAAGGGAAATTCTTATTCTTAGGAATACGTATACTGGTGGTCAGAATCTCCTTCAATATGTTGTTGTTGTTGTTGTTGTTGTTTCATTTGAGGGGCTGGAACATAACGGTAATTTTGGCCCGTGTATTTGGGTGTGTGTGTGTGTGCATGTATAGAATGTCTCTGATAACCTGTGTTATAGGGGTGTCTGTATTAATGTGTGTATTAGAAATTTCTCATTGTAAATTACTTATGTAATATAAACATTGTACATATATATTAGTGTTTAAGTGTATTTCATAAACATCGTATTCTAATGAAGTCTAAGTGAACAGGATCTGAAGATGAAAGCTTGACGTTCGAAACATGTCATCCAATAAAGTAGGTAACCCATTGTGTACACAAAAGCGTGTTAGTTTGTAATAATAACTTGTTTATTTCAGGTTAGTGTATATAGATACTTTTATGTTCGACCCTGACTGTTATATGTCTGAAAACTGTATCATAATGATGGCCATTATAACACTATTTTTCATTATGAAACAGTTTCTCCCACCAATCACAGCTCAAGAAACAGTTGTTTGACCAATTAGATAAGGATACCTTCGCGCATGCGCTCAAAATCCAACATGTCTGTATACATTACCGAAAGTGCACCGTCCATATGTTCGCGTAAATAAACTGGTGAATATGAGACAAGAAATAGCACAGTACCTTAATATCTCCAAATCCAATTTCTACACAGCGCGTTGTTTTCAAACGCATTCGGTGACATTTTTACTGAATACTGGCGCTCAATCTGCACATATGGCATTGAAGCACACAGAGCGCATGCGTCGGGCGATCAGAGAGCTTGGAAATCAGAGATATCCTATACTCAGCGCAGCACCCGATCACAAAATTTTAGTGACAATCTCAACAGATATTTATGAATATTTATGTTAAAACATATAATAAAGTTATAATTATCGTCGAACATAAACAGTCGTAGGCAACTCGCCTATAATGGTAATTAAGACACTCGTATGGAAATTATAAAACTCGCATACGCTCGTTTTATAAAGATACTCGTGTCTTAATTATAGCCATTATAGGCTCGTTGCATAATGTACTAATATCCCACCCAATGTAACTTGGCACAATTTGTGTTGACCTAGTGGAAAGCTTTCTTTAATACAGCGGTAGCTACGCTGGCTAACGCGCTGCGCTAGGCATGAGGTCAAGCTATCTGTGGACTCGGTAGACATGGGTTCGAGCTCAACCGTCGGCCGTCCTCGAAATGGTTATCCGTGGTTTCAACTCCATGCAAGTGCTGGGACGGACGTTCTGACAGGCCACAGCCGCTTCCTTCCACATCCTTGTCCAGTTTCATTCATTTCATATTTCATGAGTTTGGTGTCAGGAAGGGCATCCGGCCGTAAAACCGACCGCCAAATAGTCTGTCATCGCATCTCATCCCCAACCCCATTAAAACAGTAATTATTAGGGGTAGCGCGCCTGCCTCTCACCCGGAGGCCCCGGGTTCGATTCCCGGCTCCGTCAGGGAATTTTGAAACTGACGTGAGGGCTGGAACGGGGTGCACTCAGCCTCGTGAGGACAATTGAGTAGCTGTCTGACAGTGAGGCAGCGCCCCGGTCACGAAAACCATGATTGACGGCCGAGGGGACCCGATGTGCTCACCACGCGTCACCCCAATATCTGCAGGCCAAATGGCTGGGCAGTGGTCGCTTGGTAGGCCTAGGCCCTTCATGGGCTGTAGTGCCAGGGGTTATAGTATATTATTATTATTAGATAATTTTATTAATAATAATAATAATAATAATAATAATAATAATAATAATAATAATAATACTATATATCACTGCCATCTGCCATCTGGCAGTGACAACCCCAACGCTACTGAGAGTCCCGTTGCTGATATTTTGCTTTGTAATCACCAAACGTGATACGAGAGATCTTCCACGAGCCACCGTGGATTTTTTCTGCCACTCAAAAGACCGACTCTCTCGTCCGGGATCCAAACCCGAGATCTTGTGTTCATGTGGTGGACACTGTACCTCTGACGAAGCATTTATCATCTCTTGTGATCAAGTGCTCCGGACTTGAAATAAGTAGCCTACCTTAGCAGTATCTGCCTGGAGTGTGTGTGGAAGAAATTGGGAGATGTGCAGGTTGAGAACGAAATGGTGTGGAACAGGTGGGCTTTACAATGAGGGTCTTGGGTTCGATTATGACGTCTCTTGTCTATCTAATGACGTGCACGTTCTCGGCCGACCACCGTTTTATGAATGAAACGACAATGACTCGCTACTACATAAGATGCTGGGGTTACGCAAGCGACTAGCGCGTTCATTGACCGCTTCGTGACGGGTCAAGCTCTCAAGGTAACATGTGTAGTAGCTCTCCAGAGCCAACATCCCTTTAGACCAGGGGTTCTCAAAGTGGGGGGCACAGAGAGTGATAAAGGGGGGCGCCGGCTTTGATTGAAATATTTATATTTCATATTCATATTCATGAACCTATCATAGGCATGTAGCTCCCAAGACCATTCAAGAATAATAAACTCGTACCTTTGCTGTCTTATTTCAAAAGAACTGACCAGTAATTCCTGCCAGGAGGAATTCTAAGAAAAGGTGGCACAGCTTCCTTTCACTTGCCACGCACAGTGACATCTCCTTACCAAACACTTAATGGCAATAAGCCGCTTGACAATGTGACCGCCACTTCCTTTCAAGAATGGATTCTTCTATTTCTGCCGTTGCCGATTCGAATTCAGCTAGGTCTTTCCAGTCAGTTCAAAGACAGTGAGTGAACAGGTGAATTCTAGTGCGTGGTTAGCCAACTTTACAATAAACTAATACGAGTGACGCCATTACCCATGGATAAGTGGCTTATTAGAAGTGGTAAAAAGAGACCCCATGAAAGTGATAGTGCTTGCCCTCCTTCGGAAAAAGAACAAGGTTCGAATATAAACAAAGTCCATTGTTCTTCCACGCCTACTTCTTCTCCCATCAGGATTATTAATTCTACACACAAAGTGAAAGTGCGTAAATATCAAGACGATTATCTGACATTAGTCTTTACCAGCATTCTTTCGAATACTAATCAGGAACAACCTGTTTGGATTGTTTCGAGATTTTAGCAAACGACAGTTTGAAGCCTGTGAAACTTCAGAGACACTTGCAGACTAAACATCCAGACTGTGTAAGTAAATCTTTAGTATTTTTTACGCGCCACGAGCAACAACTAAAAGGAAATGTTAGATTCCTAGAAAAGCACGCAACAGTTCCTAAGAAAGCGCTAAGAGCATCCTTGGAGGTATCCTATTTAATTGCAAAATCCA
This sequence comes from Meconema thalassinum, assembly GCA_946902985.2. Lineage (NCBI taxonomy): Eukaryota > Metazoa > Arthropoda > Insecta > Orthoptera > Tettigoniidae > Meconema > Meconema thalassinum. Next base: position 463,854,279 of record OX336389.2, on the reverse strand, counting down.
AATCATCACATATTATTGGTGAGAAATTACTTCTTCCTGCAGCTGTGAAAATGTGCGCGATCATGCCTGGAGAAATGTTCGGCGAGTGTTTGAAGTCGATACTGCTCTCAAATGATACAGTAACTCGTCATATTGATGTAATAGCCTCTGATATAAAAAATCAATTGCTACCACGGCTTCATGATAGCCCAAAATTTGCCCTGCAACTTGATGGCAGTACTCAGGGCCGTCGCGAGGGCGGCGCGTGAGGTGCGTTCGCGCCAGGCCCCGCGCTTCAGGCCGTATATTTTTTCATAAATGAAAAAAATAAAGATTGTGTGTTTGATCTTAGCCACCATGGAGCCTCCATGGAGGCTAAGGTTTGATTCAGTCCAGCCCAAATTAAAATAAGCCAACAATGTAAAATATGCTGTGTTTGTATGGGGAACGAAACCCACTTGCATTATCTCGGTCCCGAAATACAAAACGATATAATTTCGACGTTAGGTAAGTTAAAGTTAAACTAAATTTAAACATTAGGTTAGTTCTTTAAATGGAATTAGCGAAAATGTTAATAATTTTCTTTTTTTCCTTGTCTGAATGCTGTTCGTCTCGCCAAATATTACGCGGTTATCCTCGACTGTACGCCCGATGTGAGCCACAAGGAGCAAATGGCCTTGGTCCTCCGCTATGTTGATATGATGGCAGAAACTCCAAGGATCGTCGAATCGTTCATCGAGTTTTTGGAGGTACACGACACTACGGGAAAGGGGTTAGCTGAGGTTTTAGACGGAGTATTCGAGAATAATGATCTTGATATCATGGATTGTAGGGGACAAAGGTATACCAACGGTGCTAATATGAAAGCCAAGTATAAGGGAGTGCAGACGCGAGTAAACATATTCAAAAACGAGCAATGTTCATGGCATGTGTTGCAAATAATCTTAACTTACTTTTGGGTGACATAGTTAAATGCAATAAATACGCTATGACATTTTTTGGTACAGTTCAGCGTCTGTACACTTTGTTTGTAGCTTCCACGGAAGGGTGAGACATTTTGTGCGAACTATGTCCTGGCCTCCTCACACTAAAATCTTTATCTAGCACGAGATGGGAATGTAGAATTGACAGTATCAAGCCCATCAGGTACCAGTTAGGCAAAGTAAACGAAGCCCTAGAAAAAAGTGGCAGAAACTACCAAAGATCCTTTTACCCGGTCACAGGCCCTATCTTTGTTGCTTCATACAAGTTCATATGCATTTGTTATAAGCCTCGTTATCTGGTGCGATAATTTATTTTCTGTGAACTCAACAAGTAAATCTCTCCAATCTGAGAATTCGTTAGATACGGCTTTAACCGAACTTCAGGGCCTAAAGTCATGTTTTCAAAATTATCTCAACACTGGCTTCAACAGTGCAATGTCCACCGCTAGAGAAATAATGGAAAATTTGGGCTATACAAAGAAATTTTCTATTTACCGTCAAGGCAATCGCAAAAGGTTCTTTGATGAAATATATCAGCAAAATGATCAGCAGGTGGAAAAAAACGAAGAGGAACTTCAAAAAGAAGCTGAAACTAAATTTCGGGTAAATTACTTTTTGTCTGTCGTAAATACTGCACTGAGCTGCGTAGAAAATAGATATAACAAAGTTTTTTTTTCGGAATACTTTGGATTTCTTTTCGATCCTTCCAAGCTTTCCAATTTGGAGGAAAAGCAATTGAAAGACCATTGTCAAACTCTCTCTAATTTTCTAAAAGACGGGCAGCTTGAAGATTTGGATGCAGAAGATCTTTTTCTGGAGCTACAATTTTTTAGGTACGCTGTTCCGTCATCTGTAAAAAGTGCTTTAGGTGCACTACAGTACTTAGCCCCGATAAAGATGATGATGATGATGATGATGATGATAATTGTTGTTTTAAGGGGCCTAACATCTAAGTTATCGGCCCCTAATGGTTTGGGTGATCGTGAAGGTGATAATGAAATGTGAACTATAACTAAATCTAACTACTAACTTACAGTATATACTAGAAGAAGAAGTGGTAAACGTAAGGAGAATAAGGCAAATAAAGGACAGGAGGAAAAGAAATGCCCTCAACCCTCGAAGAATGCGGATTGAGGGACTTGGAAGGAAGGAGAGCCATAAAAGGCAGATAGGAAAGTGAAAGAGGAGAGGGTCCGCCTCCACAGGTAATGGATAAAAGGGGGGAAAACGGACCCAGCTCAGGAATCCCTCAGGGTCGCCAACTCCCGAACTCACCAGCCGTGAGCCCCTGAGGGTGTAGCAATATCTAGGGTGCACCAGAAGTGGTGGGGCTACATACACCCTACCTCCTTGAGGGTCTTGTGCAGAAGGCAGGAGATAACTGGAAAAGAAAAAGGAGGCTGACCTCGCAGAAGGAGGGTATCAGAAAAGATGAGACAAGGGCCAATTAAGGCGGGAAAGGAAGAGACTCCCTAGGCCTCGGATACCCTAATACCGTCGGGGTCGGAAAAGAACAAGAGTTGACCAAGTGAGGTCGACAGGAAAGAAGACGGAGAGGAGCCGACACAAGTAAGTGGAAGCAATGCCGGACTCAGCTAGGGCCCCGTGGGCCCCGATAAAGGAGTCCTATCCTAATTTAACGACGGCCTATCGAATTATTCTTACAATTCCTATAACGGTTGCGTCGAGGTAGAGGAGTTTTTCCATTTTGAAACTAATCAAAAACTATTTGCGATCAATGATGGCGCAGGAGCGTCTGAACGGTTTGGCTACTCGAATGTGAGACGGCCAAAAAATTAGAAATGAACGATTTAATCAGCACTTTTGCCCTAGCAAAGACCCGCAAAGCGCCTTTTACATAAATACTGTAAAAAGCTCTAAATTCTAAAAAAAAAAAAAAAACAGAAATTATTATATTTTTTGCGAAAACAAAAGCCTGCCTTGTAAACCATGTTATTTCTCGAACAAAGGGGCCGATCAGCTCATATTTATCGGTGAAAGTGGACTTGTAGCACTTTTGTAGCTTAGTTTAAGAAAAACTGTATAGCAGTAGAAATGTTGAAATATGTAAACTTGATTGCGTATTATTAATAATTATGTGCATTTGGGTAAGAATGTACATCAAGCACATGCTTCGTTTTCCATAATATATTATTTATGCCAAAAAATCACCTGTGTTAGCTCATTATATCAGGTTTCCATTGATATTGCTTGTTGCTTTTATCTGATCAGGTGCTTCCTGTATCATATTTGTTGAGGTTTGTTTAGAAACTCTAAGGGCCGGTTCCATCAACCTTCGTTAAAATTTTAACGACACGTTAAGGTAATTTAACGGAAATGTTAGCGAAATGGTGTTCCATCAACCAACATTACTGCTAACAAATCGTTAAACTATCCGTTATTTTAACATCCCATTCTTGCTCAGTTAAGGAGTTTAACATAGTGTTAAAAATGTTTACAAACAAATACAGTATATGCCTTTCGTGCTCAGTTATTGTATTCTTTATTTTTGATTACCGTATTTGAATAATGCTACAGAACAAAAATTCTTGCCAAGTTCTCATGACATGTTGCAACTGTCTGAAAAGAAGTTTCTGGAGATGTGTTGTGCATAAATACAATAAGGACTTTACCTTACAACCGGCCACTTACAGTAATCAATGATATGCCTAGGCCTAACCTACAAATTAGCCTACTTGTAATGAAATTGGTAAATATAGCCTATTCAAGACAGCATCATCAATACGTAATGGTCAATAATGTAGTTTTATAGTGCACAAAATGTTATTTTCAAATGATGAATAAAACTAGTGGAAACGACAGCCATTTGATTTGTATCCAAAGCTTTCAGTTGTTCAGCATGAGTGTTGATTTGTAGTTTTCATTTCCACATAGTTTAGATAAACAGTGTCACGATGCAATTTAAATATAAACGCACATACAATTTTTGATCTATAAATAGCCTACAAGTTGACTACAAAGATTTTTAAATTTTTTAATAGGCACCTGATTATTAGGAAAACTGAGCTTCACAGATTTGAAGCTGCAATGGGGCAAGTTAAAAAAAAAGACAACCACTTGTAGGCCTACGATAAAGCGACCCCTAAAGTAATTTTTGCCACATGGGAAGAACAGCTGTCAAATCGACCCTGCTAAAAGTCGCCTAGTTTGTAATGCAGGGGAGAATGTAGGGTACTGGATATTTTAAGAAATTCATTACCGGTAGTATTTATTAAAAAAGAATTCTCCTTTGTAAAAGGGCAGCCGCATTCGATCATATACAGTACTTCGAAATCGGCTTTGCGACGCGAAGTAGGCCTAATCTACTCCAATCCGTCTGAAAAGCTTTTTTTTTTTTTTTTTTTTTTTTTTTTTTTTTTGTGGAAGTAAAGCATTGATATGGCAATTGTTGAATTTGAAGAGCACAACGGAACTGAGCAAATAAATTACACATCTCTTAGCCTCAATTATTATTAAAAAATAACTGAAAATACGAGAAAAAAAAGCAACCCATCTACTCAAATCACATGTTATAGCATCAGTCGCATCAGTTCTATTTGTTTATGTTTCCATCGCCCTTACGCTAGTTCCAGATAACGGCAGCACCGTCGCTTGAGTTCGAGAATAGCAAACAAATGAATACAAGTTGACTAGACACAGTTCAGAAGTCTGAAAAACCATCCATGCCGTTCACTGCTTCCTTGATCCTTACAGCAAGTGACATTTAACGCATCGTTTGTTAACCGACTTGTTAAAAAGTTTTGTGGAACACGTAATCTATAACAGAATGTTAAAATTATAACGATCTGTTAACTAACGGTTTGTTAGCCAAATTTAACGCAAGGTTGATGGAACCGGCCCTGAATGTAATAAAATGAGTTATAACTAGCCTAAAATTGTAATTTCTTTTAAAACATCACTCTCCGTACAACACAGCCACTTACAGTCTAAAATTTGCATTTACTACACCCTCCTCCATCCCCCACCCCGCGAACTCATGCCTACTAGGCCCCGCGCACATTTTCGCGCCAGGCCCCGCGCACTCTCGCGACGGCCCTGGCAGTACTGATATCATAAACAGTGCCCAGCGTCTTGTTTTTGTACGCTACTGTCATGAAATTGAAATACACGAGGATTTTCTATTTTGTAAAGCTCGGGAAGGGCGGACTACATGCGAAGATATTTTTTCTCATGTGAATTCCTTTTCTATTGACAACAATCTCTCATGGACCAATTGTGTTGGTATATATCCTGATGGGGCGTCGGCATTTACTGGAACTAAAAAGGGTTTCAGAGCAAGAGTGAGTGCTGTTACTAATTCTGTAAAATTCACACATTGCATGATACACAGGGAGGCATTGGCTTCAAAAGTACTACAACCGGAAGTCAATAAAGTGCTGAACGATGAAATTAGTGTTGTAAATTTTGTGAAAGCAAGAGCTTTAAACAGTCAGCTATTTTCCATTCTTTGCGAGGAGATGGGATCTACACATGATTCGCTTCTATTGTACATTCATTCATTCATTCATTTATTTGCAATTGGGGGGGGGGGTCCCCCGGTGGCAAATTGGATATACATAACAAATAAATAATTATACATAACAATTCAATAACAATTAAATAACAATTAAACTGGAGTATTTATACAAATAGTCAGTCTTTTCTTAAACACACCTAGATATGTTTGGGAAAAGGCTCTAAGACTGCGGCAGGTAGAGAGTTCCAGTTATCAATGGCACGGTTTACAAAAGAATATTTACCATAATTTGTTCGTTGTGGTCGGCCCTTAACTTTGAAAGGATGATCACTCCTACCCATGTAAGTGGGCTTTCCCATTCGTTTGCTAAGCTCACCCCATGCTGGTTGATTTGTATACGTGTTGTACATAGCGCAGAGTCTAGATTTCATCCTCCTAGCCTCCAGGGATTCCCACCCAAGTTTCTTTAACATACGGCTCACACTGCTCCTGGGATTAAAGTCACTGAGCACATTCTAGCGGCCTTTCTTTGTACCATTTCCAACTCATTGATGAGCCCTACTTGATATGGATCCCAAACCGCCGAGGCATATTCCAGAATAGGTCTTACAAGTGACAAATATCCTAATTCTTTAGCAGAGGTACTACTTCCTTTTAATACCCTCATTACAAAGTGCAGGGATTTGTAAGCTTTAGAAACTACACATCCTACATGACTACTCCATTTCATATCATTCCTTACGTGAACGCCCAAATATTTGCAAGAATCTTCTTCTACAAGTATTTCCGAGCCAATGTTATATTGAAAATCCTGCCTTCGCACTTTCCCTATTTTTAAGAGACTACATTTTCTTGTGTTAATTTTCATTTTATTTTCAATCGCCCACTTATAGACCAGGTTCAGGTCCTCTTGAAGCACTGCGTTGTCTTGTGAGTCATGTATCTTTCGATATATTGCACAATCATCCGCAAACAATCGACAGTCACTGCGAATCCCATTTGGTAAGTCATTTATAAACGCCAAAAATAACAAGGTTCCGATTACGCTGCCCTGACGGATACCCGAGGTTACGGTAATTTCATCCGAGAATATGCCTTCGACTTTCGCTTTCTGGGAACGACCCGTCAAAAATTCTTGGATCCATAAAATTACTCTTCTATCAATCTTCTTCGAAGCTAATTTATGGAGTAGCATGTCATGCGGAACGACATCAAATGCCTTCGCAAAATCTATAACTACGGCGTCGACTGAAACTCCATGGTCTAACGATTCGCTAATGTCTTTAAAAAGTGACAGCATCTGACTCTCGCATGAGTAACCTTTCCGAAATCCATGTTGCCTATCATTAAACCATGATAATTTTTCCCACTGTTCCCTCAAGTAGTCGCAAATGAGATGCTCCATCTGTTTAAAAACGATGGACGTAAGGCTAACCGGCCTGTAGTTGCCCAATTCAAGTCTGCTCCCTCCCTTAAATATTGGGACTACCGTAGCTCTTTTCCAGTCATCTGGGATTTTCGCATTGTTTATGGACACATTAAACATCACCTCCAAGTATCGTGCCACGGCCCTACCTCCTAGTTTAAGTACTTCACTAACAATATTATCAGGACCCTTCGATACATTGTAACGTAGTTTTTGTATTAGCTTTACAATTGCTGACTGGTTTATTTGGAAAAGGGGAGCCCCTGAATCGTCGTTAAGGTCCAACACACAGCTATTGGATTTATTGAACACACTACCGTAAAATACATTTAATTCATTAGCAATGGCCTGTTTCTCAGTAATTAATTTACCGTCACCGGGCATTATCATCGACAAATTATTTGAATTTCCCTTTCTTCTCCAAACATAACTGTAAAATTGTTTCCACCCATCGCCTCCCGAACCAAGTAAACCTTGCATATAATTGTCATGAGCAGCCCTCTTTTTTAAGACGAGCTCTCTTGATAAGGACTTAAATATCAACATACACTTGTCACTATCATGTCTTTTATTGTATAATTTCCTAATTTTCCGTTTCGTGTGTAATACTCAGGATCTGGGTTTTGTTTCAGCAATTTAAATGGGACAAATTTATCAATAGCGCTATTTTAAATTTTCAAAAAGTTAGTCCACAGGATATTAATGTGATTTCCTTCCGATGCCCATCCTACAAATAGCTCATTCAAATACCCCTGAAACTTGCCCTGATCCGCCCTGCGATACTGGAATATGATCTGTTTTGCTACATCAGAGTCTAATTTTGAAATGTCACCGTATCTAATATTTTGGCTTCAATCACATTGGATGCACGCTTGCTCAAGTAATTTGGTGGCGCAAGCGTGCGCAAGCTGGCGTGAACAGCAATGTGCTCACACTAAATGCAAGCAGGTGCAAGTTAATTATTATAAACAGGTCAGTCGAAATGGAGATGTCAGACGATGAGGACATTGTTTTGGAAAATGGTGTTTTAAAGTTTTTATTTTCGGATGAGCAGGAATTCAGGGAAGAGTGGGAGAATGAATATTTTTTGGACATAGAGGAAGATGGAGAGTATGCACGAATATTCAACGATTTGCTTAGACAGCCTGATAAGTTTTTTGAACACTTCAAAATGATACCAGACACTTTCTACTATATACTGGACAAAACACACCTAGAATAAGGAGGCAATCTAATTTCCGAAACTGTGTATCACCTGAAGAGAAGCTGATGGTGGCTTTGAAGTAAGACTTGAAGATTTATTAACTACGGTATTTACTTTAAAATATTATTTTGATGAAATTAAAAATGATATTCAATCTGCCAATATTAAAAATATTGTAGGCCTTTCACTCCCCAAAAGTTAATGTAACGTATTAATTATAGGAAAAGTAGACACTGCATATCGAATGATTAAGAATACTTTTGGGGAAAAGAAGACTAAGTACTGTAATATTAAGGACACAAATGGAAAGCCTCTGACAGATAGGGAAGAGAAGGTTGAGAGATGGAAAGCCTACATAGAGTGTTCGTATAAGAGAAAGGAGATTCAGAATCATGTAATGGAAAGGGAGGAGGAAACTTATGAGGATGCAAAACGAGATTTAATATTGAGATCAGAATTTGACAGAGCATTGGGAGACTTAAGCAGGAACAAAGCACCAGGCATAGAAGATATACCAATTGAGTTGCTACGCTGCATAGAGATGAAGGTCTGATCAGGTTATTTCACTTGGTGTGTAGGATTTATGAGACAGGTCAGGTACCCTCTGATTTCAAGAAGAATGTTATCATCCCTATACCGAAGAAAGTAGGAGCTGACAGATGTGAGGATTACCGTACAATCAGCTTAATTACTCATGCTTCAAAGCTCCTGTCTAGAATAATTTACAAGAGGATGGGAAGCCAGATAAAAGTGGAGTTGGGTGAAGACGAGTTTGGTTTCAGGAGAAATGTAGGAACAAGGGAAGCTGTACTGAGTCTTAGGCTGATTTTGGAAGGTAGAATAAGGAAAGATAAGAGAACGTTCATGGCATTTCTAGACCTAGAAAAGGCTTTTGATAACGTTGATTGGACTAAATTGTATGACATTTTGAAAATGATTGGAATTAAGTACAGGGATAGGAGGGTGATCTACAATCCATACAGAAGCCAGACAGCAGTCATTAGTGCTGAAGGACATGAAAGTTGGGTGGAGTCGGGTGAAGACGAGTTTGGTTTCAGGAGAAGTGTCGGAACAAGGGAAGCTGTACTGAGTCTTAGGCTGATTTTGGAAGGTAGAATAAGGAAAGATAAGAGAACGTTCATGGCATTTCTAGACCTAGAAAAGGCTTTTGATAACGTTGATTGGACTAAATTGTTTGACATTTTGAAAATGATTGGAATAAAGTACAGGGATAGGAGGGTGATCTACAATCTATACAGAAACCAGACAGCAGTCATTAGTGCTGAAGGACATGAGAGAGAAGCTGGTGTATAGAAAGGTGTGAGGCAAGGCTGCAGCTTAACCCCCATACTTTTCAATCTTTACATTGAACAAGCAATGAAGGAAATTAGAGAGAAATTTGAAGTGAGAGTGAAGATTCAAGGAGAAATAATTTCGACTCTGAGATTTGCTGATGACATCGTCATCTTGGCCGACACGCCTGAGGATTTGAATCATTTTTTGAATAGTATGGACTCCATCCTGAGGAAATAATTCATGATGAAAATTAATAAATGTAAAAGAAAAATATAGGAATGCAGCCGAAATAAATCAGAAACCTCAATGGACATCAAATTGGCAGGTGAAAAACTAAAGGAAGTAGGAGACTTCTGTTACTAAGGAAGCAAAATAACCAGTGATGGACGAAGCAAAGAGGATATAAAAAGTAGGTTGGCTCAGGCAAGGAAAGCATTTCTACAGAAAAGGAATCTGTTGTCATCGAATATAGATTTAGGCCTAGGTATTAGGAAGGCATTTTTGAAAGCCTTTGTCTCGAGCGTGGCACTCTATGGAAGTGAAACTTGGACTATTGGTGCAGAAGAAAAGAGGAGAATTGAAGCGTTTGAAATGTGGTGTTACAGGAGAATGATGAAGATCAGATGGGTAGATAGGGTTACAAACGAAGAGGTATTAAGACGAGTGGGAGAGGAGAGATGTTTCTGGCGACTGCTAATGAAGATTAGAGATTGGTTGGTAGGACACATACTAAGACACCCAGGAATAGCAAGGTTAGTTATGGAAGGAAGGGTCGAGAACAAGAACTGTAGAGGTAGACCAAGGTTAGAATATGTTAGATTGCCACGGATGTAGGGTGTGGTAGCTATGTAGAGATGAAACGATTAGCTCAGGACAGGGAGGCATGGTCAGCTGCATCAAACTAGTCAAAAGACTGAAGACTCAAACAACAACATTAATTATAACCGATTGAGTGCCGATTGAATATATTTTCAGTGAATAGTTTATGAAAATAACCTGGATATCAGGTTTGGAAAATAAAACACTCGTTTTTAATATGCTTGGTCAAAATCTTTATTACATGAAATCAACACTAGACTGTGACTGCCTTGATGGTCAGAAATCAACCGAGATCATACACGCTTGCACACGCTTGCAACTACGAAACAAATATTTTTGTTTCAAAGTGGAGTCGGAGCAAGCTTGCGCAAGCGTGCACTTGCTTGTGGCAGATAGTGTGAGCGACGATGGACACGTCACCATTTGTTTCTGTCGCTCTCCTACAGATTTTGTTTATATGAGCAAGCTTGCGCACGCTTGCGCCACCAAATTACTTGAGCAAGCGTGCATCCAATGTGATCGAAGCCTAATTCAACCTCAGAATGGTCACTAATTCCTGGTACTTTCAGACAGTTAATGTACAGCTCTACAGGCCTTACGAGATAAACATCTAAGGTATTATTGTCTCTAGTTGTGAAGTCAACTACTTGGGAAAATCCCCCCCCCCCCCCCCCTCCCTTACGAATTTGTTTGCAGCGCTCTGTGCTTGACCACAGCTAGTTGACTCACCAGACCAGTCTACTTTGGGGAGGTTTAAATCTCCTGCAATTATTATGCTCTTTTTCATAGCGTTACCCGTACAAGTTTTATCATACAGTGTTTCGAGGAGAGAAAAGTTATCTTTCGGTGCTCTATACGCCCCTATCACCTGAAGAGGGAATTTATTTCCTTCATCCGAAATTTGTACACATAACATTTTATGATCCATATCAGCCTACTTTAAGAAACTAGCTATATTTTTGCGCACACAAATAAATAGCCCACCACCTCGCTTCCCCCGATCCCTTCTGTACATTTCGTAGGTCCCTTGAATTATTTCGCTACTATTTATGTCCTCATATAACCAAGATTCAGTAGCAATGACAATGTCCGGAGAATACGTCTCTACAAGATTCCAAAATTCAATTAATTTATTTCCAAAATCTGACAATTAACCTGCAGCAATCTTAGAGTCTTACCTCCGCAGCAAATATCTCGAAATAGCTCCTTCTGTTCCCATCGGCTGGCAACCTCTGGACCTGCTCCTCCTCACAAAAGCCAGCACGAACCGATGACCCTGTCATGTAGGCTCCCTAGGTTGAAAGCGCCCCGTCGATTTAGATGCAACCCGTCTCAGGCGAAGTCACGGCCACCAATCCAGCTATCAGCTTCTACGTACACTAATCCCAGTTGTGCCCATACCCAGTCCATGCGGTCATTTACACGGAGGTACGTTGGTTGTCTCGTGGTCGAGTCCATCGCCGCGTTGTGGAGTTGAAGAATGAACTTCGTATTTTCCTATTGAACAGCAGTCCTACACTCGCAACCCTGTTTCTGGATGAGAAATGGCTTCTAATACTGTGCTACTTGGCTGATGTATTTGAAAAACTGAATGAACTTAACGTGTCACTTCAAGGATGAAATAGTAATATTTTCATTCTAAGCGACAAAGAGGAAACTTGAACTTTGGAAAGCCCAGATGGACAAAGGTAACTGTGAGATATTTCTTTGTCTGAGTGGATTACAAAACATTGCTGTACTTTGATGTGCTCTAATAATAATGAATTGTGTGTTATTATTATTATTATTTATTTATTTATTTACATTGTTTAGACCCAAAGGATCACATTAAGCAAACTATGTTCTGGTGCTGTTCTTCTTGTTCTTCCAGAACTCCTTCATCATCTCACTGTGTCGGACTCGACGTTCCTCCGTCCATCCTTTCCCTGGTCTCCTTGGTCGATTTTCATGTTTGACTTCCCAACTGTGGATCTTATGTCGGAATGTCATTCGATCGTCTATGCACTTTCGAGATCAATTTGGACTTGGGTAACCCAGACTGTTGTCACTTTAAGTTTTCGTAAGTGAGTCAATATTCTCTTTGTTAGCCGGTCGTCATTCAGTCTCATATGTGGCCGTAGAATCTCAGTCGTCGCTTGCGGAAATCTGACTCGATGTTAGAGTATCTCTCTGTGATTGTGTGTGATTGCAGACGATATCCGTCATCTGTGAGTTTATTATTATTATTATTATTATTATTATGTATTTATTTTTGTATCGAAGGGAAGCTCTGATCTGCGATCTGAAAACTGCTATGTACTCTGTCTAGTAGCAGAATTGATATTAATTCATTGCTTACTTTTTAATTTCAAAAACAGAAAAGTTGCTGTTTGTTTTTCAAATATCTGATCAAAATTCGAAAGAGAACGGGTAATACAAAAGTTGAGTTTTACTCACTGATTCCAAAGCCGCATTGAAAACCTAAATCGGTTGAATAGAATCGTCGGGATCACTTAGGGAAGTTTGTAAATAAAAGTGTTACTTTATTTGCAACAAGGCGCGGCAGTAGAACAAGGTCAAGGAGAGCGGGTTGGCGAAGGGATGGGGGGAGGGGAGGGGAGCGGAGCTCGAGTGATTTGAGAGAGCGACAACCTTGCCAGACGGTATGGAATTCCCTAGCATCTAGTCCAATATTGCGATTGACTGTGCTGGTTAGTTCTGAATTATTGTCAAGGTCTGGATATTTCTGAGTGATACTTCGATATTTTACCAGTTCCTAGTTACGACTTCTTGTTTTTAGTTCATCGATCTCATTAATTACCTTTAGTTTAATTTATTTTATCTGCAACAGTATTATTTTTAATGCCCGCTAGGTGTTCTATTTTCGGCACTTTATTTTTTGGACAGTATTTCTGGTAGAATAGATACATGTACATATAGGTAGGCTACGAATGGTGGAGAGCAATACGTTAATTATAATAATAATAATATCGTATGGCCTCGGTGCCGGGTGCAAACATTGTTATTTGACACCCAAAGGGTAGCTTGCATGTCGAATTTCGTTGTTCCTTGAAGCACTATGAAAGTCAAGGCGGTTAGATATCTAAGCTCCTTGAACACTATAGCGGTTTCTAGTAGAGAAATGAGAAACTTAGTGTTGTCGGAAACTCCCGAGATAAATTTTGGCATTATGAACACGGTCTACTGAATTCAAATGGGTTCTTTGATATGCCAACATCGTATGACATGCGTGTCGGAAATTTTTGCCGTCTTTCAAAAATCACTTACCACGGCCAGAAGCGAACCCGCAAAGTTGAGGTTAGTAGACCGACACGTTAACCACTCACCACCGTGACAAGCTAGCATTACGGTCATCACGTGGAGTTATTTTTTCGTTTTTGTTGAAAAAATGGAGCCACCACCAAAACTGATTCAAGGGTGTTCCACTAAATCCCAGGGGAGATTGCGACTAAGTACCAAGAAAAGGAAGCCAGGCCCTAAAAAGAAGAAAAACACCTCTTCACACCCGTAAGTTTTTTCCTAGTTTATATTTGAAATTATATATTTCTTTACGCTTGCATTAGAGAATCTGTAGTGCACTGAGCAGTTATGATTTCACTTACAGTATATTTTAGCTGTAGCCTACAAGTTGGATGACTAAACGTCACCCCGCAATCTGCAGGCTACATGGCTGAACAGCGCAGCGGTTGCTTGGTAGGCCTAGGCCCTTCATGGGCTGTTGCGCCACGGGTGCACTTTGTTTTTTACTTTGAATACGTAAGAGTAGGAGTACAAAATCACGAACTATTCAGTGTCATCATTTTTCAGAGAAGCAAATTCGATTAATGAAAACAATGCGTTGTGTGGAAAAATAAAGGCGTAGCGATTGTGAAAGTGGAAAATTGGTTTCCGGAAATACTGGATTGAATTGGGATCCATAAAGACTGCAAACAGTACTTTTGAACTACCAGCGGGCAAGGTGAAGACAAACAGCTAACTGCAACCAAACTTATGCGTCATTGCTTGCAGCCCCTAATTATTGCAAAACGTTCCCAGCTAGTATCAAACACCACCAGCAATGCTACCGAAAATTACATGTCCCTTGTTGCAAAACTCACGGGAGGTAAGCAGATTAATCGAGGGAAACGAGGTTCCTTCACTCATAGAACCAAAGCTGCCGGGCTGGTCTTTCAGTTTGGGCCATCCTGGCACTATAAAACAATTAAATCAGAAAAAAAACACGTCACAATAGTGAAGGACACAGCACTCAGCAGAAAGAGAAGAAGAGCAGCTTTCCGAAAAAGTTTATTTGCGTCGCGAGAAGGGAAAAGAATGTCCCGACAACAGTCCAATGAAATGAAACGTACTGTCTCACGTGATTATGGAAACCGATCAATGCAGTTGGATTCCGATGAGGTACAGTTGAGAGAGTTTAGTGATGAGAAGATCAAGCAACTAACGCTTAGCGAAGGCCATATACAAAAACTGGAAAAGGAAACAAGGGGCCAAAGGGAAAATGACAAGTGGCACACAGCTAGAAAGGACAGACTTACGGCATCCAATTTTGGATATGTATGCAAGAGGAAACCTACTTCGAAATGGGCTATAGTGGCAAAAAACATTCTGTACGGCGAATTTTACTCAAAAGCAATGCAGTATGACTGTGATAATGAGGGAATTGCAAAACGAAATTTAGCGGAAACATCGGCGAAAAAGTCGAAGAATGTGGTCTTTTCGTACATAAAATACGAGATGTCGCTAAAGTCGAAGTCAAGTGTCCTTATTCTGCACGGAATATGACCATACTGGAAGCCGGCAAAAAGCAACAGGGATTTTGTTTGGCAGAAAGTAAGCGAAAAGAAGCCTAGAGAATGTAAAGAACAGTGCCATTCAGAAGAGAACAGATTGATAACTCTCTAACACTCCCATGATTTTTATTTCCAGAACCAGGGCCAGTTGGATATAACATAGCGGGAAATATGTTATTTTGTGGTATGGACGCCT
This sequence comes from Meconema thalassinum, assembly GCA_946902985.2. Classification (NCBI taxonomy): domain Eukaryota; kingdom Metazoa; phylum Arthropoda; class Insecta; order Orthoptera; family Tettigoniidae; genus Meconema; species Meconema thalassinum. The sequence goes on along the minus strand of OX336389.2, from coordinate 463,839,112 downwards.
AAGGACATTCACATAGAAACAATAAAGAGGGACGAAAAGTTCTAGAGACAAAAAAATCTTATGTAACTGACATTCTGCTACGAGAAAATCGTGTTGCCTGAGATCATTGATCCCAGGATGACCAGATCAATGGATATAAGAGAACCTGAGGTGAACTAAAATACTGAGTGTGTGTAAATCATGAAACGCAATCTTTGATATGGAAAAAATTGAAGCACTGATTTCAAGAACAGGAAATAATTAGGTTTAATATTTGTTTGTTTGTTTACAGTACGCAGTACTAGTGCCTGTGCTAACAGGTGGTTTTTAGAATAGATATTCCCAATAAACCTGAACACGAACATATCTTGTCCATCTTTTTTCTAAAATATCAAGATCGTGCTAACTACAAACCAGTCATATCCTTCTATATTCAATTTCACATCGAGTGAAACCAGTCGCTGCTCTGTGCGGTAAGAATTATGCCCTACAAAGTATTACTAATGTCGGAACAATATGTTTTTTGTTCTGGAGTTTATCCTCAAATAACTCTAAAACAGTTACCTAGAAGGGAATCCAGCGCTGTCAGCATCTATCAAGAGTGTGTTTTCACCGGTTTTCCACAATCCCTCCAGGTAAATGCCGAGATAGTACCGTACGTGACGTTTCAGGGCACCTGCCCCATCCCTGACTCTAATACAGTTACACACATAGTCAACTACACGGGACTGATGATGATGATAATAATAATAATAATTTTAATAACGTTATTGGTTTTACGTCCCTTTTAACTACTGCGGCTTTTAGAGACGCTGGGGTGCCGGAATTTTGCCCAGATGGGGATCTTTAACGTGCCAGTAAATTTAATGACACGGCTCCCTCACATTCGCGCACCCTCAAATGCCAACTGGCTGCACCAGGATTCGATCCTGCAACCTTGGACACAGCAAGCGAGAACGTTACCGCTGAGCCACGCAGCCAGCCAAAGGGACTGATGACCAAGATGTCCCAAGCCCCTACAATGTATTATTCTCAACAAGAATGTTTGAGGAAGTAAGAAATGAATCTGTACAAACACATTGTGTCAACGTTACATATTGTGACACTACTAGAGTATAATTTTATTGCTCAGATATTGTTCCACGACTAGACACTTGTACATGTAACTTGCCAAACTACACACATCAAAAAAAGTTTTGCATCACCTCGGTTCCCAGATCTCCGGCATATAGACGTTGACTGTGTATATTGTATCAAAGATACAGTCCCTTTGACTGTTCATAGATGTCACTAAAACTGCTCAAAGATGTAAACAACCATGCATGAGCAGGGCCTATTAGACGGAGGGGGTACGACAGCCGATCAGTTCCAGTCATTCCACCAGGACGAAGGTACGCTGCTCATGTTGTCTGTAGTTCTACCATGCCTAGAAGGTCAATACCGCAGTTCGATCGCGTCCGCATTGTTACTTTGTGTCAAGAAGGGCTCTCAACAAGGGAAGTTTCCAGGCGTCTCAGAGTGAACCAAAGCGATGTTGTTCGGACATGGAGGAGGTACAGAGATACAGGAACTGTCGATGACAGGCCTCGCTCAGGCCGCCCAAGGGCTACTACTGTAGTGGATGACCGCTACTTACGGATTGCCGCTCGGAGGAACCCTGACAGCAATGCCACCATGTTGAATAATGCGTTTCGTTCAGCCACAGGACGTCGTGTTTCAACTCAAACTGTGCGCAATAGGCTGCATGATGCGCAACTTCACTCCCGACGTCCATGGCGAGGTCCAGCTTTGCAACCCCGACACCATGCAGCGCGGTACAGATGGGCCCAACAACATGCTGAATGGACCCCACAGAATTGGCATCACGTTCTCTTCACCGATGAGTGTCGCATATGCCTTCAACCAGACAATCGTCGGAGACGTGTTTGGAGGCACCCTGGTCAGGCTGAACGTCTTAGACACACTGTCCAGCGAGTGCAGCAAGGTGGTGGTTCCCTGATGTTTTGGGGTGGCATTATGTGGGGCCGACGTACGCCACTGGTGGTCATGGAAGGCTCCGAAACGGCTTTACGATACCTGAATGACATCCTCCGACCCATAGTGCACCCATATCGGCAGAATATTGGAGAGGCATTTGTCTTCATGGACGACAATTCTCGACCTCATCGTGCACATCTTGTGAATGCGTTCCTTCAAGATAACGACATCGCTCGACTACAGTGGTCAGCATGTTCGCCAGACATGAACCCTATCGAACATGCCTGGGATATGTTGAAAAGGGCTGTTTATGGACGTCTTGACCCACCAACCACTCTGAGAGATTTACGCCGAATTGTCGTTGAGGAGTGGGACAATTTGGACCAACAGTGTCTTGATGAACCTGTGGATAGTATGCCACGACGAATACAGGCATGCATCAATGCAAGAGGACGTGCTACTGGGTATTAGAGGTAGTGGTGTGTACTGCAATCTGGACCACAAATGCTGAAAGTCTAGCTGTATGATGGTACAACATGCAATGTGTGGGTCTCATGAGCAATAAAACGAGCTGAAATGTTGTTTGTGTTGATCTCTATTCCCTTTGTATTTAAAGGTTCCGGAACTCGTGGAACCGAGGTGATGCAAAACTTTTTTTGATGTGTGTATAATATTTATGACAAGAGGAAGACAACTCCTTCCTGTCGTCAAATGGTTCCCTTCTCCCTCCACCCTGTCAGCGTGTTCACATTTTCCTTGCGCAAGAGATCTTGTGAAGCCACGCCGCCTACCACCCTTTTCAAAACAATTCCCAGAGTAATGCCGTCGTTTCCTTTCACCCGATTTTAATTCTGAAAAATGCATTGGAATCAGGAAATAAATCTCCGTTTTCGTATTACCATTTTTTAAATATTTTGAGCAGAGATATAAAAAACTGTTAGTTACTTTTTTGTTTTTCACATTTTGGAAAATGCATCGAATTAATATCAATTCAATTGCAGTCTAGTATACATAATGGTTTTCAGATCGCAAATGCCAGCATTCGTTCCAGAGAAAACTGAAAAAAGAAATTGTCTTACTTTGGTGCTGCTACATGGTGTCAGAATTACAAACTAAAAAACGGGACATTGAGCATTGTGAGGTTTGAAGCCATTTTTCAGTGTTGCCTAAGTAAACAAAAGATTGGTGCTTTTCAGTCGGTCAACACGAATGTACCCAAAATGAGGTGGGTTATGTCCTAATCCTGAAATAAATTACATGAGATTAATAAATACACTAGGATGACCAGTTTCGATCGTCAAGTGATCATCATCAGATCCATTACACTTAGGCTATAACATCTATGTTTGAGAATACAGGTGAAAAATATTTACAATATGTACAATTATTTAGTTGCAGTATTGGTAATGCAACTGTCGATGTATGCTAAATGTACTATATCTAATGTTAGGTGAATTGCTAAAATGGTGATAAAGATCTGGAGGTTGTCTGTTTGGGGTGATTATATGGTTATACAAAATCAACTATGGTTATACTGTAAAAATACAAGCTGATACTTATCCGGTTGTCTTCCTGCGTGTTCACACTAGCACCAGTTTTGGTCGGCCAAAACTGGTGCTAGTGTGAACACGCAACTGCTCGAAGTTCCAGTCAGGAAGACAACCGGATAAGTATCAGCCTGTATTATTACAGTATAACCATAGTTGATTTTGTATAACCATATAATCACCCCAAACAGACAACCTCCAGATTTTTATCACCATTTTAGCATTTCACCTAACATTAGATATACTACATTTAGCATACTTCGACAGTTGCATTACCAATGAAATGAAAATCCACAGCCAGCTTCCAGTCTCTGACCGGGTCAGGAATGGAACGATGAGGCCCCCATCTAGCGGCGAGGATATGAACCGTGCCGGCTGCCGAGGCCTGACGCACTCCTCTGGGGCTATGATGAAATGAATGAGAGATGCAATGAAATGATAGTGGAGAGTGTTGCTGGAATTAACTTTTGACAGGGAAAACCGGAGTACCCGGAGAAAAACCTGTCTGCCTCCGTTTTGTCAAGACTGCAACTAAATAATTGTACATATTGAAAATATTTTGCAGCTGTATTCTCAAACATAGATGTTATAGCCTAAGTGTGATGGATCTGATGATGATCACATGACGATCGAAACTGGTCATCCTAATGTATTTATTAATCTCATGTAATTTATATCAGGATTAGGACATAACTCACCTCTTTTTGGGTGCATTCGTGTTGACTGACTGAAAAGCACCAAACATTTTTGGGGGGACATTTAGCCATAATGTAACTGGTAGTTGAAATCCTAATTAGGCAGTAGCATACACAGCAGATCTTGTGTGATCTCTTATTATATTTTTTGTGCGAAGTAGCCTATGAGAAGTCCTAAGAAAGAAAATGCGAATAGGGAGGAGAGGGGGCACTATATATTTCATTTTTCAGAAGGGGGGCGTGTCAGAAAAAAGTTTGAGAACCCCTGCTTTCGACTGCTGTAGTTATAGACACCAAGCTCTCAAGGTGACATAACAGAGGGTAGTAGCTTCCCATGGCTAACGTCCCTTTCAACTGCTGTAGTTATAGACACCACGCTCTCAAGGTGACATAACAGAGTGCAGTAGCTTCCCAAGGCAAACGTCCCTTTCAACTGCAGCAGTTATATACAACACGCTCTCAAGGTGACATAAGAGAGTGCAGTAGCTTCCCAGGGCTAACGTCCCATTCAACTGCTGTAGTTATAGACACCAAGCTCTCATGGTGACATAACAGAGGGTAATAGCTTCCCAGGGCGAACGTCCCTTTCATCTGCTGTAGTTATAGACACCAAGCTCTCAAGGTGACATAACAGAGGGTAGTAGCTTCCCAGGGCTAACGTCCCTTTCAACTGCTGTAGTAATAGACACCAAGCTCTCAAGGTGACATAACAGAGGGTAGTAGCTTCCCAGGGCAAACGTCGCTTTCATCTGCTGTAGTTATAGACACCAAGTTCTCAAGGTGACATAATAGAGGGTAGTAGCTTTCCAGGGCTAACGTCCCTTTCATCTGCTGAAGTTATAGACACCAAGCTCTCAGGGCGACATAACAGAGGGTAGTAGCTTCCCATGGCTAACGTCCCTTTCAATTGCTGCAGTTATAGACACCAAGCACTCAAGGTGACATAACATAGGGTAGTAGCTTCCCAGGGCTAACGTCCCTTTCAACTGCTGCAGTTATAGACACCAAGCACTAAAGGTGACATAACAGAGTGCAGTAGCTTCCTAGAGTTAACATCATTTCAACTGCTGCAGTTATAGACACCAAGCTCTCAAGGTGACATAACAGAGGGTAGTAGCTTCCCAGGGCTAACGCCCCTTTCAACTGCTGCAGTTATATACACCACGCTCTCAAGGTGACATAACAGTGGGTAGTAGCTTCCCAGGGCTAAAGTCCCTTTCAACTGCTGCAGTTTTAGATACCAAGCTCTTAAGGTGACATAACAGAGTGTAGTAGCTTCCCAGGGCTAACGTCCCTTTCAACTGTTGTAGGTATAGACACCACGCTCTCAAGGTGACATAACAGAGGGTAGTAGCTTCACATGGCAAACGTCCCTTTCAACTGCTGCAGTTATATACACCACGCTCTCAAGGTGACATAACAGTGGGTAGTAGCTTCCCAGGGCTAGAGTCCCTTTCAACTGCTGAAGTTATAGATACCAAGCTCTCAAGGTGACATAACAGAGTGTAGTAGCTTCCCAGGGCTAACGTCCCTTTCAACTGCTGTTGTTATAGACACCACGCTCTCAAGGTGACATAACAGAGGGTAGTAGCTTCCCAGGGTTAACGTCCCTTTCAACTGCTGTAGTTATAGACACCAAGCTCTCAAGGTGACATACCAGAGTGCAGAAGCTTCCCATGGCTAACGTCCCTTTCAACTGCTGCAGTTATATACTCCACGCTCTCAAGGTGACATAACAGAGGGTAGTAGCTTCCCAGGGCTAAAGTCCCTTTCAACTGCTGTAGTTATAGACACAAAGCTCTCAAGGTGACATAACAGAGTGCAGTAGCTTCCCAGGGCTAACGTCCCTTTCAACTGCTGTATTTATAGAAACCATGCACTCAATGTGACATACCAGAGTGCAGTAGCTACCCAGGGCTAACGTCCCTTTCAACTGCTGTTGTTATAGACACCAAGCTCTCATGGTGACATATCAGAGGGTAGTAGCTTCCCGGGGCTAACGTCCCTTTCAACAGCTGTAGTTATAGACACCAAGCTCTCAAGGTGACATAGCAGAGGGTAGTAACTTCCCATGGCCAACGTCCCTTTCAACTGCTGCAGTTATATACACCACGCTCTCAAGGTGACATAACAGAGGGTAGTAGCTTCCCAGGGCTAACGTCCCTTTCAACTGCTGTAGTTATAGGCACCAAGCTCTCAAGGTGACATACCAGAGTGCAGAAGCTTCCCAGGGCTAACGTCCCTTTCAACTGCTGCAGTTATAGACACCACGCTCTCAAGGTGACATAACAGAGGGTAGTAGCTTCCCAGGGCTCACGTCCGTTTCAACTGCTGTAGTTATAGACACCAAGCTCTCAAGGTGACAGAACAGAGTGTGGTAGCTTGCCAGGGCTAACGTCCCTTTCAACTGCTGTAATTATAGACACCAAGCTCTCAAGGTGACATATCAGTGGGTAGTAGCTTCCCATGGCTAACGTCCCTTTCAACTGCTGTAGTTATAGACACCAAGCTCTCAAGGTGGCATAACAGAGTGTGGTAGCTTGCCAGGGCTAATGTCCCTTTCAACTGCTGTAGTTATAGACACCATGCTCTCAAGGTGACATAACAGAGTGTAGTAGCTTCCCAGGGCTAACGTCCCTTTCACCTGCTGAAGTTATAGACACCAAGCTCTCAAGGTGACATAACAGAGTGCAGTAGCTTCCCAGGGCAAACGTCCCTTTCAACTGCTGCAGTTATAGACACCAAGCTCTCAATGTGACATAACAGAGTGCAGTAGCTTCCCATGGCTAACGTCCATTTCAACTGCTGTAGTTATAGACACCAAGCTCTCGAGGTGACATAACAGAGTGCAGTAGCTTCCCATGGCTAACGTCCCTTTCAACTGCTGTAGTTATAGACACCAAGTTCTCAAGGTGACATAACAGAGGGTAGTAGCTTCCCAGGGCTAACGTCCCTTTTAACTGCTGCAGTTATAGACTCCAAGCTCTCAAGGTGACATAACAGAGGGTAGTAGCTTCCCAGGGCTAACGTCCCTTTTAACTGCTGCAGTCATAGACTCCAAGCTCTCAAGGTGACATAACGGAGGGTAGTAGCTTTCCAAGGCTAACGTCCATTTCAACTGCTGTAGTTATAGACACCACGCTCTCAAGGTGACATAACAGAGTGTGGTAGCTTCCCATGGATAACGTCCATTTCAACTGCTGCAGTTATAGACTCCAAGCTCTCAGGGTGACATAACAGTGGGTAGTAGCTCCCCAGCGCTAACGTCCCTTTCAACTGCTGTAGTTATAGACACCATGCTCTCAAGGTGACATAACAGTGGGTAGTAGCTTCCCATGGCTAACGTCCCTTTCAACTGCTGTAGTTATAGACACCAAGCTCTCAAGGTGACATAACAGAGTGTGGTAGCTTGCCAGGGCTAATGTCCCTTTCAACTGCTGCAGTTATAGACACCAAGCTCTCAAGGTGACATAACAGAGTGAGTAGCTTCCCAGGGCTAACGTCCCTTTCAACTGCTGCAGTTATAGACACCAAGCTCTCAGGGTGACATAACAGAGTGAAGTAGCTTCCCATGGCTAACGTCCATTTCAACTGCTGTAGTTATAGACACCAATCTCTCAAGGTGACATAACAGAGTGCAGTAGCTTCCCATGGCTAACGTCCCTTTCAACTGCTGTAGTTATAGACACCAAGCTCTCAAGGTGACATAATGGAGGGTAGTAGCTTCCCATGGCAAACGTCCCTTTCAACTGCTGTAGTTATAGACACCAAGCTCTCAAGGTGACATAACAGAGGGTAGTAGCTTCCCAGGGCTAACGTCCCTTTTAACTGCTGCAGCTATAGAGTCCAAGCTCTCAAGGTGACATAACAGAGGGTAGTAGCTTCCCAGGGCTAACGTCCCCTTTAACTGCTGCAGTTATAGACTCCAAGCTCTTAAGGTGACATAACAGAGGGTAGTAGCTTCCCATGGCTAACGTCCATTTCAACTGCTGCAGTCATTGACTCCAAGCTCTCAAGGTGACATAACAGAGGGTAGCAGCTTCCCAAGGCTAACGTCCATTTCAACTGCTGTAGTTATAGACACCACGCTCTCAAGGTGACATAACAGAGTGTGGTAGCTTCCCATGGCTAACGTCCATTTCAACTCCTGCAGTTATAGACTCCAAGCTCTCAAGGTGACATAACGGAGGGTAGTAGCTTCCCATGGCTAACGACCATTTCAACTGCTGCATTTATAGACTCCATGCTCTCAAGGTGACATAACAGAGGGTAGTAGCTTCCCAAGGCTAACGTCCATTTCAACTGCTGTAGTTATAGACACCACGCTCTCAAGGTGACATAACAGAATGCAGTAGCTTCCCAGGGCTAACGTCCCATTCAATTGCTGCAGTTTTAGATACCACGCTCTCAAGGTGACATAACAGAGGGTAGTAGCTTCCCAGGGCTAACATCCCTTTCAACTGCTGCAGTTATAGACACCACGCTCTCAAGGTGATATAACAGAGGGTAGTAGCTTCCCATGGCTAACATCCCTTTCAACTGCTGCAGTTATAGACACCACGCTCTCAAGGTGACATAACAGAGGGTAGTAGCTTCCCAAGGCTAACGTCCATTTCAACTGCTGTAGTTATAGACACCACGCTCTCAAGGTGACATAACAGAGTGTGGTAGCTACCCATGGCTAACGTCCATTTCAACTCCTGCAGTTATAGACTCCAAGCTCTCAAGGTGACATAACGGAGGGTAGTAGCTTCCCAAGGCTAACGTCCATTTCAACTGCTGTAGTTATAGACACCACGCTCTCAAGGTGACATAACAGATTGTTGTACCTTCCCATGGCTAAAGTCCATTTTAACTGCTGCAGTTATAGACACCACGCTCTCAAGGTGACATAACAGAATGCAGTAGCTTCCCAGGGCTAACGTCCCTTTCAATTGCTGCAGTTTTAGATACCACGCTCTCAAGGTGACATAACAGAGGGTAGTAGCTTCCCAGGGCTAACATCCCTTTCAACTGCTGCAGTTATAGACACCACGCTCTCAAGGTGACATAACAGAGGGTAGTAGCTTCCCATGGCTAACATCCCTTTCAACTGCTGCAGTTATAGACACCAAGCTCTCAAGGTGACATAACAGAGTGTAGTAGCTTCCCATGGCTAACGTCCATTTCAACTGCTGCAGTTATAGACACCACGCTCTCAAGGTGACATGACAGAGGGTAGTAGCTTCCCAGGGCTAACATTCCTTTCAATTGCTGCAGTTTTAGACACCACGCTCTCGAGGTGACATAACAGATGGTAGTAGCTTCCCAGGGCTAACGTCCCTTTCAACTGCTGTCGTTATAGACACCATGCTCTCAAGGTGACATAACAGAGGGTAGTAGCATCCCAGAGCTAACATTCCTTTCAATTGCTGCAGTTTTAGACACCACGCTCTCGAGGTGACATAACAGAGGGTAGTAGCTTCCCAGGGCTAACGCCCCTTTCAACTGCGGTAGTTATAGACACCACGCTCTCGAGGTGACATAACAGAGGGTAGTAGCTTCCCATGGCTAACGTCCTCTTCAACTGCTGCAGTTATAAACACCAACGTCTCGAGGTGACATAACAGAGTGCAGTAGCTTCCCATGGCTAACGTCCCTTTCAACTGCTGCAGTTATAGACACCATGCTCTCAAGGTGACATAACATAGGGTAGTAGCTTCTCATGGCTAACGTCCCTTTCAACTGCTGCAGTTATAGACACCAAGCTCTCAAGGTGACATAACAGAGTGCAGTAGCTTCCCATGGCTAACGTCCCTTTCAACTGCTGTAGTTATAGACACCAAGCTCTCATGGTGACATAACAGCGGGTTGTAGCTTCCCATGGCTAACGTCCCTTTCAACTGCTGCAGTTATAGACACCCCGCTCTCAAGGTGACATAACAGAGGGTAATAGCTTCCCATGGCTAACGTCCCTTTCAACTGCTGCAGTTATAGACACCAAGCTCTCAAGGTGACATAACAGAGTGCAGCAGCTTCCCAGGGCTAACGTTCCTTTCAACTGCTGTAGTTATAGACACCAAGCTCTCATGGTGACATAACAGCGGGTTGTAGCTTCCCATGGCTAACGTCCCTTTCAACTGCTGCAGTTATAGACACCCCGCTCTCAAGGTGACATAACAGAGGGTAATAGCTTCCCATGGCAAACGTCCCTTTCAACTGCTGCAGTTATAGACACCAAGCTCTCAAGGTGACATAACAGAGTGCAGCAGCTTCCAAGGGCTAACGTTCCTTTCAACTGCTGTAGTTATAGACACCACGCTCTCAAGGTGAAATAACAGAGGGTAGTAGCTTCCCATGGCTAACGTCCCTTTCAACTGCTGTTGTTATAGACACCAAGCACACAAGGTGACATAACAGAGGGTAGTAGCTTCCCAGGGCTAACGTCCCTTTCAACTGCTGTTGTTATAGACACCAAGCACTCAAGGTGATATAACAGAGGGTAGTAGCTTCCCATCGCTAACGTCCCTTTCAACTGCTGTCGTTATAGACACCATGCTCTCAAGGTGACATAACAGAGGGTGGTAGCTTCCCATGGCTAACGTCCCTTTCAACTGCTGTCGTTATAGACACCATGCTCTCAAGGTGACATAACATAGGGTAGTAGCTTCTCATGGCTAACGTCCCTTTCAACTGCTGCAGTTATAGACACCAAGCTCTCAAGGTGACATAACAGAGTGCAGTATTTTCCCATGGATAACGTCCCTTTCAATTGCTGCAGTTTTTGACACCACGATCTCAAGGTGACATAACAGAGGTTAGTAGCTTCCAGGACTAACGTCCCTTTCAACTGCTGTAGTTATAGACACCAAGCTCTCAAGGTGACATTACAGAGGGTAGTAGCTTCCCAGGACTAACGTCCCTTTCAACTGCTGTAGTTATAGACACCACGCTCTCAAGGTGACATAACAGAGGGAAGTAGCTTCCCAGGGCTAACGTCCCTTTCAACTGCTGCAGTTATAGACACCAAGCACTAAAGGTGACATAACAGAGTGCAGTAGCTTCCCAGAGTTAACATCATTTCAACTGCTGCAGTTATAGACACCAAGCTCTCAAGGTGACATAACGGAGGGTAATAGCTTCCCAGGGCTAACTTCCCTTTCAACTGCTGCAGTTATATACACCACGCTCTCAAGGTGACATAACAGTGGGTAGTAGCTTCCCAGGGCTAAAGTCCCTTTCAACTGCTGCAGTTATAGATACCAAGCTCTTAAGGTGAAATAACAGAGTGTAGTAGCTTCTTAGGGCTAACGTCCCTTTCAACTGCTGTAGGTATAGACACCACGCTCTCAAGGTGACATAACAGAGAGTAGTAGCTTCCCATGGCAAACGTCCCTTTCAACTGCTGCAGTTATATACATCACGCTCTCAAGGTGACATAACAGTGGGTAGTAGCTTCCCAGGGCTAAAGTCCCTTTCAACTGCTGCAGTTATAGATACCAAGCTCTCAAGGTGACATAACAGAGTGTAGTAGCTTCCCAGGGCTAACGTCCCTTTCAACTGCTGTTGTTATAGACACCACGCTCTCAAGGTGACATAACAGAGGGTAATAGCTTCCCAGGGCTAACGTCCCTTTCAACTGCTGTAGTTATAGACACCAAGCTCTCAAGGTGACATACCAGAGTGCAGAAGCTTCCCATGGCTAACGTCCCTTTCAACTGCTGCAGTTATATATTCCACGCTCTCAAGGTGACATAACAGAGTGCAGTAGCATCCCAGGGCTAACGTCCCTTTCAACTGCTGTAGTTATAGACACCATGCACTCAATGTGACATACCAGAGTACAGTAGCTACCCAGGGCTATCGTCCCTTTCAACTGCTGTTGTTATAGACACCAAGCTCTCATGGTGACATAACAGAGGGTAGTAGCTTCCCAGGGCTAACGTCCCTTTCAACAGCTGTAGTTATAGACACCAAGCTCTCAAGGTGACATAGCAGAGGGTAGTAGCTTCCCATGGCTAACGTCCCTTTCGACTGCTGCAGTTATATACACCACGCTCTCAAGGTGACATAACAGAGGGTAGTAGCTTCCCAGGGCTAACGTCCCTTTCAACTGCTGTAGTTATAGGCACTAAGCTCTCAAGGTGACATACCAGAGTGCAGAAGCTTCCCAGGGCTAACGTCCCTTTCAACTGCTGCAGTTATAGACACCTCGCTCTCAAGGTGACATAACAGAGGGTAGTAGCTTCCCAGGGCTCACGTCCCTTTCAACTGCTGTAGTTATAGACACCAAGCTCTCAAGGTGACATAACAGAGTGTGGTAGCTTGCCAGGGCTAACGTCCCTTTCAACTGCTGTAATTATAGACACCAAGCTCTCAAGGTGACATAACAGTGGGTAGTAGCTTCCCATGGCTAACGTCCCTTTCAACTGCTGTAGTTATAGACACCAAGCTCTCGAGGTGACATAACAGAGTGTGGTAGCTTGCCAGGGCTAATGTCCCTTTCAACTGCTGTAGTTATAGACACCATGCTCTCAAGGTGACATAACAGAGTGTAGTAGCTTCCCAGGGTTAACGTCCCTTTCAACTGCTGAAGTTAAAGACACCAAGCTCTCAAGGTGACATAACAGAGTGCAGTAGCTTCCCAGGGCAAACGTCCCTTTCAACTGCTGCAGTTATAGACACCAAGATCTCAAGGTGACATAACAGAGTGCAGTAGCTTCCCATGGCTAACGTCCATTTCAACTGCTGTAGTTATAGACACCAAGCTCTCAAGTTGACATAACAGAGTGCAGTAGCTTCCCGTGGCTAACGTCCATTTCAACTGCTGTAGTTATAGACACCAAGCTCTCAAGGTGACATAACAGAGTGCAGTAGCTTCCCATGGCTAACGTCTCTTTCAACTGCTGTAGTTATAGACACCAAGTTCTCAAGGTGACATAACAGAGGGTAGTAGCTTCCCATGGCTAACGTCCCATTCAACTGCTGTAGTTATAGACACCCAGCTCTCAAGGTGACATAACAGAGGGTAGTAGCTTCCCAGGGCTAACGTCCCTTTTAACTGCTGCAGTTATAGACTCCAAGCTCTCAAGGTGACATAACAGAGGGTAGTAGCTTCCCAGGGCTAAGGTCCCTTTTAACTGCTGCAGTCATATACTCCAAGCTCTCAAGGTGACATAACAGACGGTAGTAGCTTCCCAAGGCTAACGTCCATTTCAACTGCTGTAGTTATAGACACCACGCTCTCAAGGTGACATAACAGAGTGTGGTAGCTTCCCATGGCTAACGTCCATTTCAACTGCTGCAGTTATAGACTCCAAGCTCTCAGGGTGACATAACAGTGGGTAGTAGCTCCCCAGCGCTAACGTCCCTTTCAACTGCTGTAGTTATAGACACCATGCTCTCAAGGTGACATAACAGTGGGTAGTAGCTTCCCATGGCTAACGTCCCTTTCAACTGCTGTAGTTATAGACACCAAGCTCTCAAGGTGACATAACAGAGTGTGGTAGCTTGCCAGGGCTAATGTCCCTTTCAACTCCTGCAGTTATAGACACCGAGCTCTCAAGGTGACATAACAGAGTGCAGTAGCTTCCCAGGGCTAACGTCCCTTTCAACTGCTGCAGTTATAGACACCAAGCTCTCAGGGTGACATAACAGAGTGAAGTAGCTTCCCATGGCTAACGTCCATTTCAACTGCTGTAGTTATAGACACCAAGCTCTCAAGGTGACATAACAGAGTGCAGTAGCTTCCCATGGCTAACGTCCATTTCAACTGCTGTAGTTATAGACACCAAGCTCTCAAGGTGACATAACAGAGTGCAGTAGCTTCCCATGGCTAACGTCCCTTTCAAATGCTGTAGTTATAGACACCAAGTTCTCAAGGTGACATAACAGAGGGTAGTAGCTTCCCAGGGCTAACGTCCCTTTCAAGTGCTGTAGTTATACACACCAAACTCTCAAGGTGACATAACAGAGGGTAGTAGCTTCCCATGGCTAACGTCCATTTCAACTGCTGCAGTCATTGACTCCAAGCTCTCAAGGTGACATAACAGAGGGTAGTAGCTTCCCAAGGCTAACGTCCATTTCAACTGCTGTAGTTATAGACACCACGCTCTCAAGGTGACATAACAGAGTGTTGTAGCTTCCCATGGCTAACGTCCATTTCAACTGCTGCAGTTATAGATTCCAAGCTCTCAAGGTGACATAACAGTGGGTAGTAGCTCCCCAGCGCTAACGTCCCTTTCAACTGCTGTAGTTATAGACACCATGCTCTCAAGGTGACATAACAGTGGGTAGTAGCTTCCCATGGCTAACGTCCCTTTCAACTGCTGTAGTTATAGACACCAAGCTCTCAAGGTGACATAACAGAGTGTGGTAGCTTGCCAGGGCTAATGTCCCTTTCAACTGCTGTAGTTATAGACACCATGCTCTCAAGGCGACATAACAGAGTGTAGTAGCTTCCCAGGGCTAACGTCCCTTTCAACTGCGGCAGTTATAGACACCAAGCTCTCAAGGTGACATAACAGAGTGCAGTAGCTTCCCAGGGCTAACGTCCCTTTCAACTGCTGCATTTATAGACACCAAGCTCTCAAGGTGACATAACAGAGTGAAGTAGCTTTCCAAGGCTAACGTCCATTTCAACTGCTGTAGTTATAGACACCAAGGTCTCAAGGTGACATAACAGAGTGCAGTAGCTTCCCATGGCTAACGTCCATTTCAACTGCTGTAGTTATTGACACCAAGCTCTCAAGGTGACATAACAGAGTGCAGTAGCTTCCCATGGCTAACGTCTCTTTCAACTGCTGTAGTTATAGACACCAAGTTCTCAAGGTGACATAACAGAGGGTAGTAGCTTCCCAGGGCTAACGTCCCTTTCAAGTGCTGTAGTTATAGACACCAAGCTCTCAAGGTGACATAACAGAGGGTAGTAGCTTCCCATGGCTAACGTCCCTTTCAACTACTGTAGTTATAGACACCAAGCTCTCAAGGTGACATAACAGAGGGTAGTAGCTTCCCAGGGCTAACGTCCCTTTTAACTGCTGCAGTTATAGACTCCAAGCTCTCAAGGTGACATAACAGAGGGTAGTAGCTTCCCAGGGCTAACGTCCCCTTTAACTGCTGCAGTTATAGACTCCAAGCTCTCAAGGTGACATAACAGAGGGTAGTAGCTTCCCATGGCTAACGTCCATTTCAACTGCTGCAGTCATAGACTCCAAGCTCTCAAGGTGACATAACAGAGGGTAGTAGCTTCCCAAGGCTAACGTCCATTTCAACTGCTGTAGATATAGACACCACGCTCTCAAGGTGACATAACAGAGTGTGCTAGCTTCCCATGGCTAACGTCCATTTTAACTGCTGCAGTTATAGACTCCTAGCTCTCAAGGTGACATAACGGAGGGTAGTAGCTTCCCATGGCTAGCGTCCATTTCAACTGCTGCAGTTATAGACTCCAAGATCTCAAGGTGACATAACAGAGGGTAGTAGCTTCCCAAGGCTAACGTCCATTTCAACTGCTGTAGTTATAGACACCACGCTCTCAAGGTGACATAACAGAGTGTGGTAGCTTCCCATGGCTAACGTCCATTTTAACTGCTGCAGTTATAGACACCACGCTCTCAAGGTGACATAACAGAGTGCAGTAGCTAACCAGGGCTAACGTCCCTTTCAATTGCTGCAGTTTTAAACACCACGCTCTCAAGGTGACATAACAGATGGTAGTAGCTTCCCAGGGCTAACATCCCTTTCAACTGCTGCAGTTATAGACACCACGCTCTCAAGGTGACATAACAGAGGGTAGTAGCTTCCCATGGCTAACATCCCTTTCAACTGCTGCAGTTATAGACACCAAGCTCTCAAGGTGACATAACAGAGTGTAGTAGCTTCCCATGGCTAACGTCCATTTCAACTGCTGCAGTTATAGACACCACGCTCTCAAGGTGACATAACAGAGGTTGGTAGCTTCCCAGGGCTAACATTCCTTTCGATTGCTGCAGTTTTATACACCACGATCTCGAGGTGACATAACAGATGGTAGTAGCTTCCCAGGGCTAACGCCCCATTCAACTGCTGTAATTATAGACACCACGCTCTCAAGGTGACATAACAGAGGGTAGTAGCTTCCCATGCCTAACGTCCTCTTCAATGCTGCAGTTATAAACACCAAGGTCTCAAGGTGACATAACAGAGTGCAGTAGCTTCCCATGGCTAACGTCCCTTTCAACTGCTGCAGTTATAGACACCACGCTCTCAAGGTGACATAACAGAGGGTAGTAGCTTCCCATGGCTAACGTCCCTTTCAACTGCTGTCGTTATAGGCACCATGCTCTCAAGGTGACATAACAGACGGTAGTAGCTTCCCAGGGCTAACATTCCTTTCAATTGCTGCAGTTTTAGACACCACGCTCTCGAGGTGACATAACAGAGGGTAGTAGCTTCCCAGGGCTAACGCCCCTTTCAACTGCTGTCGTTATAGACACCACGCTCTCAAGGTGACATAACAGAGGGTAGTAGCTTCCCATGGCTAACGTCCTCTTCAACTGCTGCAGTTATAAACACCAAAGTCTCAAGGTGACATAACAGAGTGCAGTAAATTCCCATGGCTAACGTCCCTTTCAACTGCTGCAGTTATAGACACCATGCTCTCAAGGTGACATAACATAGGGTAGTAGCTTCTCATGGCTAACGTCCCTTTCAACTGCTGCAGTTATAGACAACAAGCTCTCAAGGTGACATAACAGAGTGCAGTAGCTTCCCATGGCTAACGTCCCTTTCAACTGCTGCAGTTATAGACACCAAGCTCTCAAGGTGACATAACAGAGGGTAATAGCTTCCCAGGGCAAGCGTCCCTTTTAATTGCTGCAGTTATAGATACCACGCTCTCAAGGTGACATAACAGAGGGTAGTAGCATCCCAGGGCTAACGTCCCTTTCAACTGCTGTAGTTGTAGACACCACGCTCTCAAGGTGACATAAGAGAGGGTAGTAGCTTCCCATGGCTAACGTCCCTTTCAACCGCTGCAGTTATAAACACCAAGCTCTCAAGGTGACATAACCGAGGGTAGCAGCTTCCCATGGATAACGTCCCTTTCAACTGCTGTAGTTATAGATACCGAGCTCTCATGGTGACATAACAGCGGGTTGTAGCTTCCCATGGCTAACGTCCCTTTCAACTGCTGCAGTTATAGACACCCCGCTCTCAAGGTGACATAACAGAGAGTAATAGCTTCCCATGGCTAACGTCCCTTTCAACTGCTGCAGTTATAGACACCAAGCTCTCAAGGTGACATAACAGAGTGCAGCAGCTTCCCAGGGCTAACGTTCCTTTCAACTGCTGTAGTTATAGACACCACGCTCTCAAGTTGACACAACAGAGAGTAGTAGCTTCCCATGGCAAACGTCCCTTTCAACTGCTGCAGTTATATACACCACGCTCTCAAGGTGACATAACAGTGGGTAGTAGCTTCCCAGGGCTAAAGTCCCTTTCAACTGCTGCAGTTATAGATACCAAGCTCTCAAGGTGACATAACAGAGTGTAGTAGCTTCCCAGGGCTAACGTCCCTTTCAACTGCTGTTGTTATAGACACCACGCTCTCAAGGTGACATAACAGAGGGTAATAGCTTCCCAGGGCTAACGTCCCTTTCAACTGCTGTAGTTATAGACACCAAGCTCTCAAGGTGACATACCAGAGTGCAGAAGCTTCCCATGGCTAACGTCCCTTTCAACTGCTGCAGTTATATATTCCACGCTCTCAAGGTGACATAACAGAGTGCAGTAGCATCCCAGGGCTAACGTCCCTTTCAACTGCTGTAGTTATAGACACCATGCACTCAATGTGACATACCAGAGTACAGTAGCTACCCAGGGCTATCGTCCCTTTCAACTGCTGTTGTTATAGACACCAAGCTCTCATGGTGACATAACAGAGGGTAGTAGCTTCCCAGGGCTAACGTCCCTTTCAACAGCTGTAGTTATAGACACCAAGCTCTCAAGGTGACATAGCAGAGGGTAGTAGCTTCCCATGGCTAACGTCCCTTTCAACTGCTGCAGTTATATACACCACGCTCTCAAGGTGACATAACAGAGGGTAGTAGCTTCCCAGGGCTAACGTCCCTTTCAACTGCTGTAGTTATAGGCACTAAGCTCTCAAGGTGACATACCAGAGTGCAGAAGCTTCCCAGGGCTAACGTCCCTTTCAACTGCTGCAGTTATAGACACCACGCTCTCAAGGTGACATAACAGAGGGTAGTAGCTTCCCAGGGCTCACGTCCCTTTCAACTGCTGTAGTTATAGACACCAAGCTCTCAAGGTGACATAACAGAGTGTGGTAGCTTGCCAGGGCTAACGTCCCTTTCAACTGCTGTAATTATAGACACCAAGCTCTCAAGGTGACATAACAGTGGGTAGTAGCTTCCCATGGCTAACGTCCCTTTCAACTGCTGTAGTTATAGACACCAAGCTCTCAAGGTGACATAACAGAGTGTGGTAGCTTGCCAGGGCTAATGTCCCTTTCAACTGCTGTAGTTATAGACACCATGCTCTCAAGGTGACATAACAGAGTGTAGTAGCTTCCCAGGGTTAACGTCCCTTTCAACTGCTGAAGTTAAAGACACCAAGCTCTCAAGGTGACATAACAGAGTGCAGTAGCTTCCCAGGGCAAACGTCCCTTTCAACTGCTGCAGTTATAGACACCAAGATCTCAAGGTGACATAACAGAGTGCAGTAGCTTCCCATGGCTAACGTCCATTTCAACTGCTGTAGTTATAGACACCAAGCTCTCAAGGTGACATAACAGAGTGCAGTAGCTTCCCATGGCTAACGTCCATTTCAACTGCTGTAGTTATAGACACCAAGCTCTCAAGGTGACATAACAGAGTGCAGTAGCTTCCCATGGCTAACGTCTCTTTCAACTGCTGTAGTTATAGACACCAAGTTCTCAAGGTGACATAACAGAGGGTAGTAGCTTCCCATGGCTAACGTCCCATTCAACTGCTGTAGTTATAGACACCAAGCTCTCAAGGTGACATAACAGAGGGTAGTAGCTTCCCAGGGCTAACGTCCCTTTTAACTGCTGCAGTTATAGACTCCAAGCTCTCAAGGTGACATAACACAGGGTAGTAGCTTCCCAGGGCTAAGGTCCCTTTTAACTGCTGCAGTCATATACTCCAAGCTCTCAAGGTGACATAACAGACGGTAGTAGCTTCCCAAGGCTAACGTCCATTTCAACTGCTGTAGTTATAGACACCACGCTCTCAAGGTGACATAACAGAGTGTGGTAGCTTCCCATGGCTAACGTCCATTTCAACTGCTGCAGTTATAGACTCCAAGCTCTCAGGGTGACATAACAGTGGGTAGTTGCTCCCCAGCGCTAACGTCCCTTTCAACTGCTGTAGTTATAGACACCAAGCTCTCAAGGTGACATAACAGAGTGTGGTAGCTTGCCAGGGCTAATGTCCCTTTCAACTGCTGCAGTTATAGACACCGAGCTCTCAAGGTGACATAACAGAGTGCAGTAGCTTCCCAGGGCTAACGTCCCTTTCAACTGCTGCAGTTATAGACACCAAGCTCTCAGGGTGACATAACAGAGTGAAGTAGCTTCCCATGGCTAACGTCCATTTCAACTGCTGTAGTTATAGACACCAAGCTCTCAAGGTGACATAACAGAGTGCAGTAGCTTCCCATGGCTAACGTCCATTTCAACTGCTGTAGTTATAGACACCAAGCTCTCAAGGTGACATAACAGAGTGCAGTAGCTTCCCATGGCTAACGTCCCTTTCAAATGCTGTAGTTATAGACACCAAGTTCTCAAGGTGACATAACAGAGGGTAGTAGCTTCCCAGGGCTAACGTCCCTTTCAAGTGCTGTAGTTATACACACCAAACTCTCAAGGTGACATAACAGAGGGTAGTAGCTTCCCATGGCTAACGTCCATTTCAACTGCTGCAGTCATTGACTCCAAGCTCTCAAGGTGACATAACAGAGGGTAGTAGCTTCCCAAGGCTAACGTCCATTTCAACTGCTGTAGTTATAGACACCACGCTCTCAAGGTGACATAACAGAGTGTTGTAGCATCCCATGGCTAACGTCCATTTCAACTGCTGCAGTTATAGATTCCAAGCTCTCAAGGTGACATAACAGTGGGTAGTAGCTCCCCAGCGCTAACGTCCCTTTCAACTGCTGTAGTTATAGACACCATGCTCTCAAGGTGACATAACAGTGGGTAGTAGCTTCCCATGGCTAACGTCCCTTTCAACTGCTGTAGTTATAGACACCAAGCTCTCAAGGTGACATAACAGAGTGTGGTAGCTTGCCAGGGCTAATGTCCCTTTCAACAGCTGTAGTTATAGACACCATGCTCTCAAGGCGACATAACAGAGTGTAGTAGCTTCCCAGGGCTAACGTCCCTTTCAACTGCGGCAGTTATAGACACCAAGCTCTCAAGGTGACATAACAGAGTGCAGTAGCTTCCCAGGGCTAACGTCCCTTTCAACTGCTGCATTTATAGACACCAAGCTCTCAAGGTGACATAACAGAGTGAAGTAGCTTTCCAAGGCTAACGTCCATTTCAACTGCTGTAGTTATAGACACCAAGGTCTCAAGGTGACATAACAGAGTGCAGTAGCTTCCCATGGCTAACGTCCATTTCAACTGCTGTAGTTATTGACACCAAGCTCTCAAGGTGACATAACAGAGTGCAGTAGCTTCCCATGGCTAACGTCTCTTTCAACTGCTGTAGTTATAGACACCAAGTTCTCAAGGTGACATAACAGAGGGTAGTAGCTTCCCAGGGCTAACGTCCCTTTCAAGTGCTGTAGTTATAGACACCAAGCTCTCAAGGTGACATAACAGAGGGTAGTAGCTTCCCATGGCTAACGTCCCTTTCAACTACTGTAGTTATAGACACCAAGCTCTCAAGGTGACATAACAGAGGGTAGTAGCTTCCCAGGGCTAACGTCCCTTTTAACTGCTGCAGTTATAGACTCCAAGCTCTCAAGGTGACATAACAGAGGGTAGTAGCTTCCCAGGGCTAACGTCCCCTTTAACTGCTGCAGTTATAGACTCCAAGCCCTCAAGGTGACATAACAGAGGGTAGTAGCTTCCCATGGCTAACGTCCATTTCAACTGCTGCAGTCATAGACTCCAAGCTCTCAAGGTGACATAACAGAGGGTAGTAGCTTCCCAAGGCTAACGTCCATTTCAACTGCTGTAGATATAGACACCACGCTCTCTAGGTGACATAACAGAGTGTGCTAGCTTCCCATGGCTAACGTCCATTTTAACTGCTGCAGTTATAGACTCCTAGCTCTCAAGGTGACATAACGGAGGGTAGTAGCTTCCCATGGCTAGCGTCCATTTCAACTGCTGCAGTTATAGACTCCAAGATCTCAAGGTGACATAACAGAGGGTAGTAGCTTCCCAAGGCTAACGTCCATTTCAACTGCTGTAGTTATAGACACCACGCTCTCAAGGTGACATAACAGAGTGTGGTAGCTTCCCATGGCTAACGTCCATTTTAACTGCTGCAGTTATAGACACCAAGCTCTCAAGGTGACATAACAGAGTGCAGTAGCTAACCAGGGCTAACGTCCCTTTCAATTGCTGCAGTTTTAAACACCATGCTCTCAAGGTGACATAACAGATGGTAGTAGCTTCCCAGGGCTAACATCCCTTTCAACTGCTGCAGTTATAGACACCACGCTCTCAAGGTGACATAACAGAGGGTAGTAGCTTCCCATGGCTAACATCCCTTTCAACTGCTGCAGTTATAGACACCAAGCTCTCAAGGTGACATAACAGAGTGTAGTAGCTTCCCATGGCTAACGTCCATTTCAACTGCGGCAGTTATAGACACCACGCTCTCAAGGTGACATAACAGAGGTTGGTAGCTTCCCAGGGCTAACATTCCTTTCGATTGCTGCAGTTTTATACACCACGATCTCGAGGTGACATAACAGATGGTAGTAGCTTCCCAGGGCTAACGCCCCATTCAACTGCTGTAATTATAGACACCACGCTCTCAAGGTGACATAACAGAGGGTAGTAGCTTCCCATGGCTAACGTCCTCTTCAATGCTGCAGTTATAAACACCAAGGTCTCAAGGTGACATAACAGAGTGCAGTAGCTTCACATGGCTAACGTCCCTTTCAACTGCTGCAGTTATAGACACCACGCTCTCAAGGTGACATAACAGAGGGTAGTAGCTTCCCATGGCTAACGTCCCTTTCAACTGCTGTCGTTATAAGCACCATGCTCTCAAGGTGACATAACAGACGGTAGTAGCTTCCCAGGGCTAACATTCCTTTCAATTGCTGCAGTTTTAGACACCACGCTCTCGAGGTGACATAACAGAGGGTAGTAGCTTCCCAGGGCTAACGCCCCTTTCAACTGCTGTAGTTATAGACACCACGCTCTCAAGGTGACATAACAGAGGGTAGTAGCTTCCCATGGCTAACGTCCTCTTCAACTGCTGCAGTTATAAACACCAAAGTCTCAAGGTGACATAACAGAGTGCAGTAGATTCCCATGGCTAACGTCCCTTTCAACTGCTGCAGTTATAGACACCATGCTCTCAAGGTGACATAACATAGGGTAGTAGCTTCTCATGGCTAACGTCCCTTTCAACTGCTGCAGTTATAGACAACAAGCTCTCAAGGTGACATAACAGAGTGCAGCAACTTCCCATGGCTAACGTCCCTTTCAACTGCTGCAGTTATAGACACCAAGCTCTCAAGGTGACATAACAGAGGGTAATAGCTTCCCAGGGCAAGCGTCCCTTTTAATTGCTGCAGTTATAGATACCACGCTCTCAAGGTGACATAACAGAGGGTAGTAGCATCCCAGGGCTAACGTCCCTTTCAACTGCTGTAGTTGTAGACACCACGCTCTCAAGGTGACATAACGGAGGGTAGTAGCTTCCCATGGCTAACGTCCCTTTCAACCGCTGCAGTTATAAACACCAAGCTCTCAAGGTGACATAACCGAGGGTAGCAGCTTCCCATGGATAACGTCCCTTTCAACTGCTGTAGTTATAGATACCGAGCTCTCATGGTGACATAACAGCGGGTTGTAGCTTCCCATGGCTAACGTCCCTTTCAACTGCTGCAGTTATAGACACCCCGCTCTCAAGGTGACATAACAGAGAGTAATAGCTTCCCATGGCTAACGTCCCTTTCAACTGCTGCAGTTATAGACACCAAGCTCTCAAGGTGACATAACAGAGTGCAGCAGCTTCCCAGGGCTAACGTTCCTTTCAACTGCTGTAGTTATAGACACCACGCTCTCAAGGTGACACAACAGAGGGTAGTAGCTTCCCATGGCTAACGTCCCTTTCAACTGCTGTTGTTATAGACACCAAGCACACCAGGTGACATAACAGAGGGTAGTAGCTTCCCAGGGCTAACGTCCCTTTCAACTGCTGTTGTTATGGACACCAAGCACTCAAGGTGACATAACAGAGGGTAGTAGCATCCCCTGGCTAACGTCCCTTTCAACTGCTGTCGTTATAGACACCATGCTCTCAAGGTGACATAACATAGGGCAGTAGCTTCTCATGGCTAACGTCCCTTTCAACTGCTGCAGTTATAGACACCAAGCTCTCAAGGTGACATAACAGAGTGCAGTATTTTCCCATGGATAACGTCCCTTTCAATTGCTGCAGTTTTTGACACCATGCTCTCAAGGTGACATAACAGAGGGTAGTAGCTTCCCAGGGCTAACGTCCCTTTCAACTGCTGTAGTTATAGACACCAAGCTCTCAAGGTGACATAACAGAGGGTAGTAGCTTCCCAGGACTAACGTCCCTATCAACTGCTGTAGTTATAGACACCACGCTCTCAAGGTGACAGAACAGAGGGTAGTAGCTTCCCAGGACTAACGTCCCTTTCAACTGCTGTAGTTATAGACACCAAGCTCTCAAGGTGACATAACAGGTGGTAGTAGCTTCCCAGGGCTAACGTCCCTTTCAACTGCTGTAGTTATAGACACCAAGTTCTCAAGGTGACATAACAGAGGGTAGTAGCTTGCCAGGGCTAACGTCCCTTTCAACTGCTGCAGTTATAGACACCACGCTCTCAAGGTAACATAACAGAGGGTAGTAACTTCCCATGGCTAACGTCCCTTTCAACTGCTGCAGTTACAGACACCAATCTCAAGGTGACATAACAGAGGGTAGTAGCTTCCCATGGCTAACGTCCCTTTCAACTGCTGCAGTTATAGACACCTAGCTCTCTAGGTAACATAACAGAGGGTAGTAGATTCCCATGGCTAACGTCCCTTTCAACTGCTGCAGTTATAGACACCACGCTCTCAAGGTAACATAACAGAGGGTAGTAGCTTCTCAGGGCTAACGTCCCTTTCAACTGCTGTAGTCATAGACACCAAGTTCTCAAGGTGACATAACAGAGGGTAGTAGCTTGCCAGGGTTAACGTCCCTTTCAACTGCTGCAGTTATAGACACCAAGTTCTCAAGTTGACATAACAGAGGGTAGTAGCTTGCAAGGGCTAACGTCCCTTTCAACTGCTGTAGTTATAGACACCAAGTTCTCAAGGTGACATAACAGAGGGTAGTAGCTTGCCAGGGCTAACGTCCCTTTCAACTGCTGTAGTTTTAGACACCACGCTCTCAAGGTGACATAACAGAGGGTAGTAGCTTCCCAGGGCTAACGTCCCTTTCAACTGCTGTAGTTATAGACACCAAGCTCTCAAGGTGACATAACAGGGGGTAGTAGCTTGCCAGGGCGAACGTCCCCTTCAACTGCTGCAGTTATTGACACCAAGCTCTCAAGGTGACATAACAGAGGGTAATAGCTTCCCATGGCTAACGTCCCTTTCAACTGCTGCAGTTATAGACACCAAGCTCTCAAGGTGACATAACAGAGTGTAGTAGCTTCCCATGGCTACCGTCCCTTTCAACTGCTGTAGTTATAGGCACCACGCTCTCAAGGTGACATAACAGAGGGTAGTAGCTTCCCATGGCTAACGTCCCATTCAACTGCTGTAGTTATAGGCACCACGCTCTCAAGGTGACATAACAGAGGGTAGTAGCTTCCCATGGCTAACGTCCCTTTCAACTGCTGCAGTTATAGACACCACGCTCTTAAGGTAACATAACAGAGGGTAGTAGCTTCCCATGGCTATCGGCCCTTTCAACTGCTGTAGTTTTTGACACCACGCTCTCAAGGTGACATAACAGAGGGTAGTAGCTTCCCAGGACTAACGTCCCTTTTAATTGCTGCAGTTATAGACACCAAGCTCTCAAGGTGACATAACAGAGGGTAGTAGCTTCCCATGGCTAACGTCCATTTCAACTGCTGCACTTATAGACACCACCCTCTCTATGGTAACAGAACAGAGGGTAGTAGCTTCCCATGGCTAACGTCCCTTTCAACTGCTGCAGTTATAGACACCACCCTCTCAAGGTAACATAACAGAGGGTAGTAGCTTCCCATGGTTAACATCCCTTTCATCTGCTGTAGTTATAGACACCAAGCTCTCAAGGTGACATAACAGAGGGTAGTAGCTTCCCAAGGCTAACGTCCCTTTCAACTCCTGTAGTTATAGACACCAAGCTCTCAAGGTGACATAACAGAGGGTAGTAGCTTGCCAGGGCTAACGTCCCTGCCAACTGCTGCAGTTATAGACACAAGATCTCAAGGTGACATAACGGAGGGTAGTAGCTTCCCATGGCTAACGTCCCTTTCAACTGCTGTAGTTATAGACACCAAGCTCTCAGGGTGACATAACAGAGGGTAGTAGCTTCCCAGGGCAAACGTCGCTTTCATCTGCTTTAGTTATAGACACCAAGCTCTCAAGGTGACATAATAGAGGGTAGTAGCTTTCCAGGGCTAACGTCCCTTTCATCTGCTGTAGTTATAGACACCAAGCTCTCAGGGCGACATAACAGAGGGTAGGAGCTTCCCATGGCCAACGTCCCTTTCAATTGCTGCAGTTATAGACACCATGCACTCAAGGTGACATAACAGAGGGTAGTAGCTTCCCAGGGCTAACGTCCCTTTCAACTGCTGCAGTTATAGACACCAAGCACTAAAGGTGAAATAACAGAGTGCAGTAGCTTCCCAGAGTTAACATCATTTCAACTGCTGCAGTTATAGACACCAAGCTCTCAAGGTGACATAACAGAGGGTAGTAGCTTCCCAGGGCTAACGTCCCTTTCAAGTGCTGCAGTTATATACACCACGCTCTCAAGGTGACATAACAGTGGGTAGTAGCTTCCCAGGGCTAAAGTCCCTTTCAACTGCTGCAGTTTTAGATACCAAGCTCTTAAGGTGACATAACAGAGTGTAGTAGCTTCCCAGGGCTAACGTCCCTTTCAACTGTTGTAGGTATAGACACCACGCTCTCAAGGTGACATAACAGAGGGTAGTAGCTTCACATGGCAAACGTCCCTTTCAACTGCTGCAGTTATATACACCACGCTCTCAAGGTGACATAACAGTGGGTAGTAGCTTCCCAGGGCTAGAGTCCCTTTCAACTGCTGAAGTTATAGATACCAAGCTCTCAAGGTGACATAACAGAGTGTAGTAGCTTCCCAGGGCTAACGTCCCTTTCAACTGCTGTTGTTATAGACACCACGCTCTCAAGGTGACATAACAGAGGGTAGTAGCTTCCCAGGGTTAACGTCCCTTTCAACTGCTGTAGTTATAGACACCAAGCTCTCAAGGTGACATACCAGAGTGCAGAAGCTTCCCATGGCTAACGTCCCTTTCAACTGCTGCAGTTATATACTCCACGCTCTCAAGGTGACATAACAGAGGGTAGTAGCTTCCCAGGGCTAAAGTCCCTTTCAACTGCTGTAGTTATAGACACCAAGCTCTCAAGGTGACATAACAGAGTGCAGTAGCTTCCCAGGGCTAACGTCCCTTTCAACTGCTGTATTTATAGAAACCATGCACTCAATGTGACATACCAGAGTGCAGTAGCTACCCAGGGCTATCGTCCCTTTCAACTGCTGTTGTTATAGACACCAAGCTCTCATGGTGACATATCAGAGGGTAGTAGCTTCCCGGGGCTAACGTCCCTTTCAACAGCTGTAGTTATAGACACCAAGCTCTCAAGGTGACATAGCAGAGGGTAGTAACTTCCCATGGCTAACGTCCCTTTCAACTGCTGCAGTTATATACACCACGCTCTCAAGGTGACATAACAGAGGGTAGTAGCTTCCCAGGGCTAACGTCCCTTTCAACTGCTGTAGTTATAGGCACCAAGCTCTTAAGGTGACATAACAGAGTGTAGTAGCTTCCCAGGGCTCACGTCCCTTTCAACTGCTGTAGTTATAGACACCAAGCTCTCAAGGTGACAGAACAGAGTGTGGTAGCTTGCCAGGGCTAACGTCCCTTTCAACTGCTGTAATTATAGACACCAAGCTCTCAAGGTGACATATCAGTGGGTAGTAGCTTCCCATGGCTAACGTCCCTTTCAACTGCTGTAGTTATAGACACCAAGCTCTCAAGGTGGCATAACAGAGTGTGGTAGCTTGCCAGGGCTAATGTCCCTTTCAACTGCTGTAGTTATAGACACCATGCTCCCAAGGTGACATAACAGAGTGTAGTAGCTTCCCAGGGCTAACGTCCCTTTCAACTGCTGAAGTTATAGACACCAAGCTCTCAAGGTGACATAACAGAGTGCAGTAGCTTCCCAGGGCAAACGTTCCTTTCAACTGCTGCAGTTATAGACACCAAGCTCTCAATGTGACATAACAGAGTGCAGTAGCTTCCCATGGCTAACGTCCATTTCAACTGCTGTAGTTATAGACACCAAGCTCTCGAGGTGACATAACAGAGTGCAGTAGCTTCCCATGGCTAACGTCCATTTCAACTGCTGTAGTTATAGACACCAAGCTCTCAAGGTGACATAACAGAGTGCAGTAGCTTCCCATGGCTAACGTCCCTTTCAACTGCTGTAGTTATAGACACCAAGTTCTCAAGGTGACATAACAGAGGGTAGTAGCTTCCCATGGCTAACGTCCCATTCAACTGCTGTAGTTATAGACACCAAGCTCTCAAGGTGACATAACAGAGGGTAGTAGCTTCCCAGGGCTAACGTCCCTTTTAACTGCTGCAGTTATAGACTCCAAGCTCTCAAGGTGACATAACAGAGGGTAGTAGCTTCCCAGGGCTAACGTCCCTTTTAACTGCTGCAGTCATAGACTCCAAGCTCTCAAGGTGACATAACGGAGGGTAGTAGCTTTCCAAGGCTAACGTCCATTTCAACTGCTGTAGTTATGGACACCACGCTCTCAAGGTGACATAACAGAGTGTGGTAGCTTCCCATGGATAACGTCCATTTCAACTGCTGCAGATATAGACTCCAAGCTCTCAGGGTGACATAACAGTGGGTAGTAGCTCCCCAGCGCTAACGTCCCTTTCAACTGCTGTAGTTATAGACACCATGCTCTCAAGGTGACATAACAGTGGGTAGTAGCTTCCCATGGCTAACGTCCCTTTCAACTGCTGTAGTTATAGACACCAAGCTCTCAAGGTGACATAACAGAGTGTGGTAGCTTGCCAGGGCTAATGTCCCTTTCAACTGCTGCAGTTATAGACACCAAGCTCTCAAGGTGACATAACAGAGTGAGTAGCTTCCCAGGGCTAACGTCCCTTTCAACTGCTGCAGTTATAGACACCAAGCTCTCAGGGTGACATAACAGAGTGAAGTAGCTTCCCATGGCTAACGTCCATTTCAACTGCTGTAGTTATAGACACCAATCTCTCAAGGTGACATAACAGAGTGCAGTAGCTTCCCATGGCTAACGTCCCTTTCAACTGCTGTAGTTATAGACACCAAGCTCTCAAGGTGACATAATGGAGGGTAGTAGCTTCCCATGGCAAACGTCCCTTTCAACTGCTGTAGTTATAGACACCAAGCTCTCAAGGTGACATAACAGAGGGTAGTAGCTTCCCAGGGCTAACGTCCCTTTTAACTGCTGCAGCTATAGAGTCCAAGCTCTCAAGGTGACATAACAGAGGGTAGTAGCTTCCCAGGGCTAACGTCCCCTTTAACTGCTGCAGTTATAGACTCCAAGCTCTTAAGGTGACATAACAGAGGGTAGTAGCTTCCCATGGCTAACGTCCATTTCAACTGCTGCAGTCATTGACTCCAAGCTCTCAAGGTGACATAACAGAGGGTAGCAGCTTCCCAAGGCTAACGTCCATTTCAACTGCTGTAGTTATAGACACCACGCTCTCAAGGTGACATAACAGAGTGTGGTAGCTTCCCATGGCTAACGTCCATTTCAACTCCTGCAGTTATAGACTCCAAGCTCTCAAGGTGACATAACGGAGGGTAGTAGCTTCCCATGGCTAACGTCCATTTCAACTGCTGCATTTATAGACTCCATGCTCTCAAGGTGACATAACAGAGGGTAGTAGCTTCCCAA